>CM037155.1:2948207-4148207 GCA_020921065.1 Vaccinium darrowii
TTCCGGAATATTTTGGACCACACTAGAGCTTTCCGGATATTACAAGAATATTCCGGAATATGATGGAAGCTTATGGGCTCCACTAGAAGCATCTAGAAGCATGAAGTGATGAGTGCTTCTAGAACTATCCATTGGTGCCTATAAATAGGGGTGAGGTCCTCATTTGATGCAATGCAAGTGAGGGCAACAAAGAGAGTCTCCAAGCAAGTGAGTGAGAGTCCAAGTGTGAGGTGTCCAAGTACTAAAAGAGTTTGTGTCCAAAGTTAAAGTGTCTTCCTAGATTGTGTGTGTACTACCTCTTGTGTGCAAGAGAGTTTTCCATTGTGAGTGATAGTGTGTGTTGTTGTACACAACTTAAGTGTACAAGTGCTTGTAATCAATAAAATTACCTTTGTTTGTTGTGTTGTTGAGAGTCAACACTTACTCTCCATAGTTCAAGAAGATTCTAGAATGTTCTAGAATATTCTAGAGAAGTCGAGAATGTCCTAGAATATTCTAGAACTTTGTGGAGAGTACTAGAAGGATCTAGAATGTCCTGGAACATTCTAGAATATTAAAGAAGCCTCAAGATGCTAGAAGACTCCGGAAGGATCAAGAAGGCTATGGACCTGTGTGGAGTTTTCTAGAACATTAAAGAAGGAATGAGCCAAGAATATTCTAGAATGTTGAAGAATGTTGTACACATCTATATAAAGGGTGGAAGGCCTCATTTGTGAGGTGTGGTGGGAAGTACCACCTTGGTGGTGAAGAAAGCACCCCTTGGGTGGGAGAGTACCCAAGTGGGGGAGAGACCACCTAATGAGTGAGCACAGAGTGTGCCTAGATATTGTAAGTGTCAAGTGAGAGTCATATGTATCTTCATGTGAGTGCTGTCAAGTGAAGTGAGTGCGAAGTATATGTACAAGAGTTAGCATATACAATAAAATATTTTGTTTGTTCCGCTGCGTCGTACTCTACAAGTGGTATCAGAGCGGGTACGAACCCTGGGAAATAAGGAGCAGCTTGGCGATGAGCAGATTGAGCGTTTGGCATGTCCAGCCAAGAAGGTCACGCTGGGAGGTCGAGTTAAAGTCTGGGCATCCAATGGAGAGGGCTACCTGTTGTAGGTTTGAAGCCACCTAAAGTGAAGCCGCCAAAGACGTCGACTATGGAAGCGTGATGGTTCAGTATAGGTCGATCGAAAGAGGTTGAATTCGATCGAGGCAATCCTGAAGTTTATGCCAAGACGTCGTTCGTGGAATCACAGCGGGGGTCTGTGAAGAGTGTGATGGCTAGCGACCGTCGGTGAGGCCACAGCAGGGGACTGTGGGAGTGTGACGGGAGGCCGTGTTTAGTGAGGTCAGCCAGAGACTGTGGAGGGTGTCACAGTCGAGGACCGTGTTCGAAGACGTCATTGGAAGGACTGTAGAATGTTGTCCAGGATTGCGAAGCTCGTTTCGTCAAGCACCGTTCATGGAGGCACGATCAGAGTTGTGCAACAGAAGCATGGAGTTTCTGATGGGATTGTGAAAGGTCGTCGAGATTGTTCTGGCACCAACACGATGAATGATCAAGACTATCTGCAACAGTCTTGTGGTTAAAAGAGTGATATCAACACCTAGTCGTTCAGGGACCGACACGAAGAATGGTTAGGACTGATATCGTATTACCATCAGGAAGCAACAAAAGAAAACAAGGTTAATGATCGTGCAGGACAAAGCAAGAAGAGTTTGCCAAAGCAGAAGATGGAGAGTCAGTGTTGAGGGGGAGTGTTGAGAGTCAACACTTACTCTCCATAGTTCAAGAAGATTCTAGAATGTTCTAGAATATTCTAGAGAAGTCGAGAATGTCCTAGAATATTCTAGAACTTTGTGGAGAGTACTAGAAGGATCTAGAATGTCCTGGAACATTCTAGAATATTAAAGAAGCCTCAAGATGCTAGAAGACTCCGGAAGGATCAAGAAGGCTATGGACCTGTGTGGAGTTTTCTAGAACATTAAAGAAGGAATGAGCCAAGAATATTCTAGAATGTTGAAGAATGTTGTACACATCTATATAAAGGGTGGAAGGCCTCATTTGTGAGGTGTGGTGGGAAGTACCACCTTGGTGGTGAAGAAAGCACCCCTTGGGTGGGAGAGTACCCAAGTGGGGGAGAGACCACCTAATGAGTGAGCACAGAGTGTGCCTAGATATTGTAAGTGTCAAGTGAGAGTCATATGTATCTTCATGTGAGTGCTGTCAAGTGAAGTGAGTGCGAAGTATATGTACAAGAGTTAACATATACAATAAAATATTTTGTTTGTTCCGCTGCGTCGTCATTCCTTCTTTAATGTTCTAGAAAACTCCACACAGGTCCATAGCCTTCTTGATCCTTCCGGAGTCTTCTAGCATCTTGAGGCTTCTTTAATATTCTAGAATGTTGAAGAATGTTGTACACATCTATATAAAGGGTGGAAGGCCTCATTTGTGAGGTGTGGTGGGAAGTACCACCTTGGTGGTGAAGAAAGCACCCCTTGGGTGGGAGAGTACCCAAGTGGGGGAGAGACCACCTAATGAGTGAGCACAGAGTGTGCCTAGATATTGTAAGTGTCAAGTGAGAGTCATATGTATCTTCATGTGAGTGCTGTCAAGTGAAGTGAGTGCGAAGTATATGTACAAGAGTTAGCATATACAATAAAATATTTTGTTTGTTCCGCTGCGTCGTACTCTACATGGCGAAGAAGTTCTTGAGAGGCAAATATTCGTTTCAAGATCAAAACTGCAAATGACGATATTTTCGAAATGCTCTTCGATTCATATCCAAAATTGCTTTTGAACACGTGGTTGAGATACACACACGCAAAGTAGAACCAAGGTAAAAAAAGAAGAAATTCAGACATCCCATCTTAGAAGTGGGATTATGCAACAGATTTCATGAACAGATTTTCAGAAAACAGAGTTCAAAATCTGAGGTGAACATCTTGATTTTGTAGTTCTGTACTTTTTCCACTCAACTGAAAAGAACATTGACATTATGAAATCTGTAGAAAAATAGCAATTATGCTAATTTATTTTCAGTACAGGTTATCTTACTTTATACACGCCATCTCGAAATGAACATGAATCATAAAGAATGCTCATCTAAAATTTCCTTTTATTTCAATAAATTCTGTGTCTCCTGTTCGTTTCTTCTTTACTCTTCCCTACCTTTCCTTCTTTTATGGATACACCACAAATAAAAACTAAAACAGTAGGCAAATCTTCAAACAAATGCATTGCACTCTTTGGGCTGTAATAAACATATCTTTTTATGATCCATCGTGACCACAAAAAATGTTGCTTTCAAAGTAACCATTATACTGTAAACACAGCAGTGTAGATGTAGATCGCGATGCAAGTAGAATACCAATGGCATGAACCCTGGGCAAACATTATGCACACAAATGATCATTGTGGAAATGGTGATGAGACTATCCCTGACAAAAAAAAATAGGAGAAGAAATGTGTAATGTATTTGCACCGTACGATCACAAAGGCATATAGAAATCATTTCTTATCAAGCTGAAAACGGTGAGGATGCAAATAATCACCACAGGTCCACGGATCTTGTAACTATAGCTCAAATTTTGTGAAGCATGTTGGGCTTGTGGGTAGAGATACGAGGCGCATTACACTTCCACAACATCTCTAATAGGGAGATTCCATAGTCAATTTCATTGAAAATGGATGGCACGATTTCAGATTACGGAGTTTGACTGAAGCAGGGATAGGGGATATTGAGATTGTTTCTTTTTGTTTCCAAAGAAGACAAAATTTTATTGGCTGTGCAAAGAAAAAGAGGCACCATCACAGATCAAATAGTTAGCTTTGTGCAAGACAAAACCAAGAGCAAGAGGAAAAAAACACTCAGCTACACGGTCCTACCTATTGCACTACCTACCTAGCCAAGGAATCGGCTACCCTATATCCCTTCAATTAAGTTGGAAAATGCATAGATTCCCCATTTAAGCATGAAGATATTATCTTTTAAAATCCACATTTTACAAGAGAATTTAGAATACGTTCACAAGAAAGAGGTAAGATACACAGTTTGAAAATCCAAAAAGTAATATGAAAAAACTTGATAGCATAAATGATAAACATAGAGAAGATTGTAATTGATTTGAAAAAGAAGCTTACCATGAGAGGATTCGTCCTGGATGTAATCATCATCAACTTCAATAAAAAACTCATTCCCGCCTAGTAAATTACAGAACCATAAAACCCAAGAAGTATCGTCACCTTCGAACCACTAACATCTGACTCCTGACTGCCTGTTTCAGATTACTCTGCAATTAATTATAATCGGATGTCCATCATCAAATATAAAAAATAACTCATATTCAGGAAGATTTGAAGGGAAAATACACACAAAACAAGAAAGAAAATTTTCAAAAAAAAAGGACAGAATTGGTCTTAGTTGGTACTTGGTAGTAAGCCAGTAAACCACTTGACGTTTTGTATCAATGGAATGATAACCCTGTATCTTTAACTACATTTGGGTGATTTTGGAAACTAACCCTGTATCTGAACCTACAAGCTAGTAAAAGTAGTGTGTGCCTCCACACGAGGACGCAAGTTTTTTTTACTGAAGGAACAACTTTTTTTTTCCATCACCTGAAGCTGTATATACCACACTTCCATAAACTAGTTCTCAGTGTTCACTTCTTGGTATTGATTTGTTTCGAAGTTAGGGTTTCATATAGTTGTGTTACATATTGGGTAAACAAGACCCAAAAGATTTGAAATGGAGAAGCAACGACAAACCAAAAAAATTGGAAAAATAGTAACAAACTGTACAGAAATCATGGCGAGCGAGCGAGCGAGCGCGAGAGAGAGAGAGAGAGACATCTGGTTGCGCTCTGCGTGTATCTATTTGCTGCGTTGTCATGAATAATAAAAAATAGAGTGCTGAAGATCACTATCATTGAACTCTTTTTTACGATTTTAGGATGAAGATGAGGGGAAAAATACCAAGATCAATCACTACGATCAGATTACCTGCTAAATTTGGTGTGATTCTCCATTCGGGGCGACTTTGTGGTAAGAATATTTCCTTCTTTCCCTTAACGTTTCTCATCCAACAGTCGCGTATGCTTTCTGTTTGAAAGCTGTGCTTAATTTTCCAAGAGGCGTATGGATGTATGTATTTCCCTCGTCCCACCAAGAGGAGCATATGGCGTTCGATCGGAGTCTTCAGTTTTTTTTATTTAAACGATTGGGCTCCTCTGCAGTTATAACGAAACAAGTGATAAGAGAATTCCGGCTAGAGTGTTTTTTTTTGGTAGAGTTGATGAAGTTCGCAATGTGACAAGATAAGCACAAAGCGTTAAACTTCTATAGAGAAACCAACATACCACACTCGACCTTTTGAACTGACGTATCCACGGCTACTACCAGCAATTCATCGTCTCCCGACTCCCCGAGGCTTTAACGCCTCTGCCGGACCACCGGAGAAAGCCACCACCTTGCCGGTTTTACCTAATCAAAAACTCCACTTTGCGACATTTCGGCGGCCTTTTATTTCATTTGCCGAATTGGCCCCTCGTCAGTTTCTCTAACTCAATCAACCTCTCTCGTCTCCATAATCGTGATGGTTGTCATATATTTCCACATCCTTGGCTCGGTTGAATCTTGTCAGGCTTTGCCTCGCTTGGATCTTCCTCATCTCCGAATTAAACTCCTCGCAACAAAAAAATGTACATGTTTCAGATTTGTTCTGATCGCCTGATCCTATGTTTCAAAACTCTTCAAGATTTGTTGTGATCGCCTGATAGTACTTGATACTCTATGTTGTTGTTTTTCCTTGGTCTTGTTTTTCTACGTTCGTATTTACAACCACAGATAAAGAAAAAGTTGTCTTCAACGTCCATGGGGCATTGTACTCTTACCGTTACTTTTTGCTGGCCTAAAAGTCATATAACAGAAAGAGATTAGTTTCAATGGAGAAAAAAACAACAAAAAAAGGTACTAGCTGAAACTTGTTAGGGACTAACCTGAAGAAACCAAAATCGTCACGCAGTGAATATTAGTCAGAAGAGTAAGAATCACCAGAATCGTCACGCACGGATTATTCAAAGAAATTAGATTTGACAATGAGATTTAGGCAATCATCTCCTTTTTTATCTCTTTGCTGTTCCTGAATCTTCCTGGCCGATTCCTCCACAGACCGAGTGCACTCAACTAACTTAATTTCGCGAAGTTCGTTTAGATTAGCAAAATCAATCGGGATACGCTTCAGTTTTCTGCAACTTTTAAGCACTAAGACCTCAAGTCTCGGAAATTGATCTTCGGAAGCATTCCACTCCTCCATCTCATTCATCAGGGATAAACTCAGGTACTTGAGTTGGGAGAACCCCTCTTCACTTATGTTCCAAACTGGTCCTTGACCCGTATCATATACAAATTTGAGAACCTCAAGGCTTGGCAGGTTTTGGATGATTGATAGCTCCTCCCACTTTAATTGCGTCATAAACAAAGTTAGTCGTTTAACAGTCAAAGGAAGCTTCAGCCCTGTCGTAAGCGTGATGTAGTCAAATCTAAGAGTCTCAAGGCATTTTAAGAAATCCAGGTTGGGGACCACGAAACCACCATCCCTTAACTCTAAGTTTTTTACAAGTCCTAGCTTCCTAAGATTGGGGGTCCTTGTCAAGAAATTTTGGCAATCCTGACAAGCACATATTCGGTGCAATGTCTGTAGGGTATCCAAGTTGGAGGAATGATCAAAACCAATTCTCGATGCTTCTTCAGAAGAAAAATGATATTCGAATACCCCATTTTTACTATAAAGATGCCTCAACTTAACCATCTTAAATATATCGCAAGGCAACTGAATGACATCGAATGGGTATCGAACATGGAGGTCAAGGGTTTCTAGGTTCAAGAGGTTGGAAATAAATGGCGATGAAAGGAACCTCCTTTGTCTCGGTACCCTGAGTGCTAAGTATCTCAAATGAACTAAATGTCCTATTCCTATTTCTCCTTGGCATGCAGTGGAGACAAAACTCAACACCCTAAGACGTTCAAAGTTTTCCACAAAGAATGATAGATTTTGATCAAACGGCGAATAAAAGGAGTTTGGCAAGTTGAGGCACAGAAAAGAATGAAGGTTTTGAGCACGAGGGCCTAAAGAAAACTTATGAAAGAACTGATCGCCAATGAAGAGGCGACGATGCTTATTTGTAGTAGGAGGTGAAAAAGAACCATCCTCGTAATTATGAACTAGGAAATTTTCCTCCTCTGCTTTTTTCAAGCAAAAAACGCGCAGAAGATCATGGATACGGCAAGCTTTAATTCCTCCGAGGGAACTTTTCTTAGCTACCATTATGAGACTTCTATCAATGAGATCGATTAAGTGATCTCTCGCTACGTCCTCTAAGCTTTTCCCCTCCTCACTTTGTTGAACAAATCCCTCCGCAATCCATAACCATAGCAACTCGCGTACTCGGATTTCAGAATCTTCGAAGAATGCTCCAATATAAAGAAAACACGCTTTCAAATGAAGAGGCAGGTGATTGTAACTAAGTTCCAGTATCTCTACACAGCCGGCCTCCTTGTTTTTGGCAATGATTGAACTCAAATTTTTGGCAACTTCCTTCCACACTTTAAGTGTCTTGTCTTCCTTTGCCAGAATGCCAGCTATTGCAACAATTGCGAGAGGCAGTCCTTCACATTTTTCTGCGATTTTCTTGCCGATGTCCACCAACTCTGATGGGCAGCATTTCATTCCGAATACCTGTTCAATATATATGCGCAATATTAGATATCTATAATTGTAACTACATATACAACTGGACGCCAACTATCCAATCCGGGATCCCGGATTGAAGGTTTTTTGATGTTTTGAAGGTTTTAAAACATGTTTCTGCATGATCCGAACCGTCCAATGTGTTTAAAAAGTCTTTTCAAGTGTCTAAGCAAGAAATCATCCAAAAAAAATATTGGAAAGGACTTGATCCGAGCAGTTTTTCACAAAAACTGCACATATACAATTTTATGAAAAATTGCTTAGATCAAGGTCTTCTCGGTATTTGTTTTGGATGATTTCACGCGGGAACCCTTGAAAACACGTTTTAAACACATTGGACGGTTCGGATCATGAAAATTTGATCTGGAACTATGAGTCCAGGACTTAGGGATCTCGGATTAGATCCGGACCCTACACTTGGATCCAAGTAATAGGAGTTTAACAGTTTATATGACGAGAATAAGGAATGTTTTAAAATAGAAATTCTTAAAATGAGATTGGAAATAGGGATACATGACAACAATATAATGAAGTATTTGTTTGAATCACTATTTTTAGTTAAAGTACGTACAATAATTTTCTTTTTCTTTTTTGAAATAAATACCTTCTTTTGTAACAACTCCCAACTCCAAATTTTTGGTAAGGGAGCTAAATAATGAGGGACGCAATGGACGCTATCAGGTTGAACAAGTTGTCGATTAGTGAACAACACTTTACTCCCCTTGCGTTCGTTAGGGAATGACCTTTGGATATCATTCCATGCTTCAACGCCCCAGATGTCATCCATGACAATCAGATATTTCCTACCCTTCAAACATTTGAGTACCTTTTCTCCCCAAATATCCTCACTATTCTCGCGATCTTCATGATTCTTTGGGATTGCCGATTTCAAAACACGAATCAACAAATCCTTCTTTTTAGTCTTATCATAATCTTGCGAAACATCGACCCATGCACGAATTTCAAAGATATGTGACGTTAAAGGATGATCGAACACTTCTTCGGCCAAAGTGGTTTTGCCGCTTCCAGCTGCGCCGATAATTGTTACAATCTCCAGCGGTCTGCCCTCTCCTATGTCATCAAGCTTCTCTAATAATGTCTTTACCTCATCATCGAAACCCACCACCAACTTCTCTTTTACCACTTTGGATGTGTTGCTTCCTCCTGATGAATCTAAACCTCCTATTGGAAAAAAGAAGTAAGGTTATGATCAAGGATGGATCCAAAAGTTATGGAAGGGGCCATCGTAAGTGTAAGTGTGTAACAAAAAAATTAAATCTGTGTTTTGGAATCGAATAGTTTCTGATATCCCATTTACCACTAAATAGTCTTCAACATGAACAATCTTTGAGCCGTATATTTAGATCTTATTGTATATTTCAATGGACTCTCATTTAAGTCATTGTCTAATTGATATAATTGCTAAGGGGAAAAGGAAAACAACGGTGGTTATTATTATCAAATCAATTGAATTAATGCCAAATTAAGGGCATATAGTTGCATTCGCCTGCACATTTTTATGGTTCATATTACTCATTTTTATGGTCCATGTTATGTATTGTTATGCTTGATGCTACAATTGATAAGTTACCGATGACCTTACAAAATTTTGATTCGTAACCAAGCCAATATTTTTCAATGCGTAAAATGGCAAAACATTAATTACCTCCAGTACTTCTGGCAGATGAATGCTTGAATTTTTTGACTGCCACTCCGTTAATGTCATAAATATTCTCGTTGTAATTCTGCTTCACTGTTGTCATAAGAATCGTGATCTCCTTTTTGACACTTTCAAGTTCAAGGGGAATTTTTTTTATTTCTTCGGTAGAGGAGAAGAGTGTCTTGATTGACCGGATTACAAACCCTTCTACAATATTTTCAGCCTCCGATACCACGTCTCTAATCTCCATCACCAGTTTCATCACTTCTGAATGCTCGTTGCGTTTCTTCTCCGTAACCTTCAGGAACCCTCTCAGGTATTTTACCTCGTCCTCGAGAGATTGAAGTTTATGTTTCTCGTCTATGATTGAATCGAGCTTGGAGCTTGTTATGAGCTGCTTCAAGGTCTCCAGGAAAAAATCAACAGAAGTGTCTCCCATCTCTCTCTCTCTTTCTCTCTCTCTCAAGAGAAGCCGATTGATTAAGTTAAAGGGATTCAGAGGCAGAGGACGAGTAGATTGACGGAACATATCTAGAATTGTGGTCTACCATTTTTTTAGCTGTGGTCCAGAGGGGGAGAGAGGGTGCGCCATTGTTTTCCAAGCAAAATGGACCCGACATGGCCTATCTAAACCATGGTGTGAGATCCTCTATGCCGCAAACCCCTGTGCCTCTGTACCGAGGAGTTTTGGGCCGTTAGATTGATTAATAACTATCAGTTCGTCTACTTGAAAATTCATTAATAAAAAAGAGTTAAACAGGTATAAGTAATGGGGTAAAAAATACACAGAGAATGGAAATATTAAACAACTTGCTTCCCCACTAATTTTGGTATTTCGTACATGCAAAAACGAAACTTCCAGAAGATTTGTAATTTTGATATCACATAAGAAAAAGTATAATATTTGTCATGGTAATTGATATCATATAAATGCAAAGAGAACACGAGCCATACAATTACCCAAATCAGAAGTGAACAAAAAATACAAAGCAAGGCGAACGAATAAAAGGCAGTATGCAAAGTGGCAATGATACTCACATTTCCGTCCTCGCACAGACAAACTGATAGTAATAAAAAAAAAAACAGAAATTGGTCAATGGTCAAAGAGTAGGGGTGTAATGGACGCTTAGTCCAAGCTAACTTTTTATAAGGCTTTGGGTCCATGAACTTGCAAGCGCTGCCACGTAAGGTCCATTAACTGACAAAAGTGCCCCGGCGGCTAGAGTGAATTTACTTCTCATTTCGGGTCAATGAATTTAAAATGTGAACAATTGGCCCCCACCTTTCCGGCTACTACCCGTAACCCGTCACACCTTCTCTCTCTCTCTCTCTCTCTCTCTCTCTCTTTCTCATGCATGGGTTTTGGGTGGAACAAAATTAATTTTGTTTCTTTAATTTTGGGATTGTGTTTAATTTTGGAGTTCAATTTTAAGGGGGTTAGGCTCTTTTAGGTTTGGGGGTTTAGGCACTTTCATAGGGTTTGAGGGGTTTAGACACTTTCTTGGCTAATGGGGGCATTTTTGGAATGTATAGGTGATTTGTCCTCTTGGCATTAAAAAATTAGTTTGTGTCATATTTCCATGATTAACTCATATACCATGTCCTTGTCAAAGAAAGACTCTACTTTTATTTGTTGAATATCTTTACGTTTGCTTTAGAAAGTAAAATTACAACGGCTGAATCTATACTAGTATGCTAAAGGAAAGTTGTTTCCTTCTTGGTAGTTTTTGTTGAGAGATAATCTTGATTATTGTGTGTGGTTTGCTTGTGATTTGGGTAAGGGACAAAAAGACAAAAATGGAGATGGGATTAAATGAGAGGGGGCCGAGCCAAAGAAGAAAATCAGCTGTACCATTCTGTGGAATTAAATGGGAGATGGGAGAGTTGCATTATTGGTGAATATAAGTGCCTGGGATTAAATGAGAGGGGGCCAAGCCAAAGAAGAAAATCAGCTGTACCATTCTGTGGAATTAAATGGGAGATGGGAGAGTTGCATTATTGGTGAATATAAGTGCTTGGGATTAAATGGGAGGGGGCGAGCCAAAGAAGAAAATCAGCTGTACCATTTTGTGGAATTAAATGGGAGATGGGAGAGTTGCATTATTGGTGAATATAAGTGCTGGGATTAAATGAGAGGGGGCCGAGCCAAAGAAGAAAATCAGCTGTACCATTCTGTGTAATTAAATGGGAGATGGGAGAGTTGCATTATTGGTGAATATAAGTGCCTGGGTATGTGCCTTGTAGTTGTGTGGAAAAAGAAAGAGAAAAGAGTAAGGAGAGAGGGCAGAGGAGAGAGAGCCGTGGGGAGCCCCTCCAAGGGGTCTCCCCCACCAGTAAAATGGTAAGTGTGTATGAGAGTGTGAAATATGTGAGTAGTATATGTTTGCATTTGTGAAAGAATTAATAAAAATGAGTGAGTTTAGTTGTGTGTGAATTACTCTCTTTTACCCACCAACAGTTTTTCTCTCCGTGGCATTTTATCAATCAAGTTTGCTACGGCCACTAACATTTGTACCAACAATTGCACATCATTTTATTTCTCTCAACGATTCTCTCTATTTCATGGCTTATGCTCAATAAAGGTTGTTCCTTCTTTTTCACTTTATAGAATTCCGAAAATTAAATATAGTAAGTTAGAAAAAACTAATAGCAGTACAATTCAACAAACTCTACATTGCTCTCTGCAGGACCAGCTTATGACATAAGCCAATGAAGCCACCGCTTCGGGCCCCCTAAAAAATAAAAAAAATATGGGCCGGCAAACATGTAGGCCTCCTATATATTGTAGTGGTTATTTATTTTTGGATGACTATATGTTTAAGTTTGTACAATAATAAATATTTTGTAATGGTTTTTCACGAAGATATGTGTTCAAAAATTTTATTAATGGAAAATACATAGAGGGCCTCATCTCATAAGTTCGTTTCAGGCTTCCAAAACTAATGAGCCGGCACTGGCTCTCTGTTAGGGCAATCACTAATGGCGTCTTTATGCAGAAGATAATTATACATTCTCTCAGCTCCTGAGCCAATAATTTTTCATTATCACTACAATAAACACATCTATATGAATGTGTCACTACTTTCTACTACAAGAACACAAGAAATCACAGCAAATGAACCTAATGTTCAGCTTCTAGGAAAAAAAAGAATGGAATAGCATTACCTTTGCTCGAGTCAACATTGTCTCTCAACATACAACTTCATTAACAAAAACTAACTAGAACATATAACAACAAAAGAAAAGAGAAAAACAAAATCCAAAAAGGTCCGGGACGACTATACTACTCCATTTGGTACAAAGTGTTCTTTCGATACCTCATTAGGTACGAAGTTCTTTTGACACGCGTGATATTGAGCGATATTACATGATGGAAACACCAAAATTTGGAGGCAAGAGGTTCAAATTGAAGAGTCTTTACCCAATCTAACCCCTCCAATAAAGGGAGCTAAACAGGTTGTACAGTTGAATTGTACAGCCATTTGCCACAAAGCCTAAGTAACCCAACAACTCAATAGGTTATAGGCGACTGCTGAATTATACCGAAATGCAAGAGTTCAAATCAACGTCCATGCATGTTGGTGGGATAAACACATACACCATTTAGTCGAATACAACAATGCCAGTTCAAAATATAATAAAAAAGGGGAAATGACGGAAACATGGTATTATTTAAGGGCAAAAAATGACCAAAACATGGCCATGGTTTCCAAAATGGCCAAAGCATGGGAAGGAAAATAATATTTCCACATACATGACAATTTATGAGTGAATTGCCCAAAGTATCCCTCATTTTATTTGTTTTTTCCCAAATCAAACCTAACCCTCTTCAAGTTCAGAGAGGGTCCAACAGCGAATCATCGCATAGGAAGATCGACTGTGTCGAATCATCCCTCAAGGAATCCAGCTGCGACCTATTTCAAATCTGGAGCCGTCGTCGCCGTGTCCTCTTCATAGTCTTCGGTTTCCTCAACTCGCTTGCTTTTCGAAGGAAAGGCTGTGTGCCAAGATCCCCCTTGCGCCGATTAGGTTGGTGCAGTAGATGAGCCATCGAGAAACAGATTGATTACTATCCCTCTATTTCTCTCTCTTGAACTTGATGGGAAATGATTCATTCGAAACAGATTTGATCTGTTTTTGATACTCTCTTTCTTCTTTTGTTACTATCTCTCTCTTGAATATAATTGTTGGATAGATGTGCTTATTTGTAGATTGGTTGCAGTTATAGATGAATAAATTTTTGTTGAACTCGATTGGGGTGATGAGATTGTGGGAATAAATTTTTCCTAATTCGATAAATGCTTCGGCCTCCTTTGGGTAAAAAACCGGTTTTTGGTTTTTTGGTTTTTTCATTTGTCTTTATTCAATTTTTTTTTTGCATTCGTTAGTTTTGCATGAAGATTTTGTGGTTTCTGGATTCCTCTCGACGAGACGAATCTAATAAGTATAAATTTATGGTCAAACCAAATAATTTTTTGAATAAAGCCAAAATAGGTGGATTATTGGCCCAATAATCCACCTATTTTGGCTTTATTAAAAAAATTTTGAGTTTTGACCATAAATTTATACTTGTTAGATTCGTCTCGTCGAGAGGAATCCAAAAACCACAAAATCTTCATGCAAAACTAACGAATGAAAAAAAAAATTTGAATAAGGACAAAATAGAGACCACTGCAGTGTCCCGTCTGTTCTTTCTTACACTCTTGCATGCAAAAGTGTTTGTAATATTGTCTAACTGAAGACAAACTCCTAGAGATGAGAGAGAAGGTAAGCAAAGTGAGTGAAAGAGCCCAAGTGATTCCAACCATTTTCGTAAGAAGCTGCTTCATGGTCTCCAGGAAAAAATCAACAGAAGTGTCTCCCATCTCTCTCTCTCTCTCAGAGTAGAGAATGGGGAAGAGATGAGAGAGTCAAAGAGAAGGTACACCAAAATGGACCCGAATTATGCAGCTGTGGTCCAGAGGGGAAGAGGGTGTGCCATTGTTTTCCAAGCAAAGTGGACCCGAACAAGCCTACCTAAACGGCCCGCTTTTATGGCGGGTCGGGTCCGGTAAATCGCCTGAATAAGCTGTCTAAATCGTCCTCTTTTCGGGCGGATGGGTCGGGTACGTGAAATTGTGAACAGACCCTCATTGCACCAACTTTGATTAGAAAAATGTTGCGTACACCCTCTGAATACTTTTATTTGTTGAATATCTTTACGTTGGCTTTAGAAAGTAAAATTACAACGGCTGAATCTATACTAGTATGCTAAAGGAAAGATGTTTCCTTCTTGGCAATTTTTGTTGAGAGAGAATCTTGATTATTGTGTGTGTGGTTTGCTTGTGATTTGGGTAAGGGACAAAAAAGACAAAAACGGAGATGGAATTAAATGAGAGGGGGCCAAGCCAAAGAAAAAAATCAGCTGTATCATTCGGTGGAATTAAATGGGAGATGGGAGAGTTGCAGTATTGGTGAAAAAATCAGCTGTACCATTTTTTTCCTTCTCATGTTATTGGTCATTTCCAAAAACATTACCATGAAATTGGAATATTTATTTTTAAAATCCATGTTTTGGTCATTTTCCCAATAAAAAACAAAAAAATACAACAATGTATTCCAAACGGTCCGGCCAATAGTACTTCATGAAACACAAATATAAGATAGATGATGACCTAGTACAACTTATTCAAAACGGACCACTAGTACTTTATGAAACACAAACATGAGAGAAATTAATGACGCCCGAGAGGTCCAACAAGTGGGTCCCACCGCTGCAAGTCCACAATTACCAGCCGGATAATCACCTGAAAAATTGGTTGGAATAATTTTATCATCTAAAAGCTCAGTGAGTAATTTAGCATGCCAAGAATAAGTACATGTGAATGCGGCATATGAATAAATCGAAATAAACTAATAATATGAAGAAAATTATGAATCTCAACGAGTACTATTAAGAACTGGATATGCATCTCAATGAGATATCAATAACAAATATGCATCTCAACAAGGTATCACACGAGTACTAGCAACTTACAAGTAACAGAAAATAATGGCGATAAAGTGTGAATGATATCCAACAATAACCTGGGAACCATAAACACGAAAGCCCAGTTTGTTATCTCGGGTGTCATCACACATTGGATGCACTATCACACTTAAGAGTCATCTCAGGGTGGCGTTGAGGTTTGTTCCCAAAGTCAATATACAATATAGTCGCTTCGATTTTAATGCTTTTCTCTATCCCGTTGAGCACTAGTCACCAAGATATTTCAAGGGTCTTTGATCCCTAAGCCAAAGTCACCTCGAGGTTTTCACAGGTTAATTTTTTCCTAGACCACCACTACACATGCATACCCAAGGTCCCAGTAGAATCACAAACCTTAGGCATCGGAGTCACAAGCACCAAGACTTCTGCCAACAAATTCAATGAATCATAATGTCGGTGATCTAAGGAAACAAAATGTATGCCAATATGAAAGAGGTAAGCCAATATATCAGGAGTAAAATGTGTGCTTTAAAAGAAATCGAATACGATTGATATCTTGAGAAACAAATAGGCTCAAGAGGATTCCAAAGAGAGGTAAGACATGCTAAAGTAAGCTACTTGCCTGGTGTCCAGAAAAATAGTACCGTGAATGCAGTATATGATGCTAGTCTGCTAATCTGTACCACAGTTTATAATGCAACGACTAATCATTATGATAAGATTGTGACAACTAATATCATTAATAACATTATCAGATTTGCCATTCAAAAAAAAAAAAAAAACAATAATTATTATCCTATATTACTTTAAATTAGTACTGCATTTGAAGTAATGAAATCAGGACCGCTTAACCCGTCGGATTTATCACCCGTTTAATCTAGTTCATTCCAAAAACCGATTTTTATCCTATAATAAAAATTGAGTTACTAGAGATACAGAACGAAGCCATCAGATGAACATGTTCAGGTGGCAAAAAGTTAACATAATCTACTTTTACAATTGTCAGGCCAAGTTTGACCGTTGGTATAAGTAAAACTAATGATCGCTTGCAAAAGACTGCTCATTTAACATCACAATTTCCAAAACAGATTCTGAAAAAAACAGAGGTCAACAATGAATTCTATACTTCCAAATTGACGGGTAGGGTCAACCCCGTAGTCAAGGGCTGGACCGAACATTCTAAATTTGTTTATTTTAACTCACGTGGGCCGGGCATGACTACACTTGATCACCAGGTCTTCTTCCTCCCACGATTTGGTCCTGGGTTCAAGAGAGTTTGGACAACTCTCTCTCTCTCTCAGCCAGATTAATCTTGTTGGAGAAAATATAGTGGCAATCACAGATCCAAAGAACAAATTCTCTTTATAACATTATACATGAACAAAATGTAAACAAATTACATGAATCGGAAATAATAGAATCGAAACAGAGATACAAACAGTAGATTGGAAACTGCCGAGTCGTGTGTAACCACACTCTCCTTAACAAAGATTCGCCGCCTACCGTGGGTGTTGTAGGTTGAACCGACGTCTTCGTCCCAGGATACAACGGCTAGAACCACGAGTCGACGAAACACCACCGTCGACCGCCTTGGCGAACTAACTAACGCTTGTCTCTCTTCCTGACTCAAATGAAATTTGTAGGAATGAATTGGATTGTTTTCTCTGATGCAAAACACAATGAGGAGTGACCTATTTATAGGAGAAACTCCAAGTGTGAAAGAGGGAAAGTTAGGTAGCCCACAATGGTGACTTCTAGTGTGAAATGAGGAAGATTAGGTAGCCTACAATGGGAAGCCACCCATGTGCACAATTCATTCACATTGAAGCCACCCATGTGCACAAATTCATTCACATTGAATTGTCAAAATTCCAACAATCCCCCCCATGAATGAAATTGGCATGCATTCTAATGCAAACTATAATGCTGACCTAGAAAGAGAGACAACAGATAGGTCCTGCATAGGATAGGTAGCTTTTGGCCTTGAACCTTCCCTTGTGATAGCCTATCGAGTTTACTGACAGACCAGTGTGCAGTCCTGCTTTGAACTGTTCCGTCGGTGGTGTAAACTTAGACAACAGACGTCACACAGGACTTCTCCTGACGTAGTTCAGTTCTCACTGTTGGGTTCATTTCGGCCTTGACACCCCCCTTCCTGGTTCTGCAAGTATTTTTCTCGAGAATTTTGCCCGAATTCTCACAGAAGCGGCCCCACTTCATACTCACATAGGTGACCTTCTTATATAAAGGGTATCCTGTTATACCCCGCTCGGCATCTCCGACGCATAAGAGTCATTAAAAGCAATGCTTAACCTTTTTTCCACTTTACAGGTATCACTGTTCTACATCTTATACAGGAATGGGTAGGAGACCTCGTCTCCTCAGTGATCGTCCTCGAATACACGCAAAAAGTAGTCTCATTGAACCTAGATCTTGGGATCTCCAGTCAGCTAGGTTGGCTACCCTCACGGTAACTATGAGCGTATTGGCTTTAGCCCCATTCCTCTCGATGCTTTCTCAACTAGCTCTCGAGATAACCCTTTGGTTAGCGGATCCGCAATATTGTCCTTTGACTTCACATAGTCAATTGTGACAACCCCACTTGAGAGCAGTTGTTTAATGGTATTATGTCTTCGACGTATATGTCTAGACTTACCATTATAATTGGCACTCAAAGCCCTACCAATCGCAGCTTGACTATCACAGTGGATACTAATAGCTGGCACTGGTTTTGACCATCTTGGAATATCTTCCAGAAACTGTCGTAGCCACTCGGCCTCTTCAGTTGCTTTATCTAAAGCAATGAATTCAGATTCCATTGTAGACCGTGCTATACACGTCTGTTTAGAAGATTTCCAAGCAACTGCTGCACCACCAAGCGTGAAGACATATCCACTCGTGGATTTTGAGTCCTTCATATTCGATATCCAATTCGCATCACAGTACCCTTCTAGTACTGCTGGATATCTGGCATAGTGCAACCCCAGATCACGAGTATACCTCAAATAATGTAGTACTCTGACTATCGCTTTCCAATGATCATGTCCTGGATTACTCGTGTATCTGCTCAGTCTACTTACTGAGTAGGCTATATCAGGCCTTGTACAACTCATCAAGTACATGAGGCTCCCAATTATCCGAGAATACTCTAATTGGGACACCCCTTCCCCCCCATTCTTGGATAAATGGAGACTAACGTCCACGGGGGTTTTTGCAATGCCTGTGTCAGACTGATTGAACTTTTCAAGAATGTTGTCAACATAGTGTGTCTGAGACAACGCAAGTCCATCAGATGTTCTGGTGATCTTGACACCTAGTATCACATCTGCAAGGCCCATATCCTTCATGTCAAACTTAGAGTTCAACATATCCTTGGTAGATTGAATGACCCTGTCATTACTACCAACAATGAGCATATCATCAACATAGAGACACAGAATGACATATCCTTCATCAGTGTTCTTGACATAAACACGTTTGTCACATTCGTTGATGCGGAAGCCACTAGACAACATTGCATAGTCAAACTTCTCATGCCATTGTTTTGGAGCTTGCTTTAGACCATACAGAGATCTAACAAGCTTACAGACTTTCCTCTCTTGGCCTGGTGCGGAAAAACCCTCGGGTTGTTCCATATAGATTTCTTCTTCTAAATCGCCATTTAGGAAAGCTGTTTTTACATCCATCTGATGTATCTCAAGGTTTCGCAAAGCTGCGATAGCAATTATCATTCGAATGGAATTGATCCTTGAGACTGGTGAATAAGTATCAAAGTAATCTAGGCCTTCTTTTTGCCTATAGCCTTTAATGACAAGCCTAGCTTTGTACTTATCGATCGACCCATCTGCTTTCATCTTCCTCTTGAAGATCCACTTATAGCCCAGAGGCTTACTACCAGGTGGTAAATCCACCAGTTCCCACGTATGATTCTGTAGAATGGAGTCGATTTCACTTTTAATGGCCTCTTTCCACAGAGGACCTTCAGGACAGCTAACAGCTTCCTTGTAAGTCCGAGGCTCACTTTCTAACAAATAAGTTAGAAAATCTGGACCAAAGGACGTTGATGTCCTAGCACGCTTGCTACGTCTGGGTTCAACATCAACTTCCTTTTCTTGGTCTCCACTGCTATGGTTAGCAGGATGCAAAGTCCGTTTCACTGAACTGGACTCCCCAATGGATCTATACGGAAAAATGTGCTCGAAAAATGACACATTTATAGACTCCATGTAAGTGTTTTTGTGTATATCTTGTACTCCAGACTCATACACAAGGAACCGATATGCACTGCTATTGTGTGCATAACCGATGAACACACAGTCAACGGTTTTCGGTCCTATCTTCTCATACTTAGGAGGAGGTATTGCTACTTTAGCAAGACACCCCCACACTCGCAAGTGCTTAAAGTTAGGCTTCTTACCTTTGAGCAACTCATAAGGTGTTTTGTCTAACTTTTTTCGGGGCACTAAATTCAAAAGATAGTTAGCGGTCAACACCGCTTCACCCCACATGTTCTGAGGCAACCCAGAACTAACCAACATAGCATTCATCATTTCTTTTAATGAACGATTCTTGCGCTCCGCAGTTCCGTTCTGCTGAGGCGAGTAAGGTGCAGTGGTTTGGTAAATAATACCGTGTTTAGCACAGTAATTCCCAAACGGTGTTTCAAATTCACCACCTCGGTCACTTCTCACCACCTTAATCTTACTGCTAAGTTGGTTCTCCATCTCATTCTTAAAGAGAATGAATTTATCCAACGCTTCATCCTTGCTTTTTAGCAAGTATACATAGCAATATTTCGTGCTATCATCAATAAAAGTAATGAAATACTTGTTTGCATTTGGCGTTTGGACATATTTCAGATCACACACATCAGTGTGGATTAGCCCCAATGGTTTGGTACTTCTCTCAACTGATCGAAACGAAGTTCTAGTTAACTTTGCTTAGACACAAGTTTCACACTTGTGATTTGTATCAATATGAAAAGCTGAAATGTGGTCCAAGTTAACTAATCTACGCATAGATTCATAATTAACATGACCTAGTCTACCATGCCACAAAATGGAAGACTCAAGCACATAAGCAACTGGGGCATTTGTCTTATTAATAGTAGGGATAACAGTCATTACATTCATTTTGAACAGCCCATCGGCCATATAACCTTTCCCTACATATGATCCAGCTTTAGTCAAAATGACCCTATCTGATTCAAACACCATGCGAAAGCCGTGATTGCTCAGCAGAGAGCCAGATATCAGATTCTTGCGAATGTCTGGCACGAACAACACTTTGTTCAGGGTCAATGTCTTCCCCGAAGTCATCTTCAGGACCACTGTTCCTTCACCAGTAATATCTGAGGTCGCTGAATTCCCCATAAACAGCTTCTCCCCATTAACTGGCTCAAGTGACGTGAACATCTTCTTGTCACAGCAGATATGGCGAGTAGCCCCAGTGTCAATCCACCACTCCCGTGGATTTGAGCCCACCATGTTCACCTCAAATACCATAGCTGAGAAGTTCATGTCAGAACGACCTCCCGAGGCTTCTGCAATATGCGCTTGTGGACGAGGTGGCTTCTTGCATTCTGATGCTTTATGGCCAAACTTGTCACAATTGAAGCATTTCCCTTGGAACTTCTCCTTGGGTTTCTTAGCGATACCGCCTTTTGGTCCCAGATGGACACTCTTGCCCTTCTGCTTATTAGACCGCTTGTCATGTTGGTTCTTTTTCACACCACTTGAGGAGGGACGACCATGCTCCACCATATTGGCCTTTGCCATTTTGTCCTCCTTGGCAGCCATCTCTCTAGCCCGGTTTCCCTCCGTGACATTGAGCTTGTAGAAGAGAGTCTCCAACGTCATCTCCTTGTTCTTGAACATGAGATAACTCTTGAACTCCTTCCAAGTTCCCGGAAGCTTGTGGATGATAGCAGCCACCAAAAATGGCTTAGGCAATAACATCCCTTCTGCTTTGATTTCATTGATCAACATCTGGAGCTCTTGGACCTGTTCAGTCACAGGCCTTTCATCTCTCATAGTATAATCAAGGAAGCGGCCCACCACGAATTTCTTAGGCCCAGCTCCCTCGATTTTGTACTTTTTGTCCAAGGAATTCCACAGTTCTTTGGCTGATTCTGCCTCATTGAACACAGAGTACAACGAGTCATCAAGAGCATTCAAGACATAGTTCTTGGCCAGATAATCAGCATTCTTCCACTGATCCAGAGCCTGTCGCTTCTGGTTGTCCTTCTCATTTTCAGCAACAACTGGGGCATCCTCAGACAAGCACCCAGCGAGATGGAGAGTGGTCAGATAGAACATCATCTTCTGTTGCCACCTCTTGAAATCAACCCCTGGACCAAACTTCCCAGGCTTATCAACATGGGACATCGGTATCGAGGGGACTCCATGCAGAGGAGTAGCAGCACTCGAGCTTCCCACATTTGGAGTCTCATTGTTCTTTGTCATCGTACCTTGAGAAATGACAAACCACAAATTAGTGAAACTATTTTCACTATCATGACAAGAAGCATAGATTAACAATCTAAACTTAGCAACCAAAAAATGGTCTTGCACCCACAACGCACAAGCGTACCCCGGGGGTCCCAGGTGGGGGTTCTAGGGGGCCGTGCCCCCTAGCGGGGTTCCTAGGGGCAGCGCCCCTAGGCGGGAGTTCGAGGGCAGCGCCCTCGACGGGGTTCCAATCCTTGTGCCAAGTTACTACACTGGCCATGTACTAAGGCTGAGTAATTAACCTTCCACTGGTTATATTACTTGCAGGCAGAGCACACGCTTAGGCCGAACTAGCCCAACCACTGGCTGTTCTTAAACCCAACACAAGGACTGCTATCACAAAGCAGAGATCCAGAGGATTGTGGCTAAGCAACGTCACTGCTTAAGCAGAGTAGGTTGCTCTAGAAGCCAAACAATCCACTGATCAAGGCCAGTTGCGCACAACTGCCTAAAGCCGTGGCTTAATCAGTGAAGTTCAATCGCGCACGATTGACTTAGGCCGTAGCCTCTGATTTTTGTTTGTATCTATTTCCCACACGAGTAATCTAGTCAGATTACTCTATGATCTCAACGAGATACCACCAATTCTGTCTCTTCTTCGATTTTGTTCTTGCAACTCAAAAGTCAGTATCAAAACAGAATTGTTTTCTGGAACTCGATTGCCAATCGATAAGAAAAATCTTTGTTAAGACTGTTGGAGAAAATATAGTGGCAATCACAGATCCAAAGAACAAATTCTCTTTATAACATTATACATGAACAAAATGTAAACAAATTACATGAACCGGAAATAATATAATCGAAACAGAGATACAAACAGTAGATTGGAAACTGCCGAGTCGTGTGTAACCACACTCTCCTTAACAAAGATTCGCCGCCTACCGTGGGTGTTGTAGGTTGAACCGACGTCTTCGTCCCAGGATACAACGGCTAGAACCACGAGCCGACGAAACACCACCGTCGACCGCCTTGGCGAACTAACTAACGCCTGTCTCTCTTCCTGACTCAAATGAAATTTGTAGGAATGAATTGGATTGTTTTCTCTGATGCAAAACACAATGAGGAGTGACCTATTTATAGGAGAAACTCCAAGTGTGAAAGAGGGAAAGTTAGGTAGCCCACAATGGTGACTTCTAGTGTGAAATGAGGAAGATTAGGTAGCCTACAATGGGAAGCCACCCATGTGCACAATTCATTCACATTGAAGCCACCCATGTGCACAAATTCATTCACATTGAATTGTCAAAATTCCAACAAATCTCTCCAACCCCTTTCACAGCCATTTCCATGTGTTTGCCTGAGCTGAGGTGGCCACATGGACAAATAGCTGCCGAGGGAAATTAACCATGTGACCTTAGAGGTATAACGGATTATTGTGAAAATGTAACAACAGATGCAGATCTTGTTATGCCCCCAGGAATTCAAACCGAGACGAACACACACAGAAACACAGAGGCAGATTCTTATGTGGTTCCCCAAATCAGGTACACCAAGGAGGAATCAGAGCAAACACCGATTAAATGGAGACAAACGTTGATGGGAGGAACACTCTTCTCTCTCATTCGCTTGTGTCTCCTCTGATTTACATTGCTAGGCTTCAAATATGCAAGCCAGAGGTCAGATTATATAGCCAAAACGTCTATCAAAGCCATAACTCCAAAGCTAACACTCGACCACTTGCGGATCAGTTAATCACCCATGGATAAGGCTGAAAACTAGACAGATGAGGTTGCTACTAGGGCCCTTAAGGTGGCTGTATTGAAGAGGAGAGAGCCACGCAACTACCGGTCAACAATCTCTACCTTGGTTACTCTAAAGAAACTGCTTTATAGCACTTCTTCCCCCCATATCTGTTAATTACTTACAGAAACTCTAGCTATTTATATCACTTGCTATCAACGAATTCCAATACAAAAGTGAAGCAATTCCATAATTTGAGCATGCAAGATCGACAGCAGCTCTTAGAGACTACCTTAAACTGTTATCTTCTCAAAGTAACATGGTTTATTGCGTCATATTAGTTACTGGTATGCAAAATGAAATCATCATCAAAAGCATTAAAAAGAAAGAGATCATATTGAGACACCATTCTCTATTTCATCTCCGTATGCTTAGCGCTTGCATACCCAAATGCTGTACGTTCTTTATTTCTCTAGAGCAATGGGCTCTCTATTTTTATTTATTTACCTTCTTGACAGCTCTAAAAGTTTCTAAAAACTTCTAAACTTGTTACAATAATCATTGAGCTGACTTTATTAGTTATTAGTGTGTATTAACTAATTAATCTGTTTTCCTAGGCAAGATGTCAATAATAGATCTCCAAGTTTTTAAAACAACAAGAGAAACTAACCTAGTTAGACTTTAGAGGACTATAATACAAGAAAACTACAACAAAAGAAACAAAATACTGTAAACGTAAAGTACTTTTTTAATTGGGTCAGATTAGGAGGTGAACAACTGCCAAAAAGAAAAACCGCCTATTGCTAGGCCCATGTACAAAAAAATGATTGTGTGATTTTTCTCCTTACGTTTTATTTATCTATTGAAATCGATGATCTGAAACTATGTAGCATATACTACGAAGGTAAAATCTTTACCAACCTGGAGATGAGCCTTGTCAAAGATCTGAAGGAAAGATATCAATCTTTAGCCCATTGCTTTCTTCCTGCTGCTCTTTGATCATGCCCCCGACAGAAGTTGCAGCATTACGTGATGTTTGATGAAGTTTAATCGTCCGGAGTGTTTTTAAATTGGCCAGACTAGAAGGGATTTCCCATAGCCTTGTGCAGTCCTTAAGAACAATGTGTTGAAGGCTTGGGAAATGATAAGCCTCAGCCTCCCATTGCACCAAATCTGTCTTCCAAATTTGCGAAGCTTTGAGTTTCTTGAAACCTTCGTCGTGTAAACTCCACCTTACCCCTGTGAACGCATTGTCCTTTAACTTGAGCTTCTCAAGTTCTGGCAACATCCCCAGCACAGACATGTGCTCCCATTCAAGAAAGGTATCGACCAAGGTTAGCTTTTTCAATTTTGGTGGGAATTTGTACCACTGGGGAAGACTTTGATGTTTAGTGTAACGGCCCACCCTCGACTTGCACAATATTGTCCGCTTTGGTCGCCCAAGCTCCTTGAACTTCCCAGAAGGTCACCCATCCCTGGATTACTCCAGGGCGAGCATGCTTAAATGTATTGCCTAAGATGCCCTCAGTACAACTCTCGGGTGTGATGGATGAAAGGGTTTGTAGGCTCTCACTTGCAAAGGCATTATCACAATCCTTACCTTTTTCGGCCCCAGGACCATGCAACTGACTGACCCCGTTTGTATGCAGGTGCCAGAACTGTAACATTTTCAAAAATGTCTGCTTTGATGTCAATGGTGCGTGAGGACGTTCGACAATAAGAGTCTGTAGGTTCTAAAGGTTGGACATGGAGGCAGGAATAGTTTTGATGCCATTGAAGAAGGCTATGTATGTGAGATGAACTAATTGTTCCATCTGGCTAAGAAAGTGGGGCAAACTAATAGGCTGAATGTGAAGTATCCTAAGCAATTTAAATTCTCAAAGAATGTACCCTACATGAATAGTGGATAGGTTGATTTTATCCTTACCGAATACATGAAAGAGTGGACACGGGTCCGGAAGGTCCGGAAGAAATGTTTTCAAAACACCAGAATGAATACAAAGGCGACGATTGACAGCGTTCTAAGTAAGATTGGTGAATTACCCCCAAGCCCTTTGATCTTCAATAAGAAGTTTTCTTTTTGAGCTTCTCTCAAGCACAAGTCACGCAACATATCATGAATTCCACATGTTTTGATTCGACCACTGAAACTCCTTTTTTCCACCAACACTAGGTTTCTCGCAACCAAATCCTCCAAGTGATCTTCGGTCATCTCCTCGAAGCATACATTCTCAACTTTCTTACCGATAAGTGATAGTGCGGATCAACATGCACAACCACGGATTCGAGTGGACTCGTTAGCAGGATTTTGCTTCCGTTTTTGCCCACCACGTTGTCGCTCCAAAAACGGAAGCAGAATCTTGCTAACGAGTCCACTCGAATCTGTGGTTGTGCATGTTGATCCACACTATCACTTATCACCTCACTTGAAAAAATGCTTCCTCTGTTTTGGAGTCTTCACAAAAGAGTACTTCGAGATCCCTGTCTCGATACTTTTCCGAATATGGATTGTTGAGGGATTCAGTAAGAAAGTTGAGAATGTATGCTTCGAGGAGATGGCCGAAGATCACTTGGAGGATTTGATTGTGAGAAACCCAGTGTTGGTGGAAAAAAGGAGTTTCAGTGGTCGAATCAAAACATGTGGAATTCATGATATGTTGCGTGACTTGTGCTTGAGAGAAGCTCAAAAAGAAAACTTCTTATTGAAGATCAAAGGGCTTGGGGGTAATTCATCAATCTTACTTAGAACGCTGTCAATCGTCGCCTTTGTATTCATTCTGGTGTTTTGAAAACATTTCTTCCGGACCTTCCGGACCCGTGTCCACTCTTTCATGTATTTCGGTAAGGATAAAATCAACCTATCCACTATTCATGTAGGGTACATTCTTTGATAATTTAAATTGCTTAGGATACTTCACATTCAGCCTATTAGTTCGCCCCACTTTCCTAGCCAGATGGAACAATTGGTTCATCTCACGTACATAGCCTTCTTCGATGGCATCAAAACTATTCCTGCCTCCATGTCCAATCTTTAGAACCTACAAACTCTCATTGTCGAACCTCCTCACGCACCATTGACATCAAAGCAGAAATTTTTGAAAATGTTACAGTTTTGGCACCTGCATACAAACGGGGTCAGTCAATTGCATGGTCCTGGGGCCGAAAAATGTAAGGATTGTGATAATGCCTTTGCAAGAAAGATCACTTGGAGGATTTGGTTGCGAGAAACCTAGTGTTGGTGGAAAAAAGGAGTTTCAGTGGTCGAATCAAACCATGTGTAATTCATGAAACTACCAAAATACACCCACACGCAATATCAATCGTATAAAAGCTATAATAAGCATGTGTGCGTGACAAAAATGGGAGAGATAAGTCCCTTTATTTACGATATCGGGGACTTATCAACGGCGGGGGTGGAATTGATGACGTTTAAGATAGTCCAGGTGTTTATTTGACAAAATTAAAAGGTCAGATGTCTTTGTGATTGGAGTGAAAGGTCAAGTGTTTTTTTTGAAATTTTCCCTTTATTTTCTCCTTCTTTCCTTTCCCTTCCACATGTTCTGAACAAAATAGGAATATTGAACTTTAATTAAAGGTTGAAACATGGTGCCTTTGAATTAATAAATGAGCTGTTGTTCACACATGTGCACCATGGTGAATGATGCATAAGGGCACCAGGGTGTCAAATGGTCCCAATACAGTCGAGTTTGGGAACTCATGGGTGGAGTACTTGCTCTAAATCAATACTAATTTAGTTTGTCATTCTAGTCCCGTGTCTAGGGATTAGCTCAAAATGAACTCTTTCTATAGTAATATAGTGCACTGATTTGTGCCCAATTTCAACTTCACTTGACTTCTTTCTACAACCCCTTTAAATTTAGCTCAAATTTGTGGCTTGTGGATAGGCCTATGCAAATAATTCCAGAAAGCTACTATCCCAGAGAATGTTCACACAGATTAAAGAATGTTGCAATGGAAAGAAACAATACACATGTACCCTGCATATGTATCTAAAAAACATCAAATAGATATTTTTGATCTCACTCAGTAAATTTTTAGTGTTTTGATAACTATCATTATACGATCAAGATAACTTTTTTACTGAATGTTCTTCTCAACGAGCCCTACGACACCAACTGTTCAGATCAATGGATTACCAAGTGCACAATTGTATAACAATTTTTGAAAATTCTTTCGAATTATATGGTCCTGAATTCTAAATGAAAATTGGAGCAGATCAATTACATACAAATATCCGATGAGCCTGATTTTTTCTAGTTGTAGATTCGCACGTTTTAGAAGTATCACTGACCTCTTTTTCGTGTCTCACAATGCATCCATTAGGGGCCTAATGCCACACAACAGCCCATTGGCAGTGTTTTCCCAAAAATTCAAGAGCTGCCTCCTGTTTGGCACTTTCTTACCCCTAGAACCGTAAGAAGAGAAATCAAACACTATCAACCTGACAACAGGTCGAAGTTTTGTTGACTCAGCTTTAAGAAACAAGTCCAAGCTTTGCTTTACTACTCTACTTGATTAAAAAAAATCACAGTGATGTGTTCTTTTTCCGGTGTATTGAATGGGCACGAATTAACATCCTATTTAAGGACTAAAATAAAAAAACTCATCCCACAAACTCTCTCACCTCCCAGGTTCCCCCCACGTCCACACCCCACGTCTCTCTCTCTCTCTCTCTCTCTCTCTCTTCCCCACTTTATTCTCCTCATCTCTCTTAATTTTAGAAAAAAACTCTAAAATCTAGAAAATTAGGATTTGGGATTTGGAAGTTTTTGAGGGCGCTAACTACAAAATTAGGATTTGGGATTTGTAAGATCCGAAATCGGATCGCCTTTTGATTTACTATTACGGTGAATAAATTGATTAAATCGATTAATTTAATTAAACCCTAATCTATGTGATTATGCAAGATAATAAACGCAAGAAATAAACAGCAAGCATAACACACAGATATACGTGGAAAAACCCCAAGGCGGGGAAAAAACCACGGGAGAGAAGAGAGCACTATACGCAAAATGCGGAAACAAAGTTTCTTACAACCACGCTATGAACTCCTTCATTATTGGCTAAGAACTTCTTTGCTGACTCCTCATGAACCGCTCTAATAGATGCTCCTTCGGATTCGACTCCTCAAATCCTTGATCTATGCAGGACTCCCCCTTTAGACCAATCTCCAAACGCCTTTTAACTCCATCAAAGAACTCCAAGTGATGTAGATGATGAACAAACCAACTTGAGAGAGATTATGCGAGTGTATAGATCCAATACTTCATCCAATCTCTCAAGGAAATAATCCACAAGTGTTTTTTCTTGCTCTCACGAACTTTTCTCTCTCTATTCACGTTGTGGCTACAAGGGTTAATTTTTCGAACCCTAATGAGGTTGTATTTATAGACAAAGGAAATAAAACGCCACTGTTGCTCGACTAACTCGCTCGAGTAGAACCAATCCAATTGCTGACGCTCAACTACTCGCTCGAGCGAACCTGTTGCTTCTTGATTGGGCGAATTACACATCTCCAAATATTTTGTTTCCTTAAACAAAATGATCAACTCCAATTACATTGTTTCCTTATTCTTAATTTCCTTTCCCCCAAGATTCTTGCTTTTCCCAAACATAATAAGTCCATAATTCTTTCCGAGTAAAATCTTCACATCTTCTTAATCTTCTCAATCTTCCCATAATGTTTTCTGATCTTTGACTTCACACCAATCAATCAACTAACTACCATATGCATAGGATTTCAATTACATGGAAACGTCACGGAATTAGCCAATCACAAATAAGGAACTTACATCATCTCTCTTAATTTTAGAAAAAAACTCTAAAATCTAGAAAATTAGGATTTGGAAGTTTTTGAGGGCGCTAACTACAGTGCTATAGGGTATTGACTAGAGTTGTACTCGTTTGATGCAAGAGGAAAAAAAATTACAGGACAAAAAAATAGCACTGGTGTCTTTTTCGACCCATGTATGTAACAATAAAACGCTAACTGAGTAAAAAAGATAGTTTAATTTTTTTTCCTGGCTTCATGTTCGATATAAATATGATTAAGCAAAAAATGTTAATCATACTTGTCTAGACAGCAGAGTGAAAAGGGAAAAATAATAGGAAATCACTTGATTTCCCTCTATTTCGTGGGATATCCAATATGCCTGCGCCGTCGCCTCTGACTTCAAACTTGTCGGAGAAATCTTGCAAGTCGAGCCCTTGAAATCAACCCCCAAAAGGGTGAATGAGATCTATTGATGGTAGAGAGAAGTGTAAAGGGATGGTTGTTAACAATGGACACACAAATGGCATTCCTCATCTATGGGAACGGAAGATTGCCTTGGGAATTGTAAATTCTCGACTGAATGTCTAAACCAAGAAATAGACGAATTAAGTAAAAATGGAGGAGGAGGCGTTTTGGTCAAGATTTTCATAAAATCAACCCCTTGATTTTATCCATTCGTGAAGATATTTTGATAAAATATCTAGATTTTTGAATGAAAAAATCTACAGATTTTATTACATGTCTTTACGAATGGATAAAATTAGGGTGTTGATTTTATCAAATGTTTGATAAAATCCATTGGAGAACTTAGAAGACCGGAGTGGCGGACGGACATTGGGGGGGTGCTGTGCATGGGATGCACAGCACCGTGTTGTGCAGCCATTGCGTCGCTGCGTCGGCCTATTTCTGACGATCGGAGAAGTTCACCGCGTAGAGTTCGTCAAGTACTACACATGCACCAAAAATTGACTCGATCGGATATCTTTAAGTACTTCATCGGAACACAAATAACTTGAAAAGAAATGGAACACAAATGGACACAAAATCACTTTTTCAAGTTATTTTTGTTCTGATGAGGCACTTAAATATATTTGATCGAGCTGATTTTTCACACACTTGTAGTACTCGATGAGCTCTAAGTGGTAAACGTCTCCGATCGTCGGAAAGATGCCGGTGCGGTGGCGCCATATGGTTGCGCAGCACAGTGCTGTGCCTTGGGGTGCACAGCACCCCCAGACTCTGTGGCGGAGTTTAAGGCCTTGTTGATGTACCACAGTAGAAAAATCAAGCAGTTTTTGGTAACTGCTGAATTCCATGTAGACCGCGTTCTGTGTCTCCCCCCACGTGACCACGTCCGCTCCCTTTCTCTCTTTCTCTCTCTCACAGAGGCTTCCACGTGCCCATTTTTCTCAATTTCGGAAGGTAAAAAAAATTGAAAATTCTAGAAAAATCAGGATTGAGGTAGAGTTTTGAAATCATTTAGAGAGAAACTGCATTTTGAATTCAAAAAGAACTTCATAACCACTAGTAGAACATCGGGGAAGTATGTACCGAAAAAAGGGAACATCTGGGAAGCAGCAAAACTTGAAAAATAGAAATTGTAACCAAGAGCAACGAAATAATTCTCACTAGTAAAGACTGATAACCCATATCGCACATGAAAATATTTAAATGCCTAACATCCCAAGAATTTATATACTATACATAATGTCCATGCTCACATAACTGTAAATTACAACCAAGATAAAGAAAAATTTGTCTTCAACCATGGGCCATTGTTATCTTACCGCTACTTTTTGCCGTGACCAATAAAAAGAGATTAGCTTCAACAGAGAAAAGAACAAGAAAAAAAAAAGGGTAATAGCCGAAAATTTGTTAGGGACTAACCTGAAGACATTGTAATCGTCACGCAGGGAATATTAGGGGGTGTTCCACTAACAAAAAATTGTTTCTTTCAAACACAGAGACAAGTCATTCTGTCACAACACATCACATAAAAACCGTGAAAAACCAATTTTTCCAAAAAACTGGGTTAGTGGAACACCCCCTTAGTCGGAATCGCCAGAATCGCAAGAATCGTCGGGAACGGCATACTCACGTTTGCTGCTGTTCCATGTAAAGTAATTAGATGTGGCAATGAGATTTACGCAATCATCATCTCCTCTTTTATTTTTTTACTCTTCCTGAATCTTCCTGGCCGATTCCTCCACAGACTGAGTGCACCCAAATAACTTAATTTCGCAAAGCTCGTTTAGATGAGCAAAATCAATTGGGATCCGCTCTAGTCTACTGCAATATTCAATCACTACGACCTCAAGTCTCGGAAATTGATCTTCGGAAGCATTCCAATTCTCAATATTCATATGGTAAAAGCTCAAGTACTTGAGTTGGGAGAATCCCTCTTCACTTGTGTTCCAAACTGGTCCTTGACAGTCACAGCTTTTAAATTTGAGAACCTCATGGCTCGGCAGGTTTTGGAGGATGGACAGCTCCTCCCATTTTAAGTACGATACATGCAAAGTTAGTCACTTCACAGTCAAAGGAAGCTTCAGCCTTGGCGTAAGAGTGATTAAGTTCAAACTGAGTGACTCAAGGTATTTTAAGAAGTCCAGGTCGGGGAGTATGAAAGGAACATTTGGAGTTCGGCCTTCAAGTCCAAGCTTCCTAAATTGGGAGTCCTTACCAATAAACGAAGGCAATGCTTACAAGCACATATCCGGTGTAAGGTCTGTAGGCTATCCAACTTAGAGGAATGATCAAAACCAATTCTTGCTGCTTCTTTAGAAAAACAATCATATTGGAATACCCCATCTTTACTATAAAGATGCCTCAATTTTATCATGTTAAATATATCACAAGGCAACTGAATGAAACCAGAAAAATTTGAAAATTGGAGGTCGAGGGTTTCTGGGTTCAAGAGGTTGGAAAATAATGGCCATGAAAATAACTGCTCTTGTCTCGGTGTCCTAAGTGCTAAGTATCTCAAATGAACTAGATGTCCTATTCCTATTTCTCCTTGGCATTCATCGGAGATAAAGCTCAACACCCTGGGACAGTTAAAGAATTTAACAATTAATGACAGATTTGGTTCAAACAGCAAATGTGAGGAATTTGGCCAGTGGAGGCATAGAAAAGAAGAAGGTTTCGAGCAAGAGGCCTTGAGGAGAACTTATGAAAGAACTTATCGGCAATGAAGATGCGATGATGCTTATTTGTAGCAAAAGGTGAAGAAGAATCATCCTTGTAATTTTGCACTAGGAAATTTTCCTCCTTGGCCTTTTTCAAGCAAAAAACGCAAAAGATCATGGATACGACATGATTTAATTCCTCTGAGGGAACTTTTCGTGGCTACCATTACAAGACTTCTATCCACCAGATCGATTAAGTGATCTTTCACTATCGCCTCCAAGCTTTTGCCCCCCTCACTTTGTTGAATAAATCCCTCCGCGATCCATAACCATAGCAACTCGCGTACGAGAATATCAGAATCTTCGAGAAATGCTATAATATAAAGAAAACATGCTTTCAAATGAAGAGGCAGGTGATTGTAACTAAGTTCCAGGATCTCCATACAGCCGGCCTCGTCTTTTTTTTTGCAATGATTGAACTTAAATGTTTGGCAACTTCCTTCCACGAGTCAAGTGTCTTGTCTTCCTTTGCCAGAATGCCAGCTATTGTGACAATCGCTAGTGGTAGTCCTTCACATTTTTCTGCGATTTTCACGCCGATGTTCACCAACTCTGGCGGGCAGCATTTCATACTGAATACCTGTTCGATATATATGGGCAAATATTAGACATCTATAATTGTAACTACATGCAACTCGATCCAAGTAATAGGACTTTAACAGTTCATACGACCCCTAGCGTTCAGCCACCGGCCGTCTCAAAACTATTCCAGAGCCGCGGTGACTTCTGTTACCTTAAAGCCCCCTCCCCAATGTGGAAGGGCATAGCAAGTAGGTAGGGAGAATTTATCCAAAAAAAAAAAGTAGGTAGGGAGAAGGCTAGCAAACTCTGAAAATCCTGACAGTGAAAGCAGTAACAATGTCGAAGGGTAAGGGAAAGAGTAAGAAGGGGAAGCCGAAGGTAAATGACAAGAATAAGTTAACGTTTTAAAATAGAAATTCTTAAAAAGAAAGGAAACATATATGATGACATTATAATGAAGTATTTGTTTAAATAACTATTTTCAGTTAAAATACTTACACTAATTTTCTTTATCTTTTTTGAAACAAATACCTTCTTTTGTAACAACTCCCAACTCTTATGTTTCGGTAAAGGATCCAAATAATGAGGGATAAAGGATCCAAATAATGAGGGACCAGGCAGATGCTATCAAGTTGGACAAGTTGTCGACTAGTGAACAAACCTTTACTCCTGTTGCTTTCTTTAGGGAATGATCTTTCGATATCATTCCATGCTTCCATGCCCCATATGTCATCCATGACAATTAGATATGCTATCAGGCAGATGCTATCCTGTTGCTTCAAGGATTTGAGTACCATTTCTCCCACCACAGTCTCGCTACTGTTCTCGTAATCTTCTTGATTTTGAGGGGAAGTTGATTTCAAAACACGAATTAACAAATCCCTCTTCATAGTAGTCTTATCATAATCTTGAGAAACATCGACCCATGCACGGATTTCAAAGGTATACGACGTGAAAGGATGATCATACACTTCTCTCTCTCTCCCCAGCGGCCAACTGATTAAGTTAAAGGGAGGTAGAGGCAGAGGACGAGTAGATTCATGGAAAATGGGGTAGAGATGAGAGAGTCAAAGAGAGGGTGCACCAAAATGGACCCGAATTATGCAGCTGTGGTCCAGAGGCGAAAAGGGATGAGAGAGTCAAAGAGAGGGTGCGCCATTGTTTTCCAAGCAAAGTGGACCCGAACAAGCCTATCTAAACGTCCGCTTTTATGGCGGGTCGGGTCGGGTAAATCTCCTGAATAAGCTGTCTAAATCGTCCTCTTTTCGGGTGGATGGGTCGGGCACGTGAAATTGTGAACAGACCCTCATTGCACCAAGTTTGATTAGGAAAATGTTGCGTACACCCTCTGAATACTTTATTTTTTGAATGTCTTTACGTTTGCTTTAGAAAGTAAAATTACAACGGCTAAATCTATACTAGTATGCTAAAGGAAAGCTGTTTCCTTCTACAATTGGAGGTGTCTCGTAGTTTTTCTCGCGTGGCATTTTCTCAATCAAATTTGCTACGACCATTAACATTTGTACCAACAATTGCACATCATTTTATTTCTCTCATCGATTCTCTCTCTTTCATGGCTCATGCTCAATAAAGATTGTTCCTTCTTTTTTCACTTTATAGAATTCATTAGTGTACATATAATGATAGAAATAAATCTCTTTTAAGTATTTGTAACAGTCAACAACTAAGTAATTATATTACTACGGAAAAGAAATGATAGGTAATAAGTATTTCGTTTTATTTTTATTAAAATGTTCCAACAGTTGAGGTGTGTGTAAGCTGACTCGAACATCCGGTTATAAAAATAAAAAAATAAAACCATTGACCCATTGACCAATGCGTACAAAAACCCACTTGCAAATAGGTCCCCTGCTCCGGTGGTATCATTGCCTTCAACTCCCCAATTGATCCTCTGCTCTTGCTTACTGCGGTTTAATCAATATGGCAGGAGAACAAAAGAATAGCCAAGTGATGAGGCTTTCCCTTTACCAGGATTGGTCTTGCGTTCGATTCTCATCCTGGGATTCCATTCTCCACCTTCTAGGTGCGATTAAATCAATTAGGTTTCTTGCATGTACTAAAAACACATCAACAAGACAACACACATTGATATATTTGAGAATCTCTCAGCTCCGAAGACTGAAATCGTTGTTCATCGATTTTGAAAAAAAGGATACTGTAAACTTAAAGCAGAACAGAGATCGGTTAGTTTAGCTAAAGTATTTGCAATGAGAAATAACACATGTAGATTCACAATGTTTTAGAAGTATAACCTACCTATTCTCCGTGTCTCACAATGCATCCATTAGGGCCTAATGTCACAGAAATTCAAGAGCTGCCTCCGGATTGGCACCTTTTCACCCCTAGAATCGTAAGAAGAGAAATCAAGCACGGTCTACCCAACACAAGGTCCAATTTCTGTCGGCTCAGTTTCAAGACACAAGTCCAGGCTTGCTTTTGAGAAATACATCACAAACGTTCAAAAACAGTTTAGCTCAATTTTGGCTGGAACTCTGGTTTTTTCTTCATAGAATATATTCCCCGACTCTTGCAGCTTGTTTTGTAAACGCTGGGAAAAATTAGCGGCATGATTAACAATAATTATTTGCGGTTGATAAACCCCTGGAATGAGCCCAATCTGCCAGGAGGTTTTCCGCGCTGATGAGGAATTGAGTTTTGCTAATTCTTTTTAGTGTGGTGTTAGTTCTCTCCCCAGAGGTTGATATTCGATCCATTGAAGTTGTTCTCCCTAAAGAGTTTGTTCCCATAAGTTCTTCCTCGTGTCTTATTCACACACATACGAAATATACTCCCCCTGGTTCACCTTGAGTTGAATTCAGACAAATACCAAAAATAAGAAAAAGGAGCTCTGGTTTATTTTTATTTATTTATTTTTTTAATTGTATTCCCTACAGAAGATGCTGCGATATCTACGCAACAAAAACTTATTTCGGTTTATTCCTATCGAGTACTCTTTTCATACCTGGCAGCTAAAAGAGTACCACTTTCAAAAACTTTCAAATTCATTAACGATGAGAAAAAATAACATCCCAACAATTAATACTCTTACATAATGTCCAGTTGTCCACCTTGGCACTTTCACATAACTGCAAATTACCTACTTTTTACTGGGACCTCCAAAAACATATACTCACTCCGTCCGGATTTGTTAGTCCATTTTCGGAGTTCGTGCCATTTTTCAAATGATTATATCTTATAATTTATAATGTTTTAGTAAATTTTAAAACATTGTCTTATACTATTAATCGAGATCTATCAAACAAGATCCATTTTAGATATAAAATTTATTACCAATTTAAAGATATAGCTAGTTTTTTATCCGGTTACAATAGAACGAGGGACAAACAAATCCGGACGGAGGGAGTAACAAATACACCTTAGTTTCAACGGAGAAAAAACCAACCAAAAAAAAAAAAGGAACTCTAGCTCAAAACTTTTTTTTTTTTGGGCAAGTAAAGTTCAGCAAAGTTTTATTGAAACCAGATCAATACAGGCGCTAAAGGACATACCCTAGAAACATACAAAGCAGGCAATAGGCCATCAAAACCACATGAAATTAAACACATCCTCCCAAATCTTAGAATATAGGGAAAAGGAAACGCAAAAAACTAAAAAAGCCCTACCTCAAGCAGCTTCAAAAACCTTGGAACAAACACTCTAACCAAGACTGAGCAACCTACTCTCATATGATTTCCTCAAATGCCTCCAAGAGCTAACTATAAGCTCGAATATCAGCAATCACAGCATGATCAGTAATATGATTAGCATCCAAAGTCTAGCTCAAAACTTATTAGGGATTAACTTGAAGAAACTGAAACTTCTTAGGAACTGACTTGGAAAAAAAAAATTAGAAAAAAAACTGCATCTTGAATTCGAAAAGAACTACCACTTTTAGAACATTGGGGAAGCAAAAAAAAAAAAAAAATTGAAAAATAGTAAAAATTATGACCAAAAAGCAGAATGATTCTCATTAGTAAATATTGACAATCCGTCAGATTCCATATGTAAATGCATAACATCCCCAGAATTCATATTACACAATATCCACCCTCACATAACTGTAAGTTACAACCAAGATAAAGAAAAACTTGTCTTCAACCATGGGCCACTGTGCTCTTACTGCTACGTTTTGCTGAGGCTCCTGTAAAACATATAACAAAGTAAGATAAGTTTCAATGGAGAGAAAAACAGAGGTCAACATAGGGACTAACGTCAAGAAACTGAAATCAATTAAAACCTGGTTTATTCGGAACGCCAGGAGAATTCACTTGTGTCGTCATTCCATACCTAGCCATTAGATTTGGCAATGAGATTTAGGCAATCATCATCTCCTTTTTTATTTCTCTGCTCTTCTTGAATCTCCCTGGCCGATTCCTCAAGAGACCAACTGCATAACAATAACCTAATTTCACGAAGCTCATTTAGATCAGCAAAATCAATGGGGATCCGCTCCAGTTTTCTGCAATTTTCAAGCACTAAAACCTCAAGCCTCGGAAATTGATCTTCGGAAGCATTCCACTCCTCGATCTCATCCATTTCGTCAAAACTCAAGTACTTGAGTTGGGAGAACCCATCTCCACTTGTTTCCCAAACTGGTCCGTTACAGGCATTGCATTCGAGTTTGAGAACCTCAAGGCTCAGCAGCTTTTGGAGGATTGACACCTCCTCCCACTTTAAGAACGTCGCAACCAAAGTAAGTCGCTTAACGGTCAAAGGAAGTTTTCGGCATTCCGTATGAATGACACCAGTAATACTGAGCGTCTCAAGGCATTTTAAGAACTCCAGGTCAAGCGACACGAAACTACCATCACCTAACTTTTCATTTTGTTTAAGCCCGAGCTTCCTAAGATTGGGAGTCCTTACCAAGAAACTTTGGCAATCCTCACAAGCACATAGTTGATGCAAGGTCTGTAGGCTATCCAACTTGGAGGAATGATCAAAACCGATTCTCGCTGCTTCTTCAGAACAAAAATGATATTCGAATATGCCATATTTACTATAAAGATGCCTCAACTTAACCATCTTAAAAATATCAGGAGACAACTGAATGAAGTTGGAATACCCCCAAACTTGGAGGTTAAGGGTTTCTAGGTTCAAGAGGTTTGAAATTAATGGCAATGCGATGAACCGCTCTCGTCTCGGTAACCTAACTGCTAAGTATTTCAAAAGAACTAGATTTCGTATTTCTGTTTCTCTTTGGCATTCAGCAGAAACAAAACTCAACACCCGGAGACGTTCAAAGGCTGTCCAGGGTAACAAGAACAATTCTTCTTTAAACTCTGAATACGAGGAGTTTGGCAAGTGGAGGCACAGAAAAGATTGAATGTTTCGAAAATATTCTCGAGTTGCATACTAAGAATTAGAGCGGATTGGCTTAAAAATATTTTCAAAGTTACGAAAGAAGTTGCAGAAGCGACGATAGTGATGATTGTCAATGAAGAAGCGACGATTCTTATCTCTAGCAAAATGTGCAAAAGTATCACCCTCGCAAATTCGCCCAAAGAAATGATCCTCCTTGGCTTTTTTCAAGCAAAAAACGCGCAGAAGATCATGGATACGGCATGCTTTAATTCCTCCGAGGGAACTTTTCTGTGCTACCATTACGAGACTTCTATCAATGAGACCGATTAAGTAATTTTTCGCTAAGGCTTCCAAGCTTTCCCCCCCCCCCCCCCTCGCTCTGTTGAATAAATCCCTCCGCAATCCATAACCATAGCAACTCGCGTACGCGAATTTCAGAGTCTTCGAGGAATGCTCCAATATAAAGAAAACATGCTTTCAAATGAAGAGGCAGGTGATTGTAACTAAGTTCCAGTATCTCCATGCAACCGGCCTCCGGGTTTTTGGCAATGATTGAACTTAAATGCTTGGCAACTTCCTCCCACACGTCGAGTGTCTTATCTTCCTTTGCCAGAATACCAGCTATTGCGACAATCGCGAGTGGTAGTCCACCACATTTTTCTGCAATTTTCACGCCGATGTCCACCAACTCTTGTGGGCAGCTTTTCATCCCAAATACCTGTTCGATATATATGGACAAATATTAGATATCTATAATTGTAACTAGGTACAACTCGATCCAAGTAATAGGAGTTTAACAGTTCATATGACAAGAATAAGAAAGGTTTTAACATAAAAAATTCTTAAAAAGAAACTAGAAATAGGAAACATATGATGACATTGAAGTATTTGTTTCAATCGCTATTTTTAGTTAAAATACGTGCACTAATTTTCAATCTTTTTTTTGACACAAATACCTTCATTTGTAACAACTCCCAACTCTGATCTTTTGGTAAAGGATCCAAATAATGAGAGACGAAGCGGACGCCATCAAATTGAACATGTTGCCAACTAGTGAACAACACTTTACTCCCGTTGCTTTCGTTAGGGCATGATCTTTGGATATCATTCCATGCTTCAATGTCCCATATGTCATCCATGACAATTAAATATTTCCTACCCTTCAAGCATTTGAGTACCTCTTCTCCCAACTTATCCTCACTACTCTTCTCGTAATCTTCTACCTTTTTAGGGAAAGCTGATTTCAAAACACGAATTAACAAATTCCTCTTCATAGTAGTCTTATCATAATCTTGAGAAACATCAACCCACGCACGAATTTCAAAGATATGCGACGTGAAAGCATGATCATACACTTCTCTGGCTAAAGTGGTTTTGCCGCTTCCACCTGCGCCGATAATTGTTATAATCTCCAGTGGCCTGCCCTCTCCTCTGTCATCAAGCTTCTCTAATAATGTCTTTACCTCATTGTTGAAACCCACCACCAGCTTCTCTTTCACCACTTTGGCTGTGTTAATCCCTCCTGGTGAACCTGAACCTCCTATTGGCAAATACAAAGAAACTTACAATCAATGACGAATCCAGAAGTTGTGGAAGGGCCCATAGTAAGTGTAACAACAAATTTAATTTGTGTTTTGAAATCGAATAATTAGTTGATAAGAAGAAATGAAATACAACCTCATGTCCCATTTGTCATTCTTCCATATATTTAGAATAGTATTGTATTTCACTTGTCTAATTGATAAGAAGAAATGAAATACATTTGTGGTATTGTCAAATCAATGGAATTAATGCCAACTTAAGGGCGTAACGTAGCATTATCATGCACTTTTTTTTTTTTTTTATCGTTGATATTACTCATTATTATGGTCCATGTTATGCATTGCAAAAATGATATATACACTCCCCTCAACCACTCCCAACCACACCTTCTCTCACATGGGGTGTGGAGCCCACATGGGGCCCTCAGCCACTCCCAGCCACACCCTCTCTCACATGGGGTGTGGGGCCCACATGGAGGGAGTGTATGTATCACTATTGTATGCATTGTTATGATTGATGGTACAAATGATAAGTTAGAAAATTTTGAATACTAACCGAGGCAATATTTTTTTATTTTCAATGCGTAAAATGGCCATTACATTGCCCTCTGTTCAATTTTATTTGCACCCTACAAATATTCATGCCATTTTCAAAACTTATATATCTTTTTATCATACTAAAGAATTTAAAATCTTAATTTGTCTATAGAATTAATTGAGGTCTATCAAATAAAACCCATATTGCATACAAAATATGTTATAGATTGAAAACTATGAGGGTTTATAAAAGGCACGCACAATCGTAAAAAGCAAAATAAAAATGAGACGAGGATTTATAATCATGCAGAATTTTGTAATTTCAAACACTGAAATAAAGGGTGTGTAACGAAGATATCTCCCCGTTGGAACATATAAATATACACAATGAATAAGGATCAGAATTTATCTAAAAAGGATGGAGAACAAACAAATGATAACATTAGAGAGGACAAACAAATTTTTCAGGGCTCGTCGCTAAAGAATTTTGCTTTGCTCATATCATAGCTGAAACTGAAAACATGAAACGCAAAGATGGCCTAAAATTTGGAATTTTAAGATATTGAAAAGATGTACTAAAACATTACCTCCACTTCTGGCAGACGTGTGCTTTTTTTCTGCTATTCCTTTAATGTCATAGATATTCTCGTCGTAAATCTGCTTCACCTTAGTCGTAAGAGTTTTCATCTTCTCTTTGATGTCCCATTCGAGTATGCGGAGATCAAATCTTACATGTACAACCGGTTTCACCTCTTCGACATGTTTGTTTACTTTTACAGCCGGTTTCACCTCTTTGACATTTAAGCGCAATAAATCGGTGGAGCTGGATTTTTTATTGGCAGGGTCAAAAAATTAGATCAATATATAAGTTATTTTTCTATTTGCTCATATAAAGAAAATAACTAAAATTAAGAGGTTAATTAACTATATAATAATGATAGGTGTACAACAACAGTCTTTGTGTGTGAGCTTTACATATCATGTAAGTGTGTTAGAGACTTTTTTTTGTACCTTTATCATTTTTTTAACCTAGATTTACAATGATACATGTACTTTTTCTTTATAATTGGTTTCAATGACTTACTGTATTTTGAAAACAATGTACGACATTAATTCTTATTTATAATACTATAAACTCAAAAGGGGAAAAAAAAAAACAATGAGAATTATATGCATTTTAAACAAGTTGGGACAATCTATGAAATTATTTTTAGGATAAACATTGCAAAATTTAGCACTAAACCTTAGTTTCTCCCATCTGTCTCTCTTTCTTACCTTGTTTCGGCCCCGATGTATATGGGCACCCTGCCATCTGCATCAAGAGGTGAGCTGCCTATGGGAATATTACCCAGCTGAGAGTCGCGGGTAAAATGCTTACCCTTCAAAGCACCAATTAAAATATATTCTATTGTTTTTTCAGCCTGGTATACCAGGTCTCTAATCTCCAGCACCAGTTTCATCACTTCTGAATGTTCGTAGCGTTTCTTCTCCGTAACCTTGAGAAACCCTCGCAGATACTTTACCTCCTTCTCGAGAGCTTGAAGTTGAAGTTTCTCTTCTCTGAATGAATCGAGCTGGGGGCTCCTTATAAGTTGCTTCAAGGTCTCCAAGAAAACATCAACAGCAGTGTCGCCCATCTCTCTCTCGCTCTATCTGAGTGTGTCTCTCTGAGTGTGTGTGCGCACAAATTGATCTGATCAAAGGGAGTTAGAGATAGAGGACAAGTAAAGTGATGGACTTGCCGGAATTAAAAAGAGTCTTTGATTTGGTTGAGGTATGGTAAAATAATCTAGTGTGGATGATATCTTCATCTTATCAACTTTTCTTGGGTTTATTGTGGCGTATGATTGTCACAATATTAGGGTGTCAACATAGTTAGAATGCTAGCTTTGTATTATGATGCTGTCTTGCGCCAGATCCTTTTAATTATTGTAATCATTGCAGTGTTGAATAAATTTCTTTTTGCTAGTAAAAAAAAAAGTGGATGATATCTTCATGGCCTATTCCCTAAATAATTAATCTAGAAGAACTAATTAAAATTTTTGTCACAAACTCAAAATCAGGATGTATGTAGACCTTGGTGCAAAAAACTAATAGCAGGGCAATCACTAATGTTGTCTTTAATTATGCACAAGATAATTATATATTCTATCAGCTCCTGAGCCAATAATTTATTCGTTATCACTACAATAAACACATCTATGTGAATGTGCCACTACTTATATATACTAAACACATCTAAACAGGGACGGAGGTATTGGTTTGCTATTTGGGGCCAAGGCCACCCCCAGTAGAAAATTTCGACTGAGTTATTTTTTTTTATTTTTTATACTATTATAACATCTTAAGGATGGGCCACCCCTACTTTAATATAGAATTCCATGGGCCAATAAATTTTTTCTCTTAGGTTGAGTTTCCAATAGGGTATTTTTAGTATTTTTGGTATTTTGAAACTACAAGTTGTCAAATTAGTTAATGTATGTAGTCCAAGAATGCTGAAAATACCAAATGTACCGTAGTGAAAACTCCATTGAAATACTTCTATTTTTTTACTTTTTAGTTGTTTTTGGTTGGTTAAGAGTATGCATTAGATATTGTATTTTGCATTGGGTACTATTTAAACATTTACTAATTGTTTTAGATATTAAAACTTGAATTTTTAAAAGAATACAGCAAGTGAAAGTGATGGTGATCATGTGCTTTTGGCGATCACAAAACGAAATTCCGATTATCATGACTAAATCTAACCCCGAGATCCAACGGCTCGGATGCCGTGCAGATTTTGTTTTGTTTTGTTTTTTTTTTTATATTAAAACCCAAGATGCTTTTAATGAGTAGAGAGAGAGTGCACGACATCCAAGCTATTAGATCTCTAGATGGATGACCGGGATTTGCTCGGTGCAAAACCCCTTTTTACGGATCATCCGTAAAAAAGGATTATCTCTATCTATATATGACTCATTATTTACAAATAGGAACCAAGAATTATGTAAGCTTTAGTCAGTGACTTGCATTCAATAACAGGGCGAATCCAAGCAGGGTCACGTGCCCCCTCTGATCCTGCTCAAAACTAATTTATTATTATCATTATTATTATTATATATATATATATTGTATAATTATGTAATATAATACTATATTTAGTATCCACACTCATATATATGTGAAAAATAAAAATGTAAAGTTAATTTTGTGCTCATTTATAATTATTGCTTTATAAATTATTTGTTGATCTAAAGATTTATCTTTTGATTTTCTTTATTTTTAACCGTCGTGAGAAAATATTTTCTAAAAAGTCATCAATAAAACCATCTCGATCATTCTAAAGAGTTGTCAATGTCAAGGTAAACCATACTCTGAAAGTTTTGTCTAAGATTGTGTGCTTATTTTTTGATATTTTTTTTTATAAAAAGTATGCATTATAAACTTATAGCCCATAATGAATGTCTTAATTTAGCCAAAAAAAATGAATGTCTTAATTTAGCAAGATGACTAAGAAAAAATTCAACGCTTATAATTTATAAGGTGCCCCCACTGGGATGAATTCCTGGATCCGTCCATGTTCAATGACTCATTGTATTGATTGGTAGCATGTGCAAGTTACAAAACAGGAGGAATTATGTCTCTATTTATATAGGTCTCTTATTTCCTCATTCATCCAATATTTTTTCAAAATTTACCACATGACTATAAGCTAAAAACTTCAGTTGGTGATCCAAAAATGCGCGTGTATATTACTAACAATTACTGTAAAGCAAGTTTCTCAAAAGTACTTTAGAAAACTAATTTCATAATGGTAAGAGCAAATCCAATGCAAGAGCTATACTTGGTTCTATACTCATAATTTGACACCAGACATCAAAAACTCAAATCCAGAGCAGTGCTATACTTGGTTCTAAAATGGCACAAAGCTATACTTGGTTCTATATTTAGAACCAAGGATGGCTATAGCCATCCTTGACACCTCACTACTCCAACTGCCAAATACCAGAAAATGGGTGGGCCGGATATACCTGAAAGTGGCCGGCAAATGGCCGGAAAAACAAAACCCACCGGAAAGTGGCTGAACTGCTTACGACCGGAATCCAACGCCATCACCAGAACAAAGACGACCGGAATCCCAACAAAGATGACTGGAATCGCAAAGCCATCACCGGAATCACAACTGTTGCCATCACCGGAATCCACGTTGGAAAAATCTGAAAAACCCTCAACCGGGCTGGAGTGAACTCAGAAATTAGAGAGAGAGGTGTTTGAGAGAGAGAGAGAGAGAGAGAGAGAGAGAGAGAGAGAGAGAGAGAGAGAGAGAGAGAGAGAGATATTGAAGTCAGAGAGAGAGAGAGAGAGAGAGAGAGAGAGAGACTGACCGACTTCAATGGGAGATGAGAAGTTTCCCCAATTTTTAGATCTGATTTTGTTTCTCTGGAGAAACAAATGTGGGAAGAAGATGGAGTGAAATGAGAAATTATTTGGTGCAGCAACATGCACACCAATTGGTGTGCCCAACGGGCAAATCAACGGCTATATCTAACCCAACGGGTAGAATGGTAGTTGAAACAGTGGAGGACAAAATAAAAAAAAACGTAATTAAAAAATAATTCGGAATGAGGGTTAAAAAATTAGATCACAACGGGGTTGAAAATAATGTACATAGTTGAATTCGGGTTGAAAACGTAATTAAAAGTTAAGTGGTGGGAAAGTTAGTTAAATTTGGAACTGTTTGGTTCTATTTGGAGCATGGGTTCTATTTTAACACCAAAAACCACTTTTTGGTGCCAAAATATAGCAATGGTTATAGCCATTTTGACAATTACATTGGATTTGCTCTAATACTGCTAAATCCGAAACGGTACCAAGTATATATCTAATATCGGTAAGTACTACATCAGTAAGAAAACAAGTACCCAGGGAGGTACGGTATTCAGAACATTAGTTTTGTGATCTTCATTTCTTTCCCATTCAGATCTCTCTTTTTCTTTTCTGGGCAAGATCAGTCAACGCTATTTTGCAACATTTGAACGTGATTCCGAGGCTTAGTCCTTCATTAACCCCTCTATTACGTTGGTCTGAGATTGGGTTTCAGATTCATTGGGTCTCTTTTGATAGAAATTCTTTCATTAACCTCATAGCTCTCTGTATGCATTAACAATGCCAGTTCTCCCAACTCTGATGTTAATAATGATCGACTATTAAGACCAGTTTGATTGGCTCGATGAAACACGAGATTCATTGGATATGAATTTCGTGAGATGGCATTTTTAGCATCTGTGTTAGAGAGTTTGCCCCCACATATTTTAAGATTGATTTTAAAATTTGCATATAAGCCCACATGAGCCGTCTCAGTGTCGCCACTCGCCACCCACTAATATAATTTACGACAAATTTGAAGAAGCCCACATGAGCCTGTCTCAGTGTCGCCAGCCACTAATATATACAGACAGCTGGATCCAACTTTGGTAGAGTTTTTTTTTTTGGGTAAGTACCTTTAAAATCAGAAAATGAAACAGCGATAAAGAACGAGAAACTTATAAAGACACTTTGGTAGAGTTTTTCCTGAGAAGAGTTGGTCTTTTGCAACGTGGCAAGATACGAGAGCTCCAAATAACAATTCATGAAAGTATCATCCCCATTAGAGTGATTCCAATGATATCTCAACCAAATGAAGGCTAGATTTTCTACATATATAATCAGTGAACTGAAAGAAACATCAATCTGTTTAGTAGCAAAGTCACTAATAAAACAGAAGTATTAATTTGGTTGAGATAGGGTTGGAATTAATCTACTGTAGATGATATTTTCATGCCCTATTATTTGAACCTCTCTTATCTTGCCACATCGCAAACTTCGCCTGTTCCATTTGGAAGAACAATATCAAAACCAGATTTATAAAAAGCTCCACTACGATATCGAAAATTGCCATTAATTATAATGATAGTTAAGTCTACCATTTGATAGAAGTGGGTAACATGATCTCCTTCTATGTTAGATTCCCTCAGCTATTAGAATATCAGCTCACCACACAAAACGGCGGTAGACCCGCATGAGATGTTGCCACTTCCCTCAAAAGTCAACAAACAGTGATTCCAGAATTTCAATTTTTTTAAGATCACACATCATGTGCTACAAATCATGAAATCATAAACGAGACTTTCGTATATCTGTCTTGTTTTGGTTGAGATATGAAAAATCAATCTAGTGCGCGCATGGTATTGTTCTTTTTAATTAGCAAGAGTGGATGATATCTTGATGACCTATTATTTGGATCTATCTAAATCTGCCGCTTCACGAACTTCACCAGTTCTACCTTTCTACTTAGAAGAACTATCAGAAGTGAATCTAATAAGCCGAGCTGACTTAGTCATCCAAAGGCCCTAAGTGAGTAAGGTGACATTCGAGAGTAGTCAAAACCGGATCCATAAAAAGCTCCACTGTGATACAGAAAATTGCCATTACAATGATGTAGCCGTGACATTGTTATAATGAGTTGTGATTCCCATGGATACTTTGTTTATTTGTCCTAATAATGCTGGCCGGGACATCATTTCGTGTACAAATTTGGCTTATTTATTTCAGTCAACTAACTCACCTTCTGACCCGCAGATTTACAAATATGGCCAAAAATGGGACGGATAAAATACAATGGAATAGTTGGATTGAAAGCTTTTGATGGTGGTTTGATTACGGTGACCCACAAAACACGGCAATAGGTATATGTAGGAGTAGGAGAGGCAAGGATGGAAGCATGGAGGGGCTGTGGTAGGCTATAGCCCAGGTGGGATGGGAAAAAAATTATATGTAAAATTATAGCCCAGCTCAATATATTTTAGCCCACCTCTTTTTTTTTTTTTTTTTGTGTGCCCAATCCATTTTAAACAAACACTCACCCAAAAATAATAGACGATCGAAGTGGGGGTGGCCAGAGTTTCAACTTACTAAAAAGATGTCCAAAGTTATTTGGGTGAGTGAATTTTCCCTATTATTTGATGATTAGTGGAGGATAAATGCATAAAAAATCATAGTGGCCGACTCTTACATTTACAGTAGTATATAATTTAGTTGAGACAAGAAGGTCAGATAATTAGCATTTGATTGAAAGGTTGATTCGACTTGTTGCAACTCTTCCTATTACCACGACGACAACTGCACTTGTTGCAACTCTTCCTATTACCACGACAACTGCAGAAAGAGGATTTTCAGGTACGAAGCATGTGAAAACTGATCTTCATAACAAAATGGGGGACAATTTTCTTGTGGATTCAATGATTATCTTCATTAAAAGAGAACTCGTTGAAGATATCGACTCAGATTCTATAATAGATGAATTCTACTCTCTAAAACACCGTAAAGTCCAACTTCATTAATGTACGTTTTTTGTACTACTCTTTGTACTTTTCTTTTGTGTATTTTTTAACATTTACCTATTTATGTATAAGGTTGGAGCTGACGCTCCTCTTTTTGTTGGTTCATAGTCCACACGGGGTTTTGGTCTTGTTACTTTATGTTTCGGAGTCAATTGATCCCTCGATCAAGTCCTAACTATAAATATCTTAAGACAAGAAAAATGAGAAATTGTTTCGATTGGAGGCGAAATCCTTCCTCGCCATTACGAAATTCTTCTGCTATAATCTCCGAAATCGAGGGTTAGCTGACTGGAGAGTTAGTATTGATTCATGCAAAGGTGCTCCTCTGAAGTTGATGTAAGGGATTGTCCACCTCACCGCCTCGAAGAGCAGTGGCTCTTTTGTTTTGCATGCCTTCAGAGAGAGACTCCAAAAGATCCTCAATCGAAAGAAAGAGAAAGAAACTATATGCTTAACTCATGCCCCAAGAATCCCTAGACGGAGGGGTTACGAACTAATCTTTTACTAGAGGGAAAGCTGGGGAAAAGCATAGAGCGTGCGACATTTCGAAGGGGCATTCACACTTTGATTCGTGAGCAACTTCATGAACATTGTGAAAAGGGGAAAGGGCGGCTGTCCGTGTACTTTCCGGAAATGACAGTTACTCCAGTGCCGCAACGGCGATAATGTCTTACGATTTGGAGATCTCCGCGGAGACAGATACGGAAACCCTCCGCAGATGGGTGGAGAATATAAGGGGGACCCTATTCTCCTAAAGCCACTCATTAGGGAATACCGGCCAAATTAGTTTGTCTGCCGCTTTCATAGCAGAGCCTTTATTCAGTTGGCATAGAAGACTCTCGCGCGGGCGAAGGAGATGCATTTCTGATACTGGTGGTATTGGACAAGCTCACAAAGAATAGTCTCTTTCTTATTTCTTCCTTTCTTTCCCATGACGACTAGGAAGAGGTAAATCAAAAGAATGGGGCGTTTCCTCATATATGAGAATCTGCATTCGTCCTCTCTTACGCAATTTATCGTTTTACGATAGCCCGTAGGGTATTTTAGGGCTGCTATGCTCGCCCGAAAAGGATTCGATCCAGCCAAAGGTCTAACCAAAGGAAATTCATCATCAACAAAATCACCCAAAGCCCTTGAGGAGAGGTACTTCATATATTGGATAATGAAACTGTGCAATCGTTGATTGATGTATTGATCTTTCTGAAAACAAATATAATGCACTAACGATATACATGGAAATTAAGTCTAATTAAGAGATACCCAATCATCCATGCTCCATTCAAATTGCCACAATTTAATATACAAGATATAAAACAATTAAGGTAAAGAGACAAGACAAAAGATATAAATGCAAACTACTTAGGGTGTTTAAGCATAAAACCACGGCCTAATCCTACTTATGCATTCCATAAATCAAAAGCTTTACAGGAATTAACAAGACTAGGAATTACCCAATAAGTCCTTTGTGACACCTAGCTCCAATTCTTGATAGTACTCCGTACCCCTCTTTGATTCCAGGGACTCCACAAGCACACCCGTCTTGATCTCTGAGTCAACTCGGCACCAGTCCAACCGGCTCACGTAGGAACCAAGGCAATCAACCATGATGTGAATGACATGATGATAAATGAAGATTTTTGTGAAAAATAATCAAACTAGATGTAATCCATGGAGTATTAGAAGATTAATCTAGATTGACAAAATAAATGATCAAATACAAGATTTAAATCATATAATGCATCAAGAACCCATAAAAAGATAATAGACTTGATTTTTAATGAAGGGCTTTGAATGAAGAAAATCAATCTAGAGAAAATACATGGTGAACAAAAGTATTGCACTAGATTGACATAAAAGATGATCAAACACTAAGTTTAAACCATACTTAAAGCATCCAAACACAAGAATATAAGAAAAGATTGTTACTTGATGATGCAATGAGGATTTTGAGAAGAATCAAACTAGAGCATACACATAGATATTAGAATATATCACTAGAATGAATAAAAGATGATCAAATCAAAATAGAAATCACCTTAAAAGCATAGAACCCCATGAACAAATGAAGGAGAAGTGTTTCTCTCTCTAAGGTGGGCTAATGCTCTCAAAATCTGACCTAGAAGAGTGAAAAATTAGTTTATATAGTGCCAAGGTCGGAGCCCTAAAGAGGGCCAATGGGAAAATGCCACATACTCAAGAAAATAGGCGTTGCGCTAGTAAGCGCCAGCCGAATAGCTAACGAGCGCTATACGAGTGCTGCAGAATAAAGGGGTGACATCATGCATGACCTCAAAACGCGTGGCGCCATAAGCACTATGGGCGCTATGACGAGCGCTCAGCAAGCGCTGATCTCTGAAACTATTTTGAATGAAGTAAACTGAAGCGCTAGATTAGCGCCAGTAGCGCTGTGCTCAGAATCTCTACTAAAATCGGTACATGCCTTAGAAAAATACTTGATACTCACATTATAAGGCTAAAATGTAAAATCATGCAACATAAAAGGATTAAATCCCTAATCTAAATGAAGAACATGATAATGCAACTTTATACCTTTCATAAGCCAAATCCGAACCAAGGTGCGTGTAACTTCATTTCTCCAATCCTTTAACCACCGGGTGGAGCATCAAGACTCAATCAACTAAGCTACCTCCCAAACCCAAATGGAAAAAGATAGAAGTACATACACCAATGATTTGTCGAAATTTGGAAAATGCCAATAACACTAACACTTTCCCCTCATTGGTGCAAACGTTTTAAACACTTGGTAATTGACAATGCATTTCGTCGTCAACAAGCGGTGGGAAGAGAACAGGGTTGAAACTGGTTCGGTAAGATTTCCCTAAGGGTAGGCATTTATCCAAGGCACTGACATTCCGAGTCTCTAAATTATACGGACTTTAAGAAGTTGAACGTCTTATTCTTATAAGTTGCCTATGTGAATATAAGCCAGGACCAAGGATTCCGGAAAGTGAAATTTTAGATTGCAAGTGCTCTCAACTCCAGCTTACAAATAGAGCTAGATACGATCGGAGGTGTCTCGTGGACCAGTCTGTTTATGCGATACTGTTTTGTGTTCTTCATTTCTGTTGGGAATAACCTGATGTTACTGTATTATCTAGCCAGTGGAGTCACCACCCTATGACGTTGTCTGAGATTGGGTTTTAGATTTATAAGGTCTCTTTGTTTTATATTCAATCATTAACATCCTGGTAGCTGTGTGGATTAACCATGCCAGTTCTCCCTAGTGTATCTTAATAATGACCGGAAATTACTATAAGGCCTGTTAACGAGATTCATTGGATATGAATTTTGTGAGATTACATTTTTAGCATCTGATGTTAGATTTTGTCCCCTACATTTCTTAACCAGTACATTTCCTAATATTAGTTTGTTATAAATCTAAACGTTTTAAAGGCCTCAGGCTAACAGTCGGAGCGACCTAGGAGGTAGCCCTTTCTGAAGGCCTTGTCCTCATTATCGTTGGCAAATTTTTTTAGGGTCTCGCCCGCCCCCCTCTGGTAGCCGTTGGTATCCGCAGCCATCATTGCATCATGCTCGGTCTTGGCATGCTGGAGATCCCTCTCGGCTCAAACGGCCCTCTCCTCGGTGGCCATGACTTTGCTCTCGGCTGTCATGGCCCTTTCCTCAGCCTCCTTTTGGAGACGGCGAGCCTCCGCGAGTTGCTTCTCAAGCTCCTGGCCGTCGGCAGCAAAGGCCTCGGTGCTCTTCTTTAGTTCCGCTCGAGCCTTCTGCTGGGCCTCGAGCTTTTTCTTGACCTCGGTTTTTTCGACGCCAAGGTTGTACACCTTGTCGCCGAGAGCTAGAGCCGACTGGTCAACCTGCAAAAAAAAAAAAAAAAAAAAATCCGTATTACATAAGGAGTAATCCAAAGACAAAGACTTGGTAGAATATGAGATGCGAAATCATGATCTTACCCTCACAATGTGGGTGCAGTGCTCGGCGTAGTTGTCCGCCATATTCTTCGGCATGGCCTTCATATCCCTCGGCAGGGCAAGGGCCTTCAGCAGGGTCATCGTCGTCTTCCGGCTCTCCCGAACGCTGGCAGTCTTTTTGACCGGCTCGCAGTGTGAGGTCTGGATGACCGGCACCCACGGCTCGTCCTTGTTGGCCGGAACGGGCATCTCCACGGGCGACGGGGAAGCCACCTGCTTGTCCTTCGGGGCCGCCTTCCTTGGTAGGACTTCGGCCAGGGTTGTTTGGGGAGGTGGTGCTGGAAGCACCGGCGCCTTCGGAGGGATCTCATTGGACCCTCTTTTGAGGACCGTCCTCCTCGGCGGAATGTCCGGGCTGGAGGGTTGCCGCCTTCTCGGCCTCCTTCCTCTTCTTCTCGGCCCTCTCCTTCCTTTGTGCCTCCTTCAGCGTAGAAGCTCCAGCCATCGAGCTCTTGGACCCGCTTCCTGCGATGAACGACTGGGGGGACGGTTGGAAATTCTTGGCACGCGCTCACGGCCTGCGAGGTTGGCACGAGAGATGTCGGGGTCGAAGTGTCACACCCGCCGAGGACCAGTCCTTGGCATAGGCTCTTTCCCCTTCTTTAGGAAGCCCCTGTAGGAAGGCACGTATCCGAGGATGCCGGGGGCCATGCGGTTCGGGATCTTAAAGACGCTGTCGATGACATCGTCGGCGGCGTCTTTGGCGAGATATTTTGTCACCTCTCCGCACTCTGCAATACAAAGAAAGAGTATAACGTCAGTGTTCGGCAGTTGCAACGGTGTACATAAAAGGGAGCATGTGAGAAGAGAAATATGCAATTATGCGCCCTCGGACTTACTAGGCCTCCCCCGACGCCAGGGGATGGACCATGAGCACTCGTCCCTGAGAGCTTTCTCATAATTGCCCCGCACGATGACCAGCTCGCACGCGTGCCTCTCCGAGTCAGACAGATTCCCGGTGAGGGGAGGGTACTCGGGCCTCCTCGCGAAGTAGTACCTCCCATAGGCGGGGCTCCGTTGGACGACGTAGACGGCCATGAGGTCGTTGAGGCGGAAGGGTATATTGTGCTGCTCCGACAGCCTCACCATCGAATTGATGATTCGGTATATGTTGGTGGCGAGCTGGTGCGGAGCGAGCTGATAGAGGTCCAGGAACCGCTGGAGGAGCTTGGGCACTTGGAACATCAGTCCGCCCTCGCAGATTGCCATCAGCGGCACCGTGATCTGTCCCCGTTGGTAATGGATTCTGCCATCGGTAGGCCGAGAGATGTCCACGTCCTCTGGGATGCGGTAGTCCCTTCGGAGCATTTCGGCGGTCCCGTCGAAGTAGTCTTTGACGTACTTGCAGATGCCGTGCTTCGGATTCCTCGGCGGAATCGACTCCCAGGTGGGACCGTATTCTACACCGCCATCCGTGAAGACGTCTTCGACCTCCTCAGGCTCGGCGAGATCATGTCCTGGCCCTTCGGTCTCTGCCGCGGCCTCTGAAGTTGCCTCCTCTATTTCGGCCGACGGCCCTTCGGGCTCATCCTCAGCTATGGGCTCTTCTCTCGAACCCTCACCCTCCGAGAAGAGCTCCGAGCCCTCCACGTCCGTCCTTCGTTCCGTGGGCATGTCCACCTTCAGGACTTGGACCGGCCCCAGCCGAGCTCCCCGCGAGGTGTCAACTATCCCGAGAGCCCAATCTGTCCACGAGCTCTCGGCAGGACCTAAGTGGAAAGTACGCGCTCAGATTACTCACTAGCTCTCGGAGGAAGACAGTTCATACGCTGGTCAGGCGCTCGGAAGAACACTTTGAGTGTTCTTGAAGCCCAGAATCCGGCGGCTGTGCTCCGCCACACAAACCGCCGGAAAACTCAAACAAAACAGAGACGAAAAGCAAAACACTCACGAACCCACCCAAAATGCAAAAAAAATGCACAAAAACATCAGAAAAACAAAGAGAAACTGAAGAAGAACACAATACCTTGAATTTGGGGGAAGAAAACGGCTGAGTACGACGGTGGAAGGCGGCGGCGCGAAATTCCAATACCAGAGAGAGAGTAACGGTGGCTCTCTCTCCCTCTCCCCGTGTATTTATAGGGAATGACCCCTATTGAATAGGTGCCATAATGGCATCGGTTCGGGAGGCGAGGGGTCACCCCCTCAGATCATGACACCTGTCCAACGCATTCAAATCCATTTGGGCACGAATCCAAACGACGGGGCGAAAGCCAATCACGCAACGATGCGTGGCAGCAACGTCACCACGCGTCACAGATCCCTAACCCGGTGTGTCAGACGTCTTTTCACATCGCTTCTCGATGTGACGTTTTGAGCCCTAACCATCCCCAAATGCTTGGATAACGGGGACTCGGGGCATCGGCGACCCGACCGCAGGGGCAACCCTCCGAGCACGGCCCTCCGACCACTTGCAATACAAATGCCGAGCCCGCTTTTCCGACCGCCGTCCCCGATTGAATCAACTCCCACATTCGTCGTCCCTCAGCATGAGAAGTTGATGGGGCTATTGTAGCGGCCGGGTTCGTAAGGGTCAGTAGAGGCCCCACTCTGCGTAATGGAGGAGCAGACGGGCCAACATCTCAAAACCTGCGAAATTGAATGAAGATCGGCACATCCCGCCCCCGCCGAACGAACGGTTCCCTCGGCGTTCGGCGCAGATATCCAGTTTTGGACGAATATGGATTTTTGTACGACGTTCGCTGAGCCCGTGGGTACCGAGGACACGGTTTTCTTTACTTGGTCTTTGGATTGCTCTCGGGGGACTCCGCCGATCGATGTGTCGAGCGCTCGAGAGGCCGGGATGCTCGTGTGTCAAGTCGGTTGACCTCGGCACGCGGGGCTCTAATGTACTTGATTTGGCGATGGCGTGTCAGGCACGCTGCACGTTCCACGATGGAGCATTAAATGCGGCAGTCACCTACCCTGCCATCGCCGCCTGCAGAGTCACGTGGGAAACGGGGAATGTCTCGAGGTGATATCACCCCTCAGGCCCACGTGCCATGACGTCAGCCGAAACGCGGCGTTTGCAGCAGAGATGGAGGTCACATCAGCTGTCATTCCAGGCACGAATGGCGGGCGCGTGAGGGGCACCGAGCGCGTGGGACGCACGCCCCCTCTGCCTATAAATACCCAACTACAACTGCCACAATGGAGATCGATCTCTCTCTCCTCATTTACTACTCTCATAACTCCACTCCTCTCTTTAGATCTCCGGTGTATTTGTACTCTCCGGTGACTGACTTGGCCATCGGAGTGCCTTCCCGGACCACCACCGTCCGGGTTAGGCGCTAACGTGGTTGTTTACGTGTGCAAGACATCCCCTCCGGCGGGCAGCTGGGGCTCAGGCGCAGCTCAATCGTTCCACCACCCTCACACCAATTCAGAAGGTCCAAAGAGCTCACTCCGGCGAGAAGCACCCCCACACTATCAACCCGACAACAGGTCGAAGTTTTGTTGACTCAGTTTTAAGAAACAAGTCCAAGCTTTTCTTTACTACTTTACTTGATTAAAAAAAATCACAGTGATGTGTTCTTTTTCCGGTGTATTGAATGGGCACGAATTAACATCTTATTTAAGGACTAAAATAAAACACTCATCCCACAAACTCTCTCACCTCCCAGGTTCCCCCCATGTCTACACCCCACGTCTCTCTCTCTCTCTCTCTCTCTCTCTTCCCCACTTTATTCTCCTCATCTCTCTTAATTTTAGAAAAAAAACTCTAAAATCTAGAAAATTAGGATTCGGGATTTGGAGGTTTTTGAGGGCGCTAACTACAGTGCTATAGGGTATTGACTAGCGTTGTACCCATTCGATGCACGGGGGAAAAAATTACAGGACAAAAAAATAGCACCGGTGTCTTTTTCGACCCCATGTATCGAACAACAAAAAGATAGTTTCATTTTTTTTTCTGGCTTCATGTTTGATATAAATAAGATTAAGCAAAAAATGTAATTCATACTTATCTAGACAGCGGAGTGAAAAGGGAAAAATAATAGGAAATCACTTGATTTCCCTCTATTTCGTGGGATACCCAATATGCCTGCTCCGTCGCCTCTGACTTCAAACTTGTCGGGGAAATCTTGCAAGTCGAGCCCTTGACATCAACCCCAAAAAGGGTGAAAGAAATCTATTGATGGTAGAGAAAAGTGTAAAGGGATGGTTGTTAACAATGGACACACAAATGGCAATCGTCATCTATGGGAACGGAAGATTGCCTTGGGAATTGTAAATTCTCGACTGAATGTCTAAACCATGAAATAGACGAATTAAGTAAAATGGAGAAGGAGGCGTTTTGGCATCATGGGTTTTCTCCGATGGATTTTATCAAGATTTTAATAAAATCAACCCCTTGATTTTATCTATTCATGAAGATATTTTGATAAAATATTTAGATTTTTGAGATTTTTGAATGCAAAAATTTACAGATTTTATCACATGTCTTCACGAATGGATAAAATCAGGGGATTAATTTTATAAAATGTTTGATAAAATCCATTGAAGAACTTAGAAGACCAAAGTGGCGGAGTTTAAGGCCTTGTTGATGTACCACAGTAGAAAAATCAAGCAGTTTTTGGTAGCTGCTCAATTCCATGTAGACCACGTTCTGTGTCTCCCCCCACGTGACCTCCCTCCCTCTCTCTCTCTTTCTCTCTCTCTCATAGAGGACTGTCCATTTTTTGTCAATTTCGGAAGATAAAAAAATTGAAAATTCTAGAAAAATCAGGATTGAGGTAGAGTTTTGAGAGGGCCAACTACACTGCTATAGTACATGTAAATTGAAATAATTGAAATTGAATTGAATGAATGAATTGATGATTGATTGATCAGAGGAGCAGAGAGTGCCCTTCTTTTTCTACTCCCCCATTGTGATTGTTCTTTGGCTGGTATTCTACTTGGTCTTCTCTCCCTCCGAAGTGTTGCATCTGTTGCCAAGTGGTATTAACTATTAAAAACGACTGAGCAAAAAATAAAAAAAGAAAAGAAAAGAAAAGAAAATTATTAGTAACAACGTTCACAATCTATTTATTCTAATATAGAAAGAGGAAGCACAAGTTTGGTGTAACCCAAGTTTGAAACCTTGTCACAAAAGTGTTTGACACTTCTAAACCCCTACAAACTTCCTTTTTTACAGTTTCCCGAAACATCAAAAACCGAAAGTACCAGAGAAAAGTAGTAGGTTATAAAGGTAAATAAACCTTTTAATCAACTGCCACCCCACGTTCACTGCCCATCATCGTCCTTTCTCCCTCCAGTGGCGGCTCCAGAAATTCTTGTGCGGGTGTTCAGAAATTCTACTATGGTCCTCTAGAAATCATAACCGTACATAAAAAAAAAATCTATTAATATGAACAATGCCACCAAAAAACAACATAGTACTTAGTTTTTGTAGTGCAGAAAGTCAGAAAGATTAGGAAAGGTTTCATCCCTATTCCCTTTTTATTTTGATAAATTACAATTTTTTTTCCTTTTCATTAATTACATTTCAGTCCCTGTATTTGTATTTGCATAAAATTGAGAGTGCAGAGAAAAGATTTACATTTTTTTTTTCTTTTTGGTTCACACATTTTGGGTAGGGTGTTCAAACATTTTAGATAGGGTGTTCAAATTTTTTAGGCAGGGTGTTCAAACATTTTTGGCTAGGGTGTTCAAAATGATAAAAATTTAGATTTTTTTTTTTTTTTACATGTATATCTATTTGTTTTTCAAGGTGTTCGGGTGACCACCCAACCCTTCTCTTGGAGCCGCCTCTGTCTCCCTCCCTCCTTCAACTACATCATTTTCTCCCTTATTGCACACTAATGTCAGACTTCTCCTACCAATTTCCCCCCTATAAAGCCGATCCACAAAACGTGAATTTGGAGGCAAAATTGGTTTCAAGAGAAAAGATTTTCGGATGGGTTTTGGTCGTCCTTGTAATGATAGTAGGTGTGATAGTGCTTACGATGTGGAGACTCGTAGAAGATGGGAATGGATTATTGGGTCTGGACTTGAAGCTAGAGAGAAAAGGGAGGTTTTGGGTTAGAAGCAGTTAATGTGAATCATGTGATGGCCCTTTTCTGATGCTCACTTGAAAAAAGACTTTGTTCCAACCCCCACCAGTCGGATTGGTGGTCGCCGGCTGAGATGAGATCCGAATGGGAATGGCCAGCCACAGTTGAGATGAGAGAACAATTTTGACTAAGTATTTGAGTGACGCGGCATCCAATGAGTGGGGGCTGGAAATGTGAGGATCACGGCTTAGCTGTTAATAAGTTTACACCATTTTTAAATGAATAAAACTGATAAATGAAAGCCCTATTTATAAATGAAAGTTCCAGAGGCTTACCCTAATCATTCAATCACCGTTAATAATTCACAACACTCTCATGGTCTTTATTTTAAGCTAAAGGACATTAAAGTCATTTGGAAGATTAATAATACAACAGCTCATGGTAGCGCAAAGGAAAATCTGATTAGCCATGGCATGTACTGTCACACCCGATTCCAAAAGCATGACCGGTCGTGGCCCATTCAGCCATTCGCCACAAAGCCTAAATAACCCAAAAACTCGATAGGTAATAAACGAGTGCTGAATTATACTGAAATGCAAACGTCCATTTATGGTGGGATTAACACATTCACCATTTAGTCAAATATACAACGATGTATTCAAAACAGACCAATAGTACTTCATGAAACACAAATACGAGATCGATGACGCCCTAGTAAACAACTTATTCAAAACGGACCACTAGAACTTTATGAAACACAAATATGAGAAAAATGACGCGCTATATATCCAACAAGTGGGTCCCAACGCTGCAAGTCTTCAACTATCATCCGAATAATCACCTGAAAATTGGTTGGAATAATTTTATTAGCTAAAAGCTCAGTGATTAATTTAGCATGCCAAGGATAAGTAAATGTGAATAGCATATGAACAAAAAAATGATTATATGATATTTTCTGATAAACTAATATGAAGAAAATTATGCATCTCTATCAAGAACAGGATATGCGTCTCAATAAGGTACCGATAAGGCAATAACAAAATATGCATCTCAACAAAGGTATCACACGAGTAGTAGCAACTTACAAGTAAAAGAAAATAATTGTGATAACGCATGAATGATATCCAACAATATATAAACCTGGGAACCATATGCACGAAAGGCCAAATTGTTTTCTCGGGTGTCATCACCCATTGGATCCACTATTGCAGTTAGAGTCACCTCACGGTGGCGCTTGGGTTTGTTCCCAAGGTCGATGTAAAATATAGTCACTTAGATTTTAACACGTCCATTCCTTATCCCGTGAAGCACTAGAGTCACCAAGATATTTCACAGGTCTGTGATCCCTGAGCCAAAGTCACCCAGGTCTTTTCACAGGTAAATTTTTTCCTAGACTACTACCACTACACATATACACGTGGTACCAGTAGAATCACAAATCTTAGGCATCAGGGTCACAAGCACCGAGACTATTCCCTTGTCTGCCAACAGATTCAATGAATCATAAGTTTGGCGATCTAAGGAAACAAAATGTAAGTCAATATCAAAGAGGTAAGCCAATATATCAGGAGAAACAAAATGTATGTCAATATCAAAGAGGTAAGCCAATATATCAGGAGTAAAATGTGCGCTCTAAAAGAAATTGAATATGATCGAAACAAAATGTATGCCAATATATCACGAGGCAAATGTGCGTTTTAAAAGAAATTGCGTACGATTGATATCTTGAGAAACGAATAAGCTCAAGAGGATTCCAAAGAGAGGCAAGACAAGCTAAAGTAAACGATTGATATATTGCTTAAAATTAGTACTAATATTTAAATATTTTTTAGTATGAGCAAAAAAATAGTCAACCCCGGAGTCAAGGACTGAATCGATCATTCTAAATTCTTATTTGTTTATTTTAACTCACGTGGCCGGGCGTGACCACACTGGATCACCCCATCTCTTCTTCCTCCCACGATCTGCTACTAGGTTCAAGTGAGAGTTTGGATTCTCTCTTCCCTTTAAACCAGACTAATCTCCCCAACCCCTTTCCCAGCCATTTCCATTCGTTTGCATAAGCTGAGGTGGCCCCATGGACCATGGACAAATAACTGCCGAGGGAAATTGACCATGCGACCTTAGAGTGATAAGCCCCACTAAGGCAAGTCAATTAACTAGCGTGACAACCCATGCGGTTTCTATCTTACATGTTCCTCCCACTACTGTAAAAAATCAATTGTTTGATATAAAAAGATCCAGTTTCTATTCTTTACTTAATCTCTTACGTTCCACTTATCTATCCCCAAACTTCTGTTTATGATACACACTCTGCACAGAGAACAGATTATCAATAAGAATGCAGGGTAGAATAATCAATAAGAGTAGAAGAAATAGGAATAGGAGAAGAAGAAACAACAGAGGAAGCATATGTAGAAGAAGACATACGAACAATAGTAGCAATTGGAATAGAAGGAATAGAGATGGACATACGAACAGAATCTACATATGCCAAGTTAATACCAAAGTACAAAGGGGAAGAAGAAGAAGGTGGAACAGATGAAGAAGTGCAGACATTTTGAGTAAGGGATTGATAAGGAAAATCATGATCATAGCATCTGTATCCCATAGTGGTAAGACAATATCCTAAAAATATGCAAGGGACAGATTTAGGGGACAAATTATTAGATGCATAAGGCTTAAGCCAAGGAAAACACAAGCAACCAAAAGTTCTAAGAAAAGAGTAGTCTGGATTGATGTGATCCTGTTGGAGATATGCCTTGAATTCAAGACGTTCAAAAAAGGTACAATTTTTTGTGCGAAAATGTCAGTTTCAGCATCTCTGGACCGGACCAAGGGAAGTCGGTTCCGGACCAGTGAATCTGGGACGTTTTGGAAGCTTGCAGCATCTCTCGTCCGGACGGGAAATTTTCTTGGTCCGGACGAAGGGTACCGGTTGGTGTAGTTTTGCTCCAGCATCTCGGGTCCGGACCAGGTAAGCTTGGTCCGGTCAAACGGGGTGGCGCCTGCGTGTTTTAATGTGTTTTTTGACCTAAAGTTTATACTTTCTTATAAATAGGAGCCTTGTGGCCTCCTAGGGTTTGGTCTTGACTTGGGATTTGAGATATCTAGGGTTTGGAGTCGTCTCTTTCGTGTATGTGAGACTTTGATGCTCTGTTAGGGTTTCTAATAGAGATTTGTTCCTAGCTATCTATTGGATGCTTCAAGTAGAGTTACGGGTATAGCTGACTCTTTGTAATTTCTCCCCATTGATAGTGAATCCTTTTGCTCTTTTCCCGTAGACGTACCTCTAGAGCTTCGTGCTTGGGAGAGAACCACGTAAATCCTTGTCTCTTGTTTTCTTGTTGGTTTGGTTATATTCTTTACTTCGAGTTTTGGCACAACAACTGGTATCAGAGCTCCGGGTTCAAACCGAGGCTTGTGTTTTTCCGCTGCGTTTGTGCATTCGAGGTCGTTTTCAATGGCGACTTGCTTCGATGTTGAGAAGTTTGATGGGCATAGCGCTTCTTTCAGTTTATGGCGTATCAAGATGAAGGCTTTGCTAGTGCAGCAAAGAACAAGCAAGGCTTTGGTGGGGAAATCGAAGAAGCCTGCTGATATGCAAGATAGTGTATTTGAGGATCTTGATGCGAAGGCACTCAGTGCGATTCAATTGTGCTTAGCCGATGATGTGCTTCGCGAGGTTGGGGAGGAAGATTCGGCAGCCGGGATTTGGTTGAAGTTGGAGAGCATCTATATGACAAAATCGCTAACCAACCGGTTTACTTGAAGCAACGACTTTATACTTTTCGTATGAAGGAAGGTACGCCCATAAAAGACCATTTAGATGAGTTGAACCGAATTATAATGGATTTAAAAAATATAGATGTTTCGATTGATGATGAAGATCAAGCCCTAATTATTTTGTGTTCTTTACCTCCATCGTATGAGCATTTTGTGACTACCTTGTTATATGGGAAGGATACAATTTCCATGGAGGATGTGAAATCTAGTTTATATTCTAAATAATTAAGGAAGAAAGTATCCGGGGAGAGTAATGTTCATGATGATCAAGCATTGGTGGTGCGAGGAAAGACTGGTGGGAGGGCTTCGGGTAGTAGGGGGATTTCTGACTCTAAAACCAAATATTTGGATGGAGTACAGTGTTTTTACTGTAAGAAATTTGGGCACATGATGAAAAATTGTCCGAAAAATAGGGACAAGTCTATAGAGAAGGATGGTTCAGTTGTTGCTGGTATTGCTGCAGAAGATTTCGATGGTTCAGATTTTGCTCTTTCGGTGGGGGTCAATGATGTCCGTTTGGATGCCACGTGGATTCTGGATTCTGGTTGTTCTTACCACATATGTCCGCGCAGAGATTGGTTTGATGCATATGAGGCGGTTCACGGTGGTACAGTTCTTATGGGGAATAAACACTCCTTGTAGAATTGTTGGGATTGGAACTGTTAGAGTCAGAATGCATGACGGATTTGTGAGGACTTTATTTGGTGTTCGGCATGTACCAGAATTGAAGAAGAACCTCATCTCATTGGGTGCTCTTGACTCTGTGGGTTGGAAGTATGCTTATGAAGGTAGAGTCTTGAGTGCGTTGTTGGGTGCTCAAGTTTTCTTGAAGGGTCAGAAATTGGGCAATCTCTATGTGCTAGATGGTAGCACGATTGTGGGTGTTTCATCATTGGGGTCTTCATCTGTTCTGAATTCTAGTTCAACTATTGGGAGTATGCGAGAGGGCATACAAGGTTTCGTGTATGTGAGACTTTGATGCTCTGTTAGGGTTTCTAATAGAGATTTGTTCCTAGATATCTATTGGATGCTTCAAGTAGAGTTACGGGTATAGCCGGCTCTTTGTAATTTCTCCCCATTGATAGTGAATCCTCTTGCTCTTTCCCCATGGACGTACCTCTAGAGCTTCGTGCTTGGGAGGGAACCATGTAAATCCTTGTCTCTTGTTTTCTTGTTGGTTTGGTTATATTCTTTACTTCGAGTTTTGGCACAACAGATCCAATAGAGTGTAAGGAATTTAGAATTGAATAGCTGAGTGAGGAAGCCTGTTAATAAGGTATACACTAGTTAAAAAAGCTTCTAACCAAAACTGAATAGGCATGCCAGCATGATGGAGTAAAGTTAAAGTAGTTTTCATTAAGTGCCTATGAGCTCTTTCAGCTCTACCATTCTGTTTAGGTGTAGCAGAACAAGATGTTTAATGAAGAAGACCATACCCAAGAAACAAATGAGACAAGTGTTGATTTATGAACTCTCCTCCATTATAAGATCTAAATGACTGAACATCAACATGAAACTGAGTTTTGACAAAGGCAGTGAATTGTGTAAAAATGGTTTTAACATCAGACTTATAGTGCATTTGGATATAGCCACAAATAATATCGAAATCCTCCAAAAGATGGGACAGAAGCAAGGCCCCACACATCCATATGCATTAGTTCAAATGGACTTCTAGCATAGGAATCATACAATGTAAATGGTAACTTGTGGCTTTAAGCATTACAAGAGGTACGGATTACATGATAAGGTTTGTGAACAGGTAAACGAAATTTGTGAACTAAATGCTGAAGAAGATTAGCATTAGGATGACCTAGCTTGTGATGCCAAAGTGTTGCAGATGATGAAGCAGATTGAGAAGATGATGGTGAGATCAAAGCTTGTGGAGATGAATTAGAATAAGGTTGAATTGGATACTCGCATTAGGATGACCTAGCTTGTGATGCCAAAGAGTTGCAGATGATGAAGCAGATTGAGAAGATGATGGTGAGATCAAAGCTTGTGGAGATGAATTAGAATAAGGTTGAATTGGATACAAGCCCTGATGAGAAGGCCCCTGATGCAAAATTTGGTTTGTCGTTTTGTCCTGAATGGCAAATCTAAATTCATCAAATGTAAGTTTACAATGATTATCAGTGGCAAGTTTGTCCACAGATAGAAGGTTATGACTAATAGCGGGAACATGTAAGAAGTTAGTAAGAGACAAGAAAGAAACAGGGGTAGGAAAAAGTCCTTTACCAATATGTGAGATGGGAAGAGTATTACCATTATCAACCATAACACCTGTGGCACTAGTGTAAGGATGCTGAATAGATAGATTACAGAGCTCATTAGTTACATGATCAGTAGCCCCATTGTCCAGAAACTAGTTAGCAAAAGTAGGAGATGAAATAGGAGGTGGAACAGAAGAGGAGCTATGGCAAGAAAATGTAGGAAATGAGGAATAGTGTGAGGGATATGGGGAGGAAGAATATGGGTAAGAGAATGGCTGTGTTGGAGAAAAATTGGCTTGTGGTGTAGGAAGAAGTACTGAATGGGCAAAAGAAGATGGTACAATGGGTAGTTGATATGGTATTGGTGAAGGGTACTGAAGCATATGATCGTGTGGATAATGTGGTTGTGGCTGTGAATAATGTGGAGATGTCATGGATGGATTATAAGGTGGTTGACAAGATGGTTGATACTGCATATTAAGACGATGATAACAGGTTTATACTATATGATTAGTTTTGTCACATATCTGACAAGGTTCTTTGATATCTGAATCCTCTTGGTCTATTCTGATTTCTGGAGTTGTCGAACTGTTGTGGATATGGAGCCACAAACATAGGAGGTTGCTGCTGTGGAGGAATTACTTGGTGGAAGTTTTGAAACTGTGAGTGTGGCTGAAACAGTTGTCGTGGAATACTAGAAGAAGTAGAGCAATCAAGAGTATTTGGCTGTGATGTAGCATTTACACCAGAAGATCTACTTTTTCGCATTTGTTCACCATTTATGAGAGTAATCAATTCATCAAATGAAATATCCCACATCCTTATACTGAGAGCAGTTTGTACGTAGACCACCAAATTCAAATGGCAAACCATGTAGAGTGTAGCAAATCAAATCTTCCTCTGTCACTGGCACTCCAGCAGTAGCCAATTTGTATGTGAGTTGTTTTATTGAATCAAAATAAGCATCAAGTGTTGAGGTTTTAGAAATATTGTAAAATTGCCTTTTGAGATCATGAACATGAGTTCTTGACACAGAATTAAACCTTTATTCAAGAATCGTCCAAACTTGATATGCATGTTCAAGCCCTGAAATTAAGGTCAAAGTAGTAGCAAAGATGGCGGCAAATGGCAATAAGACATGACACAATTTGACTATCTATGGTCTTCCAGAGTGCAATACTAGGATTAGAAACTGAAACTTCAGTTGTGTTCTCCAGATGACATAATTTTGTGTATCCAACTTGATTGTGACAAAAGAATGAATGTTCGATATCAGAAATACCAGAGATGGAGGTTGATTAAGCTTGCTGTTGTGACTTCTGTTGAAGACGATGAACTCGAAGAATTCGTTGCAGTAGCCATAATCGATTTCTTCTATTGTTCTTGATACACAAGCTAATTACCAGAATCGTACTTCAAATCAACGCATGTCAACGGGGTTTGATACCATGTAGATTTTCTGATTACAAGAAGAATTTGCAAAGAACTTTACAGTTTAGAGAGAAGAAAGAGATACAATGTAGAGAGAGAAGCTGAATTTCATGCCAACTATATATGGAGATTACACCGACTTAGATGCTATTTAACCATGATTACAAATGTAACTATTCATTTGTTATCTTAGCTTAATGACCCTTACTAACAAGTACAGGATTCAGAACTTTGGTAGGTGCAGGATTGTGGTTGATTGGCTTATTCAAATAAATACACATGTTTGTGTATCTTGCAAAGTGTGGGAACTAAAGTGGAAAAAAGAGAGAAACCAGAGAAGTGAGAGACAACGTGGGAGCCCTCCAAGGGGGTCTCCCCCCACCGGATTATGTTTGTGTGTGAACTAAGAGTGTACGTATAATGCGTGTGAGTAAAGATTAATAGAAAATGTTAGTTTTTTGATTGTGTAAAATTTCTCTTATTTCCCATAAATTCTCACCAGTAAATATTGGTGATCCGTAAGACTGAACATGTAAATAGTTAATGCATAACATCTCCAGAATTCATATCATATCATATTATATAATGTCCTGGATCACATATAACTATAAAAATAAAGGAAAGTTTGTCTACATTAACCATGCACTGGGCATTGTACTCTTACCGCTTCTTTTTGACGGGACTCCTAAAAATCATATACTTATAACAAAAAGAGATTAGTTTCAACGGAGAACAAAAAAAAAAAAAAAAGTACTAGCTGAAAACTTGTTGGGCACTAACCTGAAGAAATTGAAATTATCACGCAGGGAATATTAGTCAGAATCGTAAGAATAGCCAGAATCATCACGTGATTTGACAATGAGATTTAGGCAATCATCATCTCCTTTTTTATTTCTTTGCTCTTCCTGAATCTTCATGGCCAATTCCTCCGCAGACAGAGTGCACCCAATTAACTTAATTTCCCGAAGTTCATTTAGATTACCAAAATCAATTGGGATACGCTCCAGTTTTTTGCAATATTCAAGCACTAGGACCTCAAGTCTCGGAAATTGATCTTCGGAAGCATTCCACTCCTCGATCTCAGGTATATTGTACAAACTCAAGTACTTGAGTTGGGAGAACCCCTCTTCACTTGTGTTCCAAACTGGTCCTTCACAGGCAGCGAAACCAAATTTCAGAACCTCAAGGCTCGGTAGCTTTTGGAGGATTGAAAGCTCCTCCCACTTTAACCACGTCCACTCCAAAGTCAGTTGCTTAATAGTCAGAGGAAGCATCAGCCCTGCCGTAAGAGTGACCAAGGATAAACTGAGTGTCTCAAGGCATTTTAAGAACTCCAAGTCCGGGAGTATGGAAGAATTACCAATATTGTTTTTAAGTCCTAGCTTCCTAAGATTGGGAGTCTTTGCCAAGAAACTTAGGCAATTCTTACAAGCACATATTTTGTGCAATGTCTGTAGGTTATCCAACTTGGAGAAATGATCAAAACCAACTATTGCTGAAGAAAAATGATACTCGAATGTCCCATTTTTAGTGTAAAGATGCCTCAACTTAACCATCTTAAATATATCGCGAGGCAAATGAATAGAGTCCCTTGGTTTCTCAACTTCGAGGTCAAGGGTTTCTAGGTTCAAGAGGTTGGAAATCGATCTTAACAACGGCCGAATGCCGAATGAACTAGATATTCTAGTTGCTAAGTATCTCAAATGAACTAGATGTCCTACTTGTATTAGTCCCGTGCATATAGCGGAGATAAAATACAACACCCTGAGACATTCAAAGTTTTCAGCAAAGAATGACATGTACATATGTTCAAACGGTAAATCCCAGGAGTTTGACGAGGGGAGGTATAGTAAAGAATGAAGGTTTTGAGCACGAGGACGTGAGGAAAATTGATGAAAGAATTGACTGCCGATGAAGAGGCGACGATCCTTATTTGTAACAGAATGTGAAAAGGAATCATCCTTATAAATTTGCACAAGGAAATTATCCTCCTCGGCTTTTTTCAAGCAAAAAAACACGTAGAAGATCATGGATACGGCAAGCTTTAATTCCTCCGAGGGAATTTTTCCTAGCTACCATTACGAGACTTCTATCAATGAGATTGATTAAGTGATCTCTCGCTATGGCCTCCAAGCTTTTCCCCTCATCACTTTGCTGAATAAATCCCTCCGCGATCCATAACCATAGCAACTTGCGTACACGGATTTGGGAATCGTTGAGGAATGCTCCAATATAAAGAAAACACGCTTTCAAATGAAGAGGTAGGTGATTGTAACTCAGTTCCAGTATCTCCATGCAGCCGGATTCCTTGTTTTTGGCAATGATTGAACTTAAATGTTCGGCAACTTCCTTCCACACGTTGAGTGTCTTGTCTTCCGTTGCCAGAATTCCAGCTATTGTGACAATCGCGAGTGGTAATCCTTCACATTTTCCTGCGATTTTCACACCAATGTCCACCAACTCTGGCGGGCAGCAATTCCTCCCGAATACCTGCTTGATATATATGGGCAAATATTAGATATATATATATATATATATACACACACACACACACACAATTGTAACTACATACAAATCGATCCAAGTATAGGAGTTTAACAGTTCATATGAGAAGAATAAGAAAGGTTTTTAAATAGAAATTCTTAAAAAAGAAACTAGAAACAGGAAACATACGTACGATGACATAAATTATAATGAGATATTTGTTTCAATCACTATTTTTAGTTAAAATACGTGCACTAATTTTATAATGGAGTACTTGTTTCAAACACTATTTCATTTAAAATACCTGCACTATTTTTCTTTTTCTTTTTTGAAACAAATACCTTCTTTTGTAACAACTCCCAACTCTTATCTTTTGGTAAAGGATCCAAGTAATGAGGGATGAGGCGGACGCTATCAAGTTGGACAAGTTGTCGACTAGTGAATAACACTTTACTCCCATTGCGTTCTTTAGGGAATGATCTTTCGATATCATTCCATGCTTCCATACCCCATATGTCATCCATGACAATTAGATGTTTTCTACCCTTCAAGTATCTGAGTACCTTTTCGCCCAACATATCCTCACTACTCTTCTCGTAGTCTTCTTGATTTTCAGGGGAAGATGATTTCAAAATACTAATTAACAAATCTCTCTTCATAGTACTCTTATCATAATCTTGAAAAACATCGACCCATGCACGAATTTCAAAGGTATACAACATGAAAGGATGATTATACACTTCTCTGGCCAAAGTGGTTTTACCACCTCCAGCTGCGCCGATAATTGTTATAATCTCCAGTGGTCTGCCCCCACCTCTATCATCAAGCATCTCTATTAATCTCTCTACCTCCTTATCGAAACCCACCACCACCACCTCTTTTACCACTTTGGATGTGTCGCTCCCTCTTGCTGAACTTGAACCTTCAATTGGAAAATAAAAAGGAAGGTTATGAGGAAAATAACAGGTAATTGATTTTCACACCCCCCAAATTGATATCCACATTTTTTTTTTGTCTTTTACTGTAACTTTTACACATTAAAACTTCATTAAAGACAAAAAAGAGGGTGTGGAAATCACTCCCCAAATAAAAAGGAGAGTTATGATCAAGGACGAGGCCAAAAGTTATGGAAGGGGCCAATAGCAAATGTAACAAAAAAAATTTAATCAGTGGTTTGGAGTCGAATAGTTTCTCCTATATATCCCGTATCCCATTTGTCAATAAATAATATTCAATATTATGAACAATCTTTTAGGTGTACATTTTGATCTTGTTGCATATTTCACTGAACTACTCTCATTTAAGTCATTGTCTAATATTTGATGTAATTGCCAAGGGGAAAAGAAAACAAACAATGGATATTATTACAAAATCAATTGAATTAATTCTAAATTAAGGATGTATAGTAGCATTTCCCTGCACATCTTTATGGTGAACGGTAAAAAATTTTAATTCTTGACCAAGCCAATATCTTTTAATGAGTTAAATGGCCATGACATCAACATGAACTACAAAAGTACACAATTTTATAATGTAAAGCACCAAAATAAAGGGTTTGTTACGAAGATGTCTGCATTGAACAATATGCGCACTGAATAAGGATTAAAAAAATGAAGAGTGGTTTCTTTTTCTTTTTCGCAATTAAAGAAGAGAGGGGTTTCTTAAATTTACGCAGGAAAATTGGCAAAATGCTAACATGAATAAGAGGACACAAGAAGTTTTTCAGAGCTTGTCACTAAAAATTTTGCTTTGCTTATATCATAGCTGAAATTGAAAACACGAAACATTGAAGTTTGATCGAAAATAACTTAATTTTGGAATTTTAAGATATTGAAATATGATGTACCAAACTATCAATACCTCCAGTTCTGGTAGAAGAGTGCTTGTGTATTTTGACTGCTACTCCATTAATCTCATAAATGTTCTCGTCGTAAATCTTCTTCACCTCAGCCGTAAGAGTCTTGATCTCCTTTTTGACAACTTCAAGGTCGAGGGAAAGATAGTCACCCTTTCTTGGTCTTCTTTTTGTTTTGCAAATAAGATGATCAGCCTTAATAGCGTCAATTACAAACCGTTCTACAATGTTTTCAGCATTGGATACCACTTCTCTAATATCCATCACCAGTTTCATCACTTTTGAATGCTCGTTGCGTTTCTTCTCTGTAATCTTGAGGAACCCTCTCAGGTACTTTATCTCTGCCTCAAGAGATCGAAGTTGGTATTTCTCGTATATAATTGAATCGAGTTTGGAGCTCGTTATTAGCTGCTTCAAGGTGTCCAGGAAAAAATCAATAGCAGTGTCACCCATCTCTCTCTCTCAACTGTAGATTGATAAGGTCAAAGGGGAGTTAGAGATAGAAGACGAGTAGCTTGATGGAACAGATTTGTTTGCTTGCAAATTCACTAATAAAAAGACCTAAACAGGTACAAGTAATAGGAAAAAACACAGAAAGAGAGAGACATGGTGAAGAGAGGATACAGATGAAAAATTAAGGAACTTGCCAGAATTAAAAAGAGCATTGATTATGTTGAGATATAGTTAGAATCATCATTCTAGTATCAGTATTGCTACAGACACTAATACTTGTACCAACAACTGTACAAACTTACTCACATGAGATATGTGGAACCTACCACTCATATGTGAGTCCTACATATCTTAACTTAACGATAGCACGACTTGTAATCAATTGACTTTTCAAAAAGAAGAAGAGCAGGAACGATATTTTAAGGAGAGCCTGACTTGTATAGCGAGGCTAATGTGGGGGTGTTGAAAAATTTGTTACCTAAACTAGAAAATCTTTTTTTTTTTTTTTTTGTCATTCGTCATTCCTAATCTATTACATGGGAGGAGAGGGGGAATGGAATTCGATCCCGAGATGCAGAGTGGGGCATCTAAGAATTCTACCGCATGAGCTAGCCACCAGTTGCGAAAATCTGGCTTTGAAGTTAGCTCAAAATCATTTGAAACTGATATGGATGTTCTAACAAATTATTTATTTATTAATTTATTTTTTTGAACAGCTGGATGTTCCATCTTCCATGGATGTTCTAGCAATTTAGAATATCAGTTCGCCACACAAAACGGCGCTAGACCCGCATAAGATGCTGCCAGCCTGCCACTTCCCTCAAAAGTCAACAAACAGTGATTCAAAATTTTCAATTTTTAAGATCACCACATCCAATTTGTGACCCCACAGAAGTACAACAACATGAGTACACCTAACTTGCCCCCCCCACATGCAAATCAGGGTGATGCGACAGACAAGGTGAAGCCTAATGTGTGGCCCACCTGAAATGATGGGCTGCTCCTTATCTGTCGCATCACCTTGGTGTGCATGTGGGGTGCAAGTTAGGTGTACCCATATCATTTTTGGAAGTACAATTAAGGCCAAAAAAGCTTGTCATTCTTGATAGCCAATCACAGCCTCCATCTGTCGGATCCAGAGGGCCTGTAGTGAGCTCTCTCAGCTGTCCGATCCGAGATCAACGATTGAATAACTCATTGGATCATGTGCAACTTACAACCCCACTTTAAGCTGAACAGTTGTATATATAGATACATTTATCTGTAATGCAAGTTTTTCAAAAGTTTAACGAAAACTGTTATTTAAACAACAAGATGGGTGCTGTAGTGCTATCCTTTTGAAGTTCATGGACTCTTCGTACTTATCATACTTCTCCGCTGAGCTGTAAGGGAAGTTTTCTTCGCTGTCTTTAACTCTTTGGCGTCCTACTCATGTATTTAACTCTTCTCGTCCAATGACAGAATGCTAATCTCAACAAATGCTACAGTTCAAATCAAGGGGATACCGAGCGCACAATTGTATATTTTTTTCAAAATTCTTTCAGATTACAGTCCTAATTATGAATGAAAAATTGAACTAATTTTATTAATTACTTTTAAATATCCGATGGGCCTAATTTTTTTCAAGACCACTCGAATAACTATTTCAAAATTATTGAACGGTTCAGATTGTGTAGGGCCCTAAAGTTGGCCTCATTGGACAACGTGTGACGAAGAAACTTGGAAGCTCATGACAAACCCCCAAACGACGTCGTTTTGAGAGTCTCTGTTAATTATTGGACAGAAAATGGACTGAGGAGGGGAATTGACGATAGAGTGTCAAGCTCAGGGGTTGAATTAACGTTTTTTCAAGTTCAGGTGTCTATGGAACATTTTGTCCAAAGGACATGGTTTTTATTAAATTTTCCTTAATATTTAATGTATTTTAGAATTTTGAGACCCTATTATTGAGCCAAAAAGTGGGAGCCCTAAGGGGCGGCTTGGCAGCCTTATGCCCAGGGCTGCCCCTGATCACGGAGCAATGAGAAGACTTAGGGGCAGAGCCTTTAATGGCTGTTGGTAGCCCGAGCCACCCTCAGGTCTCAACCTTCCACGAAAAAATCATTCATTTGCTTCACAACCTCCCTCTAATTTTTATGCATGGCTATTTTACGACTACTGTTTAGGGAAGAAAAAACATGAATTTTTTAGGATATTAAGTATGATTAATCTTAAACACGTGTACTTTCTTGGTAGTCAGGGGGAGTTTCCACTATGCTGTTTTCGGTATTCTTGGACTACAAATTGTCAAATCAGCAGATGCATGAAGAGGATGGTTTGATGATTTGACAACTTGTAGTCCAAGAAAACTAACAATGCCAAGAAACACAACCTCAATACTCCGTTCCTTCTAAACATATGTTGTACTCTTTATAAGTTCTCAGTTTGATGGATCAGACATCATTTCCGGGATGATGAAAGTAAAATTCTAAGACCCTCCACTGAAAACTCAACAAGGCTAGTAAGCAAGGGTTTTACTCCATCCATCCCATTTTGATAGTCCCTTACTTAAAGACGTGTAATGTAAAGATCCAAAAATAAAAGTCCTTACATAATTTTTAGATTTTTTTTTTTTTGCACCAAATTAAAGAGCTCAGTGTGAAGAAACTTGAAAAATCATGAACAGAAGTGCTTTATTTTTTTATCCTAAAATTACACTTTTTTCGTAAGGAACTAATAAAATGAGATGGAGAAAGTATAATGGAAGAGTTGGATTGAAAGCTTTTGAAGGTGATTGGATTCCTGTAACCCACAAACATGGCAATGGGTAAGAGTAGGAGTGGTACTCCATATATTGGATAATGAAACAGTTGTTGGGAATCCAGTTCTCAAATTGTGTTGATGGCGTTGTCTCTTCTGAATCTTGAATGAACAAAACTTTTGAGGCACGGTGTAACAACGCTTTCCTTAGGATAACATTTGCCCCCCACTAGATGGTGTGCACCAGGATACAGCAAATTTGCCTTCAAGGTACAGCGAAATCAAACTCTAGGTTCTTTTCATCTGCGTTTGCACAAACAAAGACAAATAAAGTATCCACTAAGTAAATGTAAGAGAACCAAGAACTGATGTTCTATTTTTGCAGAATAACAGAATATCAATATACGTTGAATTTGAGAGAGAGAGAGGGAGAGAAATTCTCTAAAGAATTTTTGGTGTGTCGAATGACTTCACAATGGCGTCTATTTATAGACCCGTTAGCACCTTTTTGTGAAAAGTTTTGTTTTTAATAGACACGCATTACGAATAAACATGTCTTTTGTAGACACTAATGTGGAAGTGCAATGTCTTTTAAAGACAAATTAACTAAGAGACATCATGTCTCTTTATAGGCACCCTCTTGTGAAGAGTGATGCCTCTAATTTAAGGTCATGCCTCTTGGAGGCACCCCCATGTTTCGCATCCCTTCTTAATAAACACACCAACAAATGGGGATTATAATCATTCACAAAACGTCACATGCATCTCATGTGAAAATGTGTTGCAATCTTTCACACATATCTCTCAATACATTCTAAAAAATTCAAACCAAAAATCATTTATTGTTTAGAAAATCCCCAACAACTGTGCAGTCGTTGATTGATGTATTGATCGTTCCCCTCATCGTTGTAGAAGTTTTAAAAGCTTATTAATTAACGATGCATTCCGTCGTTAACAAGCGGTGGGAAGAGAACAGGAGGGTTGATGTTGTGCCAAACACGCACCTCACACACAAAAACAGTAAAATCAAATAAGAACAAGACACATAATATACGTGGTTTGGCCAAATAACGGACCTACTTCCACAGGGAGGGGGATTTCACTATAATCCGTGGTGATTATAACTCACTCTCAATCTCACAATAATGATTTCTTCGATGTTCACTCATATATTTCTCTCTCACAATCATTGCCTCTCTCACTTTGTCACTCACTTACAGCCTCTCTCACTTTGTCACAAAAAAATAAAGAGACAAGCCGAGTATTTATAATCCAAGACATGAACAAATAAACCCTAATCCCTCCCTCCGGGCCTAAGCCCATCCGGCCCACACGGGATGGATCCCAACAATCCTCCACACCGAGTGGGAAAAAGTCGACCGTAGCACTGCCATGTTGCCACCTCCAATCTACCACCTCTAGCAAGCGCCTGTGTCATTAACCAGTCGAGCTACGTCGTACCCCAAATTGGAATACTCCACCTGAAATAATGTATCCTTGCAAAACTAGAATCCGCAGCCGATAAAAAAAATCGAGTACCGCACCCCCTCAACTGGGATACTCTACCCCCCCCCCCCCCCCCCCCCCCCCCCACACACACACAGAGAGGTTCACTGCCTCGGTGACCTTGGTGATAGTGTTCCTCCTCCTGTGTCGACAACTCCGAAGAGATCACCACCACTAAGCAAATCAAGAGTAAAAGAGACTCTTTTTCGCATTGTCGAAGCTCCCAAATTTTCCTTCTCTTTCCTCTAGGCTTTCCCGTGGACAGCCTGCATCAATTGCTTTGCATCTTTTAGGCCTGAATCCCGCACAACTCTTGAGCAAACTTGCTCACTCTGTATACGTGTCTACAACTAACACATCTCCTGCCCAACTGAACATCCTATATCGTTTGTCCCATGTCTAACAACAGCCCCTCCTGTCAGGACAGATTCCACAAGCTTGTATAGCCCACCTAACTTCTTACCTAGCAGCAAATCTCTACCTCCATAAAAAGCCTGAAGTACTCTGCATCTCGTTGAAAAATTACATCCTCTCTCATCAAGCATCCCAAGAGATATCAAGTTCTTCTTCACTCCTGGCACGGGTCTTACTCTCGCCAGATTCACAGTTTTCCACTCGGCACCTGAAATTTCACTATCCCTTTGCCAACAACCCGATTCACTAAACCGTTAGCCATCCGGACAAGACCTCCATTGCATGCCTCGTGCTTCCAAAACTGTAACTTAATCCCCGCAGACATGACATGAGCACCCAAAATCCAGTACCCAGTAAGATTTCCCTGTGACTGTAGCATCTAACATGGCCAACGAATACTCATCATCGGATTCCTGAATAGCCACTGTTGCATCCTTTGGTGGGATTTTATCCTTTTCCGCCTTATACCTTGGACAATTCCGTTTACTATACCCTTCATCCTGGCAATGATAGCAAGTGAAAGTACGCTCCCTCGACTGAGAATGGTTACCGCCTCATTTCCCTTTTCTGTTTCCTTTTGTTTGGTTCCTGCCTCTGCTACCGTCTGAAATTAGTGCTCGTGACTCATCAACCTATTCAGTCTCCATCCCTTTCCTCCCTCGCCTCCTTAGCATCCTTAACCATAACCATAGTCAACTTAACTTCCGACGATGAGTTACTTAGGGAAACCACTAGTGTCTCCCAATTATCCGGTAAAGAACTGAGCAACAAAAGAGCCTGCAACTCATCATCGAACTTCATTCCAAAATTATACAACTGATTTACCAAACTCTAAAACTCACTAGAATGCACAATAATTGAATATCCTCCCTTGAGCTTCAAATTCACAAGCCTCTTCATCAGTAGCGCTTTATTCCGGAATATTTTTAACTGATACATCTCCTCCAATTTCGTCCACAGAGCGTAACCGTCTGTCTCCTTAGCTACATATTGAAAAACCTCCTACCCAATACACTGGCAAATTAATCTTACTGCTTTCCTATTTATCTTCTTCCAATCCTCCAATTTCTTATCTTCTAGCTTGACTCCTTTAAGTTCTAAGTGATCATATAAATCTTTCCATGAAAGCATGTCTTCCATCTGAGGCTTCCAAATCACGTAATTAGTCACCATAAATAGGACATAACATTCATATTGATATCCGACATCTCTGTAACCAAGATTGTCTCTAAAAGACTGCCCTAGGAACTCCCAAAACTAATTCGATACTCTAAGTAACGTTTTACAGCAGTAAAATAAAACGTACCATCAATATCCATACTAAACCTCCGCAAACCGAGCGCGGGATTAGATCCGAGATGTCGAACAGAGTCTGGAATCGGTCTGAACTGACCAAAATCGGGGTGAATCGGCCGAAAAACTCCCTTCTATAGTGTCTAAACCCTTTGAACAAGTGTAAACCAGCCAAAAGTCAACCGTACCGCCGAAAAACCTCTAAGAAACCCGAAACGTGAACTGGTTGTACCCTCCTGACCCGACCTCTGACCCCTTTGACCCTTTTAACATGAACTTGGCCCTTTTGACCCTTTTGATCCGGCTCACTAGCCTTTCTGATCCGTCTGGTTGACCCTTTTTACCCTTGCTTATGTCAACCCTAATCACCTGCAACATCCAATCGCACATGTAGAACACGGCGCGTGTGGCATCGTCCGACAACTTTCGGTGAACTCTCGGCTTGTTCCAAGATCGTCTCTCCAAGATGAAGAGATCACTGTGCTCAAAACTCAAATCCGATTACGTTTGATCCAAGCCCAGTCCGAACAGTCGTTCGCCTCTGTCCGCCTCTGTTGAAACCACACCTATGCCGTACTCCAGTGACAAAATCCGACCACCCACACACCATTACGATCGTCTCTGAGAGCCGCACCTAACCCACTGATCAAAAAACAAGTTTTGTCAACTTTTTTATCCGACAAAACCTTTGAACAATGCTTCAATGGCTTCTAAGTGATTATCCAACTGTTTTGTATTCTCTGGTGCTTCGAACTCCGCTCTGATACTAGTTTGTTGTGTCGAACAAGCACCCCATGCACAAAAACAGTAAAATCAAGCAAGAACAAGACACACAATATACGTGGTTCGGCCAAAAAACAGACCTACTTCCACGGGGAGGAGGATTTCACTATAATTTGGAGATAATGATCCGTGGTGATTGCACACTCACTCTCAATCTCACAATAATGATTTCCTCGTTCACTCGTATATTTCTCTCACACTCACTGCTTCTCTCACTTTGTCACACAAAAATAAAGGGACAACCCGAGTATTTATAATCCAAGACATGCACAAATAAACCCTAATCCCTTCCTCCGGGCATAAGCCCATCCGGCCCACATGGGTGGATCCCAACAGTTGAAACTCTTTTGGTAAGATTCCCCCAAAGGTATAGGCATTTATCCAAGGCACTGATATTCTGAGTCTCTAAATTATATGGGTTCTTGAGAGTTGAACATCATATTCTTATAAGTTGCATATGTGAATATGAGTCAGGAGCAAGGATTCCGGAAAGTGAAATTTTAGATTGCAAGTGCTCCCACTCCAGTTTACAAATAGAGTTGGATATTTGGATATGATCGGTCAACGTTATGCGATCTTCATTTCTCTTCCATTCAGATCTTTTTTCTCATGGCAGGATCGGTCAACGTTATTTTGCAACATTTGAATGCGATTTCGATGCTTTTTCCTGGATTCACCAACCAGTGGATTTTAAGTTATACTTTATGGAATGATATGTCTGTAACCTGATCTTACTGTATTATTTAGCCAGTGGAGTCACCAATCTATGACGTCTGACTCATTAACCTCCAGGTAGCTCAGTGTGCATTAACCATGGACCTTCAAAACTCTCCTATATGACTCTAGGCAGCCTCCCAACTGGTTATCAACTAGTTCTCCAAGACAAATTTTCGGAAGTTTCCGGCTGGCCTGCCTCGCTGATTGTCGTGTTGCTGGTGCCTTACATGCACCTTGTTTCATTGTGATAGGTTTTGGATAAATTATTTACCTCTCCACTTGCGGGTCAAGAATTGCAAATGCGAAAAAATGTAAGAACTTGTCCCATATCGATTAATTATAACCTCCAAAACAAGTGTGACTGGGCAACCTCTTTTTTTCAATTGGTTTTTAGTTGGTTCAACATGGTGCAATTGGCCTCGGAACATGTAATATCAAAGTACCTTAGGGAATGTAACAATGGTACTCCCTAGTCAGGAGAGAGAACTCATTCCATGAGATTATTTATCTCCTGGTTAATAATAAAAAATCAACTAACATGGTAAACAAATGACATTGTCTCGTGAAACAATGGCAACAGCACCCCAGAACCTCAGTACTCATTTGCCATTGCTGGGTATAGTTAGGCCTTTGGTCTGCATTTGCTTGTACATCCATTGCCAGTTCTCTGGTCCCACCTCACCCCCGAGAGCCTGAATAACAGAGCCGCCACTGCACGAGCCCACCTTGCAGTATTCTTCTAGCGACAGCCCGTTTACCAATCCATACAAAAATCCACTGGCAAACAGGTCCCCTGCTGCGGTGGCATCAATTGCCTTCGACTCCCCAATGGCCGGAACCCGAACAGTCTGAAGAGATAGCGAAATCTCATTCGTTAGGCAGACAACAGAAGAAATTTGATGTGCAAGTAACAAGGGGTATGGGGGAAGCAAAAATATCCATTGATCCTTATCGCAGAGCTAACAATGGGAAAACTTAGGGGCGGAGCCTTTAATGGCGGCTGATAGCTCGGGCCACCCTCAGGTCTCAACCTTCCACTAAAAAATCATTTCTTTGATTCACAACTTCCCACCAATTTTTATGCATGGCTATTTTTTTAACTATTGTTGAGGGACGATTAACAAGAAATCCAATTTATCGTAAGCTAGCTCAAATTTGTACATAGATACGTAAATGTTCAAAAATACATAAACGAAAAATTAAAAAATAAAACTTTTTTTTACTGTTGGAGTTGAGCACAATAATCGCCCGGGGAGGTGTCTATCTATTTTCTTTTCAAGGGTCATATTATTGACAACCCGCTTGGCTGATAATAAAGCAAGAACAAGACAAAAAAATACACATCCCAATGTACTTTTCAACTTTTCTATATACTTTCACATATTGCTATGCACTTTTCGCACATTTCAATATATTTTTAAATCTTAACGACATCTCAGTGGATTGATTTTGGAATTTTACTTTTTTCACAAGAAGAGGTTAGGTTGGACTATGTTTGGACAAAAGGTTAAAATGGATTGGACTACACAAATGGAGATGGGCTAAAATTTTACATATAATTTTTTTTTCCGCATGGGCTATATATGGCCCATCATAGCCCCATCTATGTTCCGCCATTGCCTATGAATACATGTATTTTCTAGGATATATGATTAATCTCAAATATTTCTTGGTTTTTAAGGGAGATTCCACTATGCTATTTTCGAGTATTTTTGGACTAATTATCAAATCAGCTGATGTTTGAGGAGGATGACTTGATGATTTAACAACTTGTAGTCCAAGAATACTTACTGAAAGTACCGGTAAACTCAACCTCAACACTCCCTTCCTTCCAAGTTCCAACCATATGCCGTACCCCTTATCCATATACTTTCATCGTAGCGCGAGAAAGTAGAAAACGTCTATCTGATTGCTTTTCAAGGGTCCTTCTATTTCTAGCCAGCTAGGCTGACAATAAAGCAAGAACGAGGCAAAAAAATACACATCCCAGTGTGCTTTTTCAATTTTCTATATATTTTGGCACATTTTTATGCACTTTTTGCACATTTTAATATACTTTTTAAACCTTAACGACAGCCTAATGGGCTGATTTTAGAATTTTTCTTTTTTCAAAAGAAGAGGTTAGGTTGGGGTATGTTTGGACCAAAGATTAATGGGTTGGGCTACACATAAAAATGAGATGGGCTAAAATTTTACATATAATTTTTTTTTCCACATGGGCTATGTATAGCTTTTGGCATTGCCTATGAATACATGTATTTTCTAGGATATATGATTAATCTTAAACACTTGTATTTTTTGTTTTCAGGGGAGTTTCTACTACGCTATTTCCGGTCTTTTTTGGACTAATTATCAAATCAGCTGATGTTTGAGGAGGATGACTCGATGATTTGACAACTTCTAGTTCAAGAATATTGAAAGTACAGGTAAACTCAACCTCAACACTCCCTTCCTTCCAAGTTCCAACCATATGCATGCCGTATTCCTTATAAGTTCTCATTAGACATCTTCTCGGGATGATGAAAGTATATTGATCCTTTTGGGTGCCACCTCTAATTTCAAATCCTAGCTCCGTTACTAAAGACCCAACAGGGCTGGTAAGCAAGAGTTTTGCTCCATCTGTCTCATTGTGATAGTCTATTACGAAAAGACGATTAATTTTAAGATAAAAAAATAAAATACTTCCGTATATGATTTTATGAGTTTATTCACACCAACTCAAATAGTTCTACAATTTGGTGAAAAAAATTTCAAATTATGAACGGAAATGCTTTTACAATTTGGTAATTGACAATGCATTCCGTCGCCAACAAGCGGTAGGAAGAGAACAGGGTTGAAACTGGTTATCAATTAGTTCTCCAAGACAGATTTTCGGAAGTTTCCGGCAGGCCTGCCTCACTGATTGTCGTGTTGCTTGTGCCTTACACCTTGTTTCATTGTGATACCGCGTTTTGGATCAATTATTTACCTCTCCACTTGTGGGTCAAGAGTTGCAAATGAGAAAAAATGTTAGAATTTGTTCCACATCGATTAATTATAACCTCCAAAACATATGTATGACTGAGCAACCTCTTTTTCCAATTGGTTTTGAGATGGTTCAACATGGTGCAATTGGAGTCAGAACATGTAATATCAAGTACCTTAGGGAATGTAACAATGGTACTCCCTAGTCAGGAGAGAGAACTCATTCCATGAGATTATTTATCTCCTGGTTAATGATAAAAAATCAACTAACATGGTAAACAAATGACATTGTCTCGTGAAACAATGGCAACAGCACCCCAGAACCTCAGTACTCATTTGCCATTGCTGGGTATAGTTAGGCCTTTGGTCTTCATTTGCTTGTACATCCATTGCCAGTTCTCTGGTGTCACCTCACCCCCGAGAGCCCGAATAACAGAGCCGCCACTGCACGAACCCACCTTGCAGCATTCTTCTAGTGACAGCCCGTTTACCAATCCATACAAAAATCCACTGGCAAACAGGTCCCCTGCTCCGGTGGCATCAATTGCCTTCGACTCCCCAATGGCTGGAACCCGAACAGTCTGAAGAGATAGCGAAATCTCATTCGTTAGGCAAGCAACAGAATAAATTTGATGTACAAGTAACAAGGGGTATGGGGGAAGCAAAAATATCCTAGACAACAAATGGTATAGGATTAATTCTTTTGCTTTTCTTATCTCGTCCTTTTTTGGCTACCCGCTTGCACTTCCTTACTGCAGTTAAATCAACAAGGGCGGAGAACGAAGGAATAGCCAAGTGATCAGGCTTTCACTTTTATCAGGCTTAGGTCCTCGGTTCGATTCTCATCCTGGTATTCCATTCTCCATCTTATAGGTTAGATTAGATTAGGTTTCTTGCATGTACTAGAAAAAAATCAAGAAGACAGCACACATTAATTTGAGAATCTCTCAGCTCCGAGGATAGAGACGGGTTATGGTCAGCTCAAGTACTTGCAAGGAGAAATAACAAGTGCAGATTCACTATATTTTAGAAGTATCACTGACCTCTTTTCCGTGTTTCACAATGCATCCATTAGGGCCTAATGTCACAACAGCCCACTGGCAGTATTTTCCCAAAAATTCAAGAGCTGCCTCCGGATTGGCACCTTCCTCACCCCTAGAATCGTAAGAAGAGAAATCGAAAATTATTAACTTGGCACAAGGCAATTTCTGTTGGCTCAGTTTTAAGAAACAAGTACTACAAGATTTCTTTTGAGGTTTGACAAATACTAATCACAAATGTTCCAAAAACTTGGCCAGTTTAGCTCAATTTTGAATGGAACTCTCATTTTTCTTCATCAAATCTGTTGCATGGTATGCAAAGGAACCAGTTGACAGCCACCTTAGCAGCTCTGTTGCTTCGTCCTCATTGGCAAAGCAGAGGTCTATATTCCCTGACTCCAGCAGCTGTAGGAGAGGCAATCTAAACTTCCGAACCATCTGGTAACAATTTTCGATAATAGAACTTTAAAAGTTTGGCTACAACAACTAGAACCAAGTAAGCGGACGCCAAATGAAATAAATCCAGATTTAAATAATTACCAGAAACCAAAGTGGAGTGTTGTGTGAATACAACAAGCATTCACAGAAATTATTACCTCAAAACTGGCCAAATCAAGTGAGATTAGAAGGCCCTCCTGTTTGGCAATTCGAATAGCTGCATGCATGATTTCCAAATTGGATATTGCATATCTCATTACCAACCACTGTGAACATAAGAGGTAGAAGCAAATAAGCTGAAGACTCTGAGGGGTATCTTTCAGAAGCTGGAGGCCAAAGGTAATAAATACACAGACCAAATTTATGGAATGTACGAAATCTCATGTGTCCAATGAATACAAGGAGCATCTTGGCAGGACTTTTTTATTTTTTGGGTCAATCACGAGAGAGGGGGGGAGGGGAAGGCAAGGGGATGAAATGCAAAGTTAAAGACTCGAACTCAGGCATCGCGCCTAATATGTGAGCACCTGACAAACCCCTTGGTATTGTGCGGTAGGAAATTGGATTTGTGAAACAAACAACATGAATCACAAGATGGTAGCCTTGGACAAATTTAGTCTAGTATTAGATCACAAGTAATTAATTTTTTTGTATCACGAGATGGTAGCCTTGGACAAAATTTAATCTAGTAATAGATTACAAGTAATTAACTTTTTTTGACCAGCATTACAAGTGATCACTTACCACAACTAGATGAAGAAAGAGGAGCGAACACAGTTAAAAATGAAAAATATGCTTACGAAAACTTTGCTTTTCAGAATTCAGACAAAAACGAACACAAATCTAGACTTATACTGAGGTGCATTACCTTGGAACCTGCAAAATCCGCTCTCATTAGTTCATCAGCCTGACAAAGGAAAACAAAGTTAAAAAGAATGTACTCGCATCCCAATACGAAATCTCCACTTATTTAATAATCACAATCTATATACTGAAAGAGCATGCACCTGAATCTTAGCAGTATTGGCGAGGCAGGGTCGCATTGTACGATTACCCAACTCATCCACAAGGCAAACACACTGTGCCATACCAGCAATTTGAGCACCAATCATCCCAAAAGCTTAATGAATGAATGAAGTAAGAACGAGCCCATTCTTGGAGTCATATGAAGCTCACCTGAGCAGTAGATTCTTTCTTCCTCCTTAGTCTGGAGAGGTTCACTCCATAAAAGCTCATATTACGAACAAATAATTTTCCCTGCTCATCATCTCCACAGGCCCCAATTATACCACAAGAGAGCCCAAAGCCAGAAGTCAGGCCCCTAATAGTATTGGCAACACTGCCTCCAGCTATTGTCTTTGAAGAAGTTGGATCGATAGGGGAAGAGAGCATATGGGTTTTCACTTCACTCAATATATGCTCAAGCTCTTCGATTTCAACCTACATCGGATAAATAGAATCAAGTTACTATTTTATAAAACTCACAATTTACTAATATAGTTGCATTCTTATCCAGTGATGGAGCCAGAGGGGGGCCAGTAAGGGCAGTCACCCCTGCAAGGGAGAAAAAAACCTCTAGTAATATATAGGAAAAAAATAAATTTTCCTATGAATTATATAGTCTCGCCCCTGCAACGTATTTTAGAAAAAAAATTCGCCCCTGCGTAGCGAAATCCCTGGCTCCATCCCTGTTCTTATCAGCAAACCTAAAAAAACAGTTACAATCTACAGGTGATATTATCTTCATTTCCTTGCTATTGTATGTATCACAAAAATACTTGACAAGAGGAACAATAGACCAATTCTAGCAATTTTAGCATAAATATAGAAAACAAAAAAAATTAAATAAACAAAGCAAACAACACGTGATCATCCAATAAAATCGTCATTAGATGCAGGCATACTAACCTTCAGTGTCTTTGTATGTCCACTGCCAACAACTGTATAATGTTCATTAGCCACTACGTCTCAAGCTAAAAATAAGCATTCACAGTTTTCTTAGTCATAGTAACCATTTCTTCCAATTCTTCTAGCAACAGAATCCCACTGACCATAAGGGTGTAACAGGTCCTTTGGATTGAGAGGGAGGAAGAGAAAAGAAAAAGGGTTATGGTTTCTCACCAAATCTCACAAAAATTGACAAGATTCGACGAGAAACCAAATAAACGATTAAAGATTCCATCTTTTTCTTCATTTCTCACCATTTCTATTCCTTTTAGCTATCCAAATAAGTGAAAGAGTTCTCTCTTATTATCTTTTCTTTTCTCCACCCTTCTTGCCATCCAAAAGGTACCATTTCCATTTCCACAGCAATCAATACACCTCATACCATCTATCAAGAACGAGAAAAATGGATCATTTTCCTTTCTGGTACGCATACATCTATTTTGGGCATGTGCATATAGCACAGATAAATTAGAATTTGAAGACCTAAATTCATAGCAAACCCTACAAAATCCTCTAAAAAATTACGTACAGATTTATCAAAACGAAGAAACAACTTGATTTGAACACACACACACACACACGAACCCCAAAAATCTAATGTCTGATGATTGAAAAGAAATATAGGATTCAAACATAATCGCAAACCCAAATCTAGTACTTATGAGCATCAAAGCTGAGCACATCATCGCCAATTCATCGAAACCCATTTGCAATCGCCAGAGATTATTAGCATAATTCAAGTCAGACACGCACATACATTTAAATATATGCGTATCTATCTGTATATATATGTTGCGAGGGACACGAGAGAGAGAGAGAGGGAGACTTACGGGGAAGGAGCCGCCAGACTCGCCGGGAATTTGAGAGAGAAGGGACCAATCGACCTTGGCCACGTGGTCGACAAGGGCAGATGGTTGGAGGCCAAGTATCAGAGGAGCAGCAGACTCGAACTGCCCTTCTTCTTCTCCCTTTACACCGTAGTGACTGTTCTTTAGCTGATATTCTACCCCCATTTCTACTTGGGTCTCCTCTCTCTCTCTCTCTCTCTCTCTCTCTCTAGAATTCCACCTGAGACAGAGAGTTTTCCCACCTTCCTCTGACCTCAGCCGCCCCTCCCCCCTTCTACTCTGTTTTGCGAGTCTATATATACAGACAATTGCAGATATGCACTGATGAGATTTTTAATCAGAGAAGTCCTCGCAATGGGTTTTTAGCCGTCGGATCAGGTACGAATTTCTAAAACATAAAAATAAAATTCACAATCTAACCGTTCAAGACTCCTTGCAACATAGGCATAGGGAGATTGTGCAACGGAGAATCTCCAACCGGGTTTACGGAACAAGATCCTCTGTTGTAAAATCCCTCCGTTCCTCTGTTGCAAGGGATTTTTGGTCCTTTGTTGCAAAGGGTTTTTGGTCGTTGAATCACGTACAAATTTCTAAAACATAAAATTGAAACTCACAATCCAACGGTTCAAAGCTCCTTGCAAAAGAAGAGGCACAGGGAGATTTTGCGTAGAGGATCTCCAACCTGTGTTTACATCAATGTCACATTAGGCTCAGTTTGGTAGCCAGGGAAAAGAAAAAAAAAGGAAAGGAAGAAAAAATGAAAAAATGACTGAGGAGAGGAAAGTTGAGAGAAATTTTTTTAGTTAAAATAATTTAGTTTAGTTATTTTTCTCCTCTTTTTCCTCTCAAACCAACCAAAGGAAAAGGAAATTTTTTTTATTTTCCTTTCTATTCTTTTCTTTGGGTTCCAAACAAAGCCTTAGTCCCTTATTTTCCAATTTTAGCACATTGAATCCAACTTCACACTGAATCCAACCCTCCAATTTTGTTTTCTACAAGAAAAAGAAATGCAGATTTCCATTTCTTACAACTTACAAATTTTTTTAGCAACTCTAACTCCCTATGCTATTTATTAAACATCCGTGTGGTACTTGTTGTATCAGAGGTACTCTTTTTTGGTTAAGTGATTTGAAATTGTTCTACATTCAGTGGAAGATGAATTACACATTCATTCCCTAGTAACAATTGAGTGATTGAACAATGCAAGTATGTTGTCGCCAAAAAAAAAAAAAACCCAACAATGCATGTATGTACGATTGATTGCTATAATACGGTCCCATTTAATTGTGGCTATTTATCTGGCAGTCAGAGAAATAATTAGCGATTTCAATGTTGCATCTTGATTATCCCAACATAAGGTATGATTGAGAGTTTCTTTTTCGTAATACAATCGTTCCGGGACCTTTCGTTGGAGTTATCTCTATTATCTTTTGATGAGACCTTTCGTTTGAGTTATCTCAATTATCTTTTGAGGGTTTAATAAAAATCTCTCATAACAGACATATTCTCTAGCTAGCTAAAGAGGAATAAATCTCCGGCGAGGTTCCTCGATAAAGAATAAATCAGTGCCAATTGTCGTAGTATTCGAACAATTTTGTAGTAGTACTATTCAAGAAAGTGAAAGCAGCTATAAGGCATAGTGCCATAGTATCATAATCTATGTATGATGTTTTTGGATTTTCATATTCTTCTTAGTATTTTCTTGTGTAAATTGTACTATTATGTGATTTCTTACCTTCTGTATGAATCTTATTATTTGAAATTCTACGCAAACTATATAAATTAGTATCTTTATCATGAGTTGGGCATGTATTATAATGCAGTAATTGATGGATAATTGGAAATGAATTTTTTTATTTTTTTTATTAACTGGAAGTGAATTTTGTTGGAACCAGCGTTTTGTGCTTCTCTATATTTCGAAGAGCAAGAAAAACTTGTATTTTTATTACCTCACTTACATCTGTACTTCACCTCACTTTGTTCATGGAATAGGACTAGGGGTGTTTTGGTTTTGTCTTTATTCAATAATTTATTGCATTTATTAATTTTGCGTCGAATAGTCATTATTGGTTCCTCTCGACGAAAGAAGAGTAAAAAATTATTAACCAAACTAACATTTTTGTGAATATCTTAAAATTTTGATAATAATTTTTAACTTTTTAAATTACTCTCGTTGAGACAAACCAATTATCCACGAAAAATTATTGCAAAATTAACAAATTCAAAAAATTAAATAAAGATAAATTAAATTATTTTTTGCCAAAAACACCCCATGAATTCTGCCGCCACTGAAATATAGGTCCATCTCGAGCTCAGAAGAATGATCGGAGTCATTGAGTTTATCACGTGTGAAAAATAGACTTATGTGACATAGTGAGCAAAATGAAAGAAACACTTTTGTCTTGATAAAATTTAACCGTTAGTATAAATTTGAAACAAAATTTTAAGACAAAACGTAACGTGTGTCAATCATATGACCACCAATGCTTGGTACATGCATTTTGGCACATGCGACAAACTCAATGAGCCAAATAAAATGATCAGTTTGGAACTCTTTTTAAGGCTTTAAAAGCCCGTTCATCAGACGTATAAAGTTTTGTGGAAATAAGGAATAGTGGTGGATTAGAGAATGATATGTTATAAAGGGATATTAGTTTAAAAATAGGAATTAGTTAAGGAGGAGTTTGTGTTGTTTATATGAGTGAATAAGACTGGGTGGATAAAAAAATAATATGAGAAATTGCTTAATTGCCCTTATATAATCCTTGTGATGAGAATTGAAAAAGGATTCAGAGAGTCTTTGGGCACACTGGTAATTACCACAATAAAATAAGCTTATGATTGGGGTGGGTGTGGGATAAGTAAAAACTCTTGTAGGGGTTTTAGCTTATCGGAAGGAGAACCAATCGGAATACTTAGAGCCGACCAAATACCGGATGAAGACCCTCTCTTCTTAGCTTATCCCAGCCATAACCTTTTCCAACTCCCTTCCCCTCCCAACAAACAGGCCCTTAGGAGTACCACATGACCTATTATGCCCGAATCAACATAACTTATTACGCACAAATCACAGCAGGCCCTAGTTCCAAGGAAAAGGTGTCCTTAAATTTCATTTGAGGTCTTGAGGGTTCTCAAATCTCAACTGGATTCCTCTTGTGATGAAGGTTGTAAACTACAACGTATCTATTTGATTATTCAAGCCATTGTTTGGTCGGATGAAATTGACATTGGAATTGAATGTCCATTCCAACGAAATTTCATTCCTATGTTTGATTTATTAAAAAACTAAGGAATCGTCAGTTCAAATGGAATTTTCATTCCCTCAAATAAAAGAATAATCATTCCATTAGAAAAAGTAAAGAATCATCTTTTCATTCCTCTCTAATTATTGATATCACACCAAATTGGTACTGCCACACCAACTTTCACTATTGCCACTCCAAAATTTACTAATGTCACTTCAATTTCATTATTGCCACTCCGAATTTACTATCTCCAGTACAATTTTGGAACTCATTCCTAAGCATAACCAAAGGCGGGGAATGGAATGGTTATTCCTCTCGTTCCATTTCCATTCCATTCCAATAAACCAAACACAACTTCTCTTCTATCAACAAAATATGAAGTTAATTGGGCATTGGCATTATCTGATACCTTTAATCGGACATTAGTTGTCACAAGAGGAATGATTCAACTAAGACTTTATCGATGTCGGATTAACTGGATATCTTGTATGGTTGATGAGCACGACGAGATTCACAATATAAATTGTTCAGATAGTCGAACGAAATCAGTATGAGTTTCTTTTTTGGTACATGAATGCACCCAAGCCCAAGAGGGTGCAAAGGAGGACCTGAGCCCTTGCAATTCTGCAAAATTCCAAGAATCCTCGCGTATTATATTAATTTTCGGGTTAATTAAAAAAAATCTATGGAATTCTTCCCTGGAAGTCCCTTGAGTGAAAAAAATTTCTTAAAATTTTTGTACCTGTGGAGTAAAAATTCCTAAAAATTCGAGTTATCAATGATTTTTTTAAGTTGCATAAATTAACTGTTGACTACACACATGCACATAATATTGTCTCTTCTTCGAACCTCACAAGTATCGATATATACATACAAAATATATAATATCTTATTATGAATATAAAAATATACGTGATTCAGATTTTTATTCCACACAAATTCTGCCTTCGCCATTATTCTCCTGGAAAATGGTCACGCAATGGATTCTTGAATTTATCCTGTAGGCGTTAAATAATGAGAAGGAAACAAAGCAATGAGACATAAGCCACACGTTATAAAGTTGGTGGTCGGGCGTGACCAGCCGTATGCTTCCATTGCTACAAAGAGATCCAGCAACTAGACATATATATCCTATTCCTTTTAACTTTTGTTTCCATTCATATCTCTTTTAATCTCATCAGATTTGATTCTTTTCTTTTTCTTTTCTTTAACTCAAGTTGCATAAAAGAGTTCTCAAATTCCGAGTGTGACAATGCCTAAGCTGAGGCCTACGGAGATATGCCACTACAATCCTACCCCCCAACAGGAAAAACCCAAGTACCTTCCCTGTAATGAAAGGGTTATATTAGCTAACTTGCTTACCCGTAACCTAATCACATAGCTCAAAAGTTATTACGAGGAATTACGAACTTCACACTTCACATGATACATCTCATGCTCATAATGTTACACACGTATGTCCCATCTGTGGAGATTTTGTATCAATCTCAAAATCAATTGGTAATGAATAGAGGGTCCCAACATTATATTAAATGATCACTCGTTCCTTCTCCAAGCAATGTGGGACAATATTTCTTAACATTCCCCCTCACTTCTTAACCCTCATGTGCAGCCGCATTTGAGGTCCACTTTTTTGGTCTTATCATAATGCAACATTTTTGCTAGTCTGTCGTCGTGGGGTGTGGATTGTGATTTTTTTTTTTTTAAATGTGGGTGGAATGGGTTCCGTTTTGATACCATGTGCAATGACGGAACTAGGAGTGGGCTATTGGGGGCCATGGCCCCTGCCAATGGGAAAATTTCACAGTTAATTTTTTTTTTAATGTTATAACTTCTAAATCGTGCCCCCACTGAAAACAGAACTTCACCTGACTCAAAAAGTTTCAGCTAAAATAAAGAATGGAAAAAATTGGAAAATATTTCCAAGCTATGTAAATGGTTGGTGGAGACTAGAAGATCAATAACCTATTTTCTTGTCTATAGAGTGTTGCTCTTTGCGCTTACTTTTCCGGTTTTTATTGCAACTACATAAAAGACATTTCCAGTTATGAATATTGTCAAAACTAGACTTCGCAACAAAATGGAGGATGAGTTTTTCACAGATGCTTTGGTTTTGTTCATCGAGAATTAAATATTTCTTCTAAAATTAGTTCTTACTCAATCGTAGATGATTTTCGATATCTAACATTCCCCTCTGATTCATAGTTGAGGTAACGCATTGAGAAAATTTTATTTTTTTTAACATTTTAGTTGCTTCTGGTTTGTTATAAGCAATTAGATATTGTATATGATGTCGGGTATTGTTTAGACATTTAAATGTTTTCGATTCTTGAACCTTGAATCTTCAAAATCTTGTTCTTTAAATTGCGGCCCCCTTGGATATGAAATCCTAGTTCCGTCCCTGACCATGTGGAAACTTTGTATTCATCTCAGAACCAAATGACAATGAGTGGAGGGGTCCCAACATTATATTAAGTGATCACCTATTTCTTCCCCAAGCAACTTGTGACAATATTTCTTAATATCCCTCCTCCACTCATTGTCAACTAATTTTGAGATGGATATAAGTTTTCACACCATTTTGTATCTCATCAATTATTTCTAATATCAATACTTGTCCGCCACACCCACCCATTAAGATTTATATTTTTCAATCCTTCTCGAAATCGATTTGAAAATCAACACAGCTAAAACAATCAGTGCTTATGAATGGACACAAGTAAACAGTCTTCATTGTCAATATTTGAATGATTCGAGATTTGGACGGAGTGAATCTAGACACAATTTACAGCTACCTTCAACCTCAAAACAAGCAAATAAACAATTTTTGACATCTCAAAGTGTCCGAATCAATTTACTCGTATAACCGGGGTCTAAGGTCCCTGTATTGAGGGCCTTACTACAAGATTGTAGTGAAGTTATTCAGCCGTCCATTTCGGCAATGAACGCTCGGATTTTAATCTAAACAATGAACGATTCGAATTATTTAGAGTTTGGATTAAATCCGAGTTGTCGGTGTCGAGATGGACGGCCGGATTGGCCTCGCTACAACCCTGTAGTGATTGAGTTACCTCACTACAGGGCCCCAAATCCGTATAACCGAATAAACAATGTTAACCCAACACCGCATAAATATTTTTTTGAACGGCGATACACACTCTCCCTGGGAGTCACTCCCAGGGAGTGTACCTATCATTTTTGTATTTTTTTTTGAGCAAGGGAAGCAAATGTAGTACTATAAAACACTGCATAATTGAGAGGTGTTTTGGCTTTTCAACTAAAAGCGAGCAGAAATTTCGCGGTCATTTCTTCTTTAGGCTTCATAGGGTTCCAATCATCCAAATCTATCTTTTTGGCTTTTCAAGATTCCAATCGACCAATAAGTAATCATAAAAAAATATACAATCATAGCCTCAAATATCATATGAAATTATATCTAGACGTGCCTATGTTTAGAGATAATGACATAGGAACATGAGTTGATTCTCTAGGCAGGAGTAAATTAATACTTGTAATAATTTAGAAGCCACTAATAATTGATTGTTCAGATTTTTTTACTCTTTTTGGTCATCATGACACGAATGTATCATTTGATGACCAACATTTTTTACAAACGCGTGTGCAAATTTTATTACTATTATAGTTCACCCACCTGAGCAGTATCTTTCATAATATCTAGGTGGGTGGATCAAGTTTTTTGAGTAATGAAAATGAAAAAGATTCCGAGTTTGCGTATTAGAGCTGATAAATGAGTTGAACAAGCTTAATTTTGATTTTTAAGAGTCTTACAATTATGAGTGAATTTTTACAATACGCAATACTTCATGTAAGTAATTGCACTATTATTGGGTTATTCTCTCATGCATGTTCACAAAATATCACCATGATAATCTTATTCGACAATTCGAGCTGTACATTTTTACCAATATGGTCAATCAAAAATTGGCGAAGGCTTATCGAAATTACTTCCTTCGTTCCATTTTAATGATCCAATTCAAGTTTCGATGTAATTTTTAAATTGTTCTTATTTTTTCAATCTAAAATATTTTTAAAGATTTTAAAAACTTTGTATAATAGACCTAATTAATTGAGATCTATCGTATAAGATCGATATTTAATGTAAAATTCATTATAGATTGAATACTATTAACAATTTATAAATTGCAATGGAGACCTAACCAGACTATTAAAATAAAACAGAGGGAGTATTTATTTATTTTTGTTACCAATATATTTCATTCAAATGGATACCGATATCCGATTGACATGATTTTTTGCAATAATTAAGAAAGCATCGAAGCTAAAAAATAAAACAGCTCATTCATTATTCTTGTGACTCCGATATTGCATCATATGAAAAACGACATGAGAGGATCTTGTTTCGTACTACACACAGACCGCAAAGCAAAAGTCTCACACCCAACTCCAAAGAAGAGGTAGTTGGAGCTTAGCTAGGAATGTACAACTAGCTGGTGTCTTTTGGGCTTTTCCTAAATCTACAGGATTCACATAATTGTGTGGTTTTTAGTATTTTCGGATTAATTCTGAAAAACACCAAAAGGAGTTTGGTCAGTATATCATGTAGTAGTGATTCTAGCTTGGGAGTGCGAATTGGAGCCTGCCACGTGGGACTGTGAAGCATACTTGTAAGTAGGGACATGATCTGCAATTACTGGAGGTACATTCAGGAATGCAGAGCTGGTTCTGCTCCACCTGCACAATTGGGAGAACAACAAAAAATGGAGTTATGTAGAGAGAATTTATTAGATCAAAATTATCAAGAATTATCGAGTAAAGACAAATACAATTGAAAAAAACAATTACAAAAAGAAAAGACAAATAATATAATCAAATTAACTGAAGGATAAATTTCCATTGTACTAGTAATATGTGAATGAGACTACTGATAAGAGAGAGAGAGAGAGAAAGAGAGAGATCCTCTACTGTTCCAGTTTTGGACCGAAGAAATCAGTCTAGTAGGGGTGTCCAGCGGATCATCCGATCAGCTCGATCCGCCTAATCTGACCAATCCAAACTATCCGTTGATCCACCCAGGTATGTATGGATGGATAACGGTTCTTGAGGCTACCAATCTTACGGTTCCGGATCGGATTCGGTTCAGTTCCGGTTAAAACCGAACCGCCCGTTGCCAAAAAAAAAAAACGTGTAATCGTGTATCCCAGACTCCAACACGTCACCCATGTTTACCCAATACCCACTACTCCACTAGGGCCGGCCAAAAACCTAAATCCTAAAGTGATGTTGATTTTGTGCTATAAAAATGCTGATTTTGTGTTAAAATGATTCTGATTTTGTGTAGTGTTGATGCTGCTGCTCATGGAAGCTGTTGTTTGTGTGTGATTTGGATTTTGGAGAATGTTGCTGCTAATTTTGTGCTATAAAAATGTGATTGGTTGTGGAGGTTTAAGTTTACGGCATTGATTCTCCCAAATTGGCTGAAAAAATAGGCTTGAAAAATGATTGGGCCGGAAAATAGGCTAGAAATATGATTGAAAATTTTCCTCCGATCCGTCAGATCCGGAACCGAACCGATCCATCCGTATATCATCCACGGATCAGTTCCGGATCTTGAAAACATAAATCCGTTGCTATCGGTTTGGATCAAATCCGGAACTGATCTGGCCGGAACCGAATCGTGGACACCCCTACAGCCTAGATATGGATCTTCCATTGCTGCATCAGTCGTTCGGATTTACTAATAAGCTCTTATCGAGAAAATCTAAACAATTGAATATTCCAATGCACAGTCCAAATCCAGACTGTCTCGTCCGGATAAGAAAAAAATGTGTGTGAGAGATAGTGTCAAACTTAACCATTTGAACTTTGAGATCAAAAGGGTAAGCTAGGTTCAAGCATATATACCATCCAGTTTTCTTTAGAAATTCCTCCAGACTTGTTTGAGTTTCCACTTTCAGCTCGCCCTCTTCTGCTTTGCCCAACTGTAGAGATCTTTGTGACTCCTCAGGCATGCTTTCCTGTCACACATATCACAAGACTCAAAATTTATATTAGGTGGACCCTTTAAAATGTACCAAAATTTGTAAAGTATCCTGTCAAACACGCGACACTTGCATAGAATTTACATTGAACCGTGTGTAGTTGAACGATAACGTAATAAACATATTTTTTTAGCTTAAATATATCACAAGCTAGGCATAGAACTCCTATAATATGCATGAGAAGGTCTAATAGACTAAGACTAAGACAATTCAGTTTAAGCTGAAAAATAGAACTGTATTAAATAATATTTTGGCTTGTCCCCGTATCCTAAATACTTACACACGTAACCTACCTCACATCCATTACTGAATCCATGTAACATAAGTCATAAAATTGTCCAATCCATGCAGATATGATAGTAACCCACAAGTGTGTTGTTTGACAGCTATATTCCAAGAGGTCTAAGTGGTGGACTCAGGTCCTGTGCAATTTTACAAGCATCCAGTTCGGTCCAGCTTTTAGTCTTTGTGGGCCTATTCTGGGCTCACTACAATAGTCGGAATCGTTCATTGGGTTGAGCTCATTATGTTCTCTAAGAGTGAGAAAAATCACGGTAATTGAAAAAAAATGCAACGAGCACACTGAATCGTACCCATTTGTTTCAAGCTAAATGTGATTCGATAAATCATTGATTGGTATCCAATGATCGAACATGATTTTTCTCGTTCTAGAAGAAATTGACAAGCTCTACAAAATGAACAATTCCGAGCGGACTGGATACTTGTGGTACCGGACAAGACCTGAGTCCTAAGTGGCTGATTTGGGATAGAGATCAAACCTGACTAGGCTTCATTTCAACTTCAGAAATGGCTTTTTCTTGTTCTTCCCCTGCTTTGTTTATTGATCTCCAATAAGCATCAATCCCCTCTCTGGTCAATGACTTGTTCCTCTCCAATTTCACTGCAAAATTAAACTCCGTATCAGAAACCCACCAAGCAATTACGGTACGACACGAAAAACAGAGAGGCTAATTGAACTAACCAATTTTAGGATCACGGACAGGGGAGCTCCAACCTGCCATTAGAGAACCCATTTGATGAACACCTTCAATTGCTTAAGACAAATACACTAATTTGTGCTCATTTAGATAACAGTTGATAGATCTTTTATAAGCTCTGATATGGCGGCAGGGGCGGACCTAGGGTGCAAACTAAGTGTGGGAATTTCCGACACGACACGAACCTGACACGAAGTTACTAGGTTAGGGTTGGCTATTTCTGACACAATACACGATATGACACGACACGAAAAGCTAAACAGGTCGGGTTAGGGTTGAGAGAGCTCTGACACGAACACAACATGACACAAAAATTTATAAAAAGACACAATAACGTGACAGGAATCCGACACGAAGTTAGCGGTTTTCAATCGGTTATTTCTGACATCAAACACGAATGTGATACAACACGATAACACAATAGCTAAACACGAATAGATAGGGTACATGAAGAGTCTTTCCGAATAGATTTTGTTGGTAAACATTACTATTAAGAAAGTCCCCTAAAAATTGTGGTGTTAGCATACAAGAATTATTTTTTGTTGTTAATTTATAAATAGAGCGAGAATAGGGTTACAAGTGTATGAAAAGTTGACTGATATTTTATTATTAATTTATGAATAGAGTGATGATAGGGTACATGAAAAGTTTTCTCGAAAACGCCCAAAAAAGAAAACTAAACGGTTCAGATAACTAGAAGTTTTCGAGAAAATTTTTCTTGTATCTTAACATTTTTGTCATGAATACGTGTGATTTAGTCTCCATCGTCCACCACTATATGACGGTTGGCACGAGTATTCTGTATCTTATCCACAGATATTTTGCACTATATTACAAAGAGTTAGAGATATCTTTCGAATTCAGATATAGTCTCTTTCTAAGTATGGCCAAGTTCCAAAAAGTGTCTGAAGAAATGTGAGTGAACATTCTAGCAACCCGCAATTTTTATGAGTACTGCATGCAATTACATGCAAATGTGGACAAGAATATATAGACGAGTTGTGACACTTGTCTATGCGATATGTGTCCATGATGTGTCTATCATGATCATCACAATACCCTTCTTTTTTTTTTTTTTGAAAAGAGTCAAGATATCATATTCAAACGCCATCCGGCACCGATTACAAAAGACAGGAACAAGTGAAATGAGAACGACATTAGGCTGACAAGGCCACCGACTCGCGGATACACTTGCCGAAGCAGACCCGACACCTAGGGGACGGAATGATGAATCCGATTCAAAAGGTAGCAGTAGAGAAACACAATCGATTCCTAGCACAATCCATAAGACAACACAGCGCAAGGTAATCGGGAACAAAAAACAGTAACAAAACAAAACTCAAAAAACAATACCCTTCTTCGTGTGATGCAAAATGAGACTCACATAATCCCCTTAACGACCTAAACCGTTCATTCTTATTGACGTGTTCACCGTCCGTTTTAAACATCAAGTTGATTTGTTCTCGGTTAAGGCTTGGCAAATGGTACCCATCCGGAGAGCAATGAACGATCACAGTTTGTTCGTCTCTCTCTCTTGAAAAAAATATGCTTGGTGAGACGAATATTGATGTAGAACAACCTAATTTTTTGCATGAATGATTGCATCGAATCCTGTAATTGAATTAGGTTGATCATCAAATGAATTTGTGACGGATGCTATTTTGCGTCACATACACAGGTTACAACTAAACGTTTTGTTTTAGCTTGATACCTCATGTTTATGGTATTTTTAATCTTTGTAATTTGTTTACAAACATTAATAATTTTTTTTAATTCCGTTAAAAAAAAAAAAAAAATTAGTTGGGCTTGTGATATATGCCTTTTTCTTCCACCCACAGGTCCTAATCGATACTAAACAACTTATTGGGCTCTGGCCCAGCCCGAATACCAGTAATAAAGAACTTATAGGGCCGTAGTCCAGCCCAAAGATGAAGCCATTTGGTTAAGAACGAAGTCCACTGAACCCACTAGCTATAAGCCCATGAGTAATCCTCTCAAATTCCTATTGCCCCGGTGACCTTTCTTACCTCCATGAGTAATCCTCTCAAATGTATCTAAACTTGTTGAATAACTAGTCAATCCTCTCACATCATGACCAAAAAAAAAAGGAGAGAGATAATTCTTTTCTAATGTGGCGCAAATCCCATGGTTTGCGCCACCCATTGTGGGACTCACCGTGCTATTATTGCAATAATATGAACCGTTTATCTTGTAGAACCCGTAAAATATAATATCTACGCAAAAAGAAAAATCAGCTTGATTGGATAGCGATAGGTATGTCAAAAGTTGAATTTTGGTTTAAAAAACGGACGTTCATGGACATTTTAACTTAAAAACTATTGACAGAATCCAGACCGTCCGTTTTTTAAACCAAAATTTAACTTTTGGCATACCTATCGGAGTCTGATCAAGCTGATTTTTTACGTAGAAACATTAATTTGTAGGTCCTGCAAGAACGGTTCAAATTATTATAATGTACACTCAGTGGGTTTTAATTACGACATGAACAAGTTGAACATGAGTCTAATTTGAATAACTTTTAACCCCAAGGGGTTTGGCAAGTTGATTGCCTTTTACTCCCACCTGAGGTCTCATGGTCCATGCCCCTTGCCAGCAATCTCTTGGTACCGCTGATCGTTATGTCCGGTCGTTATCTCCAAGGCTCGAGAATTACTTTAGGTGCGTGAAGTTTGCTCGGATATTTGGTTATAAAAATAAATAAAAGATAAATAAATTTTGTTTGAAAACTTAATTAGATGTTTCGCAGCCATATCATAGAATTTAAGTAATGAGCTCCAAACACGAGGGTAGCTCCAGTGGCAACAGAAATGAAATATAACCCTATACATCCTGAGTTCGAAACTTGGCAACTTCTCGAACGAGGCCGCAAGAGAGAAATCTCTTGCGAATCACCTAGTTCATAGTGGATAACTTGTCTTTGACTGGACCGAGAGGAGAATAGTCGAGGTGCACATAAACTAGTCGGGACTCCCCTTACTGTCAAACCAAAAAATAATGTATTGAGCTCCACCGGTGAGTAAAAGATGATGACGAATTGTTCTAATTCTCTCTAGCAGAAAAACACCCAGAAAATAATGTATTGAGCTCCAAGCTTTTATGCCCTTCTGACTCTAGAAATATCAAACATATCTAATCAGGTAGAATATAACCACAAATCAACTCCTAATTTAGGGGGCAAATCTGCTTTAGACTACTAAATATATGTGTCCAAAAATCCAGAAGATCAGCATCTACTTACCTCACCACCAATCACAAGATTTTGCAATTGCTATTGGCTGTTATATGAACCTCATGCGTCTATCTCCTTATCTTTTGGAACATTCCATCACCAAAAGATCCCTAGCTTTTACACCTTTTCTACGTACATTCAACAACTAGGGAATATTTTATTTGCCAAATCTGTTAGCTTTATTCAAAGATTTCTTCCAAATATGATTCCAAGCTAGGCATTGCTACTGGCATAGACGCGCAGACTTTTTTTTTCCCCCCCAAAATTCCTTCCGCGCGTGGTTATGCGTCACACGTAATATGGTTACGTAGATGGTAGCACTAAGAGAAGAGGTAGACCCAACTTGGCGTTAGAGGCTGTGGTTCAAAAGAATTTTAAGGTTTCTCAAAATTGTAGAACATGATGCCCTTAGCAAAGCTCAATTTGATTGGGACTTAAAACTCAATTTGGTTGGGTTGGGTTTGGTTTGGTAAGAAAGAAAAGGCTCACTTTATATCGAAAAGGGCATTTCTAGCATTTCACGTCGATGAGAGATGGAAACTTCAAATTCTCTTTCATCCCAGTTTTAGTACATCCTTAAGTAACTTGCAACATACTACCTCCGTCCCATTTTAAATGTCCCTTGCGTAAAGTTATGTCATTTTGATTTTAAAAGAAAATGTATTTCTAAATATTTTTTTTCTAAAATTTTTACACCATTCAAAAGTACTCGTTGAGATCTTTTGAATGGTGCAAAAAAATTTTAAAAAGTAATTTCGAAAGTATTTTATTTTTTAAAGTCAAACTAGCCCGGTCTCCTATAGAGGACATTTAAATTGGGACGGAGGGAGTATTATTTAAGCATGTTGTGTAATATGAGATATAATTACGTATTTAAAATGTCCCCTACTCTTTCCACATATATCCCAAGATCCTACTAGTATTTAAGTTTACGAGGGTATAACACTAGAATACACTATACACATCAGATACTTGTACCCGAGTCCAGGTCACATACGGTTCCAAAGCATTGGAAAGTGATACTGCTCCCTTTTAATGGCAGAATGGGGATTCCAAACATCAAAAGCAAAGGTGCATTTTGTACATATTCCTAAGACATTTAGTTACCTGAACATAACCCATGAGCAAGTTGGAGGCCAGTGAGGTTCCTCTCAAGAAGTTGCACTGCCCTGCAAATAAATAGGGTCAGAGTATGGTATCCACCTGCTAAAAGGTGTATAGAGAATGCATAGTTGGATACGAGTAGCTTCGTTCTGTTGGGATTTTGCACATGTTTTTAATGCTATTGAAAAAGTAAAGAAAATAATGTTAGCTCGGTGGAGTAATTAAAATGGGTCTGGTGGTGATCAATTAGGTTGGGTTTTTTCAAAGGTTTGGCCGGCTGTAAATGTGGATTTTCCAAGGCTGTTTGATGCTGCCTCAAGAATCTCATAAGTCATTTGTTCTCTTTATTGGTTCACCCACAGCATGTATTTAAAGTGGGGTGCATGTGTGCCGTGTGTGTGGAAAAAAAAGGAAAAGAAAGAAAACATTTGTGCAGCGTGTTAACCGTGTATGAGCAAGTGGAAAAGAGAGAGAGAAATGTACCAAAAAATGTATTGTGTGGTGAGGGTTGGGTGAGAATATTGGTGAGTGCGTGAGAGATAAAAATACAAGTGAGCGTGGGCTTGGGTTGGGTATTTTATCTCGTTGTAACTCATCCAATATAGTGAAAAGTGTTCTCTCTCCTGTGGACGTATCCGATTTTGGGGAACCACGTAAAATCGTTTGTGTTCTTTGTTTCGGTTTGTTTGTGCGTGTGGTGTGTTGTTTGGTCGATCCATAACACGTTCATACATAAAACAATATAATTTCAGACTAGAATTGCGAGAACACAATTTATCCAACATCGGTGGGAAATTTGAAATGGAAGTACAATATAGCGAATCATGAGTAGCTACTGTATAACTCGAGTTTAACTTTCTTAGCCACATAGTTAGGTTAAAGGTTTGCAGGTCAGTTGGCGCTGGTGGTTACAAAAATGCCCTGTAGTAAATTGACAAGTAAAAATCAAACGCTGAAAGTAGCAGCATATGAGAGACGAGAATATATTTTTTACGGAGGTTCCGTAAAAGGGGGGTTTGTGCCGAGAAAATCTCCGCCGTCCATCCCGAGATCCAACGGCTCGGAGCCAGTGCACAGTTTTTTTTTTTTTTTTAACATCTGCAGTGCATTTAAGGAGTAGAGAGAGTGTGCACGGCTCCGAGCCGTTGGATCTCGGGATGGACGGCGGAGATTTGCTCGGCGCAAACCCCCCTTTTACGAAACCTCCGTTAAAAAGATATTCTCATGAGAGACATACACTATGCTACTGCCCTTGGGCAAAGTTATAAGGTCGAAAAAACTTTTTGTGCCTACTGCAACTTGTCTCTTTTTTTTTCTTCTTTTTCGCCTCCTCTGCCAAATTTGTCTATTTGATGTGTCTACTTAGAACATCCTCATCAGCTTTGCTAAACTAGCTTTTTGGCTAAAATAGAGAGTTAAACCCCTAAAAATTCCCCAAAATCAGCCTCTAAATTCTCCCTCCTCAAATTATTTTTGCTACAGTGCCTACTCAAATTTGCCTACTCAAATTTGAGTAGGCACTGTTCACGCACCACTTCATTTTTAATTGTTCACGCACGATGCCTACTGACAACTTTATCAATTGGGGAGGTTAATACTTTTACAAAGTTGTACTTTTACTCCTCCCCAGGCATGGAGGTTAATATTTTAAGTAAAGGTTTTTTTTATTTTATATATATATAGATTTGAGGGGAATAGTTTAATATAGTAATGTTTGGATAGAGAGTCTGATTTTTTGAGTTTTTGATAAAGTGATTTGCTTAATTATAAAATGTGTTTTTATGGTTAAATTTGATGTTTTTTTTTTTTTTTTGTGAGGCTGATAAGGATGTTCTTAGGGATGCCATCAACCAAGTTCAGCTCGGTACATGCTGTGGCTCTTGTTGAGCCTATTTCCTAATAGCTTAAGCTATATAGAGACGCTTATCTAACAGTTAGCAACCATGTCTGAGCTAACCTCAAGAAAAAATAGAGAAAATTTTGGAACCTTGTTCATAAGAAATCCTTCTAAAGTCCCAAGTACAAACTATGGACATAAACTCGAACAAAAACCTCACAAGATAGCTATAGGAGGGAAATGTCATGTGTTTTTATTTCTCTATCTGTAATCCTTCGTTCCCTTCCCGTGTAGCTTGAGGGTAACACTTTCGAAAGGCAAGTATACTTTCGAAAGGCAAGTATACAATTATTTCTCTATCTGTAATCCTTCGTTCCCTTCGAATGAATATACAATTAATGAGAATTAGACATGTACATTCGTTTGTTCAAACTTTTCGAAGATAGTATACGATTATTCAAACGACCATTTTTTCGAAGATAATGTATCAAAACTCCAAGAAACGCGGATACTTATTTTGTACTGCCAACTTGGTTACACACTTACACAAGTAAGAAAGCAAAACCCCACCCAAAGATGTTGAGATAACTTAATGAATTTGTTGTGGGTGAGGAATTCATCTTGTTGGTGCATCTATCTCCATGGGTGGACTTGGAATTTTAGGATCAAATCCCCAGCAATTGAGAGGAAAATTCTCTAGGAAATCCACTTGCTGACGATAATATAAAAAGAAGAAGAAAAGGACTTTGTCATTTGACACTCTGTTGATTCTTCTGTCTGTAAGTTTAAATGCTACTGCCTTTTCATCTAAAGTTCTGTAATGTCTTAATAGATGAATAAAAATCACCATGGATTAGAATCCTGTGCTTCTCACTCAACACTGAGTTTGAGGGTGGGAGAATCACCACACGATCTTGATCATGCATGCAAGTGTGTTTGTGTGATGCAGGGTGCCCTATGAACTACAGAAAAGACGTGCAACAATCGAACACAAACAAGAAAGTTTAGAGAAAACGCTCTCTAAACTCTTTTATCATTCAATAATACTCAAAAACCGTCTCGCCCTTAAGGCTTACAACTTATTATATAGGAAACCGGAAACTCTATTTGATTTGCTCCGAAAAGGAAGCCAAATCAATTAAAAACGCAAAATTACCAAAAATGAAAAATTTGAAAATAATAGCAAAATAAAAAACTAGAGAAAATTCTAGAATGTTTCCCAAAATCGCAGCTTAATTCGGATTTTCTTTGCCCAAGTAATTGACAAGTCAAATCTTTCCTTAAACGGCAAATTTGGACATTCGGAGCTCTAAACAGCGACGGAAGCCAGAAAAACGACGCACGCCATGGTCATAGGCGATGGGTCTTGATCGTTGGGCCGTTTCGGGTCCGACCCAAGTGGGCCCAACGCAAAATTCCACAATTGCATAATTACGATTTTGCCACCCGAGACTTAAAATGCCGAAAATATTCTTCCTCCATGGCTACTGCATCATTGTGCAACTTCCTATCAATGTTATGAAAATCGCTAGTTGCTAGTAGAGCCGACTAGTGTCTGGGTGGGAGTTGTGCGCTAGTCGGCTGTATATTTTAGGTGTTGGACCACCGCCTAATGCATAGGCGGGGACTAGAGCCTACTTTTAAAACACTCCTTAATAAAGACACCAAAAGTCTTGCAGACTTTTATAACGGGGAACAAAGTCAAAAGCATTCATTGCACATAAGTCAAACATTTCCTAAAAAATATATCTAGTATACATGTATCAAGTATAAAAAATCTCCTACTACGCCTGTTCTTCTTCAACTTTGTTATATGCTTTGGCCTCTAAAGAAAACAAACCACATCATCTTTTACGTCCCCTCTAAGATTAAACGAATATTCCACAACTTGCTTTATACTACGCTGAGGTGTGCGTAAACTGGTCAGGACACCTAAGTTATCAAAAAAAAAAAAAAACTTGCGTCACACCACCTTCTCCTCCTGCTTATAAGTAGCTGCATGGTTCTCTCTTAAACCATAGCAATCCCTTGACTTCAGTCTTTTCTCTAGACTGAGGCCACCCTTTCCTTCCAAAGTTTCTTCCCTTTTGTTGTCAGTTTTCATTTTTAGCTCTCCATCTCCATCCAATATCGTGTGAACGTTCTCTGTCTCTCCATCATCTTCCTACTGCTACAAAAAATCCTCCACAGTCTAAGCTTTATCGTATGGCATCGAACTCTATGAATTCTTTATTCACCTCTTGGACACCAAGGCAGAACAAGAAATTCGAAGAGGCATTAGCCCTTTTCGACAAGGAAACCCCAGACCGCTGGCAAAATATAGCCAGGGCAGTAGGAAAATCGGTGGAGGAAGTGAAGAGGCATTATGATATACTCGTGAAGGACATCACGAAAATAGAATCTGACCAAGTGCCTCTACCCAACTACAGGTCTACCGGGAGCAGTGGTAGGGGCCTCGGTAATGAACGAAGGAAGTATGGTGGTAATTATCCTATTCATTATATCGTAAATGCACGTAATCTCTGTCCATTTCTGTTCATGGTCCATTGGTTAGACCGTGTAAATATCACAAAAGCCCCACAAAGTTGAGCATATCTTCTGAGTAGTGCATTTTTATCTCCTAAAATAGGCAGCACATTGATATGTGTAAGGAGAAACAAGAAAAGAAAGCAGAATTTAATAACCACTGAAATCTAATGACAAATTTGTGGAATACATGAGATTGTCACTCCACAAAACTGATAAAAATCAATACATCTGAAAACTAAGAACAATTAGGTAAAGCCTTGTGGCAGGAGATGATCTTAGAAATGAATTGTGTTCCTTGGATCAGGTACAAACTTACAGCAATATAGATTGTATCAAAAAGAGATCTATTCATAGTATATAAACAGAAAGTGATATGCCAATCCCGAAAAAACTTAGTGGAAAATTGTGTCTACGAGGTTGGCAAAGGCCCTTTAGAAATTAGGCCCTCCGAACTTGTTATCGAAACTCAGGATCATGCTTTATGATTCAAGATCGAAGCCCAGGATCCGCTTGAAGTTTTCAAAAGTCACTCTATGTCTGACTTTGCTTCGAAGGCTCGTCATGACTTGTAGAAATTGATGATTGTAATTGTACCTTCTTTATATAATATCCACTACACAACTGTCGGATTATAAGCCATGCACTGTGGCTTATAACCCAAAGCGCAAAACATGTGAAACTCGGGATCAAAAGTCTCACTCTGTAGCAAAAACATCCTTTTGCATGCACATATACATCACATTTTTTGAAGGACTAACGCGTTTTTGTCCTCCCTACTTCTTTTTGCCATCAGCAGGCTTCTGAAGAATCTAAAGCTCCAATGGAGTAAAAGTTGCAGCTATGCATATTAAGGGTAAATCTCGTAATGCAAGCAGAGCAAAGACCAACTACTAAATCTATGTTACTGTGTATAAACTCTAAACTGGTTGCTACTGTAATGCCTTCTCTAATGAAGATGTATGATATACTTTGGGGTCTTGTCCATTGGTTTTTGACATTTTTGCATCAGTAGGTGTTTTCCATTTCTATAAACTGGAACTATCAAATCAAACCGGGGGCTGTAGTGAGTAAACTAACTACTAACTACAGAAGTGTAGTAAGCCATCAGGACTGTCCATTCGGCAATCAACGGTCCGGATTATCTTATATGTGAAATCTTTATCTTTACGTAAAGTAGCGTGAAGATAATCAGGACCGTTAATTGCCAAACGGATGGCCATGATGACTCACTACACCCTCACTACAAGGCCCCCGGGTCCCTATCGAATTACCAAGCCTAGGGGAAAACAAAATACAATATAGGATTCCAACCCTCTGTTTAGCGCTGGATAGTAAAGCAAAAACTACAGGAGAGCCCTATGGTACGTCATTAGCATTTTCATCATTGGGACACGCCTGGGCTCTAGCTTAGGAATTATGATAATGAAAATTAGAGTGTGTACGGTTCCTCTTCTTTGACAGAACTCGCATATCATTCCGGTATATGAGTGAATGTCAAAGATAAAGAGAGACATGCCCAAAGTTTATTCGTACTTCCAAAACACTAAATTATGTGAAACCAAAAAAAAAAAAGTGGGTCGCGCTCACAATCTACCTACGTACCCCATTGAATTATTGTGCATAAACTTATTAATCAAGCTTAAATTATTGTGAATAAAGATAATCCAATAAACCCAAAAAAAATTGGATTATTTTTGCCTTTAATGAAGTTTTTATTTTAAATTTTGATTATTATTTTATATTTTTTAGATTTCTCTCGTCGAGACGAACCAATAAACCACAAAATTGACTCAAAATTAACAAATATTAGTATTTTTTTTTTTACTAAAAACAAAAAAATAAACAAAAAATGGTTTATTTAACCAATGCAACCTAGTCATATATGTGGTAAACTAATACCTTTTCGTTACACAAAACCGCCCTACAAGCCAACGTTTCCTTGCCCGCCAAACAATATTTTCTTTTAACTACTCCATTCCTTGTCTTATTCAACCGCCCTAAAACCCTGCTAGGGTTTCCCAAAGTCTTCAAAAGTCAACACACGCACTATATATATATACCCCTGTATAATTCTCAGTTCTGTCAAAACACCTACATACACAAATTCTCAAGAAAATGGAGGAAAAGGAGAGAGAAACTACGACCATGGACGAACTGTGTCCTGATCTCATCGACGCCGTCCTCCGCCGCGTCCCGTTACTACCTCGCACCCGATTAAAACCCGTCTCAAAAGCATGGTGCCACCACATCACCACCCTCCGCCACACCGCCCCGCCAACGAGTTCGACGGGTCTAGTTATCTCCTACAGCGAATTCAACGACGACCCGAAGCTCCACCGATCCTCTCTCTTCAGAATCCAAGAAAACTCCAATTCTCTCTCCCTTGCGTGCACTCCCTCTCACTCCTACCGTTGGCTCGTCAATTCCTGCAATGGGTTGGTCCTTTACGCCAAGACGAATGAAACCCACAACTGGGTTTACTGTGTATCCTCCCCTGTTCTCAATCAGTACAGAATTCTCCCTCAACGGCATAAATCTGAAATCTTGGCGCGTGAAAGTCTCGCTTTTGACGGCTCCCACAGAGGGAATTTCAAGGTGGTGTCTTTCTTTTTTCAAGATATTGATGTCTCCGGTGGGAAAATAGAATGCCAGATTTTCTCGTCTGAAACAGGGGGTTGGAGGGAAATTGAAGCCCCATTGATAAATTCCTTTCTTTTGCTACAAAATGGGTTTCAAGTAGACGATATTACCGGCCAAAGTGTTTACAGAAAGGGCAAATTGTACTGGGTTTGGAGTGTATGCATGTTGGTTTTCGACGAAGACGAAGAATCTTTCGAACTTGTGAATTTGCCGAAGAGTGCAGAAACAGGGGAGAGAAAAAAGAAAAGAATGTGTTTCTCGTACACGCAATTATGGGAATCAGATGGGAAAATCAACTACTGCGAATCGACCCGAGAGGGCTATCGGGTTTGGAAATATTGCGATAACGATTACGATGATGACGAAAATCGATGGGAAGCCAAGAGGCTAATTGTGTTGGACAAATTGAAGTCGAGGGAAATGGAAGTGGTTGATTTGTTCGGTGAGAGAATGAAAGTTAGGGTTTCAGAGGGGATGATTTGGCCTTGTGCGTTCAATGAAGATTTCCAATTGGTGTATTTCCAGGTCGGCCCAAGGACTATTTTCTCGTACAGTTTTGAGACTGGAGAATTTGAAGAGATTTGGGGGTCTGGAAATCCAGTGGAGACGCAGAATTACTTCTTTTGTTATGTTTGTCCCTATTTGTTCAACTCTGTGAATTTGGTGAAAAGGGAATTTGATGCTGGCTAGTGACAAGTTCGGATATGGTCTGCGATATTCAAGAATCGTGTCTTAAGGCGTCCGATGCACGTGGGTCTAGCACGATGCACGAATTATTCACACAACGGATGGATTCGGACTAGGTGTCCCAAATATGTCCAGGAGTTGTTATCAGTATTTGTGAAGTTGAATTCTGAGTATAGTTATATTCTTTTGATCCTTTTGATTCTCAACAATGGTACAGGTACAGGATATTCAAGTATCGCGTCTCAAGGCCTCCAATGCACGTGGGTGTTGCACGATGTACGAAAGACATACCTTTGAAGCCTACAGTACAAGTAGATTTGAAGGATCGTATCCATATTTTTGTGTGCTTGTTACATTTTGTGTGTAACAAATTAATATTTGGAGCTGTTTCATAGGTTTCTACTTATTAAAAGTGGCAAGGTTCTTTTTCGAGCAAATCCATTTCTGTGTGACTATGAGGAATTTCAATTATAGTGGGCTAACCCTAAAGGTGCTCTTTTTGCCAGTGGGGCATAGTTATTTACTCCCTCCGTCCCAATTTTATAGTCCCTTTTGGGAGTTCGTGCCATTTTTCAAAGTGTTATATCTTATAATCCACAATGTTTTAGGTGATTTTGTACACTTTATTTATTAGATTAAATCAAGATCTATCAAACAAGATCCATATTGCATATAAAATGTATTACCGATTGAAAGATATAATCGCTTTTTTATCCGGTTAGGATAGAACAAGGGACTATAAAATTGGGACGGAGGGAGTAGTTTTCAAACAGGGAGTCCAATATTTGGCCACCAAAGTTTACTTGGTCATCAAGGTTTTTGTTTTTGTTGGTGATTGCTTGGTCATGAAGTTTACTTGGCTACAAGACCAAAATGATGAAACACCTAATATAGGGATCTTGCACCGCACTACAATCTTGTACTGCGACACATGAACCGTTGATCTCAGTAATCAACGACTCGAATGCCGCACTACAACCCTGTACGCACTACTGGATCCCAAATCCCCACAAAATAAGGACAATTTGACGGGAGTTGAGAAATTAAGGCCCATGAAATTTCGTTAATTTTAACCCTAGAGGCCTCGCCCGCAACGTAACTACAAGTGGATTACATACTTTCGGGCCCTCCGTTCCCCAGTGTCTTTGAGGGGTCTGATCCATTTTCGGGCCCTCACCAAACCGTGCCCGTGTTGCATGCCACCTCTTAATCTAAATCCGGGGGACTGGGCTCTACCAAGAAAATTTTTAATGCAATAGTTTTCTGAAACGTCCTTTCCTATGGGTCCCATGCATGTGTGCAGGTCTCATTCTATATGAGAGAGGCATTACAAATTAGTAACCGTTCTATTGGAAATTTTTTTTGGCTTTACTTGACTCCGCCACTGCTCCTTTCTTTTTTTGAACGGCGAAAAAAGGACTTTTTTCTTTTTCTTGGCCTTGTGCGTTCAATGAAGATTTGCAATTGGTGTATTTCCAAGTGGGCCCAAGGAGTATTTTTTCATACGGTTTTGAGACTGGAGAATTTGATCCAGTGTGGGGGTCTGGAAATCCAGGGAAGATGGAGAACTACTTCTATAAAACTCGACTTAAACAAGGCTTACGATCGAGTTTGCTGGAATTTTCTCTTCAAAGTTATGGAAAAGTTGGGTTTTGATGCGAAATGGATAGGATGGATCAAGCAATGTGTGTGCTCGGTCAAGTTTTCAATTGTGGTAAACGGTGGCCAAATTTGCAGTGTTACCCCCAAAAGAGGGCTGAGACATGGTGACTTGCTATCCTCTTACCTCTTACCTCTTTTTGATTGTTGTTAATGTGTTCTCCAATCTTTTGACCAAGGCTGTTCTAAATAACTCAATTAGAGGGCTTAGAATGAGGAAAAGATGCCCTGTGCTTTCTCATCTCCTTTTTGCGGATTATTTGCTAATTTTCTTGGAAGTCAAGCCACAGTCTTGTGCTAATTTAATGGACCTTTTGGAGTCCTTCAGTGAGGCCAGGGCTGGCCCTGGGGTAAGCCCCGCAAGCCCACGGGCTTGGGCAACCCTCTTGGGCCTAGGGCACTCCAAAAAAGGGTGATTTTTGGGGCACTCCAACATTTTTTAAAATTGGGCTAGACTAGGACTCTTTTTTAACCCAAATAAAGAAAAAAAAAAAACCCAATAGTAGTTACAAAATGGCACAATTGTGGCCCAATCTAAAAAAAAGCCCAATATGAGTTAAAAAGGGCTAAGCGTGATATTGGAACGATACAAATACAAGTCTGATCGAATGTTAAAAATCTGAATGCAGGGTTTTTTCTTCTGGGCCTTCTTCCTCTTATGAACGAAACAAATACCTGATGCTGCCTTCTGGGCCTTCGGCTGTAAATGACATATATTGTTGATCTCAATGGGAGAAAAATTAGAACTATTCTTGCCGGATCATTGTAAAATATTGAATTTTTTTCCAAATTTCCGTGAAAATTATAATTATGAGGTTGTAAATTCCCATGAAAAGCTGATAAAGTACACGGTTTTCGAATTTTTTAAAATTATAATTGTAAGTAGATGGTTAAATAAAGTATAGTCAAATGGACTAAAATAATTATATAGACAAGTTATTCCATACAGGGCACTTTTTTACGACTGGGCCTAGGGCACCCAAATCCTTTGGGCCGGCCCTGCCCCCGGGTAGGGGCAACCCAAAAAAAAAAAACATAAGTTGTGTATAAATATAAAAAAGTTTCTACCATTGACTCCGGGCAGGGTCCGTATGCTGTCATAATGCAGATTTGTTGGGCAATTTGGAGAGCCTGTAACAACTTCGTATTCAACAACAAGCTTCCTAATCCAGAGGAAGTTATCAATCAAGTTATCTGTGGGCTGTTTGTTCAAGAGGTGACAGAATTCCCCCAAGGTCATCAAAATTAATGTTGACGGAGCTTTTAATTCCTTTCGCAACTTGGCTGCCTTTGGCATTCTTGGTAGAGATAGTGGTGGATCTGCTCTTTGGCAGCGTTTTGGTAGAGTGGTGGTTGCGTCGGCTCTTTCAATTGAGGTGTAGGCTCTTCGTATGGCATGTGAAATGGCAAAGGATGAAAGTTTGAAAGAGATGATATTCCAGTCAGATTGCAAGAGTTTGTTCAATTTTCTTACTTTGTATAACGTGGACTTCCCATGGGATATAGCAGCTATTTTGGAAGAAATCAAAATCTGGGCTCATCAAAGGCAGTGGCCATTCAAGTGGTGTGGAAGGGGTTGTAATAGAGCGGCGCATTGACTCACGACTGGTTGTAGGGACAGGAGAATCGTTTTTTCTATGGGTTGTATTCGGCCCAGTTTATAGTGTCTTGGTCAAGGATTTGTCTTGAGCTTTCTAATATATTTTGAAATTTTCAAAAAAAAAAAAAAAAGCACAACTTTAACGTGCAATTAATGGTACGCTACAAGATAATTGTAGCAAACTAATGAAACTCTTCAAATTACCCACTTAGAGTGCCAATTATTTTCACAATCACATATTTATGTGGTACCTAGGGCTAAACAAATGGTTGTGGAAGAAAAATTATTGCAGAGCTGCTTTGGCTAAAAAGTGAATTATGATTTTTTGGTTTTTTCGTTTCGTCTTTATTTAATTTTGTTTTGCATTTGTTAGTTTTGCGTCAAGATTTTGTGGTTTCTGGATTCCTCTCGGCGATACTAATCTAACAAGTATAAAATTATGGTCAAAATTCAAATTTTTTTGAATAAAACCGAAATACTTTGATTATTGGCTTTTTAGCCAAAGTCAGTATCCCAGGATATCACCACAGCCTTTTCACAACCACATTGATGTAGGGTTAAAAACTAGTAGGTACTGGCAGAGCAAAGACTTGGATTGGGGTACTATCGTTGTTTAATAGAAGTAAATGTACACTTGTTTTTTTGGTTAAAAATGAAAGACTTGATTTAATTCCATTGTGATCTTTAAAAGAAAGTCATTCAGATGTTTTTTTTATGATCCAAATTATTCATTTTTTAAATAGTACTTCCGTTCTAAAATTTGACAATGCACTACGAAACTACGTGTAAAGTACTTACCAAAATAATTTTTGAATTTTTACCGCACCATATTAAAGTTCTCAATGAAATCTATCAAACAAGATCCATATTGAAAACAGCACGTAGTTTCGTAGTGGACTACCAAATTAGAACGAAGGGAGTAGTTATTTATTTCATCATTCATCATTTATGTGAAAAATCAAGTCGTATGATACTGATGGAATCCATAAGTGTAAAATAACACTATTTTCGAAATCAGCACGAGGCACACCCCTCAATTTGGCTCCGCCCCTGAGTGTATGATCTACATATCACTGCGTGATGGTGGAGGGTCTAGGGTTGTGGTGCATTATGCAGCGGCACCCCAAAAATAATGAATAAGTATGTTTCACGTTACTGTGTGGTTTTGGAGAGTATTGTGACACCATGTGGCACTGAGGTATGACCACAATCACTTCTCAAAGTTACTCATAAAGAAGAACTAGTTTTTAGGCCTCGTGCGTAGCACGAGTGTGATGCCCGTGTGTTGTTTGGCTTTGTGTTGTATGGTCGTGTCAGTTTAACTTGGTTTGTAAAAGTTTGTTAGTAGATGTAAAATTTGGTTTGAAGTTATATACAAAAAAATGGGTGAAGGATTGGAGATGCCCTTACATAGCACACAAAATTAAACAAAACCTTGAAAGAAGAATACACATACACATATATCTACACACATATGTCAACCAAGAGATAAATTATCCTTTCCCATCAGAATTCACAAAATTAAGGCTCCTAATTACATCTCTCTACGAAATCCAGCGTTGTGCATCAAAATAATCACAATCAAAAAAGAAAACAGAGCTCATTAAGTAAAAAATTAGTCACGGAAAGCACAAATTTTGGATAAAAATGCAAACATGTACAAAAATAGAGAATTATAAATACCATCATAAACCCATACGTGTGCCTACTTAATAACACCAGATCCAACAAGAGTAAAGCAGGTTGAGCTGAAACGACATGAAACGAACAGGGAAACCAAAAAAACTATGAATGGATCCGCTTGCTTACCAGCGTAGTCAAAGAGCTTCGGCATGTGTACAGGACCTCAAGTTTGTTATGGCCAAGTAGCTCTAGCCTTTGCTGAGCGGCTTTAGTGTATAAACCTTCTTTGCCACATCTCAGATTCTGAATGACTTCCTCACTCCTCAGCTTCAATGTCAGGGACTCACATGCTTCGATTGCAGGCCATATTGGCAAAATGGGTTTGGTCGAAACCTGAGCACCAATATCCGACAAAAACCAGATCGTGGCCAATATTTGACGAAAATAAAAGCCCTAAATCGAAAACCCCCAAATTCGGAACCCTAAAATTGGCTCGGATTTGTGAGATGAGTTATCGCCTTCTTCCATGGCGGCAACCACGGTTGCCGTAGGGCCTCCGGTTGGCCCACCATGGGTTGGCTCCTCCATACCCAATCATCACAGCGAATATCCGATGAAAAGCAAACCAAGGCCAATAATGAAGCCAGGCTAAGCTTGCTACGATATCCACGAAACTGGTTATTGTTTAAATAAAGACTTTCCAATCTCGAGCAATTTCCAATCTCCATGGGAATTCTTCCAGTGAAACCATTGTCGGAAACATCAAGTATAGTAAGATTAACCAAATTGCAAATATTGGGGGTCAGGGTTCCCAAAAGGTTCATTGAACTTAAATCAAGAGATTCCACCACCGGATTGTAGTAATCCGTTGTGCAATTCACACCCTTCCATCCACATGGCGTTCGGTCACAAGGATTCCAGTTTCCCAGGATATTGAATTCGTCGTGGATGTTTTTCTTGAACTCCAGAAGGTACAACCCATCCGAATTCAACCCTTTTGAAGTATAAACCAGACGAGCCATGACAACAAAAATTCCAATAACCCTCGCAACAATTACTCTCCTAGAGTCGGACATTATAACACCCTCCATTGTGTCAAATGAACAGAAAAATCTGAGAACTCAACAACTTTCTATACTCTAAGCTACTCAGATAATCATGGTGAAAATCCAAATACAGGCAGAGCATTTAGAGTCAATATACAGCATTTGCAATTCTACACAAGGGTTTCAAAAGTACCAAGCAAAATAGAACGCCAATCACGGATTGTAGCCAATATATCAACAATAGGGTGCATTATCAACCACCAAATCAAGATCAACAGACACCGAAAATATAGACCCTTGTAATCAGTCTTTAGAAACTAACAAAGGAATTCCTTCAAAATATTCACAGAGCAGAGTCATGAATCAACCATTTCCAAAACCCAGAAATCAGAGAATCTAAACAAAACTAACTAATGGGCATTCAAAAAAAAAAAACCCATCAAAGGTCAAAGTCTGAACATACCTCAAAGTCCATCTCTCATGAAAAGAACCAAAATAGTCAAAGACCACAATCAATCAAGTCAAGGGAATTCTTGAGCAAAAAAGAATAGGAATCTATGGAACTGGAGGACAGAAGTATGAACTCAAAGGATTTGCAATTAGAGTAGAAAATGCAAACTCAAAAGTATGAAAGCCTTCTGAAGTGTGGAAAGGAGTGTAATCAAATGGGATGAATCGAGATTTTCAGCAAGAGAAACACGAACCCACGTCTTGGATTTGGGTTATTGCCTTTTGGTCGGCTGGCAATGATAGTGAAGGATCTACTTCAGACTTTAGGTGAGTCGAACGCTGTGGCCCTAAATCGACCATCCCACCATCGTCTCTCATAATCGTACACCATCGTCGACCATATCCCAAGCCAAAATCGACTTCAACCCAGTACGATTCCATCCCTTAATCGACCCTACAACCCAAAATCGACCCTTAAACATGAACCAAATCCTGTGTCGAAGATTGATTGACGAGATCGGAGGGCGGAAAATCTAACATTTAGAGGTCGATTTCATCATCGTAAGAGTGGTCTTCTTCGTTTTTGCCGTCGAAAGAGAGAGAAGTAGAGAGAAGGCGAGACCTGCAAAATGGTGAGATTCACAATGACCCATACTCTCTCCCACACGCGAAATGACCCAAAAGCCCTAGCAGAAACAAACAAAATAGCGTTAGAAAAGGGACACAGAGGGAAATTCTTGTACGGTCAGGAGACCTAGTAGAAGTAATTTGCCAATCTCGCGAAAATACATAAATGCCCACACTCAAAACGCAAAATTACAGCCAATTCAACAGCTGAGATTTCCAATTGAGGGGTAAATGTGTCCCAAACTGCCAAATTGACATGCACGATTTCAGAAAACCCTCTCATAGAGAGTCTCCTTCGGTTTGGATAAGAAGATGACATGGTACTTTGAAGTTCTAACTTATCATAACAAATGCAGCCTCTGTTAAAGTTGTTGGAAGAGAGAAATTCTTTTTGTTCTTTCTTTTATGACGGTCAGGGTTTTTTCCGCAGATTTTCAACTTATTCGGAAAAAACAACAAACAAAGATAGTAAGGCACTAACAAGTAGCAAATGCACTAAATTGAAAGTTCAAAGTTGGAAATCCCAATAAAAAACAACAAAGGCAGTAAAGCAAATAATTATATAACTGAACAAATAAAGGCACAAACTTATATTACCACAAAGGATAGCAGATAGTTACTTCCAGTTCACTCACAAAGACAATAGCAGATAGTTACTTTCAGTTCACTCACAAACAGAGAGTATTATATAGTAGCACTTATGATACTTTACCCCCTAGATTTTTTAGAGATAACAATATTCGCACCATAACTCCTACAACAATACAACCAAACCGTAAGTCTGCTAAATTAACAATATCTATATAACTATAATTATAAAAGTAATAAAATTATATATACTAAAAATCTCACGGTCCGGATCAGTTAATCCACGATTTCAAAATCAAAATCCGTGTCCGATCCAAAAGTCACGGTTTTTTATTTTTTGAATCCGTGTCTGGACCATTAATCCATGATTAAAATCCAAAAGGTACGGATCGGTTCGGTCTGGACCGGATTCACGGTTCTCCGGCTTTTTTGAGCAACCCTACTCGGCATTGGAGGGAAGAGAGGATTATAGGTCTTCAATGTCATGGTTTGGAGGTCTCGAGGCAGTCTCAGGCTATGTGCTCTAGCAAACGGCATCGGGTTGGAGGTGAGTCTCCAGACATTGCTTCGGGACCTTGCCATTGGGGACCCAGAGGATAGTGGAACCTGGCATTCGAAAGGGAAAGAAGGCTGTTAATGTGGACAAGAGTAGTTGCGCTAATAAGGCAGGGTTGCATTCCATATGGAGCAAGAGCAAGAGCAAGAGGAATTGGGAGAGGGTTATTGAAGTTGACCCTCATTCCTGTCTTCTGTCTTTTAGTTTATTAGGTGGCTTCTTGTCGTGCTTGTATGTGTCGCTTTGGTCAGGATTTGTCGCTGGGTCACGTTGTGTCGTTTGTTTAGATGTGTCTATTGGGCTGTAATTTGTGGATGTTCTTTATGTACCCAAAAAAAAAAAGGGTATGAGACAGTACAGTACAATACAACATCAGCAACTCAAATTGTGATCTACGCACAAACAATGCTATAACAAGAACACATTTCCATGATTAAATGAAGCACTAAAACACATCAGGATGATCAAATGAAGCTATACAGACGCACAGTAAAAATAAGAATAATACAAAAGACTAGGGAACTGATGAGCAACAGCCTGAATGACCGAGCCTAACCCTCTTGGCGAGCTACTAGACTAATTTCACAGGATACCTATCGATGCAATCCTCCCAGGGACCGTTACGAGACGGCTTAACGTTCCGAAGTGCCTGCCACACTGCACTATTACACTTGAAACCACTCCCAAACGCAATCTGCCAGACTCGGTTGCCTTTTCTCATCCGCCCCTTGGCCTCAATATATGCCAGTTCGTACCAGATGGAACTCGACGAAGTGTTCCCAAATCGATGGAGAGTCATCCGGGAAGCTTCAACGTGAACCGGAAGCAGCTGCAAATTCTTCTCCAGTTCATCAATCACGGCCCTTCCCCCGGCATGTATGCAAAAATGATCGAACGCCAGCTTAAAATCTGGGATATAAGTCTTGACACTTTTGTTGAACAATTTCTTAACCATCAGAGTAGCAAAGAACAGAAGCTGCTCGCTAATTGGGAGCACAAGAGGACCCAATGTAGTAATGTTGGTTTTAAGAGCTCCACCTGCAATTGCCATAAGATCTTTCGACAACGAAACGCCAGTTTTCCCAACGTCGTCCTGCTCTTGATAAACGCAACGAAAGGCCTTATCATCCGCCCCTTTATGCGTCCTTACAACATGAACAAGCTTATACTTGGCTCGACTCCTATCGACAGACTTATTAGACAACAAAATCGCGGAACCCCCGACTCGAAACAAACAATTGGGTATCAACATAGACTTCTTATTCCCATAATACCAGTTCTGGGTTATGTTCTCAGTACTAACAACAACGGCATACGTATTCCGATGAATCTGCAACAAATCCTTCGCGAGATCGACCGAGATCACCCCTGCACTACACCCCATACCCCCTAAATTAAAACTCCTGATATTCCCCCTCAATTTATACTTGTTCACGATCATAGCAGACAACGACGGCGTCGGATTAAACAAACTACAATTCACAACAAGAATACCAATATCCTTAGGCTTAACAGAGGTGTTACAAAATAGGGCATCCAAAGCACCAAACATGACCTTTTCGGCCTCGTCTCTTGCAGCCGCCATGGACGGTTTAGGAGGCAGAAAATGCATTGCTTCGGGTAAGGTAGTCTCGTCTCCAAGCCCCGATCGCTCTACAATCTTACGCTGGAATTCGAGAGACGACTCGTCGAAAATCCCCGTGAGCCTCGAGTGCTCAATGAACTGATCAGCAGGCGCTGCCAATTTGTCAGGGGCGCGATAACACGCGTAATCGACTAAGTAAATCGATCGAGGTCGAGTCGTGATGTATACAGTGGATCCGAAAACTACAATGGTGGAAAACACTATGACGCTGATTAGATTGTACTGGAGGTGGAGCCATAGAAGGCGGAGATCGGTGTGATCCATTTGAGAAATTTCGATCAGTGTTACGGCGGTTAATGGTATGAAACAGAGAGTTAACAAATGGGAGATTAAGTGGTGGTAACCTAATTTTACGTACTTGAGATTGACGCTCAGGAGGAAATCTGGGAGTATCCGGCTTTGTGCGCCACCGTCATAGGCGGCGGCAGAGTTGACTTGAGCATTGCGGCCTCCGTCCATGGCGGCAGGTGGAGGTTTTAGTAAGAGAAATGAGGCGAGGAGGAGAGAGAGGTGTAGAGAGAAGTATGGCTGTACGATATGGAACTCTCACTCTAGATAAACGGGTATAGGAGTGAGATAAACTGGGAGAATATCTTTATTCGCCATCTCACTATTTGCGGGATCCGGAGATCATGTAGGACTTCATATAATGAACATTTAGACGAATAGTGATAGAGCCACACACTTTCAATCACACACAAGCACACGCCTTCTTACATGTGGTGGGGCCCACTGTGGGTCCCACATAGGGTGGGCCTCACCACATGTGAGAGGGTGTGTGGTTGAAAGTGTGTGACTCTAACATTTTTGCATTCAGACTTTTCATTTCCGCAATGGATAATTTAGATTCGCCAATGAAATTCTTAGCAATAAGAGTTAATTCTTATTTCTTAGGAATAAAAGTTATTAGTTGTCAAGACAGACAGTCCGAAAGAGCACTATAGGATGCACTATAAGAAACTACACTACAAGATTCCCCATTCTATATTTGCGCCACACAATTGACGATAGTTTTATTACTTCCTCCGTCCCTTTGTAAATGATAGGTTTGGAAAACGTGTATTTTTTGTAACTGTAAAAAAATGCACTTCCGTAACATGTTTTAAATTTTTTTCCACCAAATTAAAGTACTCAATAAGCAATTTAATTTGGTATAACAAATTTTAAAAATCATGTAAAGAAATATGTTTTTATAAGTTTGAAATTACACGTATTCCGATAATGATCACTTGAAAAGAGACTAAGTATTGGTTTAGACCCCAAAAAAGTCATTTCTTGAAAATTCCCTAACCTCGGCGTGAATTTCATGTTTTTGACCCGATCGAACAAGAATATACTCCCTCCGTCCCATAAAGTTTGGTTCCTACGAAACTACGTGCAATTTTCAAGCTAAAAAATAACGTGCTTACGAAAATAATTTTTTAGTCAATATGGATCTTGTTTGATAGATCTCATCGAGAACTTTTATACGGTGCAAAAAAAATTAAAAAATTATTTTGGTAAATACATTATTTTTTAGTTTGAAAATTGCACGTAGTTTCGTAGGGACCAAACTTTATGGGACGGAGGGAGTAACTGAGATGCGTGTAATCTAAGCCGAACAACTCTAATTCATAAAAGAATAGTACCATTCTACGCTGATGTTCTTAATCTTCGATCTCGTGAATTTAAATATTTCACACGAACGCAGATTATGTGAGTAAGGAGAGGGTCGGTGGAACCTATGAATGGTCCTACACTTTGTCAACCGATAGAAATCGTTATGACTAGAGTCACTAGACAATAATTAAATAATAATCATTAGCTGTCGGTGTGTGCTGGTCCAGGTCCACCACTTCCATTTGTCCAGTACTGCTGATTTTGTCGCCACCGGTTATTTTGCAATATCTCCTGTGTAAGAAAGCACCTGGGGTTGATGCTGTGTAGCTTCTGCGCAGTAGTTGCTGCGCGTAATTTGGGTCATTTGTTGTTTGGATGAACGACCTAGATTTCAAATAAAAGAGAAGAGTTGTTCGAGCGAACAATTTATTTTCAATCCGAACCGTTAAAAACACTTGTGGACGGCTGTGATTGTGCGCAGCAGCGGTTGAGCAACCCCGCATCCCGTAAGAAAAGAAAAAATGGGAGTCCTTTAGTACCGAGCTCCGCATCAAACCTTGTAGTGTGGCATCTGAACCATTAATTTCATAATTAATGGCTCATATTTCATCTCGGCAGTTGTATGATCCGAGCCGTCTATTGCCGAGATAAAATCCAAGCTGTTGATTACAGAGATTAATAGCTCGGCTGCTGCACTACAGAGTTTAAGTGCAGCTCCGCACTTTAAGAAAATGACTATATTCTATTTCTGGGGAGAAATTTTTTAGTGCCGGGTGGGTAACTCGTGGTACATGCAACGCCCAATCATAACCATTCAAAAGTATTTTAGACGGTCCGAATTTTAAATAAACTCTTACCCGTAAGAATCGGTAAGAGTTTACTTAAAATATGGACCGTCCAAAAGTATTTTAGATGATTGAGATGCGCAACAGGCCAGTACCACTCGGCATTGAAAATTTTCTCATTTCGAGGAGGTTCCTAGTAAAATATTAGTATTGTGTTCAATTTTGTTCCACTTACCTGATTTGGCTAGATTGAAAAATTGGTTTTTTGGTTTTTTACGTTTTATCCTTATTCAAATTTTTTTTTGCATTTGTTAGTTTTTCGTCAAAATTTTGTGGTTTCTGGATTTATCTCGTTGAGACGAATCCAAAGAGTATAAAATTATGGTCAAAAGTAATAGTTTTTTTAATTAAGCAAAAAATAAACCAAAATAAATCAGTTTTTATTATTATTATTCGTCTTTATTCACAAAACTTAAAGTTTGGATAACAATTTTATACTTTCTAAATTTCTCTCGTCGAGACAAGCCAAGAAACCACAAAAAATCAACCAAAAACTAACAAATGCAAAAAAAAATTGAATAAGGACAAAACGAAAAAAACCAAAAAATCAATTTTTTCAATTTAGCCAAATCAGGCCGAAAGGACACGGGGCCTTTGGTGGCGCAGATAAAAAAGAAGGATTATTTTGCGTATTTCTAAGAGTTTTCTAGTAAAATATTATTTCGTACGTATTGGATTGATTTGCTTAATTTTGTCATATTATTTTGCAATATTTCCTACATTAAAAATGATTATTTTGTGTAGGAGTTCGTACTAAAATATTTTTGTTAATCTTTGCTAAAAATAGTAAACAGACATGGGGACTGCTTTGCTTTCGTCATATTATTTTGCAATATTTCCTCCATGCAAAAAGATTATTTTGTGTAGTAGTCTCCTACGATAATATTATTGAATTCAATCTTGTTCAGGGACACGACTGGTATGCCTTCGTCATTGGTTATTTTACAATAGTTCGTGCATTAAAAAAATGATTAACTTCTGTATTTGTAGGAGTTTCCTAGTGCAATATTATTGGATTTGATTTTGTTCACCTTTACCACAAGGGACACCGTGACGGATTGCGCTGGCAATATAGGGCTTTGTCTCGAGTTCAAAAATATGATTCAAATTATTCAATTTGGAGAGCTTGTCGTAAAAAATAGTATCAAGGAAAATCAAGTTGACCAAAACACATTACCTTAGTAAATGAAAGAAACTATTCTGTTTTTTTTTTTAATACTATTTTTGTCGTTCATGTACTAAAAGGGAAAAAAAAATGTTCATTTACTATGTTGCAGACATCCGATAACTTTTATATTTTATGGGACTGTTAGAATGCTTCAAGCTTTATAAAATGAAAGGTTCTGATTGCATTTCATAACCAGAAATGGATCGGATCACATTTCATAATCAGGAAGCTATGATTTGGAGCACAGCAGGGATCCCCACCTCCTACTAGAAGAGGCTGAAGAATACTTTCAATTTCATTAGTTGAGCATTTAAATTAGTTGAAAATGGTAAATCATGAAACAAATATGTAGTTTAGGTCTATAGCTAGAATACTAATTGGTGAAATGGACACTTACACCACATCACATACAAAATAATACGTGGAGACCAATTATTGTTTGGCCAGCTAGCATCACATATTTGAGATATACATCATATTTTAGAAAAATAAAAAAGTTGAAAAACAAATTTGATAAAATACTACTAAATCTTAATGTGATAAGAATCCGGATTTTAATTCAAGTTCTTTTTTTCCTTTTTTTAACTTAGACTAGTTCTGTTGACTTCTATATATATAATATGCTTAGGGTGTTTGGGATTGCATTTTGTAGTATATTAGTATATGTATTTTCGGGTTTCAGATATTCTTTTTTTTTTTTTTTAATCGGCAAAGGTGGAACCAGGAACCTAATTTGTCCTGGGCTAACCAAGATTTTGAATATCGAGCCGGTCCAGCCGGACATGATACCCTTTTGACTACTAATATAATACGTAGCGGTATCAATGTGATATTGAGTACCGTTTCATACTGCTCGTTACAAATTTGTACATTTGCTAAAATTCTAAGATATATATATACATATAACAAAAAAAAAGAGTATTCTTTACCAAGGAGCTTGCCCCAGCGGAAAACACTTGGTTTTGCCCTTATGGGGGTAGGGTTTGATTCTTATTAGCGCTGGTACATCCAAAAAACTCTTGGCTTTTGCCCTTATGTTTGGACCGAGGGTTAGAATGGGTTAGGCTACACAAAAAATTGAGGTGGGCTAAATTTATTTGGCTAAAATTTTACATATAATTTTTTTCATTTTTTCCACCTCACCTGGGCTACAACCTAGTTTAGCCCATGGGCAGTTCTGCCATTGTATGTCAGCTATAGTTAGTGAGGTTTAACCTTCAGTTAGACACATGAGATTACATGGTGCCTACACTCGGTTGCCACTTCAATTGCGATTATGGATGTTTGGTGCTGATTTCGGAAATGCAAAATAAGAAATGAACTCAATATTGTACAGTTAAAAAATCACCTCTAGATGACCTTTTTTTGATTCACGTTATATTCTTACACCCTACTCTTTTGCCAAAAATTTTGTTGTGCACATATAATCTAAACACTCTTACATATTTTGATTATAATTTGGAAATCTATAATGTATATAATTCGAAACCTATAACCTACTAAAATAAACTAGCTTCCTAACAAGCGCAAAAATATCTGTGTTTCTTGTTTTGGCACATTGCTTGCGCAATCAAACATTTTTTTTCTTTTTGAAATAACTGTATTCAGAGCCGTTCGATGCTTTTGGACCCTCATGCATCGAACAACTAGATTAAATTATAAGGTCAGATGAGGCCATTGATTTTTCATTTTCAAAGGGACCTCATGATCGAGGTGTTTACCGAGAGGTCGAAGTGTTTACCGTCGGTAAACACCTCGATCGAGAGGTCCCTGTGAAAATGACTGCTTTAATCTTCTCAGATTAAATGGCAGGATTAGACACTTACCTTGGTTGTGAGAAGATAAGTTAGAAAAATTAGCAGCCTCATCTGACACTGGTGAGCTTGATAAGTTCAATTTTGTTCATCTTTCGTAGAAAGGACACGGGGCCCATCGTGCCAAAGGCACATATGGGTTATTTTGTTATCTACATACTCCGTAAAAAATAAGGATTATTTTGCGTATTTCCAGGAGTTTCCTAGTAAAGTACTCCCTCCATCCTATTTATTTGTCTGCTACGGAAAGTCGTGCCACTTTTCAAATAAAAAATAAAGTACTTTTGTATTATTTTTCAAATTTTTTTTACACCGAATTAAAGTATTCATCGTGTACTTTAATTCGATGCAAAAAAATTTAAAAAATAATACATGCAAGCACTTAATTTTTTGATTTGAAAATAGGAAAAAAAAATAGTGTGAGACAAACAAATACGAACTTAGGGACTAATAGTATCTCATGTCAGATTGATTTGCTTTCGTCATATTATTTTTGCAATATTTCCTACATGAAAAAGGATTATTTTTTTGTAGAAGTTTCCTTTTAAAATATTATGGACGAAAGCAAGGTAGACCCCGTGTCCCATTACTATTTCTAGTAAAGGTGAACAAAATTGAATCCAATAATATTTTAAAATATTTACTCCAACATTGAATCCAATAGTATATCTAGGAGTTTCCTAGTGAAATATTATTGGATTCGATTTGTTCACCTTTATTAGAAAGGACCCGAGACCTATTGCGCTTGCAATATAGTGCTTTGTCTCGAGTATAAAAATCTGATCCAAATTGTTCACTTTGGAGAACTTGTCGCGAAAAATAGTTTTCAAGGAAAATCAAGTTGATCAAAACACATTACATAAGTAAATGAAAGAAACTATTCTTTTTTTTTTTTCTTACCATTTCTGTTGTTCGTTCATGTATTGAATGGGAAAAAAAGTTCGTTTTAGTATGTTGCAGACATCCGATTACTTTTATATTTTATGGAATTGTTAGAATGCTTCAAGCTCTATAAAATGAACAGTTTTGATTGCATTTCATGATCGAAAAGATAAAAGGAAAATTCTAAAACGTATACTTAAATGTGTGAAAAGTGTATAAAACTGTGTGAAAAATGCGTTATAACGAGCAAAAAGTAGACTTGAGTTTGTATTTTTTTTTCTTTTGTCTTCTTCTTTGCTTATTGTCAGTCCACTAGGTCAACAATAGAAAGGACCATTGATAAAATCATTCGTGTCACCACTGCCATCATCAAATATTTACTCCAAAAATTCCCTTGATCCACTACAAATGGAGCACGGCATTATGGTAAGAGCAATGCTACATACACAACAAAAATGTACAACAAAGTGGACAACACACTCACATGGGGTGTGGGCTCCACACACAGTTGAGTGTGAAGTGTGTGTGGAGCCCACACCCCATGTGAGTGTGTTGTCCACTTTGTTGTACATTTTTGTTGTGTATCTAGCATTTTTGTTATGGTAAACTGATTAGGAGATATTCTTCAAACCCCTCCACATTGTATAAAATAATGGAAAATGCTAACGTGTGCCTAGGTTGAAAAAGTGTATTGAAATATGTGAAAAGTGTATAGGGATATATGAAAGTGTATTGAAAAGTGTAAAAGGTGTATTGAAGTGTGTGTTATTTTTGTTTGTTTGTGTGTTTAAGGTGTGCCTATTGGGCACACGTTAGCAAGACCAATCGTTGTTTGGCCAACTAGCATCACATATTTGAGATATACATCATATTTTAGAAAAATAAAAGAGTTAAAAATCCTAGTAGATAAAATACTATTAAATCTTAATGTGATAAGAATCCGGATTTTTAATTCTAGTGGTGGTGAAGTGAGAAACTGACTTGGTTCATGTTTGAAGTTTGATTTGGTCTGATTCTCTGTGCTAACCCATGGTCAGACAAGTTCTGTTGACTTCTGTGATATGCTTAGGGGGTGTTTGGGATTGTATTTTGTATTATGTATGACTTATCTTTTTCTTAATCAACAAAAGTCACTATTATCAATTATAATTAGTGAGGTTTAAACCTAGCTAGACGCATGAGATTACAAGGTGCCTACATTGAGTTACCACTCCACTTGCGATTATGGATGTTTGGATGTTTGGTGTTGATTTTGGAATGCATAATAAAAAATAGACTCAACATTTCAAAAATCACCACTGGATGAGCTTTTGCAAAACTTGTTTTGCACATATGATCTAAACTGACTTGGTTCATGTTGGAAGTTGGATTTGGTCTGATTCTTTATGCTACCCCATGGTCAGACAAGTTCTTTATTTTTATTTTTTTTCTCTTTTTTATTTTTATTTTTATCATAGACAAGTTTCTGTAATATACTTAGGTTTTTTTTTTCTCTTTTCTTTTTTTTCATTCATCATTCCTAATCTTACACTGGACGAGAGGGCATGAGACTAGATCCTGGGAACAATATGGCGCATCCAAGAGCTCTACCGTATGAGCTAGCCACCACTTGCTTAGGAGGTGTTTGGGATTGCATTTTGTAGTATATTAGTATATATGTATTTTAGGGTTGCGGATATTCTTTTTCTTTTTCTTTTGTAGGCAAAAGTCACCATTGTCATGTATAGTTAGTGAGGTTTAAACTTCAGTTAAACGGATGAGATTATATGATGCCTACACTGGATCACACTCCACTTGCAATTATGAATGTTTGGTGCTGATTTCGGAAATGCATAATAAAAAAATGAACTCAATATGGTACAATTCAAAAATCACCTCTAGATGGCCTTTTTTCATTCACGTTATTTTCTTACACCCTACTCTTTTGCGAAAAACATTTTGTGCACATATGACCTATACAATTATAATTCGAAAATCTATAATCTATAATGTATATAATTCGGAACCTATAATCTAAAATAAACTAGCTTCCTAACAAGCCCAAAAATATCCGTGTTTCTTTTTTTGGCACACTCCTTAGCAGTCAAACATTTTTTTTCTTTTTGAAACAACTGCTTCCAGAGTTGTTCGATGATTTTGAACCCTCGTGCATCAAACTTTGGATGCAATTGTGTTCAGAATTGTGTTTTAAAATTTGTGTTGATAGCGTTGCTCAAACACTATTGAAGCAAAAATGGTTTGCAATTGAAAGAACATATAAAAAAAAAAAAAAAAATTTGAGACAACACATTCTAAATGAGAATCTTACATGTGTGGGGTTCATAATTTATACAAAGGCTCCATTTGTTTTAAAGTAAAATATTTTCTTGTAAAATGTTTTACCCATTATCTCTTTTTGGGTAGGATAAAAAGTGCAAAATTTCTTTTCCGTGTAAAATATTTTTCATCAAACCGGAGAAAATGTTTTCTTTTCAAAAGCTCCGCAAGTCATTTTTGGGGAGGCCACAGTCTCTCTCTCTCTCTCTCTCTCTCTCTCTCTCTCATGCATGTATTGTATATATAAATACATATTCATTTGTGTGTTTGTACGTATTCTTTGGCTCAAGTCAATTTTCATTTTAAAAGGATGGAAATCTATTTCAATAGAAACAATTTTGGAAGTGTCAACCAAACACACAAAAACAAAAGCGACAAAATTATTTTCAGTGAAATTATTTTTCATGAAAAAAATTTACTTTGTAAAATGTTTTACGTCAAAACAAACGAAGCCTAAGTGATTTGGCATGTGCAAGCAAAGTTTATGTTTTTCAAGGGACTAGGGGTTGTGCAGACACTCTCCGTGTGCAAGTGTAAATATGTGAGAGGGGAAGTGGATAGTTTTTTACGGTAGGGGATGGGTAGTATTTTTTATCAGTACGACAGTGAATGGTTGAGATGCATGAAAGACATTGAAGAGGTAAAGAAAAACAATCGAACTCAACCATCCACTGTCATACCGATACGCATCTCTCTACATATCCATTGAATTTGTAAACATACCTTCAAAAAAATTCCTTTTCGTGTTTCACTCTTCTGAACAAAGAGACGAAGAAAGCCTAGTTTAAGGGTAAAAACATATTTCAAAAGTGCCCCAAAAAACTCTAGTACAAAAGAGAAACTGCAACTTGATTCAAATCAAACAACTTCCGATGAGGGATTCCACACATTGCTTCAACACAGAAGTAACCATATCATGATTCCTAATACCTGAGTTCCAACAAGAAAAGGGCAACCCCAAAAAATGGAAAGAAAACCAATAGCGGTCCATCGATTTGAGTTACCTGAACAATCATCAAGTGATCATATGATTCCTTCCCCTGCTTCTTATTATAACTTCATCAACGTTTCTTCCCCTGCTTCCTCTTTATAACTTCATCAACGTACATTATACCCTTGCCTTTGTAAACTTCCGGAGGCTTACAGCTTCGGACCGCAGCAGCAAACTGGTGCACCCTTTGCTTGTCTATTCCGGTGCAGCAAACTATATTGGGTTTGAAACAGAAAACACGAACTGCAGGCGGTACTGTCAACTCAACCTCGTGGCTGTAACCCAATTTCAGGTACAAGAGGCGGCCTTCTGCTTCAGCTCTGGCTTTAAAACCAACGCCCACGAGCTTGAGAAATCGAAAGAATTTTGCTTCCATCTTACGGGTATTTCACACTTCCCTACTAGCAATTATCCTGAAGAAGGTATACAGAAATGAACATGTAAGGGATAGTACATCAATCTATCATGCGACTGTACCTAGGTTCATAGAAATAAGAAATCAAGATCTAAGTCAGCTTTCTTGATGGAACAACAATGTTGCATTTCCTTAAATCTCTGTTTCTCGTTCTTGTTATCCACTCCCCATAGTTTTATTTTAGTTTCATTCAAAAAAGCATACGAAGAACAAAGTTATAAAGGTATCAGCAATCGTGTCATTAGAAAACTAAAATTGGGATAAACCAGTAAGTTTCAAGAACCTTTCTTTTAGATCACAAATTCTGCTTTGCATATATACTCACCAGCATTTCGACAAAGAAATGTCAAAATAGCCATCTTCCTAAATATTAGAATATAACCCTTACTGAGAGCATGTTTTATTTTGCACTTGCATTCCTAAGCAATAAATTTCAGCTAAAAAAGGACAATAGAATTTAGTGAATTAAACTGTTACACCAAAAGACAAAGATAAGCTAAACAAACTCACTCAAGCTACAAGATATACAGTTCACATAACACAACGGGTCATTCTTTGCTACTATGAGGAGAAGACCCTCCTAAACTACCACTTTTGCGAAATCCATTCTAGTATTCATAGCTTCAGCCTGAAACTAATTAGACTATAGACCATTTGGCTTATAGTTTGTTGACATTACTTAAAGAACACTTATATTTTAACCCCTTGGATCCTTATCAAGTCCATGTTATACTTTTAAGTTGTTAGCAATCCTGCTGTGTGGCTAAATCCAAGCCATTTGGTCTTTTGTCGTAGAGCATTATTCTTTTGCCATCAACATCAGAACTCCTTAATTCGTTTCGAACTAATGAGGTTCGAATTCCAGGAAGATTACTTAATTACACCTGCTTTCACCGATAAAGCACACGAGGTGCCTGTGGAAACACCCGGCAATTATGTTAAAACTTAAAAGGTCTCAACTTACAGCGAGGAACTCGAAATCCTTCATTCGTCAACAGATTTTACTTCAAAGATTGGGTCACCACAGAGGTTTAGGTTGCATTTGTCCAATAAGAGAGTCAAGTTCAAGTCCCAACTTACTATCGAAAGATATCAACACTCCTATCCAAAACTATCAAACCTTCCTATCTCCTTAAACAAATGCTCCATGTTGATGATTAATTGATGAAACCATAAAGAAGTTAACATTTCGACGGTAATTTTGTAGTTCACAATAACCGGATGGCGACTATGACAAAAATCTAGACCCTTTCGGCCTTTCCTACATATGAAATCGGCAAAATGTATTATAAGTTAGAACTGCAGTGCCTCAAGGAAAACACTATGTCCACTCATAACTATTAGTTCAAGTTGCCAGAGCATAAAGTTAAGCGAGTCTTCAAGTATTTCTATAGGAAACAATCCTTGTGAATACATGACAAAAAATGCAGAGGATCATCATAGGCTGATAGCAAATAATTGATCTTTGTAAACCAAATCAAAAACAACTATTAATTCACCTTTCTATAACTGTTCCGTGGTTTCTGCTGTTTATATCTATATATGTTCCTGGTTTGTAGATTTTTGAGTATCTTTTAGTAAATAAATTTATATCAAGACTAACCCCAAACAACCCAAAAGGACTTGTATGCAGAAACCCATATCAGGACAACTGCTTTCTTCTTTCTAATCCCACGGACGCCCAAAATGAACTTGCCCCCATAACCAACCGAAACACAAAGAAAAACTCGAGATGCATTGCTTCCTCTCCTTTTATTTCCAACAAACAAAAATATCATCAAGTTTTTTTTCTTGATAACTCAGGCATCCGGACCAGCTTAGCGGACCTAAAATAATCCTCGAGATCAAACAGACAGTCAATAAGCATAGGCGAATCGAGTTATCACTTGGAGGACCATTAAATTAGAATGTGTAGCACTTTAAACCACTTAAATCTACGTTCATCGATTATCCCAGAAACCACACAGTCCCTTAACAAGTATAACTAACAGCAATTACCTCATACACATGGATAAATCCAAGAAACAAAGGAAATGAAAGCAAGAAGAAAACCCTGGAACTATAGAAATACATTCAACCAAGTGTATAAACACCAAGACCCGATTACCCTAATCACAAGTATGTTGAAATAGACCCTATATATGAAGGTACAAGAAAATTAAGAGGGAAATGAAATACCTTCAAGATTTGGAGAAAGAAGGAACTGAAATTCTGGGGTTTGATCTCAAATCTGAATTTGATTAGAGAGACATGGAGACTGAAAAAAGTGGCGTTGAGAGATGAACATAGGGTCTAATCTGGGTTTGCAGTCTCGGTCGCGAGGGAGAGAGAGAGAGACGGAGTGATGGGGAATAGGCGAATAGCCAATAAGCCGTAAGCGGTACAGGCAACCAAACTTCTTCGAAACGACGCCATTTCATGATTTGATCATAGTCCTAACTTCTTCAAAGAATGGGGTTTGTAAAAATTCATATTAATTAGACCCAAATTAGTCCATGGTCGTAATTTATTTCTATTTCTTAAAATAGGTTATGCGACATTGAATGAAAACCACGCAAGTTCAACATGCGAGAATTTCTTTGGAATCACTTCGTCTTAAGGATTTGATTTAGTTCTAAGAAATCTATGAGACTTCAGATACGGTTTTTAGCAATACAGGTCATATTTCAATGATCTGATACGGTCATTTGTAAGATTATTTAGACTTATAATTAATCATGAAAAAATTGGTTCTAATTGGATGTAGAATAGTAGTATGTCATCTTCATGCATTTGTGTTTCTTAAAATGGGTTGATACTTATCACACTAAAATCAAAACCATGACCGCCGTTTCTTCATTTCATATCCGCTCACGTTTCTCTTTTGCTTTGGATAGTGCCTTTTTTGGTCCTCGTAAGGTTATTTTCTAAGAGAGAAATTTGTGGATTATGAAGATTTCTCATATGACCTCTTAAGGTAATTAAATATGATTAGAGCAAGTCGATGTTTACTTTTGTCCGATCAACCTAATTTCTTACGAAATTCGGAACATTTGGCACCAAGCTTTGATATCCTCCCTTCTTAATCAACTGAAAGAAGCAACTTAAGTACAAAAAGTTCCTCAGTTAATCCCTTTGTTCCACACCAAGATTTTCTGGGCTTTCTCAACCCATTTAATCACCTTCTCATCCAAATGCATGGCTGCAAGCTTCACTTCCTGTCCAGAAACCTGAGAACTCGACGATCCCGAAATATATTGTTGTTTGAAGCAAGCTTTGCAAGGACTCCAAAGCATTTTGCGATTACACAGGATGCGTAGATGGAACAACAATGTTTTAACTTCAGAAGAAGAGGAACCTTAATCAATGCGTACAAAGCCAACTCTTTAGATTCGCTGTTTCCACATGCCATGTCAAGCAAAGGAGGCACGACTCCTGCTTCATCAAGTAAGTTCGTTAAGTTCCACCTCAAGTAAGCTTTGGGATGTGTAGGCCAGTTCATGCACACCTCGACTAAATCTTGGGAAATCAATTCCACTGACTACTAAAAGGCGCCTGGGCCCATTTACCACAACGGCCCTCAATCATTGTGGAAGGAAGGTGGCAGTGGCCTAGGAAAAGAAATAGAGCAATTATGGAAATTAAAAGTAATACCCTAACCCTAGCTGATTTCATGCCTACAGGTCAAGAAGAAAGGCTAATATGGAGCCCATGTCCTAATGGTGAGTTCTCTATCAAACATTGTGTTGATAATGGAGATTTGTTTGGCTCCATCCATCCACTTTCAGAGTGGGAGACCTCAGTGCATCAGTGGGAGACATCAGTGTACATCCTACTCAACCACTGAGAGCAAATGGAGCACTGATATTGCAGTGCTATTTCACCTCCAACTGCCGGTCGACTCCTCCTCCCTCTGTGTATTTAAGAAGCCCTTTGGGCTGAGTATTGATAGCTAGCGAAAGAACAAGAAACAGAGTGATACACGAGTGTTTGGTGAGGTTGTATGTGAGTTGAGTGATTGTTGTAATCCTCCTACATAATTGAATCCGCTGCCCCCCGTGGACGTACCCGAATTTGGGGAACCACGTAAATACTCTGTGTTTATGTGTGTGTGGTTTGTGTGTGTTTGATTAGGTACCGTTTCGCACTACAAGTGGTATCAGAGCTGTGTAGTGGGTGCCGGAAATCGCAAACCCAGTTTTCTCTCTGTTTCGAGGTTCTGTTCGAAATTTGACAGTACCGGAAACGTGCTTGGAAAAATTTTTCGAGACCAGAATCGAGTAGCCCTCGAAAAGACGAAGCCAACGCCGCTGGAATCACCTCAATCGGAGGTCCGTAGCCTTCTCACGCTCCATTTGAAGTCGGCGCGTGTAAATCGCGTGAGATCCACTTGCACAGTGCAGTGCACGCATTGTCCAGAGGTGGAAGACGCGTGGATCACCCGTGCGGTTACTGTTCACGCTCGGTCAAAGGTCAAAGGCGCGTGGTCAACGGTCAGAGTCTCGCGGTCAAACTGTCAAAGCCGTGCGGTTACTATTCACCCACGGGTACTGTTCATCCGCGTACTGTTCACCCGGTTACTGTTCACCCAGGTACTATTCACCCGACCCAGATCCGGCCCGGCCCAGATCCGACCCGGCCCGACCCGATCCGACCCGGTCCAGGTCCGACCCAATCCGGTTCAGCCCAAATCCGGTTCAGTTAAACCGGTCCGGTTCACATCCGGTTCATCATAGTGCCGGTTCAACCCGGTTCAGTGGGTTAAAAGTTGTTTTCTAGCCGGTTCAGTCCGTTTCCGACAGGTTCACGGCCGGTTCAGGCCGGTTCCCGCACAAACTCGACGTTCCGGATCCAACCCTGTGCTCTGTTTTCCGTGATTCGAACCCGAAGTTGAAGATCAGTTGAGTTTTGGTGAGAAAAACGTGTTTTCGGACGTTTTCAAGCATCGAAAATCAACTTTGGTGGAGTGTAAGGTCTTGTGATGGCCAACGGAGAAGAAGAAATTCCCACAGGCACTCCCAAATCAACTCCACAGGGTGTCGCGGAGTCCTCGTCCACTACGAACAATTATGGGCAAAGGAATACGGTTTCCAATGCTAAGTTCGAGGTGGAGAAATTCGACGGAACAAATAACTTTGGCATGTGGCAATGCGAAGTTTTGGATGTTCTCTATCAGCAAGAGTTGGATATGACATTGGAGAAGCGGCCCGATGATATTTTCGATAAAGATTGGTTAAAGCTCAACCGCCAAGCATGTGGCACCATCCGGTTATGTCTCACAAAGGATCAGAAGTACTTTGTGATGAAGGAAACGTTAGCTAAGGAGCTATGGGAGAAGTTGGAGAAGAAGTTTATGACAAAGAGTGTTGAGAATCGGCTATATCTCAAGAAGAAGCTCTACCGGTTCCAGTACTCGCAAGGTATAACTATGCAACAACACTTAAACAATTTCAATAAGATTTTGTCTGATTTACAAAATCTTGACGTTTCCATTGAGGATGAGGACAAAGCTTTACTGTTGTTAAATTCCTTGCCCGAATCATATGATCATTTAACTACTACTTTATTGTATGGTAAAAATGAAATTAAGTATGATGACGTTTCCAATGCTTTGATGAATAACGAGGTACGGAGGAAGGACAAGATGATTCACCAAGACCCGTCAGCATCAGCATTGACCACCAGAGGCAGGACTGAGACCAGGAAGTCCGCCGAGGGCAAGAAGTCAGGTGGAGGAGGCCGAGGGAGGTCTCGTTCAAAATCCAGAGGTGCCAAATCCAAAGAACGGAGGAGATTGGCGAAAGACGAGTGTGCCCTTTGCCATCAGAAGGGACACTGGAAGAATGACTGTCCTAACAAGCAACCAGTTGCAAATGTTGCAAAGGATGATCTAGAGTCAGCACTATGTGTTTCATCATCGCCAGGCCATTCAGACGAGTGGATACTAGATTCGGGAAGTACCTACCACATATGTCCCAACAGGGAATGGTTCTCGAGCTTTCAAGATCTCGATGGAGGAGTTGTTCTGTTAGGTGACGAGTCAACCTGCAGAGTACAAGGGATAGGTTCAATCCGTTTGAAGTTGCATGATGGGACGATCAGGGTGCTCACAGATGTTCGGTATATTCCGGACATGAAGAAGAATCTCATTTCACTTGGAGCCTTTGATGGAAAGGGCTACAAGATTACGATGGTGGGTGGAGTGTTGAAGGTGGTTCGAGGGGCGCTAGTGGTACTAAAAGGCAGCCGAAGGGGGAACGTGTATTTCCTAGACGGTTGTGCAGTCACAGGGAGAGCGTCCGTTTCTATATGCTCAGACGAAGACGATGCATCCAAGCTCTGGTACATGCGCTTAGGGCATGCTGGCGAGAAGGCCTTACAGGGTTTGGTGAGGCAAGGCTTGTTGAAAGGAGCCAAGACAGGGAAAATTGGCTTCTGTGAGCATTGTGTATTGGGCAAACAAACTCGAGTCAAGTTTGGCACTGGAGTTCACCGCACCGAGGGGATTCTAGACTATGTTCATTCAGACGTCTGGGGGCCTACCAAAAATGCTACTTTGGGAGGCAAACGATGGTTCGTGACATTTATTGATGACTATTCCAGGCGTGTTTGGGTTTATCCAATGAGTCACAAATATGAAGTTCTTCGCATTTTCCTTATTTGGAAGAAGATGATGGAGACACAAACAGGCAGAAAGATCAAGACGCTGAGGTCTGATAACGGTGGGGAGTACAAGTCAGATCCTTTTCTCCAAGTCTGTCAGGAGGAGGGGATAGTCAGACACTTCACAGTTGCGGGGACGCCGCAGCAGAATGGAGTTGCCGAACGCATGAATCGCACTTTAGTGGAGAAAACCCGGTGCATGTTGACAAATGCCGGGTTGAGCAAGGCGTTCTGGGGAGAGGCAATCGAATATGCCTCACATCTTGTCAACCGTTTACCGTCAGCAGCAATTGGAGGGAAGACTCCGTTGGAGGTATGGTCTGGGAAACCTGTTGCAGACCACGATTCGTTACATGTTTTTGGATGTCTTGCTTATTACCATGTAACTGAATCAAAGTTGGATCCGAGAGCCAAAAAAGCGATTTTCTTGGGCTTTAATCCAGGTGTGAAGGGATACAAGCTTTGGTGTCCTGAGTCAAAGAAAATTGTAATAAGCAGGGATGTTACCTTCGATGAATCTACTATGCTAAAGCAGGTTCCTTCCAAGGAGAATGTGGAGCCGAATGTTCAACAGCAGGTGGAGCATTCAGAACAAGCGAGAGTAGAGTCGTCTCTTGTTCCAGTACGGCCTGATCAGCCAGTTGAGAGTCCTATGGATCATTCTGTTGAGCAGGATATTCTCGAAGAAGAGGCTCCAATTCAGGAAGCATTACAGCAGCCAGAGTCCATTGCAGTTAACAGACCGAGGCGGGACATCCGGAAACCCGCTCGATATGCCAATGTGGTGGCGTATGCTCTTCCAGTTACAGACGATGATATTCCTTGCACCTACAAGGAGTCAGTGCAGGGTACAGACAGTGACAAGTGGAAGAAGGCGATGGATGAGGAGATGGGTTCACTCTCCAAGAATCAGACTTGGGAGTTGGTGCGACTTCCTAAGGGCAAGAAAGCAATCGGCTGCAAATGGGTCTATGCCAAGAAGGAGGGTACAGGATCTGAGAAAGTCAGGTTCAAAGCAAGATTGGTAGCCAAGGGTTACGCTCAGACGGAGGGGATCGACTACAATGAGGTGTTCTCCCCTGTCGTCAAACATTCATCGATCAGGATCTTGCTTGCATTGGTAGCTCAGTTTGGCCTCGAGTTAGCCCAACTCGATGTCAAGACCGCATTTCTACATGGAGATTTGGATGAGGAGATCTATATGGCTCAACCAGATGGGTACAAAGTTGCAGGAAAGGAGAATTGGGCTTGTAAACTGCAGAAATCGCTATACGGATTGAAACAGTCGCCGAGACAGTGGTATAAGCGATTTGATCGGTTTATGATGGATCAGGAGTACACAAGAAGTCAGTTCGATCATTGTGTTTACTTCCGCAAACTCCGAGATGGATCATTTGTCTATTTGCTCTTATATGTCGATGACATGCTGATTGCATGTAAGAGCAAGGTGGAGATTGACAGACTAAAAGCTCAGCTCAGCAAGGAGTTTGACATGAAGGATCTCGGGGAGGCTAAGAAGATTCTCGGCATGGAAATTCAGCGGGACAGAATTAAAGGCACAGTTTGTTTAACTCAGACGCAGTATCTGAAGAGGGTGTTGCAGAGGTTTGGTATTGACGGGAAAGCGAAAGCTGTTAGTACACCTTTGGCAGCTCATTTCAAGCTCAGTGCATTGATGTCGCCGCAGACGGAGAACGGACGGAAGCAAATGGCTCAAATTCCCTATGCCAACGCAGTGGGAGCTTTGATGTATGCTATGGTCTGTACACGGCCAGACATTTCACACGCGGTTAGCATGGTCAGTCGATACATGCACAATCCTGGAAAGGAGCATTGGCAGGCTGTGAGATGGATTCTACGGTACTTGCACGGTACTGTGGATGTTGGTTTGAAGTTCGAGAGAAACAAGACAAGTAGTCAGCATTTGGTTGGATATGTGGATTCTGATTATGCTGGTGACCTAGATAAGCGACGGTCGACAACAGGCTATGTGTTTACACTTGCTGGAGGACCGATCAGTTGGAGGTCAACGTTACAGTCAACGGTGGCTTTGTCTACTACAGAGGCGGAGTATATGGCAGTAACAGAGGCTTTCAAGGAGGCTATGTGGGTTCATGGTTTGATAGAGGATTTGGGAATCGATCAAGAAAACGTGGAGGTTTTTTGTGATAGTCAAAGTGCCATCTGTTTGGCAAAGAACCAGGTCCATCATTCGCGCACCAAGCATATCGATGTCCGGTTCCATTTCATCAGGGAAATTGTAGAAGAAGGGGATGTTCTGCTTCAGAAGATTCCAACTGCAGATAACCCTGCAGATATGTTGACGAAGGTGGTCAGTGGGATCAAGTTCAAGCACTGTTTGGACTTGATCAATATCTCTCGGACAGGTAGCGCCTAAGGGCACATCGGGGCAGCGTTGATTCGAGGATTGTCGCCAAGGTGGAGATTGTTGATAATGGAGATTTGTTTGGCTCCATCCATCCACTTTCAGAGTGGGAGACCTCAGTGCATCAGTGGGAGACATCAGTGTACATCCTACTCAACCACTGAGAGCAAATGGAGCACTGATATTGCAGTGCTATTTCACCTCCAACTGCCGGTCGACTCCTCCTCCCTCTGTGTATTTAAGAAGCCCTTTGGGCTGAGTATTGATAGCTAGCGAAAGAACAAGAAACAGAGTGATACATGAGTGTTTGGTGAGGTTGTATGTGAGTTGAGTGATTGTTGTAATCCTCCTACATAATTGAATCCGCTGCCCCCCGTGGACGTACCCGAATTTGGGGAACCACGTAAATACTCTGTGTTTATGTGTGTGTGGTTTGTGTGTGTTTGATTAGGTACCGTTTCGCACTACACATTGAACATAATCTGCCCAGAAGTCGAGTAAAAAAAAAAGCATTACAATAAGTTTGGACATGTGGAAACTTTATATCCAACTCAAAACCAATTGGGAATGAGTGGAGAGGTCCCAACATATATTAAGTGTTCACCCATTCCACTCCTAAGCAATGTGGGACAATATTCCTTAATATCCCCCCTCACGTGCAGCCGCATTTGTGGTCTGTCACGTGTGGCCACTTTTTGGGTCCTATCATCGTGCAGCTTTTTTGCTAGTCTGTCATCGTGGGGCGTGGATTATGGATTTTTTTTTAATGTGGAGTGGAATAGGCCCCCTTAATAGGACAACAATAAGAAACTAAATTTAGAAGCAAATGAACAATAACAGAATGCAACTTCATATGCTATCTCATGCTGGTTATATAGCTCTATAGTTCATCAGTTTGGCCTGCTACAATGCTGATCTTTTATAGCTCTATATTTCACCAATTTGGGCTGCTACATTGCATATTCGATCAATCACTGTAAATGGGCCAAAACCAGTTCATTTCTAGCCAATCAAAGTAGGTACCGTTTGATAACCAATAGGTTGAGTGGAGATCTTGAATCAGAATGTCAAATGGACCTTGTAATCATATCTCTTCATGAACCATGTGTATTGGAACTTATGGCTCATATGGAGAGATACCGAGAAATTCTAATAAAGACCCGATGCGAAGCGGAGCGGAGCGAAATTATTAGAGTTGGAATAGAGTATGGCTTATAAATACTCTCTATTGTAAAAACCATGGACGACTTAATCAAATAACAGACTCACCCTTGCTCCCGTGGAGATATCCGGTTTAGGAGAACCACATAAATTTTGCTCTTGATTTATTTACTGTTTTCATTCCTTTATTGTGTATGATTGATTTTCGCGAACAATGTGTAGAATCATTTTTTGATGCAAATTACTAGTTCTCAATCTCACCTGATGTTTTTAAAATGGGCTTGGCCACACTGAATGAAAACCATGAACCCTTTCAGATTCACCCGCGACGGAAGGCTATCCTTGGGCCTTACCCTTTAGGCTTTAGATACTGCATCGCTCATTTTGGCCCGCGTTTGGGTCACTTTCTATGATACGACTGGGCTGTTCCCTTTTTACAAAAAAATTATTAGATATTTGTTGAACTTACAATGATTAACATCTCAACTTAATAATGGAGTATTAGTGTTTGGGAAAAATTAGTAATCCAAATGGATTATTATTTTGTCTTTATTCAAAAAAAATTTGTATTAACGCTTTGCGTCGATTTTCTCTGTTACCCTTTTTTAACATTTGGATGAATTTAAAGTAGGACATTGTTCTATACATACAACTTCTTTTTTGGGTTTGATGATCAGGGGTGTTCGGGCTAGTTTACGTGCACCTCGATTATTTTCATCCCTGGTTTCGGTCAAAACAGGTCATCTAGGCCGGAATAGGGTGATCACAAGAGATTTCTCTCTTGTGGCCTGGTCCATAAAGTTGCAAAGTTTTGAATTCAAAACGTCTAAATTTATAGCTCATTCATGTTGCCACTTCAGCTTCTTTGAAGTTTTTTTGGCTTGAAACACTTGTGTGGAGGGGGATGCGGCCCCGGGCAGAATCCAAAATATCCCCAATAAGTTCTGAAATATCTCATTATTTAGGAGTATAAAGTTTAGTGGCAGATTTTTTCAAAATTATGATAATTTTACTTTAATCCTTTTATTTTTTTATTTTCATTCATAAACCCTCCATACTAAAAATATCTCTGCATTAAGCCGTCTTCTGATTAAGTTCCTGTGTTCGCCATTGGTTGGATAACTTAGAGCATCTTCAAGAGGCTCTCTATTTGAGACCTCTTGGCTATAGTAGCTACTCAAAGAGGCTCTTTATTTCACTAGCCTCTTTGCCTTTCATAATTTCCCAGTAGCTACAGAGACTCTCTGCTCTACTCCTCTCTCATTCTAGCTATTTACGTCTTTGTCACTCAATTCTACGGTAGATGTTCGAAAAATATATATATTTATTTAGACAGAGAGTGAAAATAGAGAGCAGTATTAAAATTCATTGATGAAAATGTGAACACGCAAAGTAGATATTGTCCTTTTTTACTGCGTAAAATAGAGAATAGAGTTGGAGATACTCGTAAGATCGCCCAAATTTGATTGCAAAACAAAGGACATACTCATATATTTAATGATGGATTTATTGAGTCACAGTAATCAGTACTGACTCCTTTTTGGCACATTTACATGTTGAAGCATAAAGCTTGTAACATTGAAAAGAGAAAATAAAACATAGATGCATAATCATTTTTTCCACTGGCTATTTTTCTCCATTTGCTGCTTTGAGTAGAAACAAAATGGATCTTCATTGAATCAACTTCCCTTTTACTTTTGCTTCATTGGAGCTTCAGATATTTCAGCCTGCAGAAAAAATAATAACAAATTGAATTAGAATACATTATAACAAACTGAATTAAACTGGATTTTTTTTTTTTGATAACTGTATGTCCAGACCAGTTTGCACGCACCTCAACTAGTTTCAGAGCCTTAAAGTTAACGACTGGGAAAACCTACAGTGGCCCCAAGGTTTTGAATGTTTGGCTTCCGTGAAAATAGAACATGTGAACTCATGGAGTAGCACTTATTACTTTCTCATAATCACTCGGCCAAACCCCTTGGGGTTGAATTAAACTGGAAGTTGTGCACACACAATGCATTATGCATGTGCTATGAAACCCAGGATAAATAATAAAAAAAATTATTAGAACAAACACACTAAAGAAGTTGACCAGAGATGGCAAAACGACATTTTTTTAAAAATATGTGTACGCGCGCACGCAACTAAAAAATACGTTTTAGGATAATTTGGGAAAAAATGAAGGAGTTTGTAATGCTAATTTGACACTGAAAATAGCACAAGACGACTTCAATTTTGCAATAAACACCAACGACGTTTTTCACTAAGAAATTAAAATGCATTTTACACAAAATGCTTGACCAAAATGATGCGGTAGAGACAATTTTGAATATGTTTCCTGCTTTGAAATGACAAAATCAGAATTATCCCATTATTCAACATTAATCTTCAATGTGCCTTCAATAGGACAAAGCAATAATGTATTTTCCTTAATAATTTTGTGTATGGTTTCAACTTATTAAATGATCTCAATTAAAGCTTTTGAATGGGGCAAAAACATAAAAACAATTATTCAAAGAGATTCGTTACCGTCTGATTCAATTGAAGATAGACATGAGCACTAGGATCGGAAATGGACCCAACAATGTGTGAAGGATGGAGAAATTTAGAATGACTTCAAATCCTCCGTATCCCAAAAAATGCTTATGCCCGTGTTTCAATGCATTTTCGGCTTTTAAACCTCACGAGATGCGAAGATTCTCACGAGTTCAAAAGCCTAAACCATACCAAAATACGGTGAGAGAAAATTTTGTGTGCGTAGGAGTTAAGCGGATATAAAATATCAATTACACACACACATAACTACAACATATACCTCTGTTCCTCATCCATGAATTTGCACCCCTTGTTACCCCCTCCACCTGATTTGTAATAAGGAAAGGGGACTTGTCCAGACTCAATTTGCTTGACATCTTCCACAAGCATTTCATAGTGACTCTTCACTTCCTCCACCGTCTTTCCTCCGCCCACCGCCTTTGCTATCTTCTCCCACCGGTCCGCCGTGTCCTGCTCGTACATCGCCAGTGCATTCTCAAACAGCTTGTTCTGCTTAGCAGTCCAGCTCGAATTGGACCCCATTTAAATATGTGGTGAAAAGTATTTGTAGTGTTGTTTCAGAGAGAGAGAGAGAGAGAGAATGCAGAATGTTGGTGTGCATAGAAGTGTGGTGTTTGTGCTCTTTATATAGGGAGGGTTGGAGAGAGAAAGAGAGGAGAGAGAATGGAGTTGAATGAATTGGATCCACCTCCCATTCAGTTACCTTTGAGATTTTTTGAGCTTATTTTGGACCACAAAACGTGATCTAAACTATTCATCTCGTAGACCTTGCAAAGAAGTATCTTGATAATTATGTTAACGATGCACTTTGACAAGATTAAAAAAAAAACAATTTCTTTTACAGAAATGCTAATTATTCAGAAATAATACCCAGAAATTACCTAGAAAGTGAGAATGAGTGACTCACTCAGTCCCACTTTCTGGGTACCATTTTTGTGTATGTAGTAGTGCTGTTACTTTTATAAGTCCATTTTTCTTGCTAAACGTATGAATCGTTAATGCAGATATTCAATCGATCTGATTTTTAACCGAGAACTAGTTGTATGTGAGATCTAAAAAAATGAATGGTTTCCATCATTGTTAAGAGCTCAAGATAAGCCCAACGTAAGAATAAGAGACTGGATGAGGAATCTCATAATTAGGGGGAACCGGTTGGATTAGAGTTGGGATTGGGTTGGTGGGGTGCTTTTTTTGTCGTTGGGTGTTGCTTTCCATGCATTAGCTTGCAAATCCAGGGGAATTTGTGGGAAATCTATTTATGTTTTATTTCCCTTTTCACTTTACAGGTAAACTCCATTAATTATACGTTATAAACGAGGCCAAGAAACATAATCCCCAGACAGGCTTTCACTTTAACCATGAAAGTTGTTACCCCTTCTCCCATTTTCCACTTGTATGAGGTTATAAATTTCCTAACAAAAAGGTGGGTTACAACTAGGGTTTAGTAAATTAGTCAAAAATCGTGCTCGTTTCTTAAAGTTGCAACGGGAAACGTGGTTGTAGCAAAAGAATTATTACTTTTTTTTGTGGCAGGGAATTTTCTATTTTCCGTGGTATAAAACACTGTGGCAAACCAGAAGACGGTTTTTTTTTTTTTTATATTGAATAGGGAAAATTACCGTCTCATCAAGTCATTTTCCGTCAATACTACTTCGCGATGGATCATTGCCACCCCCCATTTCCTTCTCAATCCCGTCGCAAAAGGCTTTTGCCACGGTAGGTACCCCATTTGCACCCGATACATATACACATTGATGAAGGAAACTGAGGCACACTATATGGTATCCAAAAACACTGAAATAACTTAGGTATTATTTTAGAAACTGACTTAAGTTAGCTTTTTTAATTGATATATTGTGATTGACTGACCTATTTTGTAAAGTGCAATAAAAAAGTTTTTTAAGTTAGTTTCTGAAACAACCCCTTATTCTTATTCTCTTTTTTTTCCTTTTTTTTTGGGGGGGGGGTCAGATAATAGGAAGGCTTTGTTCCACAACATATCTTTTGATGTCCAAAAAGGCACCAAAAGACAGCTTGTTCCAAATAATAAAAGGACAGTGGAGTGAAAAACAACTTCAGAAGGGAAGCCCTGAAACACTACCAAATTTGGCTTAAGACACTTATTGTGGAACAAGCTGTCTTTTTGTTATTGTCTTTGCAAGTAGAAAGCCAATTTGGCTTAAGACACTTGTGGAACAAGGCTTTAAATTACTAAGAGGGCCAACAGGAATCGAACCCTATTATACTTCACGCTCTAATAGCATCTCCAATGGGTAGCCAAACCTCTGGCCAAAGCCAAAAATTGGCTCCCATACCATTTGCACCTCTCCCACGCTAAGCCAAAATGAGAGCCTAAAATGGGCCTAGCCATTTCTTTGGCTAAATTTGGCCGGGAAAATGCCCCTGGCCATTTTTCCCAATGGCTGGATTATGTGTGATTTTAAGGCTTGTGATGTGGGAGTGATCCAACGACTACAAATCAAGTTGGCCAAAAAATAGTTTTGGTACCATTGGAGTAACCAAAATTTGAGAAAATCACGCCGTAGTAAACCAAAAAATAAATTTGACTTTCACAAATTGACTCCTACCACTAGAGAAGTAGAGATGCTGTAAAGGAGCGTTACATGACTATTGGGTCAAACAGTGTTTGTGACACAGAAAAAAAGGTCACAGACACAAGGTGGCCCAGTTCTGGGGTTTTTTTTCCACGTTTTTACAGAAGGATGGACAGGATATCAAGCCGTGTTTGGGAACTGAAAAGTGCTTTTTTGGGCCTTTAACGGCCTTTGGGCAATGGGTTAATCATAAACATGATAATGGCTGTACCTCCTTTACCCTGCCTTTGAACACCGCCCTAATCATTTTCACTTGTCCAGCTAAGTTTTTACCAACCACTTGTCCAGCTAAGTTTTTACTATCTACAATTATTATTCTTGTTTTCCACTACGCGTGGTTGGCGGTCAGGGTGTCCGGGTCAGCTTGCATGCAAGACAAGCTTTTTCTGTCTGATCTCAAGAGGTTGTGAAGTTTTGAACTCAGGATGTCCAAATCTAGAGCTCGTCCCCTTCAGCTACCCCTTCGATTTAGCAACCACCACTTGTCGTGATATCTTTCATTGGAGACCCTTTTTTAAGGCCAACCGAGTGCACAAATGTGAACGGGCCAATATCCGCCTACGCACCAACTTGCCCACTAGGGCATAAGGTGAGGGAGTGACACAATGCGTGACGCTCAGACAGATGTGCCTTCGACCGGTCGCAACTTGTGTGTTTCTCACATTTTGCGACTTACAATATACTAAGTGCGGTTTATATGTATGTGCATGCATTCCTTAACCCTTTTGCCATTATATCCCTGATTGTCTTTACCCAAAGTAGGCTTAGTTGGAGCTAGCAAGAAAAGGTTATTCTTTTGGGCAAAAAAGTTAAGCTTTAGCTCACATGTTTCGCCTACCAAAAATTAGAAAAACTGTGTGCACGGATGTATCTGAAATTACCCGATACATTTGAACTTCACAAAATAATGAGGCGTCCACGTGCATTGAATAATTCTGGACAAATACGGGTCCGGATCGGTGCACAAACGTTATGAAGCATTGCTCAGCCAAAAAAACATTTTAGCTAGCAGAGGCAACAGTTTATCCGTCGAACACACAGAGAAAAGAGAGGGACAACTTTTTTCTTTTCCTGGCCTTATTCCTTGCCCCTTAGTTATGTGGTTTGTATTTGTCTCGGGCTTTTCTCTTCTCTATATACCCTTTGTCAAGTTTTAATATAAATATTTTTTGCCGAATTTTTTTTTTTGGGAGAAAGCAGAACCAGTTACAAGTAATTTTGAACATAAATTTCTCTTTTACAGATTGTTTTCTGTCTAATAGTTTTGTGTTTCTTAAATACTGCCTAGTTTGAAAAAGAAAAATTGGAAATTTTCATTTGTCGCCGGCTCGGGTTTTCAGTCTCAACAATATGGTTAATGTGGTTGACAACTTGTTCCTTTCTTTTTTTAAATGACAAAGGAACAGCCCCACCACCGGGTACATTAATGGACCAACTACGTGACCCAAATTTCCAGAGAAACTAGCGTGATCACACTAGTCACAGCCCCCCACTTACTACAAAGTACTCACCCGGTGGGGAATCAAACCCCAAACCTTGAGGACTACCCCAAAGTCTGGCCCTCGCCCTAACCACTAGGGCAACCTCTAGGTGTGTCTAACTTTTTGCTTGTTGATAAAAGAGGAGCAACTTTGTACTTAAAAGGTAGAAATTCAGAATCCTTATCATCCACGTATGCTACCCAATACAAATTCATCTTAGTGGATACCTTCCCTTTCACTCTCAGAAGCTTTAATACCCATTTCCTCCAGAAATCTTTGAATCTTCATCTTCAGCTCCAAGTGGCCATGAAACAGATGTGCAATAAGCTATCAATTTGTTCAGTCAGATTATAACACTGATGGGATTGGGGAATCTCTGATGTTTTTCCTTTTGCTTTTACCCAAGGAAGTCAAAAAAAATAAATCTGTTCTGTCACCTTTAAAGGAAACCACCTGACATTAATAATAATGGATATTTTTCTAGTATAGTGATTCATTCTTGTATAATGACATGTGTAAAGGGTTGGTGTGTGAAATCATGTATTATACTTTGCTCATGTATTTGCAACCGAGCTGTGCTATGTGCACAGCAAGCTGTGCACAGCAGCCTTTTTCTCCCGCCTCGGGTCGCACAAAGATGATCGGAGCCGCTCATTTTGTTCAAAATATGTCGTTTAAGGTCTCTGTAAAAAATGAGCCGCCTAAATTCTGAAGTGATTTTTGGTGTTTTGTTAACGCCTCTAACGATATCGAACGAAGCTCATTTTTTACAGAGACCTTAAACGACATATTTTGAACAAAATGAGCGGCTCCGATCATCTTTGTGCGACCCGAGGCGGGAGAAAAGGGTTGCTGTGCACAGCTTGCTGTGCACATAGCTTTTCTGTTTGCAACCACCACTCAGTTACTGTTTGGTTTATGTTTCAGAGTCAGTTTTTTTATAAGTCCAATGTCCGAGACAGAAAAGGCGCACTTTGACTAATCTTGTTATTTTTCCGTCTAGGTTTTTTTAACTATGTGATCGTCTCTCTCTCTCTCTCTCTCTCTCTCTCTTTATATATATATATATATAGGAAGATATTCTATTGAGGACTTCCTCAAAGATCTCCTCCGTGAGGACCACCCATTTTTTTATTTTCCGGACCAAATTTCGACGATCCGAACCGTTCAACGTGTTTAAAACATGTTTTCCATGGCCAACGTGAGGAATCACAAAAAAAAAATACCCGAAAGGGCTTCATCCAAGCGGCTTTTCATAATAACCGTACATATATAATTTATCAAAAAATGCTCGAATGAAGCCCTTCCGAGTTTTTTTTTTTTGGACCAATCCTCGCGGTGACCCTTAAAATCACGTTTTAAACACATTGAGCGGTTCGGATCGTTGAGATTCGACCCCGATCCATGAGGTCCGCAAATTACGAGTTTCAGGGAGTCCTTAGTAGAACGGGATATATATATATATATGGGGGTCGCTTCTAGTCTGGACTCTGAACTTGCGGACCCCTATGATCCGAGCATTTTTTTGACGATCCGAACCGTCCAATGTGTTCAAAAGGTGTTTTCAAGGGTCCGCACGAGAAATCTTCAAAAAAAAAATTACCGGAAAGGGCTTGATCCAAGCAGTTTTTTGCAAAATTGTAAATATATAGTTTTTGCAAAAAACTGCTTGGATCAAGCCCTTCCCAGTATTTTTTTTTTTTGAAGATTTCCCGCGTGGACCCTTGAAAACACCTTTTAAACACATTGGACGGTTCGGATTTCCCAAAAACAATTTTTTAAGTGAAAATTTTACATTTTTTCTTAAATCCGGGAGGTCCTTATTAGAAAATTTGTCTATATATATATATATACACACACATCTAAATATATATCTTTCACTATAATACTTATATGACAAATAAGTCTTTTTATCGGATAACTACGTCCTCTAGCTCAAGGTTTAAATTTCTTCACGGCAGTACCCTCGTTGACTTTGGCTTTACTAATTTTGATGATTTTTAAACTTTTCTCTATAAAGAGATAGACTCAAAACGACATCGGTTATGGAAACGACATCAATGGGATATTAAATGAATGGCATTGGGATAGCCAATCTCACCGTCTACTAACGGGACCCAGTTAAAACCGGGTGAACTGGCCCTATAAGAGTTGATAGCGCCTGATCAGTTGTTTTGAACATTAGATCAGATTAGGAGGGAGCAGCCCTCAAGTCTCAGGCCTTTGACCTTCCAGATATAGTTTTCAACGTAACTTTTCAGAGACTACACTAGAAAATATGAACATTTTCATGTTTGCATTTAGTCTTCAGCTCTTTTGGTGTTTTACCCATTAGTGGTTCTTTCGATCAGAAGCAAATCCGAAAAAACAAGTTTCAAAAGATGGTAACCAGACGAGTTTTCTGATTTGCGCTCTGGAAACCAATTCTGAAACAGCAAGCATAGCGAATCAACCTTGGTGATGGATCCGTAGGTCCTCCAGCAGCAGCAACGGTGGTAGCACCTGGTAACAGTGACTACGGCGGGACAAAGGGGCATATTGTGCTTCAGTGGCCGTGATGATATTACCTACTTCCTCCAGCCACATCCACAAGCGGACAGTGGTACTGCGGCTGTTTAGTTTTGTCAGATTTTTATTTTTTTGTTGTTTTTCCTTCTTGTTGTTCTGACCATTTGGGTCCTTTATACTATTTGGCTATGAATGTAAGTTTATCCTTACCTCAAAAAAAAAAAAAAAAAAAACAACAATTCAGAATTTGCATCCAGTTTTGTTCACTTGAGCTTCAAGTTGCTGATTATGTCAGTCTGGAATCAAGACCTTGTTTTGTGTTATGGTGGAAGAGGTATTAGGGATGTTTAGTTGTTTATGCTCCAACACAAGAAAATGTAAGAAACTGTTTTTAGTTGCAAAACCTTTTCAAAAGGTGATGCTTGGAGATAAGCCATGGCACTCTTCTTTAGAGCATCTCCATCAGGAGCATCAAATCCCCTCAAAGCTAAATTTGATGAGTGAAATGTAGCAAAATCCTTCAAAATCAGGCTTAACAAATCTTTTACAAATTTGTTAAACTTGTAGTAACGCCACATTTTTGTTAATGCACTGTTCACACACTTTCTTTTCTTTATTAATTTCTTCCGTGCGGTTTCCGGCTAAAGGAGAAAATTTTTGTACTTCACGCCACAACTTTTGTACTTCACTAAACTACTCTTCCCCGCCAGGGGAGTTAATATTTTTGGGGAAACTTCTTTTTTTTTTATATAGATTTGAAGGGAATAGTTTAATATAGTAAAATTTGGATAGAGAGTCAGATTTTGAGAATTTTTGAATAGTGATTTGCTAAATTTATAAAAGGTGTTTTTGAAGTTAAATTTGGTGTAAAATTTGGTGCTCCTAATAAAGATGCCCTAAGAATCCCTTATAATCTTTTATCTTTAGGTCCCATATAAGGTATTATTTTCTGTCGTACTCAATCTCTCTCTTTCAAAATCATTGAACACCCTTTGTATTATTCCTCAGGTCCCTCCTTACAAGTTGGAGTTCATTGATTCCTTGGAGCTTAAATTTGAATGGTCTACGACTAAACGTATACGTGGAAGACAATCGTTTAGCCACGATTGAATCCTGGATTTCTGAAAGAACTTATGGAGGGAAGGAAAAAAAACCACGTGAAATGAAGTTGTTAATGGAAACCATGAATCAGTGGTTTTTCTTGGGTTGGCAGAGGCCATAACCAAGAAGTTGTTGTACATGCAGAAAGGAGAGAAGCTAGATTTCCATCTATTTGAACTAATGGGAGATGAGCAGAAAGCTACATGATTTGGTGTGCTGGTTTTAATGGAAATCATAGAACTGTGCTTGACAGTTTGGAGATCTAAAATACATTGGTGTTGGAATAAAACACAATGAATAGTTCGAAACCATTCTACCGTTTTCGTTTATCTGAAAACAGCATTTCTAGGTGATGAGCACGAAATATTGACATATAGGAGCTCCATATTATATGTTGTTAGTCCATAATTGCGCAAAATTGGCAATTTTTATTATCTTTTTGTTCATTTATAGTGAATTATTTATTTGCAGGAAAAAAAGATGATAACATCTTATATTTTGGCCGTTGTATTCAAAAAGCACAAAGTTGAATTTACTTAGAGAGGATATTCACGAGTAAATTGAGATTTGGAATCAAGAGAGAATTTGTAAATGGTTATAAAGGAAAGGTCTTTGATTTAAAAGTAAGAATCTATTTGCAAGCAATACGTACGGCAAGTCTTGGACGAGTTCCACGGGTTAGGAACTGAAATTTGAAAGATTTACGTAGAAGAAGTATATTACTATATACTGCCAATAATAAGTTGATGCTATTGGAAACAAGTTCTTCTTCCCTTATGGGATTAATTAATTCGGTGCATTATAAAAAGAAGACAAGGGTTGTTTGGGGGGGGGGGGGGGGGGGGGGGGGTTTCCAAAAATGATAGGTATACTCCCTGGGAGTGGCTGGGAGTAGCTCCCAGGGAGTGTACCTATCGCCGTTCGGAGACTTCAAGTGGACCACGAGGCAGCAGCACTTTGGCTTGGGACGCACCATTTAGACGGACAACACCGGAGTTTACGGTTGGAGGACAAGATGAGCAAAGGAGATTTTTGTGAGGCTTTACTTTTGTCTATGTTAGGCTAAACTTTTGAACTAGGGTTGAGGATGAAACCCCATAATTTTTATTGAATGATTTTATGCATAAGATTTTTCCTACGTGTGTTTATAGTTTATTGATCTCGACTCCTTAATTAATATGCATGAACTATGGGTATGGATTCAATCGTTATGAATGGGTTTTTTCCATGATTTGAAGTCATTATATTAATCGAATTGCTTGGTTTATTAAAAGCGTGATATTTAAGTACGGGGTATCCATTGTGATTTGTTCTTACGGATACAGTGAATGATTTTGGCTTAAACTTTGAAGCAGAGTGAGAACATATTTTTGTCATAAACAAAAAAGTGCTTATAGTAATATTTTTTACGGTGATAAGATTAGCTTCTAAATCATTGTGTAGAAATCAAAGAAAAATCATTGCATAAGATTAATTGATAAATGTTTATGGGTGTGGATTCCAAAACCTTAGTTATTTTCTCAACCGTTAATCTCCACTATTTTCCCTACAATAATTTAGTTATTTCTTTTGTCGTTATTCATTTAATTTTTATTTTACAAATCAATCACACTTTTGGGAACTAGGTTAGGGTATAATTAATTTAAATTTATTTAGTTTTCCTATAAAAAAATCAAGTCTCTGTGGGTTCGACCTCGCTCTTGCATAACTATACTTTGGTATGATTCGTGCGCTTGTGAGTACATCAAAATTTCACAACACTAGGTTCTCGAAAAGGGTTATGTTCAAAACCACTGGCCACTATCGTCTTCTTTTAAAACCATCATTTTGAAGTTTTCTGATCGAAGTGGGGTGTTCGATAGAGCAGTTTTCGTCGGTAGCAATGTGCTAACAAGTTTTCCATTGAGATTTTTCTCTTGGGTTAGTCTCGTGTTATAGTTTTTGGCAATATCTAAAGCTATGAGTCCCAAGGTATTAGTTCGATTCTCCTATCTTAAGCAAGAAACTACGGAGTAAATAGCGCAATACTTCTTCGTGAATCTCTACTATTTGAATACGGAACATCCTAACAACGAAAAGGAATGAAACGGCTATAGCTCTAATATGAGCTACTGGGAAGATCATAGCAAAGAAATCGAGACCTAACAAAAGAAGTAAACCTGAACGTCGGGAAATATTAGAAGGAGAAGCAAAACGTAATGTACAGGATTTTTAGTACGTACAACCATCAAACCAGCTATATGGCCATCCTGAGATATTGCCAAAAGGATTTCTCTTTTGTGTCTTAGGTGGGTGTATAAAGTGTGGAATTTCCAGGCTGTAGAATTATACCCCATAAGCCAATAATATAGGAGGATTCAACAGAACCTTTTTTCTCTAGATATGGGGAGATAAGGATTCTTCTTGTGTCTTTATGCTGCTTTCGATATGTCGTTCTCGTGATCAAATTTTGTCGTTCTCGTGATCAGATTATGACAGCTCCCCCAGCCTTTTTCGTAGGAGAGGTTGATTCTCGTGGCTTGAACTTAGTCCGCAGGTTTGGAAATAGGCAAAAATTGTAATGATTGGGAGTTCATAATTCAAAATGTGAAAGGGAGGAGATTTTGATCTAATGAATTGGATCATATCAGACCTCAATACCAAACCTAAAAGTGTCCCACAAAACTGCTCAATGCTCCCCTTTACAGCTCTTGACTTCATCTTCCCTTTGTTTGGGTTCGGGGTTGGTGCTGCGCAGGGGGTGCGCAGAACACGTGTTGTGCAATTACAGCTCTTGACTTCATCTTGGCTTTGTTTGGGTTCAGGGTTGGTGCTGTGTAGGGGGTGCGCAATACACGTGTTGTGCAATCCAAGCTGCCAACTCGGTAATCGAATGGTCCAGATCTCATCTTGATTGTGCAATAGCCGACCATTCATTACAAGATGAAATCTGGCTATCGGATTGCCGAGCGAACTGCTCGGATTACACAGCACGCGTGCTACGCAGCACCAACACCGGACCCCCGTTGTTTCTTTTGCACCCTTTGCTCGATTTTACCATAGTGTAGTAAACCTCACTATAGGCCCCCGAATCCGAAAAGAAAGACATGTTTGGTGGTTATTACAGTTTCGCATAAGTGTTAAAATACGGGTTCAGTTGTTTTCAAAACAAGTTTTAACTCTCTCCTCCACTCCCTACCCTAGCCAAGATTTAACTCTCCCCTCCACTCCCTACCCTAGCCACTACCTCCGGCTGCTGGGATCACCTCCACTGACTCCTCCGGAAACTTCACCTGCTCCCGGCAGGCGGCAATCACCTCCACCGCTTCCTCCGGCAACTTCCCCCTCCCGGCTCCCCACTATTTGCTGATCCTGCTACTCCCGCTCTTACTTTCAAACCAAATTTTGTACACAAGCACCAAACATGTATTATGTGTTCACTTCTCGATAAAGAGAATGAAAATTTGCTTCATGTGTTTTGTAAACCTAAAACAGACGATGTTACCAAACAACTGAAGAGTTGTAAATTCTAATTTGCAGACTAGGGCATAAATTCTGTACACCAGTCACAAAAAAAGGAAAAAAAGAAAAAAGAAGTTTAACGGGAAAATGTCATCTTGTTTGTAACCTTGCAAAGACGAATGAAACCAAATGTCACTATCCCTTAACATTGTTATGGTAATTCCGCCACCCTACAGAGTGACAGACCCAAAAGTGCAAAACCAAAATAAGCACCTTCAATCCAAGCTCTAGTTCTTCGAATAGCCACCGTCTCATGTTATCTGGACGAAGAAGACCCTTTCACTAGCCAAGGATGTCGAATTCATGGGGCATGAAGTCTTCACTTGGTCTATAGTATTTGTCAGGGGAGTATAGGCTTAGGTTGGTCACTTGACTGGTATAGAGACAAGCAAATCTCTCCACCTGCATAATTGACAGAACAATTTAGACACAATCTGATGAACAGAAAGCCATAAAAATTAGAAAGAGTCCTTTTTGGGAGGGATTTAAAGTGACCTGATGCGCAAAGCGGGAATTCTGATATCCAGTCTTCATGAGTTGTCCCCAGACCTTGTGGAACTGAAACAATGGGGTCATGCATTATCAAACAAGGAATCATAGTCGAGCGAAGTTCATATGTTACGGAGTATAATTTGACGAATTTCGTCACAGTCAATCTATTAGATATGCCACTAGATGATTATCAAGAGGATCAATAAAAAATACTAAAGATTATCAAATGAAGAAAGCATAGAAAATAGGAATGGGAAACTTGTGCTGACAAACCAAGAAATTTTCATCTCGGAGGAAATATACTTCCAATTGATGTCCCGGATTAACATGTTATCATTATTCTCAACATCAAGTTTGCATTCATCACCTCTCATAGAGTAAACCCTTGAATGAGTAACAAACAAGGTTGAAAAAACTATTGACAGAACTATACAGCATTTACTCTACATTTCCAATGATGAAGGATCATTTTCCAAGTTATACAGTTTGTACAGTGAAAATGGAATATGCATGCACATTCTAGAGCAAATAGGAAATAATCTCATTCCAAGAAAACTTCATTATATACAATCTTGGAAAACAAGTTATTCAATGAAGTTAGTTTCTCGAAAGCTATTACTAATTAAGAAAAGACTAATAAAGCAAGATATATATGAGGCTCACGGGCTTTCTATGGACAGGAAGAGTGGTAAAAAATTTGCGTCACATCGCCAGTGGACAAAAACAAAATCCAAAGAAACTCAGACTTGAAACAAGAACAAGAAGGAAGAGACAGAAAAATAATTGACCAAATTTGCATTCAACTATGAGAGTAATTTCGTGGGTCCAGCTTCAAAAATGTGATCAAACACGTACCTTTTGGTGTAATTCTCGCTGAGCGTGTTGATGACTGAGACGAACTTGCTCCCTTAGAGACTATATAATTGAACCATGAGAAAAACACTATCAGTAAATACTGAACTAATGATTTTTTTAGGGGAAAAACCAATCTACATTAGTTTTTGGCTGGTGATGCAAATGATTAGGTAGGTAAATGTAAATAATGCGATCTCTACAGAACATTCAAACATCTTTGTTCAATGAGGGCATAAATTGGAAAAAAAAAATGTAAGGAAAATATGGACAAACCTCCAACTTATCAAGCTCGGACAATAGCTTTTGCCTCTCATCACCATTAATAACTTCAAACCTGTACCAGAATTTGGAAAGATGGCAAAATTTAAAGAGGGATCACCAAAAATCAAATCTCCTTGAGAAGCAATTAGAAACGGGTTACAACAGAATTTTCAAATGTCACAGTACATGTTCTTGTTTCGCTAATAGCAATACAACCTGCAGACGGTTGATTGAATTTTCAGTTCGGATTCAAAACCACCAACCCATTCCTTTGGGTAATATTCTTTCTCCCAATCCTAACTTCTAAAAGGTTCACATAGCAGCTTCAGAAAACCACTTACTTGAGTGACCATTTCAGATGATGTATTTTGTCTTCTACAAGATCCCGTTCAGTCCTCAACAGTCGAAGTTGCTGCATGAGACCAACACGTAAATTTCATTAGCGAGAGACCTTAATTGCACTTGTAAGAAAGCTGGTTCTTTGCATCTCATGGAAAGAAACATAAATGAGCCATATAACAAAATTTTTAAGGGAAAAAAAAAAAGAAAAGAAAAGAAAAGAAATCATAACTTGGTCATCTGCAAGTGAAACTCAAATTGCACTGGACGCATAAATAACAACTACAGATCAAGGCATCACCACTTAAAAACCTTAAAGCATTATCAAACTGTAAAAAACATGCGGAAAAACAATTTTAAATTTAGCGTTGGCAGGGATAGTTTATTGCAAAATGAGAAAGAAAACCAAATTGGATTACTCTACTGCACTACATAGAAAGAGAAAAACACGCTACATAGGTTAATGACTTTGTTTACATCGTCAAAGTGCCACCCTGCACAGTGTAAGAGAAGTAATGATGATTCACTGCCAGTGCTCATTTTGATTGGAGTGGAAGTTGAAATGGCATTGTGTTTTAAAGCAGTTTGGAGCTAGCATGGGATGTTCAACATCCACCATTTGATCTGACCTACTGAATGGGTTTGGCTTTTCTTTCTTCTGGCTATGCTTTACCATGCAATTTTCAACCAAACCAAAAATATTCCTTGGGTAATGTTAGCCAAATATACCCTTCCGCCATTTCGTTATTATAACATTGCATGCCAATTTAGGTTTTCCTCTCCCACTAGCACTTTCATACCAGGATCCTCTCACTAATGACCCGCATGGCTGCAGAAGCCACATCCATGCAGATGAGTGTAAATTCAAGGAATAAGTTGCACTGTTATCTATTGCTTACATCAGCCCAAAAAAAAAAAATCAACCCTCTCCTAAAGTCATTAGTCAAACATACAGAATTCTCGCAGAATAAAAAGTACACGGAAGACCGCAATGATGAATAAGAATACATGTTGCCAACCTCAGTTGCGACACAAGGCTCGGTTTTTTTTGGTTTGGCTTAAAATGTACTCCTAACAACTATAAGCCATCTTTTTACTTGTCCCTTTTATTCTTTTTTTGGCTTGGGGGGTTTAAAGAAGGACCACTTCAATTGCCATGTCTCACTGTCAATCCCACCAAACTCGCAGGACTGTGTTTGTGCATTTGGCAAATCGAATAGGAATGCAAGTTTGTCATGGCATAGATTGATACATTAATTAGGGATTATCAAACTAGTTCGGACTCCTTAGAAGCATCATGAAGGTTTTTCATATCCAGTAACTTTATTCGAGAGTGATTGGCAAAAAAAGGACACAGTTGATCTACGTAGAATCTCTTAGTTAGAGAAGAAAAGGAGGAAAAAGCTATCTACCTTACGCGTATTCCTCAATTCCCAAAGAATTTCAACCTCCTTTTCAAGCTCTGGAACAACTAGCATTGTTCTCCATCCTGTTCAACAGGCGTCATATAAAACAAGTCACAGTTTAGCAGTTTGAACAATAATAAACATCACAATAGTAGCAACAACAAAACATTATCTTCACTGCCTGAAATTAATATGCTAGGTATATAAGCAACAGTTCCTGGATTGAACTGGACACACCTTCTTACTCTGAAATACCAACTTGTGAATAGAGACATGTTACATCCTTTATAAAAGCTTAAATTGGAATGGGATGATCTCTAAGATACAAACCAAACTCTACAGTACCAAACACAAATAATCCGTGAATTTAAGTTGTGAATGGGTGGTGAGACTGGTGAGTCCATAAAGGTTTTGAGGAGAAGCAAAAGTCATTCATCTTGAAGGAATTTCTTATAGCAACACAACTCATAATGCAAAAGTTTGTACACGCAGACTCCAAGTTACATGTGACATGTTCTCGAGAATTCCAAATGTAATTAATAGTGTAGCTTCCGTTGCAACAGAAATAGTTCCCGGAAAACATTTAGCCCAAAAATACGAATCACATCTCATGTTCCACTTGTTAAGTAGAAAATTTGGAGTAAGCTGCTTGAGAAATCTCTTGTCCTGTCATTGAGCAGTTTTCAAGAAGATGTATCAACTCGCTTTTGTAAACCCATCTAACGAATTCTGTTAAAACCAAATGACAGAGATAATGTTTAAGATGATTTTCGCATCAACAGTCTCAAGTAAGACACCTAATACTTGTAGGTAACATGAAAGGTTTATGGTATTTATCCATTGTCTGGAAAACGTGATTACATTGTCTGGTCACTTCTTATTTCTACAGTTTCTTCACATTTTCCATAAAATGAAGGAACACGTTGCAGAACCAAGTAGAAACTTTTTAGTCATTGTGTAACTCATCCACATCCATTTGGAATGAAGTACAACAATCCATTTATAAGCCGTAACAAGAAGACATTTCATATGTACAATGCAAAGAACAAGAAAGTAAGTGTATACCTAGAACTTTTTTGCTGCGTAAAATGTCTCCATATATGTGATCCCCAACATAAAGAACCTACCAAACGGACAACATATTATCATTTTACAGTATTGTCAGAAGGACTATTGGGAAAATCTGATGCCCATTGATATATAATATACAATAATTCATGGAAGCATAATACTAAGGGAAAAAAAATTCACCAAAGCATAATCACTTTTGCACTTAGAATAACTAAACAAACAAACTAATGGAGAAAAGCGAATTAAATCCTATCTAAATATAACACAAACTACTAGACAAAAGTGAACTTCTCACCCTTGAGACACAAAGTTCCTTTGTCAGCACATATTTTGCTCAAGAAATCTCAACAAGGAGAGAGTCAGAGACATTCATGCATATTTCACCAAATGAGGCAAGATAAATAGATTCCTGGTGATGCCTACACGCCATTAAAAAAAAACACACTAACCAAAAAATTTACAAACCTGTGAACTTGACTCGATACCCAGCAGTTTATGCAGATGGCCCACGTTGCCCCCCTGAGAATACAAGTCAACAAGTATGACTAGCTCCTCTAGCATATAATGCCCAAACTGAAGTAACGAGAGAAACCCCACAAAACAGAAGTCATGCACAGAAGTAAGTTGAGTATTACCTGGAACACTCTGCAACTCTTGGTCAGAGGCTTTAATGGAAGATTTAAGGTACCTCCCACCTAAGCAGTTAAAGAATAAATGGGTAACAAGTAAGAACACAATCTACAAGCAGATAAGGGTGTTGAAATTCTACAAGATCAGAAGGACACGAAAACAACCTGAGGCAAAGGAGTGCCGTTATCAGTATTAAGTAGCATCCCAGATTCAGGCTCAACCTCAAAAAGATTGGCACGGTTCTCATCATGGAAAAACCCAGGTTTTGCACTGTAGAAACAAACTAAGCTTCCTTAAGTTCAAGTCCAAATGCAAGAGTTCGACAGAGTTCTAAAACAGGGAAGTCCACTAAATAATGCAATGTGACTGTTTTACAACTCATAGTATTGTACTTATTAAATACTCTGATACAAATCACTCAACTTCACTTGCTTTTTGACATATATCTATATAACTTTGCATGATAAAAAGGGAATTTCATTTAAGAACTCATTACTGTTGAAAGTCCATTGACTCAATGCAAGTGAAGAATTGAGATTCATAGATCAAAAAACATCTAAGTCAGAGGTTAAAATATATTATTGTTATTAGATTGTTAACCACCAACTCATCTAAAAGCTTAAGCTGTTACAAAGAGGGGCAACTTAGTTATTTATATTCTCAACACGCCCCTCCACATATAGCCAAGCTCTCCTCCATAAACACGTGCAAATTTTAATCATAAGGAAGGGCGGTGAAGTTCGAATACAGGATCTATTCCCTGCGTACCGTATTATCAGAGCTTCAGCTGTTATAAAGACGGGCTACTTAATTATTTATATTCTCAACAATTGCCTACAAGAAACTACCAAAACAATAACAATACAACTGCAAAAACTTCTGCCTGCGGTGTTTAAACTTTAACTGGTTCTGTTGTTTTCAGGAAAGAACAAAACCTGCCAGTGATGACCACATTGAAGTATCGGAGCCAATCAAAATTCAAACCGGAAGTACCACCCTCTGTTTGGGTCCCACAGAGAAAATTCATTACAATGTTTGTATAGTCCCATAAACTGCAACAAATACAAATGATATAATCCTCTTAATTCTTGGCATAAACAGAGCTTGATTTTGGAAAATTTAAACCTTAGAAAGATAGCAATACTAAAGGAAGGAATGAGGAGAGAAGATATCTGAAACAAAAGCGACATATAAAATCATAATCCTACCATGATAATGAGAAAATCTTCGTCAAAATATTTCAAGACCCAAATGGATTTGTTAACAGATATACAAGTATAAAATATTTCAAGAGCCAAGTGGATTTGAAACAGATATACAAGTATAAATAGTATGACAATTTAGGTGTCCAGAGAACAGAAAGAACATATGGCATGTTCTTCCTAAGAATTAATGTTCATCCGAGAGGATAAACAAAAGGAAATATTGTTCCTAAATATTTAGTCCACCGTAAAGTACATTCATTGCAAAATTAATGAGACTTCTACAATGTAAAAATAAGCCTTTCAAAAGCATGGACAAATATGTATAATACCATATATCAACAAAAACAACATCGCCCATTTACAAAAATTCATAGCTTTCTATTTAGCAAAGAGAAAAGGATGGCACAATTCCTTCTTAAGAAAATGTACAGGTACTGGAAAGAACAAAAATACCCTGATTCGTCGAGGTTGCCAATTTATAGCGCTCTTCTGATGTCAACTCTAATATGCATAATCCTTAACACCATTATGTAGACCAGTTCATTCCAATTAATAAATTCTGCAAAATAGAATCAAGGAAAACACCAACCTATTTGTTACCAGAAATGTAGCACGACCAGAATCTCTGAGCATTTTCAGCATTGGAACAATTGAGGTATCCTCATTAATATACCTGACAAGCAAAATGCCCAAAAAAATGGTCAAGTGGGGAAATAATTCATTCAAAACATGAGACAGTTGCAGATTATAACATATTGATTGCCTTAATTCACAAATTTTCTTGAAGTGACAATGAAGATCAACTGAACTAACATAATTCCGGGCTTAACATAAATCTGTCCTAAACTTACGCTTCCTATTAAAAACCAAGGAGTTGTCAAAAGAATAGCGGGAAGCAGATGATCCCTCAGCATTTCAACCTGTTTGGTCCTGGACTATGCTAAATTCCTTCCAATTGTTTGGGCTGTGAAAATTGCGAAGAAATGAATAGGTATTTGACAAAAATTCCATTTTCCCATATGGTTACCTTTTAAAAATAAAATTTATATACTTCTACTTCTGAACCATTTCTCCTAATCCAATATATGTGCATAACAATAAGGTTGTAATTGCAAACAGCAACAATGACATTGATAGGGTGCTGCACATCAAACTTTCTTTTCCTTAACAAATTCATCCAAGTCGGAATAATATATATAACTAATTTCTGTTACTTAATGCCTACTCCTAATTGATCATGTCAATGTCAGATCCATTTCCAGGACATAACTTGTTTACACTCCATCAGCTGTGGAGAACATTTTGGAAACTGGAGTTAGGAAGTAAAATAGTTATGCTACTTGTTAGAACTAGTACCACATTGGATAATTATGACCTACAAAACCAGTATATGAGCATAGGCAGCCTCTACACTCATTGTCAATTGGTTTTGAGTTGGATGCTTTAACATGGTATTAGAGCTAGGCTTTTGGACAAGACTCTCTTGATTAATTGCCCCGTTGTTTGTGCCCTAAGCACACCTTGTTTCGTGATCCCTATATTATGGATCATTTGTCTAAGTCTCTACATGCGGGTCAGGGGTAACACGTGTCGGAGAGTGTAAGCGGTCATCCAACATTGGTTAATAAAATCTCCAAAACCAATATATGAGTCTGAACGGTCTTTCCACTTATTTTCAATTAGTGTGGAACTAACGAGGCTGGTTGGTTGAGTGGAAGATTTGAGGAGTTAATGTTGCTTGATGAAAGGAGGCTACGGGCCTTGTATCATATTCAAGGGTACTAGAGGAGGATCGCCCGCGCATTCAATAAGAAGGTGAAGTCCCAGGATTTGATTGAAGTTGGATGCTTTAACACGCCTCAAATGGTTACAAAACACATAAAGTTACAACTAAGATTTCAAATTATTTTTAATTGTATGCCACCAGCACCATTAAGAACTCCTCCCCATCACATAAAACATAATGCAGATGACACGTGAAACCAATACAAAAGAGGAAAGCCCATGTATCATGGACAATGACACAAGATTTCTAGAAAAAGGGACGCAGACATGGCAAGGGACAAGACAAAAATAAATAATATTTATTTTATACCAATGAAAATATAGTACTCCCTCCGTCCCAAAAAGGATGTCCAAAAACACTATTCATCCCTCTCATAAAATTATCTATAATTTTTTATGTAGAATGATTTATACATGCAATATGGATCTGGTTTGATAGATCTCATTTAGTTTTATTAAACAAAAATTTTAAAATCATAAAAAGTATTATAAAATACGAAATATAGAAATTTTTTTGAAAGGTGTAAATAGTGTTTTGGACATCCTTTTTGGGACGGAGGGAGTAATACGTATAAGCATGAAGCTCCAATATATATAAGTATCATACATACATCATATTACCCCTTTAACCCAAAATATTTGAAATAATACACATTTACCCCCAACCTTGCCATGTCACTCCAGTGTCCCCCTAAAAAAATCCACTAAATTTATTGGACACGCCACCATACGTATTTTGTCATATCCTCGTCTCAGACACAGGGAACTGCCCACTTCTAAGAGTGTCGGTGCTTCATAGAGGTAAGCCTATCCAGCGCCATTTTCTTAGAAATCAAAGTAGAACTAAAGAGCAATTACCCTGAACATTTGGTAGAAATACCAAAAAGAAAACGTAAACACAAAGACCCCCTCAAATATAGTGCGCACAACAAAGTTATGAATAATCACATTTGGAGAAAAGTCAACCATCAACTGCCAAGTTGTTAGCTATCTAGATTTATTGTCAGCAATAGATATAAATCATCTTTCTAGCATACCACTTAGGATCTTTTGCAACCATCTGCTTCAAAGTTCCGTCACGATGGCATAAGTCGACTGCAGCTCGAACATCTTTGTACATACGAGAGTAGCTGCAAAACAAAAATTTTCGTACCATTACGTAGCCACAAAAGGAGACATAGATAAATAAAGAATTTGAGAACATGTATTTCAACAATATAACTCAATAAAACAGCAACAAACTTCCGTTTCCAACATACGCTATGATATGCATAGCAAGGACTACATATAATCTAGCGTTTCCCGGTTGACACTTGTCACTTGAATATACAAAACCATACAAACAAATGATTGAAAATAGATGATATAATCAACGCTAGTGCTTTGTAATAATAACTCGATAGTTTAGCAACACTTAGATTGTTAACCCAAATTCAGTACTTAAAACTGAATGGATTAAAAAAAAAGTAATTAAGTAGGTTTGTTAATTACATTTTACATTGCTTAAAAAATTAATTGCCTCTTAAAACGTAAGCTCAAATGTTGCTAAAAATTAAGTAACTTTGAGTTACTTAATTCTGACTGAATTCATGAATATTTGCATTTACTCTTTCCTTGTTCACCACTACTGTTCACACCGCCACTACTATCATTGTCGTCACCGCCACCACTACTCTACCACCTCCACCACTGTAGCCTTCACTAACACCACTAATATAGATATCACCACCACCGCTCTGCCACTACCATCACCGCTACTACCACTATCACCACCACCATGACTTCCACCGTCGTTGACACTACCATCACCATTCCACCACTACTGCAAACACTCCGCGCAGTCGCCGCCGCTACCACTACTGCCACCATCAGCACTCCATCAGCACCCTCACTACCACTACAACGAGAACCACCACCAACATTGCTACCACTACCATCACTCACACTGCCATCACCACACCATGACCACCACAAACATTACGCCGCCACTGCCACTACTACCACCACCACCACTCCACAAACACCACTACCACTACCACTACAACGAACACCACCACTCCACCCCCCTTCACCCCCACTACCACGACCGTTACCACCACCACTACCACTCCACCACTCCATTTTCACCCCACCGCCACCGCCCACCGCCATAATCACCACTCCACCACCGCCACCACAATCACCACTCCATCTCCATTGTCACTCCACCACTACCACAAATACATGGTGACCTTTAGTAAACTTAAAAGAGAATCACTGTAACTAATAAAACTAAAATTAGTTCATCGTTTATTTTAATTTGGTACTATACATGGTGACCTTTAGTAAATTTAAAAGAGAATCACTGTAACTAATAAAACTAAAATTAGTTCATCATTTATTTTAATTTGGTACTTAATATGTTTATCAAACAAGTTTTTCAGCATAGAAAATTAAGCATTTAGCTTTCAGTACTTGATTTTTCAGCTTTCAGTTCCATTTTTCAATTCTATAAAATGACACCTTAGTTTTAAAAAAGAGGTTCTTTAATTAGTTACACACCCCCTCCAGCCTACGGTTTTAGATAAGTTGGATGTCAAACGAAGGGAGGTCCTCTAGAAATTTTAGAAATTTTAATTCTTGTGCACGGCTGGCCAAATATGTTATGAGTTATTAAGTTAGATTCTTAGAAAATCTCTCATAGTTTAAGAGTACCTTAAGGATGAGACTGCCGTTGACAAATAATTAGACTAACCAAGAATTACTCCAATCGGACAAATATTTGATCTCAATAATGATAATTAAGGATATCGTAATGACAAATCTATATTTGAAAAAGAAAATTTCCACCAAAGGAAGTTAAAGATTTTGTTTTAAGGTAAATTTATCCTATACTCAACCGTTTGAGTAAAATAACGTCCGTAATTAAAAGGTAAAAAATTGAGCACTAGAGATTAGTATGCCATAGAATGATAGAAAGATGGGCTCTTAAATCTATTTCATCAACGGCTTGTATTGGTGTAAGAGAACTAAACAGCTTCACCAGTGAAAGGCTAGGGGGGTAAACCGACACTTTTGGCCAAATGTGATCTATGAATAAAGAGGCCAAACCAAATCCCGCAGCTTCCTTTATACAATTTGGCACAGTTTGTTTGAGGGAGCTACCAGTTAAACGATACTTCCTCCATTCCTAAATAATGTCCACCATGGAAAATTCAACTTCTTAACCAGACATCTTAGTTTTCCAAAAGTGCCACTCAATTAAAAGGTTGGGAGTTACTTTGGCTGCAAAACACGTTTCACAGGAAACTTTAAATATGAAAAAGTCTCTCTCAAAAAGAAGCGGGCAATACTCCTTTACTTTTTGCTCCTTTGTTTGACTTGAGTCTTGAGCATTTAATGTGACTTTTTTTTCGAATACACAGTTTCCAAAAGAAGGGCACAAAGGAATCGTACCAAGTTCTACCCATTCATTTTTTTGAGGGGAAACTTATTTTGGGACAACCCAAAATGGAAAGATGGACACTTAAAAAGGGAAGAGGGAGTATATAATTGCATTTGCATAGAATATGGAATGTCACGAAACAAATAGCAATGGGATTAGTAATACCACACAGCCCATGGTATTCAATCCCACTTTGTGCAATTGTCCAGCCCATGCTAGTTAATATGCCCCTAAAAATTCCAACCAAACACCAAATATAGGATTCCCTTGGATATAGTCCAATCCAATGCTCATATCCGGTTAAACAAACAGGCCCTTTAAATATATCTCCAAGATTCTATCTATTTTCACATAACCGACAAAAAAGATGCCCTAAAATCTCTTACCAAATCAAATAATACAACGTTGCTACGAACTAAATGTAACCGTTGGAGAATGTGATGATCATGTCCATTCTATAAAAAGAATAGGAACAGCATTCAGCAATCACAGATAGGTCACAAACGCATTGTCCTTATCGTAATTGGCCCCATAAGCCTGCATTCACCACAACTAGTCAGTGGCATCCTAGTTCAAGTCTATATTGTTGCATTAACTGGCTCTCCCAAGTAGTCTGACAGCAACCATGTACGACCCTAATTGATTAGAACTTAAGGCTCTATTTGGTTTTATTGCAGTTTTGGTAAGGTTTCTCCATGGCAACCTAGCACAACGGGTTCAAAACACATATTTAACCTCTTAGCTAGCTGTGATAAGAAGCTAGCCTCCTCATTGGGCTGCCAATTTTTAGGTTATCCGCAATGATATTTACTTTCAGCGTAAACTTGAAAGACATTGTTGGATCCTCATCCACTTCCTAATAGTTTAAAATTTGTGATCTAACGTGCAATAAAGCTCTCATGCAAGAATCCTTGGTTCAAGGCCTGTCACTCCTTGTAAACTGTCATGACTCATGGTGCACTTTGTAGCTTTTTGTCTCTCCACATGCGAGATGGGGTCACTTATGTGGGGCAGTTACGTTCGCATATATAGTTGGTCACATATCTTACTGATTATATCCTCCTCTAAACAACTTACCTTGCAGAAGATCCAATCATATGAAGTTAGTTCGAGCGAGTCCATCAAATGATAATCACCTTCATCGTTACAACTTAAACTGAATTGGTATGTATAAGAGGGCATACACTAATAGTTGTTACCAAAAGAGCTTGCTTTTAAATTTTTGAAGATTTACCCAATACTAAAGGCAAATGAAGTCCACGAATGGGGGCATCTACCAAAGTTTTTTACCTTGCACACGAGAAGCAACAATTTCACCGAAGAGTTTGTGAGAGTTAACTTCTTGCTCTAGAGAATAGACACTAAGCACTGCATGTTATCAACAATCCTTTAACAGCATTTAATTTGTATTCATTCCAACTTAATCTTCTGACTTTATTCCCAAAACTTGTTGGCAATGGAATGCGATAATGAAAAATTAGTTTAAAACCCATGAGAACGGAAGACAAGCAAATCATCACCTAAAATGCAACACTTGTGGATCTAAACCTATAGGGACGATTGAAGTTATGGCCATTAGGACATCACAATTTTACTTTTGCCCCAAAAAGGAATATTCCTAAATTATCAGTCTTACCTCAATTTCAAATTATTTATTTACGATACTCCAGAAGTAATGATTCTATTTCCATAAACAGTAGTATCTCTGAACAAGGTAATGCTATGGCGATCTTGGTCATGATAAATGACATTGATAATTAGATTTCCGCATAGATATAGGGGTATCGAGAATCAGAAGGAACAGTAGGGATAGGGGAAAGGTTAGTGAGAGGGTTAAAATGAAAGGAGAAAACCCACATTAAGCCATTATTTGCTATTGTAGAGCTAGAGACCACTGCCTCAATAAAGCACAGGGACCATACCCAAGCATTAGATGCTTGTTATTGTAAATGAAGAAAAAGCACAAGTACCATACCCAAGCTTTAGATCAATATCACTTAAAGCAACGGCGCATTAAAGCATTAGTAAGCACTATTATATTTAAGAGAGAATGAGCATAGGAAATCTGAAAATGTGTAACTCTCTTACTCTGCACCCTTTGGTACTTTATCAGGATTTTTATCCTTGAAATCAACAAGCTGGGCAAATAAGTAGGCTTCAGCCAAAGAAAAAAGGGTATCAATAAGTGCATAATCAGGTTCATCAAATGCATCCCTTATCAAAGTACTTCCATATGATGCAACTTTATCTTCTTTCGACAACTCCCTAAATCCATGGTATGCTACTTTCACATATTTGTGTCGATCCATCTGTATGTAAACAGGAAAACAATAAATAAACAGAAAAAAGAATAACTAATTTCAAAGTATGAAAACATACGTGAACAATTAGAAGATCAGGTAAAAGTGTTCAGTAAAACTTCGCGGGTGTGTACTGTGCGCGCTCCAGCCACAGAATAATTTTTGCATGAAAGACAGCAATGTGTACCTTCAATATGTTGCCTCGCTTTTTATCAAGAACCAAACCTCTGACCATGTACTTCCAGTCAAAAGTCCACTCCAACAACTACACAAAACCCACATCTGTCAAATAACCTTCTGGTGCTCACTTCAAGTGCCAGCACAACAGAATAAACCAATTCAAATGAAGGACAATACCTGCTATGGCATACAGTACAAATTTTTGGAAACGGAAAAAAAAAGGCATTGTAGACAGCAAAATTATAGATATAAACAAACATAAGGTGTAGTTTATTTGAACAAATAAAAGAACAGGGCTATATTTAAATTTTCTCTGAAACTAGGAATTTAAACTGCATTTTTTAGATATAGCTCAGGAGCTAGGAATTTCTTTTAAAATCAATAACAGATAGGAAGAAAATGAGGGCGTCATATGTAAACATTTTCAAACAGTGGACAATAGGAACTTTAAAAGTGCAGGTTGAGTGAAATGCAGACTAACCTCTGGAGGGTATCCCAAATCATACACCAGCTTTCTGATTGTTCCTCCATACGCAAGAGACTCAAAAGTTTCAGGTTTGTATTGCGCCAAGGTATAATCCATGTCAAAACCAACTGCGAAAATGCTTTTCATATTTAAAGATCTATTGCAGAATATCTGCTTCCCTATGTTAATTTTATGATCTCCACCAGGAGATGACCAAATACATGGACCCTGACCACCGTCACTGGCGTTCATGCTCTGAAATTGTGAGGTTTTGTCATCCATACCAGTCTCACCCATTCTATAACTGGCATGCAACTGATTATCTCCTGAAAGCATTTAACAGACAGAATGGGAAATGAAATCGATCACTACCTGATATTCATTTAGAATGGTGTCTTATTTATGTTATGAATTTATAATGCATTAATAACATGGCGATCAAATGGCACCAATCTGAATTCACATCTAACTGCAAATAAGAATAATTAGTCTATTGCGCCCGAGAAGTTGAAAATCACACATGTGACCAGGTATTTGACCAATCTTTTAGTACTTATATGTTTTTGACTAGTTAATGAAATGGCTCTATTAATGTTTATGCTGGACTACGCTTTAATTTTTTTTTTAGTATGAAGGTATCAAGCATCAATTTATTTCCACAATAAAGAGAATAATTTTTATAATCGCCAAACAGAAACATTAAGTGGCAGGAGAAATCCTCAGATAAAGTGAAATGCAAAAAATGTGTTATAATTATTGAAATGAAGTCATACTAACTCCAAAATACACCAACAGTAAAATGCATAGAAGAGAGTTCAACAATCCAGAAGATAATTAATGGCAAATTGGCAATAGTGGTTATAGTAGTCTGTCTGAATTGACCTTGACATTTATCCAAATTCATGTAAATCAATAAATGCATAACCAGCGAATGAAATGAGCGAAACAACTATTATCTAAGAAGCCATGGTTGTTGTGGAAAGTAATTACAAGTGGTCCCTTGCACATTCGTGAAGAAGCAATTGTGAATATAAATCATAATGTCCTTAGATGGTAGTATGCTATCTTTTCTGGTCACCAAACAGTGTCCAATTGCTTAAATTGACTCTCTTACTAAAGAAACACATCTTTACAGCTTCTCAAAATATTAAAATCTACTCGTAATAAATACGTCTACCAAAACTGAGCGACGGATATACAGGGGATTTTAACCAGTCAACAACTAATTCAGACACTACAAGGCTGAGCAAAGCAAAACTAATCCAAACTATAACAGCTTTACCTTATTTATATGCAAGCCAGTCATGACACCAAGCAAGGGTATTAATCAGGGGATAACTTTGAGCTTAATTTTTGGTTAAATAGTGTTGTGTCAATGAAATACTTTGGACACGCATATCTGGACATAGATGCCCGCAGCTGTCCAATGCATGTGTGACCCACTCGCATCATGTAGAGCTCACGTGCATCTCGAACGGCTCGAAACAGATCTGTGTTGTGTCCAGACATCAGCATAGCTCTTATTTTATTCCAGTAACTTGTGGATGGTGATTATCTCCAACTCCTCCCATTCAACAAAATTCATACAAACAACATCAAAAGTCCTCTAACTAAGACAACTTTCCTCCTCTCTACATTCATACCTCATATTAAGGACTAAAGAACTAAAAAGTTGAAGAATGATAGAAATGAAGAAGCATTAGACAAAACTCAAACAACAGGAAAGTCTTCTTCCCTCCAAACAAAGTCTCACCAACTATTTACCCACAAAAAAAAAAATTCTCACCAACTTACCTTCGATGAGTGAATTTCCACAAAAAGAACAAAACTTCAAGTTTGGCTTCGAATTTCCAACTCTTTATATAGTCCAAGATTTGCTCCAAGTAAAACCTAAGAAATCGAATTCCCCACATAAAACAACAGTCTTTTGCTTCCAAACAGCCTATAAACTAATCATCTATCCCTATCAACAATTTACCCACCAATTCACGAAATTCCAAGCAACTAACAGGCAGGGGGAGGATTGAGAGCGCGAGCAAGAAACCCTACAATTGATTGAAACAACAGAGGAAAAAAAAAGCGCAAATGTTAAACAATTTTCGAGCAAGAACACGAACCTATGAAATGACTCGCTTGTCTTCTGTGATCAGAAGAACTTCTCGAAGGGAGAAATGAGGAGTGAAAACGAGTGAGTACAAAATGAGGCGAAGAAGAGCGTAACTGAAATTGGGGTAGAGAGAGGACAGAGAGGCAAATTGACACGTTGGGTCTCTTCGGAATTCGCATCTTGGATTTATATTGGCATCTTCTCTCGATGTGGAGGGAAGGCGGATAAGCGGAATCCGATTCGGGGATAAGGGTGGAGCTACTGCGATTATTACATGTAGTTTGTATAGTTGAATGACGCATTTAAATAGGGGGTAAAATTAATGGTTGGGATTGGGGGACGATTCGATTATTCGGAGTGGGTATTGGGTAATCCAATTGGGAACGGAATCGGATTCCGGGAATGTGCTTCGGTTGCATCGAAGATTGTTTGTTGAGGGGATTTGAATGCAAGTTTTGGAGTGGTGTGCTGAGGTTAAAGATACGAGGCGCCACGTGGGTTGGGAGTGGCGTTACGTTTTGTGAGTGGCGGCGGCGGTCGGAGGGTGGTTATCGGCGGTGAACGGCGGAGGAGAGGGTAATGGCTTTTGATTTTCTTCTTCTTTTTTTCCTTTTTTTTGCGGGTTTCGTAACTGAAAAACGACTCGCGCAATTGTGTAGGGGAGAGGATGAAGGAGGAGGTGATTTAGCGTGAGTTTGGATAAAATGCGCCGTTTTAAGTATTTGAGCGTACATATTTAGGATCAATCATGTCTGTCGTTGTTCGGGCTCATACGAGGCTCATATTGATGATCAGAATTGTATATTATGTAATTGTCAATCGGATAGATAATCTGGTGAAAATTCGTGTTGATTGAATGACTTGAAATATACTTTATTGGAAAGCATTTATTTAAAAAATTGGAAAAAAGTGGTTTCGATCAAGTGTATTGTGTACATGCTTTTCAAGATTAATGTGATCCGATCAGGTATTAGAAAGAATTCAACCTATACGTGTTTTTGTAGGGTTGAAGTGCTTGATGAGAACTACATAATTTACGATTTCGATCATCAATGTGGACACCGTATGAATCTAAAAAGGCTGAATTGGATGGGAAGCTCCTCTCCTATTACTAGAGGGAGGAGCCATATCCATTTATTTAGTTGAAAAGGTTCACATTTTTCCTGTGTTTTATGAAACTTTTTTTTCTTATTGTAGTACTCCCTCCGTCCCCAAATTTTGGTCGCTCGCTCTATTCTAACCGGATAAAAAACTAGTTATAACTTTAAATCGATAATGAATTTTATATTCAATATCGATCTTTTTTGATAGACAATATCGATATTTTTCAATATCGATCGAGATCTATCTTATAGATTTAATCGAGATAGATCTCGATTAAATCTATAACACAATGTTTTTAAAATCACGTAAAACAATGTAAATTATGAGATATAATCAATTGAAAAGTAGCACGAACTTCCAAAAAAGACAAATAAATGGGGACGGAGGGAGTAATTACTAAACACGCTTGTCCTTTTCAAGTAAGGTAATACGTAGGTGAGGACGAGAGCGAAAGCAAAATGCCTGAGGGTAAAATAAAAATATATTCAAATTTCTAAAATTCATGCATGTGATGCGAGGATTGATGGGATGTTTCACTAACAAAAAATAATTTTTTCCCAAAAACTAAGACAGTTCATTCTCTCATAATCCATCATATAAAAATCGTGAAAAATCAGTTTATTCTAAAAACACCCTTAGCGGAACACCCCCTGAGAGCAAATAATACCATAAAAAAATATGTGATTCAAGTCCTACATTGCAAACTATTAGAATTTGAGAGGGCAGAATCAAAAATGGAATTAAGGAGCGAGAACTGCGCTCAAGTATGGGATAAAAAAGGACAGATTGAAAGAAGGATGAACCCGGATGACCGTCCTACTCCTTTCCACGTTATATTTTTATTGTTATGAGTTTTTGAATGATGTTTTGCTACCAACACTTTAATTGTTTGTAATACTATTTTGTTTTTAAATTGGAGAGGAATGCACATGATTGTATGTATTTAATATTTATAGTTAACTAGAGTTATAGTTAAGTGGGATCATCATATCTTAATAATTGAATAAGTTGACCAAGCACGTGAGTGATAGCTAAGTTGGTAGGTATGGATTTATGTAATGTGATTTTTACGTTGATCTTGTGATTTTTAATTGATAGACACGAGACATCATATTTCTATGCACAAGATCAATGTAAAAATTACATTACATAAATCTTGCGTCCTAGCAATAACCAACGGAAGGATTACGTGAGTTAGGAGAGGAATCGGGTAACCGGTGGGCCCACTTGGGATATGGATATTCAGAATCTGGGAATGCGCTTCGGTTCCATCGAAGTTTGTTGGTGTTAGTGAGTTTGGTGGTGGTTGAATGGTGGTGGTTGGCGGTAAATGGCGGAGGAGCTGGCTAGCTAGAGTTTTTTCTTTGTCTTGTCTGGTTTCGTAACCGAAAACCTACTACCTTGTTGTGTTGTGGAAAGCATGAAGACGAGTGGGAGGAAGAAGACGAGGCTTATTTTACGGGGGAATGGGCGTTATCCATCGCTGTCTTTTTCCATATCACATTTTGCATGTTTTCTAGTAGGCTCTTTTTTTATTAGTAGTAGTAGTAGTAATTATGTAGTAAACGAGTACCTCAGTTCGTTTATAACTCTATACGCATTAATGTAAATATAATGCGGGACATCGTTTTACAAGGACAAAGGTGTTATTAATTACTAGTAGCAGCTCGAGGCTCGGCTCGGATCGGGTCGACTCGTTTAATAATCAAGTCAAGCTTCAAACTCAATTTTAGACTCATGTAGTATACTATTTAACATTGTAAAGTTCTGTCCATTTGTGTAAGCTTGACTCGTTTACTAAATTAACTAAGCTCAAGTTTAAATTGTGGCTCGTTAATTTAATTAGTAAACAAGCTGCTCTCAAGCAATACAAAACTCTGAATACGTGGAGTATAGACCAATTTTGGCTCGTTAAAAATTTTCAATTAATGTATTAGAGGCATTAAAATAAATTAAGCTAGACTAAACACCATTTAAAGCTCCAAACTTGACCTTTAGACCAATTTTCTGAAGATTCTAAGGCAGAATTATACTTATCACTCAGTATTCTAGCGGGTCCATTTCTTTTGAAAACGAAAATATAGTGACCCGGCATCTGATGCCCCACACGAGAACAAGAACCAGAAAAAAGGTGATAAGAACAAAGAACAACAACAAATCAAAGTGTCCCAAAAAAATAAACCAACCGAGAGTTTGGCAGGAATGTTTATAGCATCCTTTGAAAAATCTGAATGGATGGGATTCATTTGAATATAATCTTTTGACTTCCCCTTGGGCGTGACTATAAGGGCTTCCGACCCGCTGTGAAATGTTCGGTAGAGTCACAGTAATTGTTTGTGAGAACATGCTGTCACTACAACACCACCTCGATGCAAGCTGATGAAGTGTTTAACGTTTCTTTCCAACTTATTAGTTTTCAATTAGTTAATATAGATATAGATATTTGTCACGTGTATGTGGATAGTTACTGAATTAAGCTAACAAAATTGCGTAATTCTATGGAAACCGATGAAATCAGCTTGTGTGGCCTACTCTGGAGACCCGTACGAATAATTCGAGCCGTTCATTAATTTTATGATAATTTTTCTAGTGGCTGCTGAAGAAATACAGCTTAATTGGATAACCGTAAGTATTTCATCTAATGCTCGAGTTTTTCATTCAAAATATAGGATCCTAAATTCTAAATAAAATTTTGGAACATTGGATGAAGCATTTATGGTTATGTAATTGAGCTAAATTGTTAGGGGCCAGTTAAAACATTATTTCAAAATCAAACCGCTCAGGTTGTTATGTGTGAGATTCAAAAAACGAGTCTTACAAGCCAATCTGTACCTATCGGTACAGTCATAGCGGGCCATAATTAGTCTGGTCAAGACTAATATCAAGGGGGATGATGATGTATATCCGCTTTGTTTTATTATCAGATGTACACAAAAAATGAAGGATAGGTGTTTATAATTTTTTAAGTTATTTGTCAAAATATCTTTTTTCTTTTTTGAGTGTGCGCTTTCAAAATCCAGTTATTAAAAATACACTCCTCAAGCACTCCTCAAGCGAATGTTAATATAAAAAATTAAACACAGACTGATAAAAATTCAAAACAATATGACAACAAGACAACGGACGGGTTTTGTCGAATATAGCGGATATCAACCACTTTTTCACCATTTTTCGCGCCTATCTTTCGCCCACTAGAATCCAAAGAAGAAAAAGTTAAATTTACATTCCATTTATTTTCTCACTCTCTCAATATAATGGAAAGGAGAAACTTACAAACCTTAAAAAGAGGAGGTAATTAAATAATCATCCGTTTTTTGGACACTATTTAGATTTTCATCCCCCTTGTTTTACGGAGTTATGTTTTCATCCTTTTTCATTGTGAAATACCTTTTCTACCCTTTTATACTGAATTATATTTTTTTCTCAATTTTGTGGGATTCAACAAGTTCCTAATTTTGTGGGATTCAATAACGTCCTAATTTAGTGGGATTTAACCATTTTTTAATTTAATGAGATTCAATCACATCCATTAAGTGATATATAACAAGAGAAATTTCAAATTCAAAAATTTATTACTAATGTATGGTGAAATTATAGATAACCAAGCAAAAATAATAATAATAATTCGCACCAGCAAATATGGTATAAATGGCATGCATGAGCCAAACGCCAAGTTTATGGTAAAAATAAATACTACCACAGTAAAAATGGAGAAATTTTGAATAAATATGGTAAAAATGGCAAATGTAACCAATGACCGAGTAATGTGGTAAACTTATAACTAGTCCAAAAATATGGTAAATATAATATTTTATGTTTTGTATTTGATTTTTAATTTTTAGCATGATTACTCGATTTTACCATATTTTATGTTTTGTATTTGATTTTTACCACGATTACTTGAATCATGTAAAATGTATCAACCACATAATTGACATTTCATGGTAAAAATAAAAGACGACCAAAAATCATGGTAAAAAGATCAAAACTCATGGTATATAGATAAGGACTATGTACGTTCTCCTTGTACACGCTCCTTATCTATGTAGGCCCGCATAGTGGCAAGTATGGTGAAAAAAATGGCAACATATTCCGGAAAACATGGTAAAATCAAGTAAAAAACTGCAATCATGGTCAATACATAGTACCTACAGAAAAATGGATCATGGTAAAACTACTCAAAACTATCCAAATAACCGTCAAAATACCCCCCAAAACATGGTAAAATCAAGTAAAAAAACTGCAATCATGGTCAATACATAGTACCTACAGAAAATGGATTATGGCAAAACTACTCAAAACTATCCAAATAATTGTCAAAATAGCCCCAAAACATCATAATAATTGGAGACATCACAACTAATCAATCCAAAACTCTCATGCCGGGGGACCATTCGCCCACAGTGATGAGAAACATGGCTACATACTGATCAATCCAAAATACTGTTTGGGATGGTTCTGCTACAATGATTGAGTTTTTGGATGGTTTCGCCGATACTGTAAAACCCAATTACAAGTTCTTTCTAATTAACTCACAAATGAAGAAAGCATTTAATCAATCAATCAATGCATGACCAAGACAATCAATAATGTTCAAAACTAGAAAAACGAAGGACCAAAAAAATTATACCTTAATATGTTAGGACGACAAGGAGTCCAGGACTAATTTCTTCGGGACGACATAGAAGGAGTTATGGACGCGTAGATTTTGAGATTTCTGGGTGAGAGAATCTCGGGATTTCTGAAGAGAATTGCGGTTGAAGAATGAGACGGTGGATGAATGATAATACGAGATAATAGGATTGGGTTTTATCCCCAATCCCGTAATTACAGTAAAGGACCTCAAAAATTTGAAAATGGTCCACTACCCACCCCTATATATGCAGCTTTTAATTTAGTCATCAACGTTACAATTATATAATTATATATAGATAAAGGGCATTTTAGGATTTTTTTTGAATCTGGGGATGGAAACATAACTCCTAAATAGCCTTAGGATGATTTTCTAATTTCAAGTGCCTAAAAGGATCATTATTTAATATCAAAATTCAACGCCATTGAAAAAGTTATTTCTCCATCCATTTATCTCGTTGCAAAACTTTTTCCGAAATCTATAGCTATCCACTTTGACCTCCAAATTAAAAAAATTGAGTTCACAACTGCATAGATTGACAAATACTTAAATTGTAGTATAACCTCAGTTTTTGACTTGGCAATAATGCATTTGATAGTCGAGATGATCTCAAACCCTCCGTACAAAATCTCTATTCGGTACTCTCGTGTTGTTGGACAAACCCCGTACGTCTCATGGTCTGGTTCTCCTGTTGCTCTATGTTGATGATATAATCACTATTGTTAGCATAGAAGTATTGTATAGGCATATGATCCCAGCACAAAAAAATAAAATTTCTAAATCTTAATTATAATTTTATTAGCAATATTTGACTATAATATTAAAAAAAAGTCATAAGACCGTGTCTTTCCATATTACCATGAGTTCTACCACCAAGATCGGACTCATGGTTCCATTCCTGAATTACTTTAGATCACTTGCTACTTCTTCTTCTCGATTGTGCGACATTCAAGCAATAATTCATGGAGTCTAGACTAGATTATGTATAGTTTTTCAAAAAAAAAAAAAGGATAAAACTACTTACTCTCACTCTTGCTTGGTACTATGGAAGAGTTTTTACTCCAAAGATAAGGTTCTTAAAGTGAATATCACAGCAATTGTATCACAAGGGGATGTAGCTCAAATGGTAGAGCGCTCGCTTTGCATGCGAGAGGCACGGGGTTCGATCCCCCGCATCTCCAACCAGATATTGTGATGTTTTTTTCTCGATCTTCCCAGTTCCCACGCCTATTATGAACCGCGCGCTCAAATCGTGACCAATTAGAACGCTACCCGCCATGTCACCGCCACGATCCTGCCTTATCCCCTCTCCTCCCCCCATTGCCGCCCCATTCCCGCCAAAATCCCTCTTTCCACCTCCGCCAACATCACCACTCCCACCGTCCAACCACCACGTCCACCGCCTGAAAATCAACATCTCACGCAGAGACGCTTTTTTTGCACTCTCACTACCGTTTCTCCTCCCTTCACTCCTCCAACCTCCCACCGCATCTGCCTTCTCCATCGGCATCTGTACGCGCTCTTCTCCCGCAACAGTGTTTCCTGTAAGTGTTTATTTGGAACCCTAATTTATTCATTTACTTGTATGTGTTTTATTTTTTTAGCAGGACCGAAAGATTGGTTGAGAGAGCAGAAGAAGAAGTCTGCTAATTTCCTCTTGGCTCCCATTGACGGCTCCCGCAACATTCTCCGCGCTGCTTATCTCTTACTATGTATTTCTCTCTCTATACATATACATGTTTGTACGTATACACCGAGCGGAGGACCAAGGGGCACCGGGTGTCCAGGCCGTGCACAACTCCAGATATTCTTACGTATCATACTTATTTTCGATATTAATATTGAAAAATTCTGTAGGGTCTAGATTAATTTAGAAAAATTCTTAAAATCCTACCCAAAAAAATCTCAAATTTCCAGTTATCAATCATTTCAAGTTATCCCTTCCTTGGACCCTGCAAGTAGCCATACATAATTGTGAAATATATTTCTTTGTAATCATTGTGAAAATACATGTGTTGAGCCGCTGCTACGCTCAAATCATGTGTCCACCACTGAGTCGCTCAAATCATGTGTCCACCGCTGAGTCACACACGTATATGTATGTTTTTGAATGCGCGAGTTGATTGATTTTGCATGGGAATGACAGTGAAAGGCGACTCTGAATATGTGGAGAAGGACATGGAAGAAGTTCAGGGAATGTTGAGGTCTGCTTCTAGGGATTGTGTTCCAAAAGAGAGGAATTCTTTTGTTACATTTCAAGCTAAAACGGGAGTCGAGGTTTCGTATTTTCAATTTTTTTTTTTTTTTTGTGGTTGAAAAAAGTAATATTTGATGCATACGCTGTTGATTGTGGGAGGAATTATGGAAGGAAAGGAAGAGGCTAAGTTTCCCTGTAATTTTCCTTTCCCTTGGTAAATCCTTTTGCAAAACTGATGTTTCAATCATGGTGTTAGGCATGACATGTAAGTGGGAGGAATTTATGGTTTCCTGAGTCTAGATTATTCATGAATGAACTTTTGGAGATAATTTATTGAGAATTTCTAGAAAGAATTATTGTTTTTTGTTAGGAATGCTTCAAGTAGGTCATGGAGGATTACCAGAATAGAAGGGGAGGTTTTAGGGAAATCTGATCATACATGCTTGTAATCGCACCTTTAGTTTAGTGGAGCCTATTCAGATAGGTGGGAAATGGGAAGGGGAGCAAATGCAAATTTGTAGTCTTAAACTTAATTACTGGTTTCATTTGCTGAATAACAGGTTTGCACATTCCAGTTGGTTCTGAAGAATGCGGCTTCATTGCTTGATGATAATGATCCTACAAAGTTGGAAGCTGAAGCTAGTCTTAGGGATCTCGTAAGGTACTTTACTAATCTCCATTATTTTCCTTGTCCTTTTGATGCTTGGATCGTTAGGCATGCCAAAATGCACGGGTCATCATAGAGTGCTTTTAACTTTCTTCCAGCGCATTTGAATATTTGAATGTTGCTTGGATATCCTAGTAAATGGCAGTTATTAAATGTAATTCTATAGCATATCACCTACTCCTTTGTTAACTGGACTAAGGCTTTGTTCAGTTTTGACTGAGTTGCATACTACTTGTGCTATATATTAAGCGCCAAAATTGCACCATATGGCATGGTTTGAGGGAGGCAAACCAGGTGGCATAACCAATATGTAAAGATGGGTGTGGCTCAAGATTTGTGAATGGTTTCAATGTTAGATCCCCTGATGATATCATGGAACTTCTGTTGGCAGGTTAAGCTGCAATTGAATTTGAAAGGCACTAGGCGTTTCGTCATTTTGGTTGTTTGTTTCATTTCCCTTGCAGCAAAAAAATATGTGTTTGAATTCAGCTTTTGTATGGTGTTCTCCTGGATCTTCAACAGGCATTAATCAGCATGTAATAATTCATAATTTCATGGTCAATTTGGTTGGAGAAACTTGAATGATTTTCCTGAGTTGTTTAATTTAGTCCCTGTTGGTTACAGAGGTCTTTTGTGGCATGAACCATCGATACGAGTTTCATGGAAGAACCATTCTCTTTTCATATTCGTCAATTTGCATCACAATAATCCAAGTATTCCTAAGTTTCACTTTGTGTATTTTGTTACTAACAATAGTTTTTGAGTTGTTTTCATTATTTATTATGATTTGTTGTTTTTCTAAAAATGATTGCAGGTCCTTTACCTCTCTCAACGTTGAGGCAAATGAAACTGATATTCAAATTCCTTCTAGCAGGTATGGATTTTGCAAAAATCAAGAAACAGTTGCTGTAGTTTCCCACATGTTATCGTTCTAGCTGATACACTTAATGCGATGAAGAAATGCTTGAAATAGTGGATGGAACCCCAATTTCCTTACTAGCTGATGTAAAATTAATAAAAGATCATGGGGCTTAGTCAGAATCAAGATGGATTGTGGTGTTCCACATGAGCTGGTGTATTATTCTGGTCATTTTATATGGCATATACAGCAATTATCAGCTAATATTTGGTTTCCTTCATTAAAAAAAAAAAAAAAAAAAAAACCTTCTAAGATGCGCAAATATAGGTTTGATACCTTTGTCTAGTAGCATATGTTGGCAACATTTGGCTGGCTTTCAAAACGGGGTTCCAGGCCCCAGCTTCTGTTGTTTTCCAGCATGTTTGGTGGAATCGTGAAATGGGCTTTCTAAACAATGTTCGACCCTTGGAAGTCCATTTTCTGGAATGAGCTGGAGTGTATTCCTCAATCAACTTCTTACAAAATTTAGACTTCCAGTCCTATCCCTGAATGGATTGTTTTATGCCTACCTTGTCCTCATTTGTTGCTGCGTTCACAAACTGAAGACGAGATGTCACTCGTTCAATCCTAGAAACCATAGCAGTTGTCAAGTTTGGGTTCCAGTTCATAATCTGCGATAGGAGATTTTTGGAAGTTTTTTTTTTAGATGAAGTCTCCATGGATGGTTTTGGAAGAATTTTTCTTCAATTGAGACTTGAGACCTGTGGCAGAGTATAACAGAGATAACACCAAGGTGAAGCTCTGATAAAAGTTGCTGCGGCGCCCTCTCTAATAGAGTCTCTGGGCTGGCCATAATGCAGAGCCTTCAAAGAAACCATATTCCATGACCTTTCGTGATTATCTGTATGCTTGCAGTTAGACCTTTTATGTTCGAAGTTCCTACATTTTTCTTCTCGCATTCCCAGATAACACGGACAAAAGGAGTAAGAATATGAACATTACCAGCCAAAGGATGGTCCACGGGGCTCTGCTGCCTGTCCTCTTTCTTCTGTTGAATGACTTATTAGAAAGTCCATCTAAAAGAAGTCCTTGCTTTCTGGGAAAGTTACAGCAGAGGCTAGTTGTTTAGAGTGGAGAGTGGAGACTGCAGGTGCCATCGACTCAACATGCATACCAATGCCATTTTTATATTTTTCAGTGGACGTACTGCCGGAGTGGTCGAGTAAGGCGGTGTTCTTGGACATGCTATGACTTGATTCTTCCCAGCCTAAAGACTCATGCTGAGAAGCCATGAACACGCTAGGGGAACTATAGTGGACAATATTGATGGTCTCCAGTTAAATTATGTCAAGTTGCGTCTATTGTTGATAACCAATGATAAGCAACTTTCTTAACCATATTGTTGCGGATAGTGGACAATATGGTCGAATTGGTTGATCTTCTTTGTGAAGTCAAATTAAGCTATGGTTAAATTTCCAATCTAAAGGAATTTTAACCAAACCCATGAGCATTTGAAGTATCCCCGCGCAGCACTCTTTGCTAATACCAGGCCTGTTAATCTCCTTTGATGCAGGCAGAAGGTGGCAGATGCACTCATGGACACAATATCTTCCCTAAACAAATTCGAGCAGGGTATCAAGGATTGCCTTGAAATTTAATTGTTTTAATTTCCTTCGGAGTTGAGAGATTCTGGTTCATATAGCGCTGAGTTGAAGACAGAAATTGTTCAAGTACGCCCCTTTGCTGACCTTTTCAATTTGTCTGTGCATTCATTTTGTAAAACATACTCTTTCTTAGCTAGTTTTGGTATCCTTGGTAGATAATCCGTTATTTCTACATGCATGCTGTCTATAGATTATTTATGCCACAATACTGGGCAACTGCCTTTGGTCTCCACTTGCTTTCTCTCATCCTGAGTTGCTGTAAAGAATTGACAATATCAATTCTTTGAAGTCTTTGCCTGGTTGTGTGCTAAATATGACTCTCTCTCTCTCTCTCTCTGTGTTTACTATACCCTTTTAGGAAATGTGGCATCAACGAATTTGGTTAGGTTGACTATTGATGAATCTTGCACGCCATTTGATAGAGGAGGCAGTGGATGACTACTTCCGTATTAATGAGTTTTATGACTGCTGTAGCTTTTTTTTTATCCATTTATTTGATTCATTAATATGCTGAAAATGCTATCCAGTTATGTGTTGGATACTTGGCAAATCCACTATAATTCCAGTTACCCATTATCAACTCCATAAAAATGACCACTTGACTTGAAATCGGTTGTTGTCTGGCCTAATATTTTTTCAAGGTATGATGAGTTTACAAAGTTAAATGCTGTTTTGCTTACTGTCTATGCTCTCTCCACAGGATAATTAGAAGTACATCCAACCGCTAACACAAGGAGTCTAAGCCGCTTTAACTGTCACTCGATACTGTCAAATGATGTACGCATGCTACATTTTGGTGACCTTTAAGATTGTTGTATGTTCTTTTGTATGAACTCTGATAGCATTGTGTGCACAAGGTAAAGCTTTCACTCCTTGATGTCTTGCTTGTATATCTGAAATGGATCTTAACTTCCTTTGTGGAATCACATATTTTGCATATGGCGAATGATGATATCGGATGAAAAATGGTTGCAGCAATCGTAAGATGTATTTACTACAAGGAATAGCGCAATGCATATTCAACTTCTTGCTAGCTAGAATATGTTGGTAATCTGCATGGAGGACATGTTAACCTTGTTGTGTCCAAGATTGATCAGTTCGTATTTTAATTTTTACTGGTTAAGATTTTCTGTTATGGTTCTTTTAGCCAAGGTTTGTAGGTTTAGGCAGGGTTTCCCACTTGTCTGATCTGGATTGGTGGGGTGGTCAACTCATAATAACCCACTCTTTTTGGTTTCCTTGTCAAAGTTTGCATTAGTCGGAGAGTGACGGAAAGCATTTATTCTGAGTTTGTTCCAGCCTCCAGGAGCTCTATTCAAGACTTAAGCTGTAGCTAGCCTCTAGACGTGTAATGGAAAGAAACCCTCCACTAAAATAAACAACTTAGTGCATATAATGTTTGTTTCAGGAGTAAAAGTGGTATTCCACGTTTATAGTAGAAAAACAGATGAAACAAAAAGTCATTGACGATTTAGTGTACTGGGCTGTTTTTTTCTTCCTAAAATTCGTCGAAAGGATGGAAGTTGCATTAGGACAAATACCATGAGAAATGTTTGTCCACAAGTTAAAAAAATGTCACTGTATTTCTTGCTTTGAAAATCACCCATCGACTTGTTGTGGTTTTGTTGTGGATGCAATTTTGTATTTATTGTGGCAGCACTAACAAAGAATGATGCCTAAAAACTATGATCTGGAGTTAGACATGTATAATATCTAAAAACATGTATGGAATTGACTCTTTTATGGATTGGTTCGTTTGGGTGAACCAGAAGCATTCACCAAGTACAATCGACAACATGGTGTTCCATCATCCGGGTGGGTTTGGAGTGATCTGGGCAACCCGCGAAGCTTGTTGAAGAGATTAAGCGGGTCATTCAAGAGCCCAAAATGAGCATCCGGATCACCAATTTGTGAAAGCTTAACATCAGAAAACCCTAGGGTGGGAAGCAAATGGTCAGGCCAATCACTATAGAAATTGAACATGGAGCTGGAGAGAGTGGTTGATGGCTTGTTCATGAAATCTGCTAAGAGGACTGTATGGGCAATAGTGCAATTTTCAGCTATGGTCTTCAGTACTTCCATGGCATGTGAGTGGGAGAGGTAGTAAAGGATGCCTTCCAAAACCCACACCGTATTCTTCTCAGGGTCAAATCCTGATTTCTGAAGCTTTTGGACCCAGTTATTATCTGTGATATCAGCTGCCACTCTACTTAGAGATTTTGCTGTCATTGTTGCATGTTGGCAATAATTTGTTGATTCAGCTGCTGCTTGTAGAATGGTGGCTTTCATTTGCAAGACTTCTTGAAAGTCTACCTCAAAAACGTCGCTTTCTTTCAAGCAGCTTAATCGGTACGCCCTTGCATCCATTCCTGTAATGTAAACAATTTCATTTTGCTGAAATTTTGGTTTGCACTTGTAATTTAACTCGAGATTTATCTGCATTATAAAGTAAACAAGCTGAGTGCCGGTTTGAGTAGAAAATATGACTTCCTGAAATTGGGGAGGGTAGGACCCCTTCTTGGAAGAAAGCACCTTTATTTTATACTCAACCCCTTGGAAAGGCCACCTGGCTAAAATTGTATTGAAATAACTATCCCCAGTTTTGGTTTTGCACATGCTTGAAGACATTTCTCTCAATGAGTAGTGGTGCACACTTTTCGCTCCATATAAACGTCCAAGTTTTGGTGACAACCATCTTTGTGAGGCAATATGATCATGTTGCCAAAAAATCAGGGATTCCATTTTTTTGGGTGGTAATTGAGAAGAAAAAGCAACACAACTATCTAGTAGGACGGCATGCCCTTCCAAACCAACAAAACTCAAACACGAATTAATCTAGGTGGCCAATTTAGAGCTAAAACTGAACTGGAGATTGACCGATTGAAGGGAAAGACTCAGAGGGTTGAATTTAACAGTGTGAAGCTCAGAAGTCTTGACTCTGATATCATTCTTTAATTTTTCTGATCAGATAAATGCAGTCTCTATAAATGCCTAGAAAATTTCTGAATTTCCTTTCCTTCCATTTGTTTGTTAATATACATGATCTGTTCGTTTGGAGGGTTGAAGTAACAATGCAATTTTGTACCAGGTAATGATTTCTGTATGCTTTGTTAAATTAAACTAGATGAACTAAAAAATTTGTGCTGTGGAAATGGTATGTGACTCTGTGTATTGTGAAATGGCACATGTGCTTAGTCTGCTTTTGTGCCTTTTGCCTACAGTTGTATTAAGCCGGTGACCTGCCTCACATTTTTCGGCACGATTTACTTTGGCTGCATTTATACGAACTATTTCAGCTTAAAACATGCTAGTTACAGAAATGCAAGAAGTATTACAAAAGCTTTTAGTTGTCACCAACCTGCACCAAGAAGAACAACCTGCGCTCCACTGGTCCCATAGAACGAATCGATCGCTGCTTCAATCTTCGCATCAAACCACATGGTCCTTACAGCAAGAATCACCCCAGACACTTCCCTAGCATTGCTGAGCCTATCCTTCTTCACCTTCTCATAAAAACCCCTCAAGTAAACTTCTCCCGCAAGTAACTCCGCAAGCTGATCATTCACCGCGTGCTTCCACAAAGCCCTTCCGGCGGCCGTCTGACACGCAGACCGCCGGAGTGGGTCCCATTCGGTCTCGACGTCGGCGTGGATTTTTCGGACCAGGTCGGTAAATAGTAAGTCGGGTAGCTCTAGTTCTGGCCATGTTTGGTGTTCTGACATTGTTTTGATTTTTCACCACAGGTTATTGAAAGGCTAATAAGGTAGAGAAGAAAGTACAGATATGGTGGTTGCATTATATAGAGAAGAAAGGGTGTTTTGGGGGATAAGGAAAGAGAGCCACACACACAACCAACGTTTGTGAGAGCAGCTCAAACCGTATCCAAGCTTCTGTTTTGCCTTAAGGTAATGAGGTGTCCACGACAACGATCAAAATTCATGCGTTGATAATTTCCTTCTGTCCTGTCTGTATAGGTGGGAAAAGTAACTAGTGGTGGATCCCACTTGATTTGGCCTATTGTGATGTGGTTCCCATCTAAGTCTAACACGAAAAATTGGTAGGTGCTCCGGGGGATACAGTCACGTGACGCTTATAGGCATCCACCCGCCTCCCAATTATGTGGGGTTATGTAGACATCACCCGCCTTGCAATTAGGGGTCTTGAGGCGTCACGTGGTACAGTGTTGGAATTGGAAGTGTTATTATTAGTGTACTTGGTCCATGAGGATCATGACAAAGCACTGCTGTGTTTTTTTGTGGCCGCAGCTCTTGCTTTGTCTGCGCGTTCCTGGATTTGTGGCCTGTGATTTCCGGAGGCAAGAGAGATGGCTGGTTCATTCAGTGGGAACGATGTTCTTCTCTAGCTTTGTTTGGTAGTAACATTTTTAGTTTTTGTTTTCTCATATTTGTTGGTAAATGTTAGTACAATTTTGCGACACAAAATTAAGCTTGCGATTTTGAAACTTAAGTAGTAGTAAAGTAGAAGGGCCCCTTAATTTTTTTAAGCGGCCGCGACTCAAGCTTTAATTCAAGACAGGCTTTGCCACTTCCTTTATGCGTTCAGCCACTTCCACTTCCTGTAGGAACCCCTTCAGTTATCAACGCTGCTGGCAACGAAAAATTGTGACTGGACATGACTGTTATACGATTATAGCAGATTAATGTTACAGTTTTTCTCAAAATTCTATTTTTTGTCAATAATTTCAATAGAAATCTATTGGCAGGTCCTATTATTTGGAATTTTGGCCCACTGGGTCCTGGGCTAAAATTTATTGCTGGAGAGGTCCTAGGGCACAAATATGGTTGGAGGTTTTACTTTTTTGCCCATCCTTGTCGTCGTTACTCTTTGTTTTTACTAACCATTTAGGCACTTTCATAGGGTACCTTAGAATTTTAACCACTTTCATAGGGCACCCTACAATTTAGGGTACCCTAAATTTAGAATGTACATTTTAGAATTTAGACCGTATATTTTAGAATTTAGACCGTATATTTAGAATTTTGACCGTACATTTAAGAATTTAGACTGTATATTTAGAATGTACATTTTAGAATTTAGACTGTACATTTTAGAATTTAGACCGTATATTTAGAATTTAGACTGTACATTTAGAATTTAGGGTACCCTACAGTTTAGGGTACCCTAAATTTAGACCGTACATTTTAGAATTTAGACCGTATATTTAGAATTTATACCGTACATTTTAGAATTTAGACTGTCTATTTAGAATTTAGGGTACCTTACAGTTTAGGGTACCCTAAATTTAGAATGTACATTTTAGAATTTAGACCGTACATTTTAGAATTTAGACTGTATATTTAGAAATTAGACCGTACATTTAGAATTTAGACAGTACATTTAGATTTTAGGCATTTTCATAGGGTACCCTAGGGTTTAGGTTTAGGGTACACTTTCCTATTATAGGTTTTTTAGTGGTTTAGGTACTTTCATAGGGTACCCTAGGATTTTAGGCACTTTCATAGGGTACCTTAGGATTTAGGTTTAGGTTTAGGCACTTTCATAGGGTACCCTAGGATTTAGGTTTAGGTTTAGACACTTTCATAGGGTACCCTGGGGTTTAGGTGGGGTGGGTAGAGAGAGAGATGGGACGGATAGAACATGGAAAGGTGAAATGATGGGCCAGAGGGTATTTTTGGATGAAAAGAATGCGCAGGACCTGGTGAGGCATGAAGTTTGTTTGACAATTTTTGGTGGGACTTGTTGGGGTATGGTCCAACCTTACAGGACCGGCCCACAAATTTGCCTAATTTCAAAACAAATGTGGTCTGATCATGTTATAAAATCTCAGTTTTTTTGCATTGATGACCAAGATCCATTGGGCCCCGATTTGCTGCATAATGTATAGCAGCCCAATTTCTTAACAGTAGCCCAATGTGGTGAAACACTGAAAATCCAGGGGTAGGCAAAATGGACGAAACCGGAGGGCCTAGGCCTTATGGCTATGGACCAGCCTTGTGTCGTTAAAAAATTCCTTTGGGCTTGGTTCGTGGGCTCACATCAATACTCAGATGGGACCGGGCGTGCTGTTTCCACGTCTCTCTTACTTGTTATTTTCTCCGTCCAGCTTATGCGCACTTCAACTATTCTTCTTTTCAGTCCGGTCAAAAGCAGACCACCAATGTCATGACTAGGGGATTTACAAGAGATTTCTCTCTTAAGGCCTAGTCACAAAATGTTGCCAAATGTTGAATACAGGTAGGGCTGCAAACGAAGCTCATGGCTTGGCTCGTTAAGGTTCGGCTCGGCTCGATTCGGTTCGATAAGTAAACGAGCCGAGCTTGAGCTCGATTTTCAAGCTCGTTTAGTTAATGAGTTTGCTAAAGCTCGGCTCGATTACATAGGCTCGGCTCGTTTAAGGAGACTCGTTAAGTAAATTACCTTGGCTAGGCTCGATAAGGGCTTGGCTTGTTTATGACCGAGCCGAGCTCAAGCTCGATTTTTCGGCTCGTTTACTTAACGAGGCAAGCTTGAACACTAGAAAGCTCGGCTCGGCTCGGTTGCACCCCTAAATACGGGATAGGATGTCTGGATTTATAACTCGTGCGGTTTGCCAGTCGAGCTACCTCGGGATTCACGTGTTTCTTACTCTTCATTCTCAACTTGGTATGGGAATGTAAACTGGGGGCAAAAGCCAGACCTTATCCGAACCATTTCTGCCACTGGTGGTTGCGTTTCAATTCTCTCTTCAATACATGGTCCCATAATAAGCCACCAAACCTAGTTAGGGTGGCCCACAATAGCATATGCTAAGCACAAATATGGCCTCTGGAGGAATTGTTTATGATACTTTTCGAAAATAGTATTTTTTTTTTTTCCAGAAATTGTACTCCAGTTTTTTAATTTACGACAAGTATTACTCCTTAGCTGTAGTCCTGATGTTGAAAACTATGGTCGCAGAAATTATACGCCACTTTTTAAATTTACTGAAATAATTTTTGCACTTTACTCTTTTATAATTGCAATTCAAAATGTTTTATTATTATTTTTTTTTTTAGCCAAGAAAACTTATATAAGACTAAAGAAAAGGACACAAACCGGTCCGAAAATACAAGAAAAAAACAAAGAAAAATACAAAATTTGCCAAAAATGTACAACAATGACGATGGAAACCACGACTCCGCTCGGATGTGGCTGGAGGAAGATGACGGAATGATATCAGCAATCGGAGCTTCACATCTCTTCGTCCTACCGCAGTTACAGCTGTCAGGCGCCGCTGCCACCGCTGCTGCTGCTAGAGAACCCACAAATCCAGCACCCGAAGTTATGTTGAGTGTAATTTGAAGAGTGGAAATATTATTTTAGAGGGCGTTTTTTAGAAAGTGGAGTGTAGAAATCAATTTTCACGCTGAAATCGGAGGAGTGGGAGTCTAAAAGGCAATTTTGCTGATTTTCACACTCCACTTTTTTATAACCACTCTTTTTGGTCTTATTGTGATGTGAATTTACAAAATTAACCTTTCATTTGACTCTTTTACACTTGAAAAGACAACACTTGAAAAGACAATATTTTTAGAATAAATTAGTTTTTCATAGTTTTTTATATGATGTATTGTGAGAAAATGACTTGTTTTGGTTTTTGAAAAAAATTATTTTTTGTTACTAGAACACTCCCTAAAAAGGGGATGTGAAAATTACTACCCTTCTGCAACTCTTGGGCCAACCGTTTATAAAACTGCGATGAGCGAGCTAGATTTCAAGTAATTTATAAGTTTTGAAGTTGTTAGTACATTTTTTTTCAGTTAGACAACTTTTAAAGCTTCTTTAGAATAAGAGAAATATCTTTTTCGGTACTTTTAGATTTATTTTTTGAATCAGTCTTTTTTTAAATTAAAAAAAAACAATCTAGAATAAGTCTGGCAAAATGTAAAAATTTGACAGTCAACCTAGACTGTGCGAGTCATGGGGGACTTGTACACGTCAGGATGGTACAACGATACAAATTTATTTTTTAAACAAAGGTTATACCACACTCAATGACTACTTATTCAACCTCTAAATTATAAACACTTAATCCGAGATTGATTATTAAATTTTTTGACATTTTATCATAAACGTACACTTTTACAACTAATATTAACAGTTCGAATTGTGGTGCTGTTACATCATTTGGGATCAGAAAATCGAATAACCTCCTAAAGATTTCTAAAATCTTGATGACTTGATAAAAACCGAGTCTCTTTTTATTGCGCTGTACAACTTTGATTCTTTGAATTCATGCGGGATCATCTCCATTCCCTTCTTTTAAAAAAAAAAATTGAAAAGAAATCTCCCCTTTCCACCATTCCGGCAATACTTTTATTAGCGGGAAGAAAGATGATCCAGAACGTTTAACTTTAGTAGTATTTTACAAACAAAATTACTGAAAAGAATGAATAAATACATTTTTTGTTGTTGAACGAATGACAAATATGATTCGGAAATTTATCGTTTATTGTGTATGATAACTTGTTCATATGCCTCATGAGATTGAATTAAGATTGGGTTTCACAGACACGTCGTTTTGCAAAGTCTTACAACCTAAACGATTTGAATCATCTTTGCGAATAATGTGGGAATCGGGACTCCAATTGTGCCTTGGACATACCAGATTGTTTTTGCTCAGTAAACAGGCGTCGCCCCATGTTCAATATTGCATTATGACTTGTTCAGTTCTTTAGAGTAAAACAGTCTTATGAAAACTTAGTTGGACTGAACATTGGTAAGCAAGTCAACGAATCGCGGTATTTAGCTTGATTTTTGGGACATCAGTAATACCAAAGTACAATTATAAGATACCCATTGATAGGGCTGCAAACGAACCGAGCAGCTCGTGGTTCGGCTCGACTCGGCTCGATTGTATAGGCTCGGTTGTTTAAAAAGGCTCGTTAAGTAAATTACCCTGGCTCAGCTCCTTTATGACCGAGCCGAGCTCGAGCTCGATTTTTCGGTTCGTTTACTTAACGAGCCGAGCTCGAACACCATAAAGCTTGGCTCGGCTCGACTCATTTGCACCCCTGCAATCATTTAGGTCCAACCACTTAATGTTTCACATGACTAATCCTATGAAGAGAAAAGTTGAATCAAATTTTTTGGCTTGAGATGATACCCGTTAGGATAACACGTACCCTGAATACAGAGGGATGGAGTATGTCGGAGAGCTGATCCCAAGTCACAAAGACTTAGTTTTATCACGTCATAGTTGATTTTAGCAATCTCTTAGACTCCATATTTAATCTAGTTTTAATTGATTCCTACCAAAGAACGATTTTCTCCAAATCAATTGGTCTATTTATTTAGGTGGTATATGAGGAGCTAAATGTTTTTAAAATTTTTGAATTCTATACTGTAGATTATGGTAATATATATTTTTTTTTATCAAAGTCGAATTTATGAAGGTATTTGAACGAAAAATATAGGATAAATTGTGCATAAAGGTTTTGTGTATGAAAGTATTATCAGAATTTAAATAGCTCATCAGAATATGATTTTTAAATTATTTGGCAAAGTATATATTGATAGAATTGACTCTCAATAATTCATTACTGAAAAATAGTACGTAACACATAAGCCAAAAACGGGCTCGAGAACATGGAACACCTCGTTAGCCAAAAACCGAGTTTATCATATACCTCCTCCGTCTAATTTGTTTGTCTATGTTTTGCATATTTTTGAACATTCATATTAAAATTAAAAAGATATACGTAATTGAAAATTGACTGACATTGATACGTATGAAAATCCATATTAAAAGATTTAAGAAATTAAAAAGTAGTATTCGAAAATGAATAAATAAATGGGGAGGAAGAGGGTATATGCTCCCACGGGCCTGGTTCGGGTTGCTGATCGAATCGAGCAATTGAACTGAACGGAGAAAAGAACACAGTGGTCAAGACCCACAAACTGAAAGTGACAGACGAACCTTCCCTCCACCTTCAAAATCACCTTCAGTATCAGAGAAGAGAGAGAGAGAGAGAGATGGGACAAGGAGCGCACGTTGATTGCTGCACGTCGACGTTCTTTTTCTACCTGGTGATAATCGTAGGCCTGGTTTCCTTCGCCGGTCTCATGGCTGGTCTCACCCTGGGTCTCATGTCGCTCGGCCTCGTCGACCTCGAAGTCCTCATGAAATCCGGCCGCCCTCAAGATCGCCTCCACGCCTGTACTCCTCTCTCTCTCTCTCTCTCTCTCTCTCTACAAATACTTGCATATCTGTATCTACTAATATACATGCAGGCTTCCATCTATATACTATTCAGCAATTGATCGTATAGCAATTCTAATTCGTGGTTCGAATTGTGTTGCGGAGAGAATTGGGTATTAGGAGTGCGAAATTATGCTTGAGAACAATAAGAAAATGGAGTGCTGTACATGCAGATTGGCATGCTTCTATCTTTATGCAATGATCATGTAGAAATTCTGACTCGGGGTTCGAACTGGGTTTAGTGATGTTACGGAGAGAATTGGGTAATTTAGGGGTGAAATGTGCTAGAGGAAAAAGAAGATGAAAAAAAAAAACAAAAAAACAAAGTGTCAATTACGTGAAATACTCATTGATTCAGGATGGGAAAAACTCACTGAGTTATGAATCGAGGGTGCAGCTGACCTTATTGGTTTACGTTTTGAGTGGTGATCACTGATTGGTCGAAGGAAGTCTAAATTAAGCAAATGATGGTGTGTGTGGGGTTCACCTTGTGGTGATTTTGGAACTGACCCCAATTGAGGTCTGAACCTGCTTTTGAGCTTTCCCAGTTTGTTTTCAGGTTTACTTTATACTGAACTTTACATGAAAATTTGAGTAATTACGGAACACTCCAGTGCAGCAACTCAGGAACTCTGATTTTGGCAACAATCAAGGTTTAAATAGTGGCCGCTACGTTTTGGATTTGGTTTTGTGGCCTTCGGATACCTTCCACTCCTATATTTCGATGATACCCAAATTTATAAACAATTGGACGGTGTCCGATTTTTTGCCCACTTCAGGGCCACAACAAGACCGCTGCAATCAGTTTAAGTGCTCTGGTGCCAAAAATGACTTTTCAAAAAGTGATGACTGCTACACCATATTCCCCCTACGTATCATTCATACTTCCACTCACTATTTAAATTTTTTGAATAAATATGAGGGGGAAAGTTTCATTAATGTGGTAAGTTGAAATGGATAAAATAGTTTCATTATTTTTGTGGAAAGAGAATCTCCCTTGATGTTTGAATTGTGTGAAAAAGAATAAATAAAATTTCTCTTCATTTATTCCTCTTCATTTTAGTGAAAGAATCATTATGATTCATTTCAATATGAATTTGAGTAAAGAGAGAATATGGTATTTTCCGGCCAATTTAGATTTGGTTTGGGTGGAGGAGTTGCCCTAGAATGCATTACAGAAGTTGCATAACAATGAATTAGTATATTTCATAGGAGAGTAACAGTTTGGGAGGGTTTAGAAGTTGTACTTTTGTATATACCTTCCCCTTTCTTCGTTGGTGTACACGGGTGCCCCCTTTGGATCCTGATTTACTTACTAGAAAAGAGGAAGAGTGAAGGAAGATATTAGGGAAACCTGGATACCCAAGAAATGAGTATATTCTGTCTTTTATCAGTAATTTGAAGTAATTTGCTTTGTTGTCGGCAGCTAGGATATTTCCAGTTGTGAAGAACCAGCACCTTTTGCTCTGTACATTACTGATTGGAAATTCTATGGCAATGGAGGTGTGTGAAAATTCATTTAGTAGTAATTAGTTGTTTAGCTCGCTCTTAAAATGTTTTTTGTTTGACTTTATTTTTCTCCCATGTAGTCTCTCCCCATATTCTTGGATAAGCTTGTGCCTGCGTGGGCAGCAATCTTGCTATCAGTGACTCTCATCCTCATGTTTGGAGAGGTGATCTATCATGAAAATAAATTAGCCAAGGTTCTTTATGGGCGTGTCACATGATCCTCAAGTTTATTTCTGATTGCAGATATTGCCCCAAGCAATTTGTACCCGATATGGCTTGAAAGTTGGGGCTTATTTGGCACCTCTCGTCCATGTACTACTCTGGGCGTTCTTCCCTGTTGCATATCCGATTAGTAAGGTATAGATGGTTAAACTAGTGATGAATTGTTGATATGATTAGGCTGTTTATGTACGAGACTTTCTGTATCTAAAATTCTGTATCTGAAGTTCTATTCAACATTGGGTGGAGTCTTTTCAAAGAAAGTTGAATTTCACATTCTCTATTATCGATTGTTGGGAAATGTGGAAAAGGGTAGTAAGTAAAACTTGCATGTATTAGAGGTTGGAGTAAAAATCAAAATTCGAGTCGAGCTGAGCTTTTTTCTTGTGCTTCTAATCTCTACCCCTTTTTTTCCCCTTCTAATTCTAGAATGTGTAATGCATATGAGTTATATTTTCCTTTTATCTTCCTCATTCCTTGACCTTTAATTTGAGAGATACAAAAGGATAGTTGACTTTGTTATCTTCTTGGTTGACCTAGTAAGTCTTCCTCTCATCATCACGTAGCGGTTGACTTTACATATAGGTTTTGGATTGGATGCTGGGTAAGGGACACAGTGTTCTTCTACGCAGAGCAGAGCTTAAGACATTTGTGAATTTTCATGGCAATGAGGTACTCTATTTTGTTTTGATTCTCATTAACAGTACTCCTCTTATATTTTTTTTCCTGTTTCGTCTGTTTTATAAGCAGATCATCAACCGTATGACTTTAGTCCTATGATGCATATGCTTTTCACGTATTAGGCTGGGAAAGGTGGAGACTTAACACACGATGAGACAACTATCATCGCCGGGGCACTTGAACTGACTGAAAAGACCGCAAAAGATGCCATGACCCCCATATCGAAGGCATTTTCCCTTGATCTGGATGCAACTCTTAATTTGTGGGTTATGGCTGCTTGTTCAATCCGCCATCAAGCCTTGCACATTACTTTTTATGTTCTAACCTCTGTTTGTGTATCTGCTTAGGGAGACACTGAATGCAATAATGACAATGGGTCATAGTAGAGTTCCTGTTTATGCTGGAGATCCAACTAATATTATTGGCCTTGTTCTGGTAACTCTTTTTCTTCTGCATATTACATCTGGTACCTGCGCAATTACAGATATATGTTGTTCATCAGTTCTTCTAATATCTGCCCAATAGGCTGACAATAAAGATTCCATTTCTCATTTACCAATGCAAGTTTTGCTGCACTCAAAGCAAAACTTCCGTACATACGCCAGCCATCCTTTTCATTCCTTTTCAAACTGTCCTTGGGTAGAGTTTTCTAATGCCCTCTTCATTTCTCCAGTTAAAGCTATACCAAATTAAATTGTTTTCAGTTTGAATATTTCTTCATAGTTAAGAAATTAAATTTTCACTTAATTCAATTTATAAGTATGTCATTAATGAAACTAGTAATTGGAATCTTTAATTATTTGAGTATGCCATGAGATAATAAAGGATAAAGGATAGTACTAGTGGAATCCATCTTGCCCTCCGACAACTCCATCCATATAAAAATATTGACCAAAATTTTAAAAAGTTAAGACAGTAATTTAGTGTCTTTGAAGTCATTGTTTACAAAGTTGGAAAAATTTAGTGTCTTTGAAGTCATTGTTTACAAAGTTTTTCCAACTTTGGTCTACATTGCAAATGGAGTGGCAGCCAAGTGATACATGCCTTGTACTCCTTGCACAAGGTTAGGGTTCAAACTCCACCGTCCCCATCCCTTTCCTCTAGACTAGACTAGAATAGTAGCAGAATAGGATCTGCCTAATCAAAAAAACTTTGGTCTACATTTTCATACTTTTCTGATTTCCCTCACTGAGACGAACGAAGTGATGTAAAAATTATGACGAAAAACTTTAAAAAGATATCTAATACCTACTGTGTTAACAAAGATTAATTGAGTCCAAACTCAACCCTCTAGTTGTCCCCAATGTGGCCTAGAGTGCTCGGCGGACAAAATATTATACAAATTGGACACATATTTAGGTCTGTCGGACACATGTCCGGGGAGTGTTGCACGGTCCGTGTCCAACACGTTTTGGAGACGCATACATGAGGCAGGTAAGACGTTTCTGTTCTTTTTAACATACTAAATCTTTTTCACAGATGTTTTGAGTCGGTCCTTTATAGTAAGTAATTAATCAACTCTAAGGATGTTGTTTAGGGCCTTATCATTTATACTTGGTCACCCACGAAGCCTTTAAGCAAGGCGATTGCATTACTCAGCATACCTTGCGACCAAAAAAGTTTCGTCTTTGATCTCATGTAGGCATGGCACTGACCAGAGGAAAAAAAAAATATAGGAATCAGTAATCATTTTGCCTCTATGTAGACTGACTTAGATGATCCTGCTTTGGGCAGATGAATCAAGTGAATATCATGTAAATGCACAATAAACTTGAATGCTTGCTAGTTGATACCTATCAATTGGTACTTTCCAAACAAAATATGAGACCTTTGAAGTGGTAGATTAAAATTCTGCTCGTACATCTTTGTTTCCTTTGCAATATCATGTTAGTCATTGCATGTCTCTCCTCTTTTACCTATTGGTTTCATAGATGATGTTTTGTGTTTTTCATGGTTTCTAGATGGACTAAATTTACCATATCTAAATCTTTAGGTTAAAAATCTGTTAGCAGTGGGCCCAAAAGGTGCGCTCCCTCTCAGGAAAATGTTAATCCGAAAAATTCCTCGGTAAGGATGAATCTCATTTCTGCACTTTTCTATGGTATGAGAGTAGTCATTCTTTCATTATATACAATCTATATGTTTCATTAGAGAGCAGGGTGTAGAGAAAGAGTTTCTTGACCCTGTCTAGGTCAGATGGCATTAGTTTTTGAATTGAGAATTGCAAATTCAGGCTTAGGATTTTATCATGCCTATTATTTCTATGTCGGGTTTTCCATCCTGCAAAGGAACCAACTATGTCTTCAGTCATATTAAAAGTTTTAGGCATTTCGAATGAGGTCATCAGTTTAGTATCTTGAATCACATTGTGAGTATTTGTATTACTAGGGAAATGAAACTTCTTACTTGAATGTGGTGAGGAGGTTCTATCCAGTAACTTTGGGGATCGATACCGGTTATCTAGTCAGCTTAGTCTGGAGACTCTGAACTCAAGGTCATGGTGGAGGTGACAATGAGATGTTTATGTTTAGTCCTTTATTTCGCCTGTTTGGTGACAATATTACTTTTAGGTTGTAGTGTGCATGCATTTTCATGTACAATATGCTCCAGGGTATATTACATTACATTCTATGATGCAGTCGCTGCTCAGGAATGGGTATTAAGTCCACAAATGTGCATTCGTCTTTGTATATATGTTTTAGGTTGTGAGAAAGGAAAGCTTATCATCCTTTTGTGTGCCTTTTCTTATGCATTCAGGGTTTCGGAGAAAATGCCTCTATATGATATTTTGAATGAATTTCAGAAGGGTCACAGCCACATTGCTGTTGTCTACAAGGACCTGAATGAAACTCCAAAGAAAGCTAAAGAAGGTGAACACTTGGAATCCTTGTATACTTGGTTCCCCTTGTCTCTACTTCTATATTTCCCACTATACCTTATTCGGTCGAACATCCTAGGATATTTAGGGAAAATTCTCAATCAGACGTGAATGTGTTGTTAATCGTATCCATCTACTTTGTCTATGCCATTAAGATTTTGTTACAAATAGTGGTCCTTTGGTGTCCTTAGACTTCCTCATTTAATCTTGCTTTAAATCCTTTTATATTTTCATATGGTTTCCTAAATTTTGGGGGTTAAGCCCCATAAATTCTGACAAGTGATGGTTTAACTACTGATGCTTTTATCATTTCCTTGTGCGCTAGTATTCAAACTTCCAGTTGAGCTTTTGTGTTCTTACTTAATATACTATGTATATCTACTTTACCTTGTTCCTTATCAGTTGATAATGAGACGGATCTTGAGAATCGGGGGATGAAATTTGAGTCGCATGATACTGAGATGGCCATGGCTAAGAGTGATGGCGATCAACAGAAGATAAGAAGTACCCCACCTACTCCTGGATTTAAGAAGCACAGAGGTTGTTCATTCTGCATTTTAGACTTGGAGAATACTCCTCTTCCTGTGATCCCTCCCAGTCAAGAGGTTGTGGGCGTTATCACAATGGAGGATGTCATTGAAGAGCTTCTTCAGGTATGCATACATCATGGTTCCAATACATAATGATGGTTGGTAATGAGCTTCTTCTGACATGCAGTTTCAAATTCAATATTGCTTGGTAATATGATGGTTATTTTTGCACCTGCCAGTTATGATTAATGCAGCAAGAATAATAATTATCAATTCATAGCGATCCAGATATGCCCGAGGGCAGTCACATTGTGCATAAACAGAAAAGCTTAGGTCACTACCTTTCTACCCCTCCACGTCTCTCCTTACAGGGAATAAGCCGGGGGTAGGTTTTCTTAGTCATGTCTGCCCTTTTAGCATACAGAGCAGGCTGCATGGACCAGATCTTTCTGGTGCATTCTACCAGAATGGTGCATGTGCAACATGTGTGAGCTCTGTTTTGAGGATGGTGTCGGTGATATCAGTCTAAGGGCTTCAAATTTATGCGGAGATGTAAAAACTGAGGTTCTTGTTTAGGCAGTCAGAGGAAGTGAGTATCTTTCAAGTGATTTGGTCTGTTTGACAGTGAAATTGGGAACTGCTGCTTGGTTTGGCTCTTTCAGCCACTTTTTTATTTTAATTTATCTTCTCCAACACCAGTTTACTTTTTCTCCTTTCTGAGGACTCTGTAATATCTTTATTATAGACATGTGATACGATACTTCCTAAAACTCTTTCCATGCATTCCCCCACTCTCTGCTTTCATCGTTGTATCATTTCTAAGTAATTAGTTACAGATGTAAGATGTGGATTGCTTCTGAACATCCCAATCGCTTATCCTCCTATTTGGTTTTAGTAACGCTACTTGAAATTGCACTTGCGTCATTGTTTAGTCATTCCAGCCAATCTCATTTTGCATATGTTCTCTTGTTCAGGAGGAGATATTGGATGAGACAGATGAATATGTAAACATTCACAACAGGTAAATTTTTTCTGGTGTTTATTACCACCTTCATTTAGTGTTACGTCTTGCACACAAAGCTTGTATTTGATTAGTTCAGTCTCTGCCACTCCTGTTTTCACTAGTACTAGTACGTAGGGGTATATACCTTTGAAATTTGATTTGGCTTGTCTTACTGAGTGCTACCTAATATGCACTCTTCCTAGCTAAGTGCTTTTAGCGTAGAGTGCTTGGAAGTTAAGGGTATCTGATTTATATGTCTAATAGTATGCTTGGACATCCACCTAGAAAAATTGCTTGTAATTTTTTAGCTTACCGTAGTACTATACATGCATCATCATACTGGCATAGAATGCTTTTGATCCATTTATGCTTAATAAACAGGACAAATACTTTACAAAATATGAAAGTTTTTTGTGTCTCCGTGTCCTTGACAAAGCGATTAGATAATAGCCCTATAGTTTGATACGTACTCAGCCGACATGCATAACATAGTCCATATAAGTAGCTGAATAGCTATCAGAACAGGGATCTGGCAATGAAACCGAGTAATGAAATAATTTAATATACACATAAAATGACTTCACATTGCTTTGTAATGCAGGATAAAGGTCAACATGCATGCACCCCAAGAAAAGTCTCCCGATCAAAGCTCGCCACAGCATTCTTCCGTCGCTTCACCTCCTCGTCCTCCGCCTACTCATCCCGTTGCCTCTCACCCTGAAGCTCCTCCTCCTACTCATCCTGTTTCCATCGATATTTCACAATAACAGTTTCATCCTTCACAAAACCCTGAGTTCCAGGAGGCGGCTTGTCGATGGACTAGTTATACTCTTTGTTCTGTGTATAAAATTTAAACTTACACTAGTTTAAAGAGAAGAGGCTAAGGAGTAGTTCGAGTGCAGATTTGCTTCAATAGTTTAATTAAACTTAAACCTGAATATTTTGTAGATTGCTACTGAGGATCTGCTGTAATTATGTTTACACTCCCAGTGATGTATCCATTTTTGTTTTAAAGAATTATCCGTATGCTGGTGTTGTTTTCCTCCCTTTTGTTCCCTGTTTTTTTCTTTAGGGGCTGCAGGTGGACAAGATGATTGTGATAAACAAGTTTAGCTGGTCTTCCATTGTTGCCTTTTTTGTACCAAAATTGTATACATAGAGAGGAATTAGTGAGTTAACAGTTAAAAGGGGTTCCACTTCTCGTCAAAGACTCGAACGCCAGACCTCTCTTTGAAGGAGATGTTAGGATGAGAATTTGCGAGGGAGAGTTTTGGGCACTCTCCCAGGTTCTCGAGAGCTATTTTGTTCATCCTCGCTTGAGTGAGGATTAACGTTACTCACACTTTCGGCTTTCACCTCAATTATCCAACTGTTCATTTTATCCAAAATAATCACCTAAAAAAATAGTTCAATTGGATATAAGTGCTTGATTTGATGATCGAATTTTTGGGTAAAAAATTTGAACCAACCAATGATCAATTACCGCATCAGTGCTTTGGCGGGTTTGGCAACTTTCCTGCTAACTAAACACATTAAAAATGCAAGAATCTTTCTTCGAATAGATTAATGCACAATCCATAATTCAAAATTAAGACGCCCCTAAATTTAAATCTAATACTCACTAGTTAATGAACAAAATAGATTCAATTAACAGTTCGAGGGACGAAGTAAACAAAGGCCTGCTTTGGCAAAAAAAAAACTAGTAATAAACTGGTTTTTTAGTTTATCTTTTGTTTTTATTTAAAAAAATAATAATTTTGACCATAATTTTATACTTTTTAGATTCTTCTCGTTGAGACAAATCAATAATTCACAAAAACTTGATACAAAATTAAAAATGGAATTTTTTTTAAATAAAGACAAAACAAATAAACCGAAAAATTGGTTTAAGTTCCCCCCCCCCCCCCCAAGGAGGCCCAAATTGGCATAATTTAGGGATAAAACTGAAACTAAAGAAATCGTGTGTTTTTTAACTTTATTCCGGAACTACGTTAAAACGTGTTTGCGAAACACGTTTTCAAAAAAACGTGTTTGCGAAACACGTTTTTTAAAAAACGTGTTTGCAAAACACGCCTTCTCGGCAATTAATGGCGTAATTAAATTTTCATTATAATTAATTGAAAACGTTTTTAGCAAACACGTTTTCTAAAGACATGATTGCAAACCACGCTCTGGCCTAATTTTAGCAACCCAGTTTGCTAAAATCATGGTTGATTTAGCAAATGAGTTCAAAAATCAACCATGATTTTAGCACCTGGTGAACTCATTTGCTAAAATTGCTAAAATCATGGTAGATTTTAGCAACCGGGTTGTTAAATTTTTTTGGAAAACTAAAAACGTGATTGGGAAGAACGCTTCCTCCTTTGGCAAAAAAGCGCAAAGTTGTTTTTTTGGTTTTTTCGTTTTGTCTTTATTCAAAAAAATTTGCATTTATTAGTTTTGCGTCAAGTTTTCGTGGTTTATGGATTCGTCTCGACGAGATGAATCCAAAAAGTATAAAATTATGGTCAAAAGTAATATTTTTTTGAATAAAGCCGAAAATAAACCAGTTTATTGGTTTAATTTTGGCTTTATTAAAAAAAATAGTTTCACCCATAATTTTATACTCTTTTGATTCGTCTCGTCGAGACGAATCCATAAACCATAAAAATTTGACGCAAAACGACAAAATGTAAAAAAAAACTTGAATAAAAACAAAACGAAAAAACCAAAAACTGTTTTTTGCCAAAGAATTAGAGATGTAGGATTTTTTCAAAATCAGACCTTTTCTCTTCCTTCGTCTCCATCAGAGTCTCAAAATGTACAAATCTGAACCGTCAAGTGCCCTGGATCTCTAGTGTTTAAGGGGAAAACGGGGTTCCAGAACACGCCTTTAGAAGGCGTGTTGTCTAATCAAGCTTTTAGAAAGCGTGTTTGCAGACCGAGTTAGGATTAATTTAATTTTTCGGATAATCCGTCTTATCCCACTGTGAAAGTGTGTAACCAAAAAACGTTTTTTAAAAAGTGTATTTTCTAAACACGTTTTCACGTAGTTTGACAATAAAGTTTGAAAACACGCGTTTTATTTAATAAAATTTTTAAAAAGACGCAAATAAGCAACTTTTCCGCCGTCGTCACTCCACTGAGTTACCAACGACCAAATAAACCTCAACTCTCCGCGCCAACAAACCAGTGAATGAAATGACCAGAATGCCTTCCCCCTCCGCCGCCGCGCACCTTACCCTCCTCGCCCTCCTCTCCGCCACCACCTTCTACTGCTTCTACAAATCCCTCCGCCTCAAAAAAATTCTCAAAAACCCTAACCCTAACTCTCCTTCCAAACCAAAACTCTTCTACCTCTCCCAGACAGGCACTTCCAAAACCCTAGCTCGCCGCCTCCACGACCTCCTCCTCTCCTCCACCAACCTCCCATTCGACCTCGTTGATCCCAGCAACTACGAGCCCGAAGACTTGCATAAGGAAACTCTAGTTTTGATCGTCGCTTCCACTTGGGAAGACGGCAAGCCGCCCCCGAACGGCGGGTTTTTCGCCGATTGGTTGGCTGAGAGCGCTGAGGATTTCAGAGTGGGGTCGCTGTTACTTAGGTACCCTTTTGGCTGAATTTTCATTTCGGTATTTTTGTTGTATTTTTTGAGTTTGTATTGAATTTCCATTAAGATTTTTGGATTAATAATCTTCTTTACGAGATCAATTTGAAAAGTACACAATTTATGATCAAAAGCAAGAAAAGTTCACTAGTAGACGAAAGAGTTCAAAACAACGGTCTTTTTAGTGTCTTTAGTGTGCTAACCTTTTTTTGAACGGCTTTAGTGTGCTAACCTGGTGACAAACACATGCCATTTTAGGAATATGTAGGTCTTTTTCGGCCTCATAAGATGTGCAAGCACGAGGCATTGAAGCCAAAAGTCTTATTTGAACTTTTGGGTGGTTGATTTTATATTTTTCTATTTTTCTCGTCGAGACGAATGATTGATGACACAAAATTGAAGAAAAACTAAACAAAACCCACTGTCTTTTTAGAATAATTAATTTACTCGAAACCCATTCTCAGCAAGTCTAGGTTTGCTGTTTTCGGTGTCGGGAGCCGATTGTACGGAGAGAACTTCAATGCTGTGGGGAAGGAGTTCTCGAAGCAGATGAGAGCATTGGGGGCAGCAGAGATTTTGCCGGTGTGGGAAGGGGATGTGGATGGGGGTGATTTGGATGAGGTGTTTGGTGATTGGAGTGAGAAGTTGGTCAGGGTTTTGAATGGTGGTGGTTTGGGAAACGAGGGTATGGGTGTTGGGTATGGGGGTAAGGATGAGAGCGACTATGAGTTGATAAGCGATTCGGATGAGGAGGATGGGGAAGAGAATGGAGGGGATTCGGGTGTTGTTGATCTGGAGGACATTGCAGGAAAAGCTCCTTCAAGGAAATCTACAATAGTGGTTAAATCTAATGGGAAACTGAATGGGGAAAAGGAAATGGTGACTCCTGTGATTAGAGCTAGCTTGGAAAAGCAGGTACTCCTTTTCAAATTTATTGTTGGATGTTCCTACGATTAACCTCCACTGCGAAGATTTTGGGCTTGTGTTTCAATTTGGTATTTAATTCACAATTATGATAAGTTTTGCCATCATTTCCAATTAATTGAACACTTTGATTCCAATTTAAGCAGTCTTTTAATTCGTGAGCACATTCCTATTTCCTGTCAGTGCCTCTGTTTTTCATTCGATTTTTAATTTTTTTCCAGCTTTTAGTGGATGTTTGAAATCAAAGATAATAAGCATGATTAAGCTCACTGTAAGTGGGTGAAACTGATTAGCTGTTTATAGCTTGACTAAAGGATTGATCTTTAGCCTGTTGAAAAACCTTTATATTTTCTGCCAAAAAGCACAATTTTACCTTTTTTCTGAAGGAAATTCATATTGATCTGCCTGGATTGTAACATTGCAATATTCTCGTTAAGATATAATTCAGTTGTTGCTGCTTGCTGATATTAGTGATATCTGGGTGTCTTGGATAATTGGATGACTTTTGTTTTTTGCATGACTCCATTCATCATGTTGTAAATTTGATTTCTTGCCATGTTAACTTCCTCTCTCAAATTGCACTATCTTTGCAGGGTTATAAGATTATTGGGTCACATAGCGGAGTTAAATTGTGTAGATGGACTAAGGCACAGCTTAGAGGGCGTGGAGGTTGCTACAAGCATTCATTTTATGGCATAGAGAGTCATAGGTGACTGTATATTTCTTCGAGTACCTTGAATTGATTATGTCCTACTAGTCTAATTAGCAAGTGTTCTGTAATGCCGATAGTGGGATTTATGATACATTAGTAAGTCGTGTGGGTTCCAAGTCACGGCTTAGAGATTAGAGATCTATAATTGCATGTTGATTTTCTGATTTTAGTTGTTCATATATTTTAAATCTTCCTCTATCCACCGAGGTCTTATAAATTGAGTGTGTCGTCATACCATTGCTTTCTTTGAATGCACATGACATGAAGCTCTAAGGGAGAGGGGCCTTTGTGGTTGTTTTTAATCTTTGACGAGAAAGTAAGGTAGAGTCTGTCAATGCCATCTTATAATAAGAGGGATAACTGCAGAATATGAATCACATCATTTACTGGTTATTAATGAAAAAATTGTATCAATGTAGTGTGAATAAAATCTGGATTAATTGTCTTTTATATGTACTTTATGCATCTGAACGGCAGCATCTTCTTCACGCTTAGATAGTAAAATGGGTGTTTTTTTAGCAATGTTCTGGAAGCCTCTTTTTGGTGCCTCGCTATGAGGAGATGCACCACCTTTATTGATCCAGTGAAGTTTCTGGCCTTTTTCTTCCACCTCATATTGTTTGATGGGGAAATACACTAATAACACCATCTATTGTTTGTGTGAGGATTATTTTTACCATTTTTTTCTAAACTTTTGATCACATTGAGACTCCTAGCAATCTTTATAGAATGTGGAAATGTGTACTTTTAGATTCATGGCTACTTTTTTCTTAAATGATAGACTTTCATGCCATCCTTATACATCAGCTATGGTTCTTGTTGAGCAAAAGTCTGACTCTCCCTCTCTCTCAATGGATCAGGTGCATGGAGACAACTCCAAGTTTGGCATGTGCCAACAAGTGTGTTTTCTGTTGGAGGCATCACACAAATCCTGTAGGAAAGAGCTGGCAGTGGAAGATGGATGATCCCATAGATATTGTGAACTCTGCAATAGAACTGCATACAAAAATGATAAGGCAAATGAAAGGAGTTCCAGGTAGGCATTTTTGGGCTTGTGTAGTGTGTGTAAATTTTTACTCTAGTCATGTCACGTGTGTTGCAAAAATGATTAAGGAAATAGTAAAACTATAATTTTATCTATTGAACCTTGCTTCAGATTTCAGTCACATTCATTAATGGTTGGACGGTTGGACTATGTCACTTACTTTCGGCAGTTCAAGGCTGAAATAGAATAATTGATGGTTGGAGGATCAAATTCAGGATTTGAGCCATGTTGAAAGGGAAAAATGATAATTTACCTCTGAGCAAATAGAAGTGCTTTTAGTTTCATCACTATTATTCGATTTGATGAACTGAAGTTGACAATAGCAAATATTCCTTATAGGTGTTAAAACAGAGCGCTTAATGGAAGGACTTTCCCCGAGACATTGTGCTCTCTCTCTTGTTGGTGAACCGATCATGTATCCAGAAATTAACTCACTTGTAGATGAGCTTCATCGGAGGCGTATTTCTACTTTTCTTGTAACAAATGCGCAGTTCCCAGAAAAGATTAAGATGCTGAAACCTGTTACCCAGGTTTGACGCGCTCGTCTCTTCACTCTCAGTGACTTCACGTTGACTGATAGTCTATAGATTGGAGCTTGGATTCTTATGCAAGCCATTTTTGGCTTATGCAGTTATACGTTAGCGTAGATGCTGCAACAAAGGAGAGCTTGAAGGCTATTGATAGGCCACTTTTTGGGGACTTCTGGGAGCGATTTGTTGTAAGTGATTTTCTTGGAAACCAAATAGTTAATGTGAAACTAGCTGCTGTATCTTGTTTCTATTACTTTCTTTTACGCAAGTATATTCAAGAGAATCTATATAATAGAAGTCTGGCATTTCCTGACATTGTGGGTATGTCCCATATCTGTTGCATGACATTGTGTGTCCCAGTGGCCAGCATTTTGTGAGGGAGAGAAGGGATGTGTAGTTTTGGTGATCTGAATAATCTGCTACCTTAAGTTTTCTCTCACCCAGGGCTCTACTTGTCTAAATGTTGCAAAATTAATATTAAAAATGCCAGGATTCCTTGAAAGCTCTCAGGGAGAAGCAGCAGCGAACTGTTTATCGTTTGACACTAGTTAAAGGTTGGAATACAGAGGAAATAGAGGCCTATTCTAGCCTTTTTGGTATCGGGAATCCAGATTTTATTGAAATTAAAGGGGTCACCTACTGTGGATCGTAAGTATTTCTTTTCTAAGTTCTTTTTTTTTTTTTTTGTTTACTTTGTTAATTTGCAGTCCTCGGTGACACGATCCAAGAATTTTTTTAATAGGTCTGCTACATCAAAATTGACAATGGAAAACGTGCCCTGGCATGCTGACGTCAAAGCATTTTCTGAGGCTTTGGCTAAAAAAAGCGGAGGGGAGTACGAGGTTGCTTGTGAGCATGTCCACTCATGCTGTGTCCTCTTAGCTAACGTCAAAAAGTTTAAGATCAATGGGCAATGGTTCACATGGATTGACTATGAAAAGTTTCATAATCTGGTTGGTAACTTCGTCCTATCTTATTTTTCCAGTCTCTGTTCCCTTTTCATTTTACTTGCGTAATGCATGTATTTGTTTGGGGTTCACTCCTAATTCAGGTGGCTAGTGGAAGACCTTTTGATAGTAAGGATTACATGGCGGCGACACCATCTTGGGCTGTTTATGGAGCGGAAGAAGGTGGCTTTGATCCAGGCCAATCTCGATATAGAAAGGAGCGGCATCACAAGTCAAGTCATTGAATGATCAGGTGTGTTTGGAATTTTTGACTTCCTACAAAAAATAGGGTTTGATGTAGAATACCGTAGAGCAGTATATACATTTTTTTTTTTTTGAACGGGAAAACGGTGGGAGGGGGCAACCAGCATAGCAACCCCCCATGGGGTGTGACCATAGGAGCTCCCTACCCATTGGTGTTCCTTATTTTTTCATATTTGCGTACTTGTTTTTCCTGTATCTTTTCTTTTGAGTGAATCATTTTCATGAAGATGCAACAAAAATGTTCTTGTTGTCTACTGTCCATGTTAAACTTGTTCAAACTCAAAAGTGCAAGACAGCGTATGTTAGTTTGAGTTCAAGATCTAAAGTGAATCTGATGTAGGGATGGTGGACAACGACGATTCAGCACAGAATGCAGATTTAGCTTTTAAACATCGGACTGCCATCTTCTCCTGTCAACATAAACTTTTTGACACATGATAGGTTGGGTGAAGGGGCCTTCTGCCCTTTATGATCTTTTTGCCTACAGCATGTGATCTAGGGCCTCTGGGTTCAACAAACCACACCTAGGGCTTTTGGGTTTCAGATCGCTCATCTTCTCTCGTTAACAACAGCAATTTTTGACAGTTGACAGTTGGGTGAAGGGGCCTTTTGCTCTTTGTAATCTTTTACCTAAAGCATGTGATTTGGGGCTTCTGGGTTCAAGAAACCACCACATATCAGGCTTTTGAGGGTTTGTTTTTAAGTCATTTGTTAGGAATACAATTTTGGGTTGTTATAGCATTTTGACAAGCAGTTGTTTCGGATCGTCCTCCTTTTGAAGTTGTGAACAGTTTTTGTTTTTATTTTTTTGGGCGCTTGGCTTTTTGTGTTGATTTTAGCATCAGTACTGCTGTCTTTTGAAGATTATAATCTGCAAAAACTTTTCTTCTCCGAAGAGGGGCAACCAACCACATCACGCCTGTCCTCCCCTGTAACATCAAGAACAATTAACACCGCGTTGGTCATCTCCGATAAAATCATTCAGTTGTTTACTTGTTCTTTGCTCCTTATAAAGAAAACTAGAATGCAAAGTATACGAGGGTATCGATAGTCAATTTCAGAAGACACAAGTAAGATTAATCAATGCAATATATCTGTATCGAATTCCGGCTTCGGAGAAGGCGACATGGGGAAGTGTTATTTTCTTGCAGTTCTACTGTTTTTTTACTGCAGAGCTAATGACTGATAATAGGTTCGGTGGTGAGACTTTTATGTCATCGGAGATCCCAAAATGTTATGTGGTGTGAGAAGAGAAGTTCTTCGACACTCGACAGTAACAAAGCTAACGAAGGTCAAATAGTACTCTACTATACTTATCAATTATACTCTCCAATAATGCTAGGAACTCCACATCAAGGCTCCACACCGGACATTCTGCGTGGGATCCGGGGTGTTGTATGGTGCCTTTGTAAGACGGCCTTCAAGTGCAGAATCCGAGTCGTTGATCTCGACAATCAATAGCTCAAATCTGTAGAGTGTCGAGATGAAATCAGGATTGTCAAAAACACATTCTATGGTCTACATTTTGCACTAAAGGGGCCGCCTTAGAGCATCACTAGTGGTATACTCAAATATGGATACTCAAATATTGCCACGTCACATTTTGAGTATTCATTTAATGAGTTTATAAGTTTGAGTATCTACCCTTCTACAATGGTTCATTTGTGTCCATAATAAAAAAAAGAATTATTCACTCTATTTTTATTCATAAAATGGGTATAACTTTAAATTTGTTCATATATTTTTTTATAATATTATTACCATTTAAAAGATATTCACAATACGTTTAAAATGAGATCAATCTTGAACATATTTTGGTAAAGATTAAAAATTGATAATTTCAATTTTTGGGAGAAAGTGCAAAAAATTGAGTTTTGAATTAAGTATTTGAAAAATGGAGAGAGAATGTTGTTACTTTTGATACGGTGTGGTCCCCAAAATTTGGTTATTGAGGTTTGGTTATTGAGAAAGATTGGTAATTTTGAGTATCCAAATGCCAAAAATTAAGTATTTGTAACAAATGTTGTTAACTTTGTGTATTTATCCAAATACCATTGTGAGCCTCTTTTGTGTATCAAAATACTCATCTTTGAGTATTTTTGTGTTTGAATATACCACTAGTGATGCTCTTATAGGGAGGCCCTACAGCACCTCCATTTCCATTGCTTGACACTGCATGATTGGTAATGGTATAAAGAAAGACTTTAACCACTTTACAACCACCAACCACCAATTATGTGTTGCCATGTAGGATGCTGAGTTTGGTGTTGTTCTTGATGTCGTGTTTGTAGCATTTATTGTATTCTCTCAATGATGGGTAATGCGTCACTTGTTAATTGGGTACAACTTGGGTACAACGTGCGCCTAAACCTATACACTTGCACTCACGTGTACGTAATGTAATCTCTACTAAGGCCGAGTTTTCCGCTTTTAACACCATTGCTAAAAACCAAATTTTCGTAAAAGTTGCTAAAAGTCAATTTCTCTCACATACTCCTTTCACTAAAAGCAAGTTACTAAAATCACATTGATGCTTTTAAGTTTTAACAAATGAGAAAAGCTTTTAACGGAAACTCACCCTTAGAATACATATATGATGATCCCTCAATAAATACTGAAAGTAATTTTGTCCTAATTCCATTATGAAGGGACCAGTTTCCTTTCATAATACTCGACTGCCAAATGGGATTTCCTTTCTGAATGGGCTTCCATTCTGAAGGGACCAGTTTTCTTTCGAGTATTATGTTCCCTTAAGGAAATGGTATAGGATTGCCAACAGGGATTTTTTCCTCCCAAATCTCGGCTGATACAATAAAGAAAGTGGGGCCTTGAATTGGAGTGAATTTATTTGATTGGAACTGCCAGTATATAATCCACAATAGAGTTGGCTTGGAAGGATATACATAAGACCAGAGAAGGTGAAACCACGGCAGAATAACTACTGAGAAATCCATGGCCGGCTAAACCCTTGTCTAGTGGAAGATGAAGCCCCGCACCAAGTAATTTTGTTTATGCATAGGGTTAGGCTTATCTTTTGAATCGATTTTATAACTAAGAACCCGTTTTGTTTCAATTGCAGTAAAATGATTTTGAATGTTATCAATCAATTGAGTATTTGTATGCATGCTTTTCAAATACAAGTTATGCAATTGATTTCTGTATTTGTGCTTGGGTGATTGAGATGGATTATACTCGTAAGACGGATTGTGCCACTAGTTAGCCTATGAAAGAGATGGGTTGTACTAGCGAGACAATTCGTGCTATGTGAGTCCATGCCGGTTGGCAACACAAAATACTTTCGTGATGATTATCAAAAGGGTTTGCAAGCCCTAGTGATGAGCTCTTTGATTTGAATATTAAATCTAGCCTCTGCATGGCATTGTTACGTAGTTGGGTGGATTCTGAACCGTAGATCTTTTTCCCATTACTTGTTAAACACTTAATTAGTTGTTTCCTATTTCTTATAAGGTTATTCTTGATACGGTACAACACAATCAACCAAAGCAACAAATAGAGTTCGAAATTCAAGAGGAAGAAAGCCAAGAAAACTACCAATTAATAATCAGTAGAAGATACCAACAACAATGTCTGCGAAAACCCAACAAAATCTGAAGCAGGGAAGAAGGGTTAGATCTCGGGAAATCGTCGAGAAAGAAGAGCCAAAGGAACCACCTCGGAAAACCAGAGCTCGGGATCGTCTAACTAGTAAATCTTCTATTCCCCTTTTACCTTTTCACTCTTTTTTTTGTTTTGTTTTGTTTTGTTTTGTTTTGTTTTGTTTTGGGATGATGAAGATAACACATCATACTTTAAGGTAAAAGTATATTTAGAGATGTTGAATATTCATACAAGCTCGCATCTCTGGTCCTCTGAAGATTTGTTTTTTGTTTCCTTCACAAACTCCTTGGATTCAATAATTACCCTTTGGGGGATTCAATTATTACCCTTTAGGTTGAATAATTATGTAAGAAACGGCGCCCGCCCGGCCGCCCGGGGGAGATCCTCCTACATGGGTCTTAGTTAGTCCTAGTTTGTCAATTGATAAAATCAAGATTTTATGAAAAAGTGAGGATGAAGTGTGATAAAATCTAAGATTTTTGCATTAAAAAATCTTAGTCCCACCCGCAATCCTAGGATTAGCTAATCCGGGTTGGTTAAAAGACCAAATTACCCCTTATACCATTTTGATATTCTCAATGCAATCATCAAACCAAGACAACCAATAATTTATCGCATTATCCACCCGCATCTATATCAATTACTCCCTGAGTCTCTTTTTAAATGTGTCGCTTTGTAAATCTAATTTATTAAAGAAATTTCATCATTACACCTTTCACATCTACTTTTACTTCTACTTTTGAAAATTATCCTCCACTTTTAGTCATTAACTCTTTTCTAACTAACTTTTCAAAAAGACAAAATAATAATTGTACAAACTTTTACCTATTAACTTTTCAAAACACAACTTATTAAAGGACAGCCCAAAATGGAATACTCTACTTTTATTTGGGGACGGAAGGAGTACTATTCAAACAAAGTATGGTAATCCCTCCTCCTTAACAAATCCCCGTACAACATATCAACTTATTATCCTCCTTTCTTCCTTGTACACCTAAAACCTTCTTTGCCCGCCAAACGAGCCGTGAAGCTTTTAAATTAGCTGGCGCCTTGGCGGTTAACAATCTAATATGGTCAAAACACAAACTCATGTCAAGGCGTGTAGCCAAGCTTTTCTACGTTAAGTGATCAAAACACGTGAAAGTATTTAATTATCATGTAGACCGTAGGATTTCAAACATAGGAATATTAAAATAGGCATTCGAAGTATTGTACAAGAGATGGTAATGACAACTCACTGGACGGTTGTTTGATGCACCAAAAGTTCATTGGTATCTTTAAAAAGTGTATATCATCAACATGTGAGATAAATATAGAAATTCTACAATTTCTTACGTCGTGTGTATTACAGCTCGATGAAACCATTAATACAATGGATAAAGAAATCAAGACATACACTTGCATACATTAGATTAGAATAGCATGGTATTCACACATGAATACTGATGTAGGGAAGCGAATAGAAAAAGATGAACAAGAACGATCACGAACTAGAATTTGGAGAAACTCTCTCTAAGACTCAACTTTTATTAATTCTTCAACAACTAACTAGCCCAAGGGTTTACAGTTTCAATATATAGGCTAAGGAAACCCTAGAAATAATCCGGAAAAGGCAACAATTGCCGAAAAATTAAGAAAATTATCAAAAATGGAAATATTTGAGTTAGACTCAAATCGGGAAACTAGAATAAAAAAGATAGCTACTGCAAAAAACCTAGTTCAAAACTGAGTTGAATTGACCAAGTAATCAGCAGTTTGATTATTTCCCAAAAACGGCAAATTTGATGATTCGGAGGCCTAAACAAGGTATGGTGCCCATCAGTCTATAGACCCCTAGGCCTTGTTCGTGGGTTGTTTTCGCATCAACCATAAGACCCGTAGGCCAATCCGCCGCTAGCAGTTTTCCCCACTTTTCCATCAAGCCTTTCCAAGTGGTGACGCATAACCATATCTGCATCAAATATCATGTTCCTTCGGGGACATCCGATAAAATTGGAATGACACATGACCATCTTGCGTTGTCTTCAGCCTCAAACTCCTTTTTTCTTTTGAAAAGATCAAATTATGAATTCAAATGTCATTTATCTCTTGAATTACCTATTTATCTTATGTTTTGTATTATGTTTTTAAGCGTATGTTTTATTTATATGTTGCTACTCATTTTCGCCCTCTCTTCCTCTCCTTATCAGGGGCTCCTAGCGACCAAAGAATGTTGAAGCCGCGAGCGTATCCCGATAGCGTGGATTCTGAAACAGAGCAGTCAAGTCAGGAAAGCGAGGAGACCGTTAACAAGCCGAGGTACTCGATGGCAGATTGTGTATTAAAGCTAGCACATATACTTGGCATTAAAATTGTCCTCGATCATTTTCTAATCGACCCTATTCAAAGGTTATACATCGGAATTCCCGAGAGACTAGTTAACTTACTAATCCAAACGAGATAGACAGTAGAATCTTCAAGTATTCTTGAATCCACAAGAGAGAAAAAAACTCAAAGTTGTTTATTGAATAAAAGTTACAGAATGAAAGAGATTACAACCATTTTATAGGAAACCGTAGCATACCCTACTAAAAAAATGAAGTATCTCTAAAATTGGGAAACCTAATAATACTAGAAACTAGAAAGAAAAATAAGACTTTCCCAACTGGAAAACGGAATTATACACTAAGAGTATTAGAATTCTATTTTTTTTTTTTGAAACGGCAAAAACATTAAATTGATTGCCTAAACAAAGGAATTAGGCCCAAATCCACCATTAGTCATGAATTAGGGTGGTGTGTCTTCACTACAACACAATTCTTCTTCAACTCACTGAGTTTGGGCCAATTCCGGGTTCAGCGATAAACTGCCAATTTTGGTAGTTCTGAATTAAAAGCTGTTTGGGTCCCCGAAGCTTCGACGGTCCAATTGATCATAGAATTCAGTTGCCAATTGTTCTACATCAAAAGGATTCATCTCATGTCGATGCAAAATGATAAGTGTTGTCTATCTTGAGCATGTTAGGGAAAAGCATGCTTATGAAAAACACTTAGAGAGAGAGAGCACAATGCCCCTCTTTCTCTCCAAATCAGGTCCTCCTATCGACGAAAGAATGTTGAAGCCACCAGTGTATCCCGATAGCGTGGGTTGCAAAACAGATCAGCCAAGTCGGGAAAGCGAGGAGAGCGTTAACAAGCCAAGGTACTCAATAGCAGATTGGGTATCGAAGCTAGCAGAGATACCGGGCATTACAGTAGGAGATCCCTTTTTTATGTTTGCCATCGATCATTTTCGAATTGACCCTGTTCAAAGGGTTCATCTTATGTCGATGGAAAATGATAAGTGTTGTCTATCTTATCTTAAGCATGTTAGGGAAAAGTATGCTTCTAAAAAGAACACTTAGAGAGAGCACAATGCCAAACTGGTTTACCTAGTGATTTGTCTGTCTCTGTACGAGCTTTTGTGGTTAGCTTTAGATATGTAATTTTGATGATTTCGCGTCTTAAACTAAAGGATCAGGATCCAAGGGACTGGATGGTCCTGTCCATAGTGTATAACAGACCAAGTTGAAGCAGAACGTTAGTAGTTTTACTACAGCTATGGCAGTTTTACTTTATTACATCTTTACCTTCTCGATTACATCCTAAGTAGCAGTTGTTTAGGGAATCAAGAGATTGTTTTGTGATTTTTTATCTTCTTGTTCGGTTCCGATTGGTGCTTCCGAAGATGTTCAGGAGGGTTTAGGACGTGCAGAAGATAAGGGCAGGCTAAAATCATTGATTTTAGCACCACCTTTTCTCATTTGTTAAAAGTCACCCAGCGATTTTTACTTTTTTTTTTTTGGTCAGTGGCTCGCATGGAAGTAAACGTAACAGTGCTACGAGTACAGCTGCCATCTTGGAGTCCATAAACGAGTTGATCCAAATTATGAAGAACAACAAACAAGTTGATAGAGAGTCATGAAAAGAGGCTCTCCGTAAGCTGAATTGTTTGCCCATTATCCTTGACAAGCAAAACCACGAAATTCAGGAACTTCGGCGGTGGGCATACCGGCTGTTGGAAAAAACATTAAAAAGGTGGACGGTTTCTTGTCGTTCAGCAGTACTGACGTGGGCCGTCAGATATGGCTCTACTTTGTGAATCGGGCTGCTCTTGATGAATATCGCACTGGCCGTGCAAAGGAAGGGGAGCTTCCACCACCTCCCTTCCCACCGCCCCCTTATATGACGAGTTTTTATGAATTGGCCCATTTGTTTTATGAGTTTTTATGTGTTTGTAGCTGGTGTTTGGCATTATCTTGATTGTGTCTGTCGGACAGAAAACTTGGTGTTTGGCATTAGCTTATCTGAACCCTGTTGAACTATTTGTAGTGAACTCAACTATGGAGTAGGATACCGTGAGTATTTATTGGACAAAAGCTTGGGCAGTCGGTGCACATCGTAAGTGTTTTCTAGTAATTTTCTTCCTTCACTTACCTAAAGTCTCAGGTTCAATTCTCATTGAGGTGCGGTCTAATGATCAAGTAATTCCGTTGTCGAAAGATTTGACATGAGGTCTAATGTCTCCTCAAATTAAATAGAAAGCCAACACGGATGGGAAGCCAGATTACTATGGATGTCTAACTCATGTTTGTGAAATAAGAAAACACGATAGTGTCAATGCTGCAGCTTCTACTACTGGTGAGAAACAAAGCAGTTTAGAAACAAAAAAATGGCCCGTGAAAACTTGTGATGTTCTAAGCACTTTAGCAACTCTTTTAAAATTGTCTTCCAATTTTTTCAAAAATAATGTTCAATTCATTCTTCTTTCCCCGTTGTACTTATTTCATCTTTTTATATTTATGATTATTTGAAATTTTCTTTGCTGTTCAAACTCAATATATATTGTGCCGTAAAAGATTCATCATAGATGGGCTGAATATCTATATATTTCCTTTACTTAAAGTTGTGTTTATTAGAAAAATAAAAACTATAGGAATTCTCCACGTGCACATGTACTAGTACAACAAAAGAATCAACAAAAACTCTTAGAATGAAAATGTACTAAGAATTGTGTGTGACAAAATATGTATTAGTACAACAAAAAGAACCAACAACACTTAGAATAAAAATGTACTAAGAATTGCGTGTGACAAAACATGTACTAGTACAACAAAAGAACCAACAACACCACTTAGAATAAAAATGTACTAAGAATTGTGTGTGACAAAACATGTACTAGTACAACAAAAGGAGAAATTTTTCAGTACCGAGCGTGTATTGCCCACGTGGCACCCGCTCGGCAATTTCATCCGTCCAAAATACAATCCAACAGCCCGGAATAGGAGAGAGAAAAAGAGGAGAGAGAGTGTCTGGGTGAGAGGAGAGAGAGTGAATCAATCTCGGCCGTCTAAAACACTTTTGGACGGCTGAGATTGTGCTCGGCACTGCCACGTGGTACCCGGTAGGTACCCAAAAAATTTTCCAACAAAAGAATCAGCAACACTTAGAATAAAAATGTACTAAGAATTGCGAATGACAAAACATATGTACTAGTGCAACAAAAGAACCAACAACAACTCTTAGAATAAAAATGTACTGTGAATTGCGTGTAACAGATTTGTTGTGTGTGTCCGCTTCCCTCCAAGCTAGTCTTCCTACCCAAAACTAAAGGGAAACCAAGACAATATTAAGCTCTCCCGTTTCTTCCCCTTCGACATCATCTTTGCCCATCACTGATGTAGAAGAAATGAATACTACAAACCCAATTAGCATTGCCGAAGATCAAGGGGGTGAGAAATGCACTCAAGAATGAGGCAGTCCTCCACAGCGCGCACAGTCTTTCTTGCGTTTACTCTGCCTTCATCTTTGTCCAGCCTCGGTTCATGTGCCGTTAATTGACCAACTAGAAATTCTTCCAAGATAGGCACCCCTCTGGATTTTCCCATGGATATCAGAAGCACTACAGGTATGAAGTACATTCCCATCTTTTTTTTTTTGATAATAAAAAAATTTATTAATCTTTGAAAACAAAATACAAAGATTAAAAGGGTCCGAGACTGAAAACGCCAAGGACCCTGAAGGGGAAATAACAGGACAAAAGAAGGATGGCAAGAAGCCAACCAAACTACAGAAACAAAAAAACACCCAAAACGACCAAGACTCCTGAGCCAAAAAACGCAACAGAGAGGCCACGAAAACACCCCAAAAACAGCAGCAGGAAAAAGAAAACACAAAGCACTCCTCCCTCAAAGCTCGCCACTAGAACCAAAAACCCAAAAAAAGTCGAAACCTCCAACCAACAAAACAAACGACACCGGGAATACCCAGAGAACTCCCACCAACAACACCAGCAAAATTAGAACTCCTCAGAAATGGAGGTACCATCCTCCAAATCATCAAAAGCTATAATTTCCTTTTCAGAAATTTCTACTCCCTGTGATTCTAAAAACTTCTTTATATTGTAACTCTCCCTTCCAAAGAATTTTATGCCACACAAAGCACCCAACTCCATATTCTTGCGGGCATCCTTGATTAATATCGAAATCCTCTTCCGATAGTCGCTACTAGCATCCTCATGAGACGATAGAATGGGCCCATCACAACTGTCTTTCTTCAAGCCCAACTTTAAGGATTTTGATATCTTCCCTATTTGCTCCCGACTAGACGTTCTAGAAAAGATGGCTGCTTTCAACGGATTTTTAGTCCGTACAGGATTCCTTCGATAACCTTTAATGGTCCGGGCTTTCTTTTTGCGGCGCTTGTAGTCGACATAATTAATAAGGGGGTCAGCAGAAACAAGATCAGCAGAAGTGGAGTCGTCAGGACCGGAACTCGTATAAGCCGCCCCGTCCTCGAAGATATTCCCATCGGCTTGATTAGCCTCCAAACAATTCTCCGCATGGATTGATTTGTCTTCATAATGAATATTGCCCAAAGGAGAGACGGATTCCTCAACAAAGGAATTTGAGCTATCCACCACATTAAGGTTAGAAATCTGAGCTTGGTCACCCAAAATGGGAAGCATAGATTCCCCAACGAACGACTCCAAAACGTCAAAGCAAGACAAATGAGCAGAGTTTTCTATCAAAATATTAGAATCCAAATTGTTAGTTCCTCCTTCTAGCTCATCATCTCTGCCATCATCTTCGTCCTTGTCACCTGCGGGATCAACCGAACTAAAAGAATTGACATCAGACTCATCCACAGCGCGCAACACCACAGAAGGGTTCGCTCTGCTCATGTTTTGCCCTTTCGTATCTACTGGACATTCGCAAATTGCTTTGATGAAGCTTGTAACACCCATTTGTTCTTCAACAACTCTGATAGGGAATAATTGACCATTGAACTCAAGATTAACAACATGATTAATGACTTTGAAGGATTTCGTAGATATCTTCACCTTGCCAACTGAGAAAGAAGATTTACTAGATGTTGATTCGTCTAAAGAAATTGTCTCGCCCCACAATCTACCAATGCTAAAAAAAGTATTTGCATTCCACACATTTAAAGGAACCCCGTAGCAATTAAGCCAAACCTCGCGAGAGTATTCCGTAACAGGTTCAAGTTTCCATTGTTTAACTTCATCAAAAAAGTTCATAAGCCAGCACAAACCACCTCCTTCAAGCATAGAATTCATATCATCAATGGATTCAAAAGTAAGCAAGACAAAAGTACCTCCCATTGGTCTCAACTGAACATTCCAAACTCCTTCAGCAATAAAAGCCTCCCTTAGAGATTCAATTGACCTTTGAGACGGAAGTTTAGCTATAGCGCTCATAGATAGCCAAAGATCACCCTCATCCTGAACCTTAATAGAAGCTATGGTGACAGAAATTTTCTTGCCAGCAACAATATCAGCAAAAGAAGGACTCTTATCGTCAACAAACACTCTGCTCTTAGAGAATTTCGTTTGATAATCTGAAGCTACTTGTTTCCCACAACCAGCAGTAAAAGCAAGAGGTTTGTGCATGAAATTTGAAGAATTGCTGGCCTGAGAAAATCTAGCAAGGTTCACCTAGATTCGGAAATCTCTAATAAGAATCCCATGAAGATCCTGAACAGCATCGAGAGCCTCTGCCCTCGAACTAAATCTGACAAAGCCGAACTTAGTGTTGAAGCGAGAGCTGCGTTTATTAGGGATGAAGACGTCCACCACATCACCATAACTCCTGAAGATTTGACGAAGCCAAACCTCATCCATCTCAAACGGAAGATTATCGACATAAACCGAGAACGAGACACTGATAGACCTCTGGTAAGAGTGATTACTGCCCCTCCGATCATTTGAATGTCTTCTCTTGGAACCAAGAGTCCAATCGGCCAACTGATTGGAATTCCTCGCCATGGAAACAACGGGTAGATGAAAAAACCGCAGAAGGACGTATCTCCAACCCCAGAAATCAGAGATGGAATGGATCGAAAAAAGAGAGTCGTCTGAAAATGGCAGAGCAGACGATGAAGAGGAGGGGGAAAACGGAAGGTGAGGAAGGGAAAAATATAGGAGGAAGGAAAGAACGGCCGGCGACGGCCGCCGGAAAGGAGGCCAGAGACGGTAAGGGAAGCTAGGGTTTCATCAAGAAACCATATCGCCTAGAGAGAGAGAGGGTCGGTTCAGATTCTTCGGTATACATCGAGAGAGAGAGAGAGGGTCGGTTCAGTACATTCCCATCTTGTCATCAGAAGAAGCAGAGTCTACTACCAATTGGAGGTTTACAACTGAATAACATTAGTTATTCAAAGACCGAAGAATTTGTGTATACATAACTGTCAAAATATTTGTTCAGGACATTGTTATGGGGACCAGGGTGTGGTCAAAGAAGTGGAGGTTCAGTGAAGTATGATGGATTCAGGTTTGTAAGCTTTTCCAAGAAAATACTCCTACTAGTTTTACAAAATAGAACAAGTTCTACCCAGCTTCGTTGTTCAAGTTGGTTTCTTAAGTGTATCATTAATAGAATACTTGTTTTGAAGATACAACTTTCATTTCGTTCGATCAGTCAAGTATTACTCGTGTCAGTTCCGGAATCTAAACAATCGTATATCATGAATATCGATCGAGGTAATTAAGCAACTGCTGTTTAAAGAAAAAGAGGTAATTAAAGAACTGCAAAAAGACAGATTACTTTCTATAAGGAATCCTTAAAGAAATCAGTATTTAGAAGTAGGAGGGTTTTAGTCCCTTCGAGACTATCTCAATGTAGGGCCTTTTCTGTTGTACAAATTTCATATTCCACCCTTTATGGAGATGAAATTTTCTTTGCCGATCAAAAACAAAAGAAATCCTGTGTTCTTTAAGTAATCTTTAAGTAATGCTTTCCGTGTTTTTTTTCTCACTCTCTATTGGTTCCTTCCTAAGAATAAATAAAAGCAAGATTTCTTCCTTTAAGTAATCCTTAACTTGTTATATTCATTGTTATATTCAACTGTTCAAGAAATAAAGTAGGTCCCAAGTCCTGTGTTCTGTAAGAATGTGGTAAGTATATATACGGCTAGCTGCCTACCGAACAGTTTGATAATTTCTATATATAGCACCCTCAAAGAAAAAGAGAAGAATTGTATTCACATAAATAGTTTGGTTAGTACATCCTGCTAAAAGTAGAAAAAAGGCTGGGGGAGAAAGCAATGTCGATAAATACTCCTTCGTTCCTGGAGATCCGCCGCAAGTTTGCTCAGATTTTCGCCAAACTCTTTGTTATCGAGATCCAGAGAAACTATTACTTTTGCCCTTGCAGGGGGGCTGCTGTTACCATAGGTCATAAATTCATTACTAAACAAATACACTGTTTCGATAGCTATGTATTTCCAATCAAGGAATTCGACATTATTATTCGATGAGAATAGCTTGAAGTTAGGTTTGATATTTAAGGATTGTAATTGTACAACAATTCTAACAAATTACTTTTGCGAGAGCCATTTCTATTCATTTTGATTATACCTTCTCTTTTTGTTTTTAGGTTTCGCATTAGCCCAACGGTTCGTAGAGAAGGTATTGATCAATCTCTTGAGTTCATACTTCGCAATTTACTACGGTCTCCTGGATGCTATCGCACTGGCAAATTTACAAAATGGGTTGACATGTGTTTTGGTCCCTGCGATGTTTTACATCTCTGAGAACCATGTTAGTCATCTCAAAGTCATTCTCTACTCAACTGCTGCCAACACCATTGTAAGTTTATGACTAAATACAAATCTACATGTTTTACGAAATTCCACAAATGCAATTTGTGGACGATGTTAATGGTTTTGCCAAACAAACGAAGAGATTACTAGGGGTGCACTAGAAAACCAATGTAACTGCCTAATTGATCCGAACCGATCTATTTGGTTAGGTTCTACAGTTCATTGGTCTGATTACGGTTCTAACAAACTAAGAACCGGTAATTATGGTTCGGTTACTGGTTCTCAATTTAAGAATCACGGTTATAACCGAACCGGACCATATAAAATTAATATATGCATATATCTTAATGTATTTATACAGGTACTAAATTATGTATCTTGATTTGATAAGTTAATTTTTTTTTCTAGTAATGTATTCTTTTATGTCTATTTAGAGTAAAAATCTATTTTGTTAAGAAATTTTTAATATATTACTATAATCTACTAATACCAATTTCAATTCTTCTTTGTTCCGCCTTAATTTCACAATTACTAATCAAAGGAAAACCCAATTCTCTTATTGTCTAATCTCGATCTGCTTCCTAAAGTTTTCTTCCTTTTCTATTTCTTTACAATATCTCTTGATCTCTTCCAACCTTCCAACTATGTAACAGGTTGCATTCTTATTTGCACTCACACGTCTCTCTCTCTCTCTCTCTCTCTCTCTCTCTCTCTCGGGTTCTCAATGTTCTTGTTCAATCTATGATTAATCGGGGGTCAAAAGTGTTGTGATAAAGTGTTCCTTAATCGGGAGTCACAAAACCGGCTCACCACCGGGTGGACACAGTCCGGCACCCCCTCTCACCCTCTCTCTCTCTCTCTCTCTCTCTCGGGTTCTCAATGTTCTTGTTCAGTCTATGATTAATTGGGGGTCAAAAGTGTTGTTATAAAGTGTTCCTTAATCGGGAGTCACAAAACCGGCTCACCACCGGGTGGACACAGTCCGGCACCCCCTCTCACCCTCACCCTCACCCTCACCCTCTCAGACTACATCTCTACACCACACCTTTCACCCTCTCAACACGTACGTACATATACTCAGAGAAAGTGAACAAGCCATTAAAGGCTACCGCGTGGAACAGTTGGGGAGGTTGAAACACAGTGTCTGCCGACACTCAAGAAAATGATCCTGTGCTTCGCGCACATGCTTACACCTGGAGGAATCAACATACTCTTGTATTTTTTCGTTTTCCTATAGATTTTCCAAGCTAAGCTGAACATTTAATTGTCCTCGACCAAAATGCAGGGAATGGTGATGCTTTGCTTTTCGCACTTCCAATGGATTTCTAATGACAAGATCGGGATTTACTTCATAGTTCTTCTGATGACTGTGGGAAATTCCGGAGGGTTGCCTATCTCGAGAGAATTTATATATCGTCAATTAACGGCACATGAACCGAGGCTGGACATAGATGAAGACAGAGTAAACGCAAGAACAACTGTGTGGTGGGCTACCTTATTCTTGAGTTCAATTCTCACCCCTTTGATCTTCGGCAATGCTACTTGGGATGTAAGAATCATTTTTTCAACATCAATGATGGGCATAGGTTATCTGTTGTTCTTGTGTTGCATTCCACTCTACCACAGGTCTCTCTCTCTCTCTCTCTCTCTCTCTCTCCCCGCGCGCATCACATCAACACTGTATGGGTAGGAAAATGCTCGTGTTGCATTGCATTCCACTCTACCATAGGTCTTGCATCAACGTTATACGGGTAGGAAAGTACTATTCTTCTAGAATATTTATACATAAATTATCAGGGCTGGCCCTGACATTTGGGTTACCCAGCCCCAATCCCAATCTTGGTTGCCCTGCCCACTTATTATTATGTCAAAAAAAACTGACATACAAAGATAAATGTAAAAAGATATGATTAACAGAGTTTGTTTTGGAGAAAATAAGAAAGTTTACTTCATATTTTAACTATTATTTTTGGGGGAAATTTTTTTTGTGTTAGGTCGCTTATTTTTTAAAATTTCACCACTGTTTTTTTTAATCTAATGTAAGAAAATAGAGTTCACTTCTATATTATTGTTGTATTTGTTAAATGCAAGATTTCTAACAAAGTAATCGAGTAATGTAGTTTTCATAAAATTGTGGATTGGAAAACAAAAAAGAAGAAAGAAACCATGAATAGCAAAAATAGAGTAAAGGGAAAAAAAAAAAAAAAAAAAAAGGCCTAAAAGATGCCAAAGAAAGAAAAAGGAACTTGGGGCATTGAACTCACGGATTGGAGGGCAATCACCGCCAGCGGAGTCGAGCAAATTGTTTGCTTCATTCATGAAAACTTTACAATATTTATATATGTAACCAAATTTTTTTTCTTATTGCCCCAGCCCGAGGGATTACCCAAGCCAGGAGGCTGCTGGGCTCACCCCTGGGCTGGCCCTAAAAATTATTGCCGATATGATATGGAAATGAATTTTTTTTTTTTTTGGACACAACATATTCTGCATCAGTGCAAAATGACAAATGGACGACTCAACCACATCATTTTTAATGAGTTTTCTGCATCTTTTTATTTGATTATGAATCAATATAAGCAGGTTAGCATCAGTGTTAACAAGTTTCCTTGGAATGCAGATCAGTGGATGAAGCAACTACTACGAAAATCTCCCATGCTGGCCCTGAAGAGAAAAAAAACAACGGTCCAGCGGCATTTGCAATAAGCCTTGTGAAGCAATGGAAGCCTCTTTCTGTAATGATTCCCATGTGGACTACTTTTCTGGTGTTTGGTCTGGTACTATCAGCGGGGGACACTTTCTTTACTTATCAAGGAAGCAGCATGAAGCCATTAAAAAAAAAAGACATCGAGCCTACAGTCTCTATTTATATACTTATTATGATTAGGAATATAATCAGCTCTATACCAAGCTCTATCGTCGGATTAATAAGAAGCACTATGGCCATCCGATTAATACCAAGCTCTATCCTTTCCACACTCAGGTCAAAATGCATACCTAAACTACTAAACACACAGGGCATTATGGTTACAATCTGGACAGCAATGGTGTTATCCATATTCTGTTGTAGCGTCGCGTGGCGTGTTGAGGCTCACAGGTTGCATGCCATAATGGCCATTTCAAAGGACGAATCATGCATAAACCAAAATGATAGACCCATGAGTATTATGTGGTTGGCACCACAGTTTTGCCTGCTGGGACTCATGGACGGGATTGGCAGACAAGGCCTGGATCTCTTGTTTGAGGTTCAGGTCTCTGATGTGCAATTGGAGAAATATGGATCTGTACTAAATAATGCCGTGATTGGGATCGGAAGCTTCCTCAATGGTTTACTTGTTGTCCTTTTGAGGAGCTGGTTTAGCGACGGGTTAAACTGCAATCGCCTGGACAAGTACTACCTAACGTTGATGGTTGTGAGTCTCGTGAACCTATGCTGCTACTGTTGTATTTCAACTTTTTACTTAAACAAAAAGGAAACCAAAGATGATGTCAAAGTAGAAGAAACAGGAGGAAGTGCTGTTTGAGGTTCGTCTTTTCTTGGTTTCCCTGTAGTCTTGGGTAGGAGGGAGAAAGAGCAGCTTCAAGGGGAGGGGACACAGCAAATCTGTTACGTACACGCAATTCTTCGTGCATTTCTATTCTGATTGTGGAATCTATTGTTGTGTTTGTTCTTGAAATTTTCTTTTGTATCTTTTCAGAAGAGAAAGTACCATTGCTAGCTTGAATCCATGAAGTAGCAATTTACGGAACTAAGATTTGGTTAGAATTCAAGTCAAAGATATGGAGAAACTATGTTTAGATATGAAAAAGGCTCCAGATTGGTTCTGAATGACATTTTACTAGTGTCACATAAAACCAAGTCTTAGTCCCACGTCGGTTCAGTACCGAGAATTGTTTCGAGATACATCGAATCACTTACATGCAACTAAATAAATTGAGCTAAAGCTCTTGGGCCTTAGGTTACGTCTATTTTAATAACTTATTGGCTCAACAAGTGATGGACCAGTTTCAAATGGTATTATTAGATCCTACACAAACGGAAAGTGGAAAGTACGTGATCTACTTTCAATGTCTTGGAAAATAGAAAATAGCCTCCAACTTGGGCAAAAGGCATCACATTCACCAAGAGTTTTTTATTTTATATTTATATATCAAGGAAAACAAAAGGAGAGAATAGAACAAATATGATACCGAAAAATTCTTCCTACCGATAGCTAAGTCCTAGAATGAGTTTGATTTTTATGTTTCAAGGGAGAGAGAGAGAGAGAGAAGAGAGAGAAGAGAACAAATATGATACCAAAACATTATTCCTTCATTGTAGAATGAATTTGATCAAGAACGATTAAATATAGAAATAAAATGGTCGGTATGAAAACAATCTTTCTTTCTATATCGATAACATGTCATACCAAACAGAAGTTTCTCCATAGAAGCTATGGCTATGTTTGTTTGGGAGGATATGGGGGTTGGGATTTGAGGTGAGTTGGAGTGGGCCCCTTTTTCCAACGTTTGTTAACTCTTTTTGGGATGGGATTTGAAATCCTCTACCAAATTTAATCCCACTCCGTACGGTATATAGAATCCCGGGAGGGTTGGGATTTGGATTTTCCAAAGGCTAAAACAACAAAAAAGAGCTTCCCAGTGACTATATCACGTTGAACACAAACACCGGATATTGATTTCCTCCATCCATTGATATCCTGAGCAACATCTCAAGGATTTTATATCCCACCCATATCCCAAGGGATTTCATATCCCATCCATTTATCTCCAATCAAACAAACGAGGCCTATGGGACTACAGAAATCAATGAAGTATGGTGGATTGAGGTTTGGAGGAGAGCTTAACCCATCTTGTTCTACTTTCAAGTTCAGAAGCTGGTCCAATTATAAGCTTTTCCAAACAAATAAGTATAACAAAATAGGAGAAACTATCAAACTTCAACCCCTGCAAGAGCAGAGTCAAGATCTTCACTTAGAGGTGACCAAAACACATACTCCCTCCGTTCTAAATTGTATGTCCATTTATATAGATGCATGACATTTCTAAATTGCTCATATATTTCTCAAACTTTAATATTTTCTATAATTGTAAAAATTTTGTTTAATGAAAATAATTAAGATCTATCATACAACATTCATATTGATATATTATAGCCCTTATACACTAGAAAAGTAGAAAATATAAACCATTTTTTGAGATGTTTTGAATAGTAAAACTAGACAATAAATATGGGACGGGAGGAGTAAAATACTTCCATTGGGTTATATTAAGAATGAAATTACCGAAAAATTCCAACTATTATAATGCACAACTATTATAATGCTCTTCTTGAAAAACTAATGGGTAAAAGTGGACGATAATTTGTAAAAAGTTAAAGTAAAAGTTAATGTGAGAGGTGTAAAATGGAGGTAAAAGTTAATGTGAAAAATGTAATGATAATGTTTTTTTAATAAGTTAAATTTACGAAGCAACACATTTAGAAAGAGACGGATGGCCGTTCAAAAAAAAAAAAAAAAAAACAGAGATGGATGGAGTATATGCCAATACAAAATAATATCCTTCCGGTTGTTTGTGAACTTGTGAATGAATTAAACAAACCATTAACTATTTCAAAGACTGAAAATTTTGACGGGAATGCAAATGATATGAGAGGTCTAGAATATGGTCTAATTTTTTTTTTTTGAACTGGAAGTCAATCATTTCATTAATAAAGACCCGAAAGCCACTCGGCCAATTAGAATTTGGTCTAATTGGCCGAGTGGGAGATGTTGGATGGGTAGCCAAATGTCCCTCGCGAATAATATGTTGTGTGAAATTGTATGCGTCTACACAATATTTGTGTGTTAAATTTCAGCAAACTTGGAAAATTGTTTATACATAACCCTATTTTTAAGTTAAAGACATTCTCTTAAATTATTTCGAACTACAAAACTATCATCAAGTGTAAAACTATGATCACAAAAATCTTAATTAGTAAAAAGCTTGAAAAAGCCATGATCTCATGAAAATTAACTCTTAAATAAACCATGGAAAAACTCTCTTAAAATAACCATTATAAATTTTTTCCAAAAACTCGGCCAACAAAAAAATTAAGGGACTCAAAGTAAACAGAAATATGCTCCGAAATCCTCTAAAATCCAAAAAAAAAAAAAAAAAAAAATCATAGAATGAACAATTTAATGGAAAACCACCTTAAATTTGCACGTGGAATAATTAAGGTACTATCGACTAGTGAAAAATACCAAGATTTTCAGATGCTGTTAATAGATCTCCCGAATTTCGGTTTACCATGTTAATGATTTGCCCAATATTCTAGTATATTCTACTCAGGTTGTCCCCACACGATAAAATTTCCATTTTGCCCTTAATAGATTCTATTTCAAAAACTTAAAAGTGTTCACGATAAATAGGCAACTTAATTATAAATACATTAACGTAATTTGGCCAGTCTATATCGATACTCGGACTTAAGCCACTATTCTTTGAAGTAGTAATTAATTTTAAGTAATTATAAATATATTATTAGTGCGGTACGACATGATCATTGTTCTTTCAGCTTGTCAAATGAAGTCGGTCATTTCTCATTGACTGAATGACTTTAGTTTTAAGCATTAGACTCCAAAAAATAAAGCACCTGATTACTCCATAACAATTCATTTACTCTGTCTTTGATTCACGAAGAGGCCTTCAACTTTCACCCTCCATCTTTATAATTAAAGAGTTATAAACACACAAGATGAGATAGTCGGAAACATAAATTAGCATCTCCAAATAAACTAAAATACAACTTAAAAATGGACAAAATCAGAGCAAAATAAAAAAACATGGCTTATCTACTTATTTGGTCCCTAGAAAATTACTCAGGTTTCAATTTCGTCCTCAACAAAATTTTTGTTTCAGTTCGTCCTTGATTTATCAATTTAGTTTCAATGTTGATCTTCCCGTTAAATCCTTGACGGTTTTTGTCTATTTGGCAAACGGTCGTGACGTGGAGAACACATAGACAACAATTGACAGTTGATCTGGAAGTCCCCCTCATTGCTCCCTCACCCTCTCCATCACCTGCTGTATCCAATTCTCTTTCACCCATTTCTCCACTAAATAACCACTGTAAATTCATCTCTTAGCCTGGGAGGAGACCGAAATGTGATTTCCATCAAGTTGTGACAAAGATTTCGAGAAAAAAATAAAAACCCATTACAAAAATTCTATGGTTTCGCCAACTACAGGGTAATTTTCTTTTTGTATTCGTAGATTGTCATTCATCTTAGCATATTAAGAAAATTTGTTTTATACTTTAAAATTCGTGACAAAAAAAGATACATAAAAGTTAAAGAAAAACCATTACAACTACCAAAATAGTGTCGAATTTTAGTTGTAAACAAAAAGAGGAGGAAAAATTTACAATTTTGTTTTTTTCTTCGACATTGACAGGGATAATCGTAATGTTGTTTGTTTATTTTAGGTTGTATATATGGACCCATTAGGACATGGTGGTGGTTCGGTAACGACGATGATAACAACATGACCGTACCAAACAACAATTCATTATAGGGACATGTATATGGTTGATGGTTCAAGCAACGCATTCCGTCATTCGTTCGACGGAGAGGGGCCAAGTTCTACGTACAACTATGGCAATTTTTTAAGTCAAGGGTTGCGAGGTGTGTCATTGGTAGACCAACACCGTTATTGTATTCTCTGAATGATGGGTAATGTGTCACTTGTTTATTGGATACGCCATACACGTAAACCTCTACACTTACACTCACGCATACATAATGTATTCTCAGTAGAGATTACACATGACGATCCCTTAATAAATGTTGAAAGTAACTTTGTCCTAACACCATTCCGAAGGGACCAGTCTCCTATCCAGTTTTTTTTTTAGTCCAGTCCAGTTCAATTTTCGACTGTTGTGGGCCCTATCGATACCAAAACAATGATCAAAATTATTTTTTTAGAACTCGTCAAGTATGCCGTCCGTGTAAAAACTTAGCTTCATTGACACATCGATTGATATATTAAAAAAGAATTAGATTTGTACAAGGAAAATAGGATGAGAAATCTGTTTTGTGTTAAATTTCTTGGAGGGTTCCAACCTAAAACTAATTGGCTATAGGTGGAGTAACCTCAAGAATTTATTAACCAAGCTTGAGTGGCTTAGATAAGCAATGTAAAATAATTTAACACTCTCCCTCACGTGCAGTCCGGATGCACGTGGAGGTACAAATTGAGAAGACTAGGAGATTTGACCTCGGCAAAAGAGACTTGACCACGTGAGATGAGGCCACCCAAGACCTAGCTCTGATACCAAATTAAATTTCTTGGAGAGTTCCAACTTAAAACCAATTGGCTATAGGTAGAGTAACCTCAAGAATTTATTAACCAAGTTTGGGTGGCTTAAATGAGCAATGTGGGATAATTTAACATTTTGCTCATACATTAATAAGGGGGTGTGTGGGAGGGTCATTTTTATTTTTTATTTTTTGCCTTTTGGGTTTTTATATTATGGCTAGAATGTATTTTGAATATAATAAAGTGTTTAAAAAAATATGCAAAATGTATTTTGTAACATGACTAGTGTTTCGGACTTACGTGCAGAATACATGATGTAGATCTTTCTGTTAAACAAAATGGGTAAAGTGAAAAATGAAAAGTCGAAAAACTCCTCCTAACATACTTTTGGCTCTTTATACAGAGTAATATGTTAACAAAACCAAAACACATTCTCTTAGGATGCATTTTGCAATTTCCAGCCAAACAACCAAAATAAAATAAAAATATAAAAATAAAACGTTGAATTGAGGTATCCAAACAGACCCATAAATATCCGACAAAACTATATACTCCCTCCATTCCTAAATAAGAGCCCCACTTTCTCTCTTTTGTCATTTTTCAAATAAAAAAATAAAGTATTTCCATAAATCATTTTTCAAAATTTTTAGCACCGAATTAAAGTACTCGATTCATTTTTTTATTTGAAAAATGACATGATTTTTCGTAGTAGACTATTATTTTAGAACGGAGGAAGTATTTTTTTTTTTTTACGTAAACAACATGCCCGACGAGTTCTACTGGTATAAAACCTACTGGTATAATTTAAAACCAGATTGGACTAGACCAAAGAAGAATTAGACAAGTAACTGGTCCATTCGGAAGTGGGTCCTAACTATTTCCCTCCCGTACAACCCAATCTCAACCTTTTAAACCAGCCAGAGGGGATTGGTAGGTCCTCTCGTATTCCTTCCTCAAAAAGCTTTCCACTCCCAATTTTCTCTGTCAAACAACTCCCCTGATTCCCTCCTTTCTTCTCCATACCAAAACAACAGATAGAGTTTGAAATTCAAGAAGAGGATATCATCAAATGGGTAAAAAGAAGATTGCCAAGAAAACTACCACTGATAAGCAGAAGAAGATACCAACACCCAGAGTTGAAAGAACCCAACAAAATCTGAAGCAGGAAAAAAGGGTTAGATCTCGGGAAATTCTTGAGAAAGAAGAGCCAAAGGAACCACCTCGGAAAACAAGAGCTCTTGGTAACTCCCTTTACTCCTTTATTTCCCCTTTTTTCCTTTTATTTTTTGTGATTTGGTAAAGCTCAGAATCTGTAATTTTTAGGGATTTTGACTATTCATACAAAATTGTATCTCTGAGCTTGATTTTTCATTTCTTTCACAGAGTAATTTGGTAAGAATGATGTGAAATGTACCAAAAAGATACTTATATTTTGATTGATTTATTCCCCTTTGTCATCTCACCCCTTTCTCATCCTCTAAAAGGCTTTATCCATTGCTCATACTGTTATGTTAAGTTATGAGCAGTCTCAAAAGCTTAAGCTGTTAGGAGTAGGTCAAACAATGTATATTAAGCTATCAAACACCCTCACTCACGTGATGCTAAGTTACCGGCAGTCCCAAAAGCTTAAGCTTTAGGAAGTGGGCCCAACCATGTATGTCAAGCTATCTAACACGTACCTCATATGTAAAGTATCAAACTTCATCCTTTCAAATAGAAGAACAAATAAAACTTACATGCGTTGATGTAAAAATTCCTATCAAAATTGAGCAACAACAGAGTATGGGTTAGAGATGCTCTCGCTGCCTTTTTGTATTGTGGTTCTGTTTGTGTTTTTGTGTAAACTCTTAAGTTCTTAACTACTAAATACTGGAGTACTAATGTTTTGTCTTTATATTGCTTGTTTTGGGATTCCTTTCATTTTCTACTGCTGCATGAAATACGTGGATTGAAGTTTATGTTTATGCCCTGTTTGAAACTTGGGACAAAGAAAGGAAAGGAAAAAGAAACTTTGAGGATAGGGTGAAGGTAGATTCTCAGTGTGCCTGATTCTTTGTTTAGCTATTTTCTTCCCTTTTCTCTCATTGCAAACAAGGGGAAATGATTTTCCCATCCTTCTTCTGATTTGCATATAGTTGGTCTTTCCTTTGCACTTGACACGTGTCCCATATTTTCCGATCACTTCCCGTGAGTGGCTGCCCCAAAAAGGAATTTTTAGGTAGGCATTAGAAAATTATAAATCAAACCAAACAAAGCCTCAAGCCCAAACTAATTCGGCTATATGAATTCATTTTCTCTGTTGAGATTTGGCCAGAGTATCGTGTTTTGTTATATACAGTGAAAGAAAAATGGCATTGACAATCCACAGGGCGCTGTTTTAGTGTACCAAAAGGCCATTGTCAAGTGATAAATCTCTACAATCCTACGTAGCACCGACACGGACATGCGACATGACATGAAATAGATACTTCGACGCCCAAATTTTAAAAACTTAGAGGACACAGACATGGTGGTGATACATTTTATATAATATTTATGTATTCCATCTTATGAATCCCTCTCGTGCTAGTAGCTTTCTTCTTTCCTAATAGCTTTACTTACTCTAGTAGCTCGGTTGTTAGGTAGCTGCTTCCTATCCTAGTAATAGTTGTTTTCTTCTTTCTTATTAGCTAGTTGGTAGTTCTCAATTCCTATCCCAGTATTTATCTAAGTAGCAGGCTATTGAGTGTACTAATTATTTGTATTCCACTGATAGTCCGCTCTTCCTAAAAACGGCTCCAATTCAAAATATGTATCACCATATAAACCTTTAATCCTATTTATCGTCACATCATTCACAAAAGTATTCCAACAACAAGCATTTCATTATCTCTCTGTCCTTACAATCAATAGTCATACAAAGAGGAAAGATTTTCTAAACTTTAACAAGAGTTTAAACTTTAAACTATTCTATCTAACACCTCCAATGTGTCTTGCGAGTGTCCCCGATGTGTCCACACCAAAAACGTTGAGAAAATATATGACACTTTGGATTTGGGTGTCGGACACGCATCCTAAAAGATCAAAATAAGAATTTACTTGTTCATCTTTTCCCCTCGAATTACCTATCTATGGTTTGTTTTCATTACTAATTATAATTATGTTTTGGTTTTATGTTGCCGCCACTTTTTCCCTCTTGTCTCCCTAATCAGGGCCTCCCGGCGGTGAAAGAATGTTAACACCGCCAGAAAATCTCAATCGCATTCATTCTGAAACGGATCCAACCAGTCAAGAAAGCAAGAATAGTGCTAGCAGGCCGAGGATTCGCAAAAGAAACGAAAATGCAATAGTTGATCCCATCGCAGGTTTGCTCCAGAGTGTGACGGACAAGAACGTTAGCATTGATAATCATTGGAAAACCCCTTCAATCAGAACAAATGCAATCGTAGAGACCATGCAAATCGTGTTGCCTATCATGGAGGAAATAATGAATCACCAAGTTTACAATTGCAACAAGCATGTCATTGGGGATGCAATTAAGGTAATGCATGATATGGCATACTTCAGAGAGGACCCGGGGGGGCCTCTCTATTTATGGCTTATCCGGCATCTCTGCGACTATCCTTTGAAGATAGATGTATTTGTGGAGTTGCCCGATGACACTGTAAGGATGAAGTTCATCCAAACAGAGCATGCGGCGGCAATGATTATGGCGGAGACTTCACCGAGTCCATACGGCCCTCCCCCTCCGTTCGACAACTTCCCTCCTGTCGTTTAAGTTGGAGTCCTTAATCCTTCACCACTTTTTTTGCAAGTGCTAGCACTCTCTGAGTACTATTGTGGTTCGCAATTGTGTTGTGGTATGGTGCTTGGTACTGTACTTTTGTCCGTTGAAGTTGGTACTGTTAGTTTTTTTTTTTTTTTTTGGTTCTGTGATGATGACTTGACTGCATTTCTATGAATAGTTGTTTCATTCCTTGGCTGCCTCTAGGGTTGCAACAAAGCTGCTCACGAGCAGTTCAAGACTCAGCACGAGCTCGAGTTTTAGGCTCATTTTGTAAACGAGCCAAGCTCAAACACTATAAAACTCGGCTCAACTTGCTTGTTTGCACACCTAGATGATATATTAGTATTTTGTTCAGTGCCTGCAAAATATTCCAAACACACAAATTTTCGTTTTCTAAATGAAGAAAGAATTCCTAGAATGGTTAAACGTACATTCTGAAACGGATCAGTCCAGCCGGAGAAGCGAGGATAGCGTTAGCAAGCCGGGGGTGGCGGAAGTAGCAAAAATGTAACAGCTTCCATTGAAGCATTGCTCCTGAGTGTGAGGGACAAGAAAGTTAGCATTCATATCCACCACCTTCGCAGCCGGCAGCACACATTTCGTCGGGGAGGCCATCGATGTTATGTAGACCATGCCGGTTTTTCAGGACGATACAAATTCGGATTTGAACCTATAAGTTTGTCAATTGCTTGAACAAAATCCCATAAGTCATAGGCGGTGGCGGACACACATTAGGGAGGGGGGGTCAACTAGCCCAACTAGATCAAAATTCCCACAAGACACTATACTCTAGTCTCTAGATCTTATGGGGATTTTGATAATTTTGCCCCAGGACACTATACTCTATTCTCTGAATCTTATGCCAAGTCACATGAAATATTTACAACCTTGCTCAAATGGTTCACCGATCTTTTCCTTTTTTGGCTGTCCTACTATTTTTTAACACACTTTCTCGCCATTCCTTAACATCCCTCCCCCTCTCTCTCTCTCTCTCTCTCTCTCTCTCTCTCTCTCTCCCTCCCTCCCTCCCTCTACCCCCAAGTAACATAACATATCACTTTTTGCTTTTTGGCTTCTTGTTGTGTTACCAAAATCAATTGTTTTTTTTAAGGTTAGTGGAATTGGTTGGTTTTTGGGGGGAGTTTTTTGTTAGCGGAATGGAGTAATTTTTGGGTTAAAATTAAGTTCGCTTTTTTTTTTTTGGGGAACAAGTGAGGATTTTTTAACACTTACTGAATGCATAGGGAGTAGAGGGTGTCAATTACTGGTCTACCACTTTACTTGCAATTGAATGGAGGGAAAAATATTTCAAATGCCCGAATTAATTAATAGTAAGGGATGCTTGGAAGGCTCATTTTTAGCTTTTCATTTTTAATTTTATGACGATTTGAATTATGGTCAAAATGTATTTTGAATTTGGTAGAGTGTTTGAGAGAAATGTGTGTATACATATTTTGCAACAGAAGTAGTGTTTGAGAGATACGTGCGGAATATATTCTGTATGTTTTTGGTTAACCAAATTGAAAAAGTGAAAAATAAAAAGTCAAAAAATTCATTCCACTCTATTTTTGGCTTCTTTTCTCTAATATCAATAAACCAAGGGGTGATTTGGCTAATTTGAAAAAACTGGTTTTTTGGTATTTTTCGTTTTGTCCTTGTTAAAAAAAAAATGCATTTGTTAGTTTTCGGTCGATTTTTTGTGGTTTCTTAGCTTTTCTCGATGGGAGGAATCTAAAAAGTATAAAATTATTAGCCAAACTTAAAGTTTTGTGAATAAAGACGAAAAATAATCCAAAAAACTGATTTTTTTTTGTTTTTTTTTCGGCTTTATTCAAAAAACTATTATTTTTTACCATAATTTTATACTCTTTGGATTCGTCTCGACGAGATAAATCCAGAAATCACAAAATCTTGAAGCAAACTAACAAATGCAATTTTTTTTTTTTGTGGATAAAGACAAAACGAAAGAAACCAAAAAACCTGTTTTTAAAATTTAGCCAAAGGAGGAAAATCACATTCTCAGAAATATATATATTTTGCAATTTTCAGCTAAACACGTAAATATAAAAAGTGTGAAAATGAAAAATTGAAAAATAGGCTGCCATCCTGGTAGTACCTCTCGGATTAATTGCCACCAACCACGGGTTGTAAAAGTGAAAAAATCTTGCACCAAAAAAAAAAAATGAAATTGAAAAAATCAATTTTGGGCAGCCCAATTCCCGCCAAGAATTTGCTCTCTCATCACCCAACCCAATCTGAACCTGAGATTGGGTTTCCCTTTAACCCGAGGTTAGGTCCTTTTGTGTTCCTTCCTGAATAAGCTTTCCCACCCCCTATATTCTCTCTCAAATCTCAACTCCACATTTCCCTCCTTTCTTCTCCATACCAAAGGAAATACATACAGATTTGAAATTTCAAAAAGATCTGAAATGGGTAAAACGAAGATAGCCAAGAAAACTACCAAAAAGCAGACGATACCAACGCCAAAATGTGCGAAAACCCAACAAAAACTAGTTCGGAAGAAGAGGGTAAGAGCTCGGAACATCGTCGAGAAAGAAGAGCCAAAGGAACCCCCTCGGAAAACCAGAGCTCCGGGTCATCTAATTAGTAACTCTTCTATTCCCCCCTTTTTTTGTGTGTGTTGTTTTGGGAAAGGTCTGAATCTGAAATGTGTGTTGTAGATTTCTTCTTTTCAGAGCATCTTTGACCCAATTCTCCGGTTAGGATGACGAAGATAACATTTAAATTTTGAGTTAGTCCTCCCTCTAATAGCTTAAGCTTTTGAATGAGTAAATAGTTAACAATCTAATATGGTATCAGAACATGCACCGAGCTCAAACCTCACCGCCTATGTGATACTTAAAATAAGTTCAATGTGTTTAGCCTGATTATCAGAAAAGTTTGGCTACACGTGAGAAGGAGTGTGAATGATCTGAACCACCCTTTAACATGTCAAACTTTTAAAAGAATCGGTGGCTACTAATGTATGGTTCATCAGAGCATGCAATGGATCCTGTGTTCACAACTCACTGCATACCTAGTTACTATTAAAATATTTGCTAGCTTATGGAGGAGAGTCTAGCTATACATGAGGGCATGTTAAGGGTATACATCTATATAATAGAATTGAGCGGAAAATGTCTAGGCATACAAACATAGCAACATTGACAACATTCGATCATATTTTCATGTTAAACTATAGCAGTCAGATCATTTCTTCTTTAAACGATACAGAGAATAATCTTTTAATAAATCTACTCCCTCTCTCCTTCATTTTTAGCAACGTATCCCTATTTAAATGTTTCCTTTTATGTCAAATAGGAAAACGTCTCAAAATGTTTATGGACCCTATTTGCATTGGGAGGGCAGAGCGGGTAGTTTATTTAGGTTGAAGCTGTATTATGTTTCGATGTGCCTTTAGGCACAGACATCCTCCAGTATTAATAAAGTTACCCATTTCTAACAACCTTTTTTTTATTTTATTTAAAGTTTCGTATATATACTATATCGAGAAATTGCATTTATGTAATGTGTAGCTTAGTGATAAGGCGCATTTCTCTAAGCTTGGAGTCATGTGTTCAACTCTCACACCTTTACTTTTTTACACCAACTACATACCAAACCTAAAGCCATCAATTAAGTTGCTGTTGGGATTGGATCCTTGACCATCTAGTTCCCAAAAAAATTCCTTGCCACTAGACCAACAGCACTGATGGCGAGAGAATTCCAAACAGCTATTATATATCCTAAAACTATTGTGGTAATAATTGTTCTCCCTTTTTTTATCAATAACAATTTTCTCTCCTCTGAAATTTGGTTTGTAATCAATTTTATACGATTTTTGAGATTTATAAGCATGTCGAGTTTCAAATTATTGACAGAACTTTACACTATGGATATTAACCTATCAAAACAAGCGTTCTTTTTGGTGTTGTACATAACTGATCTACACCTGTACTTTTGAAATTACATATATTGATATTTTTGGGTTCCACCGCCACCTTCAAATCCTGGTTCTGCCGTTGGCTGGTGGTTAACAGTTTTTATATGGTATTAGAGCTGACAATAAATTTTGTGTTCAAATTTCACTGCTTACGTAGTTGTTAAAGTACTTTCACATGTTTAGCCCACATATGGACGAGATCCTGGCTTCAGATGAGGATATGTGTTGAATATTGGTGATATAAATAATAAAGCTATTCCTTTCTCTAACAACGTAAGTTTTAGATGACTTGGTAGTTATGTCCATTGCGAAAGAGAAAGCAGTACAAACTGTTTGGATCTCACCGCCTACCCAATAATTATAATATTTGCACATATTTAGCCTGCTTATAGAGAAGAATCTGACTATATGCGCGGGAGAGTGTTCAAGATATAAACTTTCTAACAACTTAAGCTGTAAGATGAGTTGGCGCCTTGGCGATTATTGATCTAATATAGTTAAAACTCAGACTTGTGCTATGTAGTCAAGCTTTTCTAGATAAATGGGCTAAACATGTGCAATTATTTAATTATCACGTAGGCATTGACGTTCATAGGCATATTAAGACAAGCATTCGAAATGTTACACATAACAGAGATGGTAATGACAAATCACTGGACGGTTGTGAATGTACCAAAAGTTCATTGGTATCTATAAAAAGTGTATATAAACATGTGAAAGGCAAACAGAAATTGCATAAAGAAAATCACCCATTTAGTATGCAATTGTATTGTCCAAACGAATGGAATGACTAATGAGGTAAATTATGGTTTTCGTGTGTTTCATTTTTTTTTCCCTTTCCAAAGCAGCAAATGACCAGTCAAGACATACACTTGCATATAAATTAGAATAGCAGGGTATTCACACATGAATACCTTGTTGTTTGGGGACATCCGATAAAATTGGAACGGCACATGACTATGCTGCGGAGTCTTCCTCCTCAAACTCCGACTTGACGACTCAGTTTCACTAACTACCTTTTGAAAAGACCAAATTCTGTCCTTTTTTCTTTCGAATTACCTATTTATGTTATGTTTGTATTATCTGTCCTAACCAGATAACATGTTGCTACTGTTTTTCCCCTTCTCTTCCTCTCCTAACCAGGTCCTCCTATCGACAAAAGAATGTTGAAGCCGCCAGTGTATCCTGATAGCGTGGATTCCGAAACAGATCAGTCAAGTCGGGAAAGCGTTAACAAGCTGAGGTACTCGATAGAAAGCTGATTGTGTATCAAAGCCAAGGTTGTCAAATCGAGAATCGAATTGTCCCTTTTCTGAATCGTGAATCGTAACGATTCAGTCCAACTTTCACAAATACATTGGAAAATGTATTTATGCATCTACATAATAAAGATACATTGTAAAATTGAAAATTTTAAGCTGAAATACATATTTAAGTTTGTTTTCTACTATAAGTTGATGATCACATGGCATCATAGCAAAATAAATACTATAGTTACATTGATATATGCATATAGATGTTAAGGAATCATAATAAAAAGCTTTCAAAATAAAGCTTGTAGCCTAATAGGTAGGAAACTAGCTTATATGGCAACGTATGTAGGTTAGTTCGAGCCTCAGAGTCGTACCCTGGTCTATTATTTAGAGGATACTAGAACCAAAAGATTGATTTAATTACATATCCGTGGTAGATTCGTCTCCATTGAATAAAGAATATGATCTACCGTACTATATGATCTCATATTCTTACTTTTCTATGAGAAAAAACTAGGCAAAATAATAAAAGTGGTTTCATATTGTCAAATGTAAGTTGTGATAAACCTTGATTCACCAAAAGATTCGACTCGTTTTTGCGTGAATCGAGAATCTAATCGCTAATCAAACCGTGAATCGGACGATTCACCTCCGATTCTATATCATCCTTGATTCACCTATAGATTCGTATCGTTTTTACAAAGAATCGTGAATCGAATCGTAAATCGAATAGTGAATCGTGCGATTCTGACAACCATGATCAAAGCTAGCAAAGATACCGGGCATTACAATAGGAGATCCCTTTTACATATTTCTTCTCGATCTTATTCGAATCGACCCTATTGAAAGGATTGCTCTCATGGTGCTCCCAAATGATAAGTGTCGTTATTATCTGAACAATGTTTGGGAAAAGTATGCTTTGAAAAAAAACACTTAGAGAGCACAATGCCAAACTTGTTTACCTAGTGATTTGACTGTCTCTGTACGAGCTTTTGTGGTTGGCTTTAGATATGTAATTTTGATGATTTCGCGTATTAAACTAAAGGATCAGTATCAAAGGGACTGGACGGTCCTGTCCAAGGTGTATAACAGACCAAGTTGAAGCGGAACGCCCGTTAGTAGTTTTACTACAGCTATGGCAGTTTTACTTTATTAGTACATCTTTACCTTCTCGATTAGATCCTAAGTAATAGTTGTTTAGGGAATCAAGAGATTGTTTTGTGATTTTTTATCTTCTTGTTCGGTTCCGATTGATGCTTCTGAGGATGTTCCGGAGGGTTTAGGACGTGCAAAAGATAAGGGCAACCTTTTCTCATTTGTTAAAAGTCACCCAGTGATTTTTACTTTTTTTTTTTTTTTTTTGTCAGTGGCTTGCATGGAAGTAAACGTAAGAGTGCTGCGAGTACAGCTGCCATCTTGGAGTCCATAAACAAGCTGATCCAAATTGTGAAGAACGACAAACAAGTTGATAGAGAGTAGGGTTGTCAATGGGGACGGGGCGGGGCCGGAGACTACTATCCCTGTCCCCGAAACCCTCCCCCATCCCCGATCCCTAATGGGGATTATTTTTCCCCCTCCATCCCTACCCCAAAAGGGGAAAGGGGATCCAAACCAGGGATTCGAGGAAATTCCAAGCATCAGTACAATAAAGCTTGTACAGAGAGCAAGCAAAACATCATAAACAGCAAATCCACAGAGCCAACACAACACCAATAAAGCTGAAATCTAATAAAAAAAGACCTAAATGGAATTTAAGATGATCTCCCAAACGTGTTGTTCCACTCTTAGAATCCCCAACCAACTTTTCTTTACAATACAAGCACCTTGCTTTATACGCATCCGTTGTCTTAAGTTTTATCCTCTGAAAATGCATTTTGTAGATTTAAGTTTTATCAAAGGTATTACCATGCTACATTTTTGAATGTCAGTGTTAATACTGGCCAGTGAACAGAGACTTGCTACATTTGATTTTTGAAATTGTACGTTCTAATCAAAATTCAACTTGGTACATTTGTTTTTTCAATTTTTTGGATTTGCATTTTGTATAATATGTTCACTATCCCATATTCTACAGTAAGATGGTGCAACAGCTCACTGGGAACCATTTTGGTTTTTTTTGTTTTTAACAGTTTCCATCATATCAAAGGGACTGAGCATGGGCGACAACCAAGAACTCCCCCTGTCGGCTTCCCCCCTCCACAAGGTAATCTCAGATCTTGCCTCCAATTTTTTCGCTCTTTTATTAAGATGAGTTGGATTCTATTCAGATAATATTGGGTTTTCAAACATTGATTATCGTTTTTTTTGTTGTGCAGTTTATCCTCCGCATAGGTATCCTCCTCCTCGGCAAGGGTGTCCTTCTCCTCTGCACGGGTATCTTCCTTCTTGGCAAGAGTATGCTCCTCCACAATGGTATCCCCAAGGGTATCCTCCTCCACAGGGGTATCCTCAAGGATATCCTCCTCCTCCTCCACAAGGGTATCCGCCACAAGGGTATACGTCACAAGGGTATGCACCACAAGGGTACCCACGACTGGGAGGGTACCCTCGCCAATATGTCCCTCCACAGTCCCATGACAAAAGGAATTATCCTGAACTTCGAAATATGTACGTGCATTCATCTAATTATTCATGTGGTCATTTATAATTTCAGTTTTATAAATTACAATGTTAATTGTATTCATTTTTGTAGCTCTTCGCAAGATGTTGGCTTGACTGATGACGATGACGATGACGATGGAGACGACGATTTTGACTCTGACGATGATTGTAAGTGTTTTAAAGGTTAAAGTTGTTGAAAACCTATGTTTAGGACTGTTTTCTGTTTTTTCATCAAGTTTGGATGTTGCTGCCATGTTCTGAAATGTGATGATGTTTCTATATTGTTGCTGCTTCTGTATTAGGAAATTTGTTGATGAACTTTGGAGCTGCTGTTTCTGATTTTGAGGCTCGTGTGGTAGGATTTCCTAGTGGTAATGTAAGCCATTAATCTGTTTTTCTGTTTGGGGGTTTCTGTTTTGCTGCTGTTTCAATCTGTTAAGCTGTTGTTTCTGTTGTGGATCTGTTTTGATTTGAATCTGTTTTGCTGCTGTTTTTGTTTTGTTTCTGTTGTCAATTGAATCTGTTTTTCTGCTGGTACTGAAACTGAAATGTGATGTTGCTGTTTCTGTTTTGCTGAACTTGAAGACAATCTGTTTTGGAGCTGCTGATACTCAAACGTGATGTTGCTGCTGCTGCAATACCAGGATGGCAGAATGCTGATGCTGTTGTGCTATCATCTGTGGTCATGTGTCCGGATGTAATTTAACTTATGTTTAGGACTGCTTTCTGTTTTTTTCCTCAAGTTTGGATGCTGCTGCCATGGTATAATTTAACTTTGCATGTTCTGTAATTTAGGTTTGGAACTGCTGTAATTTAAGTTCGGATGTTCTCTAATTTAAGTTTGGATCTTTTCTTAGATGGTTTCAAGTTTGGATGGCATTGGCTTTTGGTGTAATAATGAAATATGAGTAGCATCTATGGTTGTTCTCTTGTAAATAAATACTGGATTAAAAGAGATTGAATTTACCTCACAGTGATCGCCAGTGTTAACCAAGAAAGAGTTGGGAAGTGGATTAACATTAAACCACTTTCCATTGTGCTGAATTTGTAGGCCTCCAATTTCGTTCTCAATGAGTAGGGCTTTAACCCCATGATCTGTATGAGCAGGGATGCCCATTGCAAGTTCTGGCTGAGGACACAGCGGATATAAGTTTGCTGCAAATATTTGCAAACCTGACTCCAAATTCTTTGCCTTGTCTATGTAGGATTGTTCAAATCCTAAGCTTTCGGACCCCCCTTTGAGCAGTTCCTTGATCACTTCTCGTGTTCTTTTGCTATACTCGTGTGCAACCTCAGTACAAAATTAAATTCTCGCACAATTTACCCATTTTCTTTTGCTCCCGAGCTCGGCAAAGCAAAGGTAGATTGATAAAATCCAAAGGTAGATTGATAAAATGTACCTCGCCAATATGTCCCACCACTGGTAGGGTTCCCTCGCCAATGTGTCTCTCCCCAATCCGCACCCAAAATTTTCTCTTCAGGAGAGCTCGCATCTCTAGTCCTCTGAAGATTTGTTTTTTGTTTCCTTCACAAACCCTTTGGATTAAATAATTACCCTTTGGGTTGAATAATTATGTAAGAAACGGATGAGGGGATGTTGATGTGCAGTATAAAGCACAACACGTGTTGTGCACATTTGGGCCGTTTGTCGCTTGGACGGACGACCCAAAATTTATTCTTGCATGCACTACAATAAACAGTTGGGTGGTGTCTCTTCACTGCAACACAATTCTTCTTCAACTCATCAAGTTTGGGCCGATTCCGGGTTCAGCGATAAACTGCCAATTTTGGTAGTTTTGAATTAAAAGCTGTTTTGGGTCCCTGAGACTTCGACGATCCAATTGATCATAGAATTCGGTTGTCAATTGTTCTACATCAAAAGGATTCATCTCATGTCGATGCAAAATGATAAGTGTTGTCTATATTATCTTGAGCATGTTAGGGAAAAGTATGCTTATGAAAAAACAGTACTTAGAGAGAGCACAATGCCACACTAATTTACCTATATATGTTACTCTCTTCGTTTCAAATTGTTGGTCTCTTTTGAAAATTCTAACTTTTTAAGCAGACACGCTGCATTCATTTAATGCATTCATATTAAATGGATTCATTAATTTCTAACAGTACCCTTATATTTCAACTTTTGAGAGAAATGCTTGTTGTTGATAAAGAGATTATTTTGGAAGATTGAATTAATTTTGTTTTGACTTTTCAAACGGGACAAATAATTTGAAACATCCCAAAATAGTATAAATGACAAGCAATTTAAAACGGAGGGAGTAGCTTTTGTGGTTGGTTTTTGATATGTAATTTTGATGATTTCGCATACTAAACTAAAGGATCAGGATATGGATCAAAGAGATTAGAGATAGGGCGATCATGTCCAATGTGCATAACATACCAATTTGAAGCAGAAAGTTAGTAGTGGGCTGCTGCCTTCAATTTTTAACTTCTGGTGTTAAAGAATCATGCTTTTTACAGCTTGGTAGTTTTACTAAATTACATCAAGAGATTGTTTTGTGATTTTTCATCCTTTTGTTCAGTTTCGAAATTTCAATTGGTGCTTCCGAAGATGTTCAGGAGGGTTTAGGGAAATGGGGATTGACTGATGCACTCCGGAAGTTACAATCACTACCCCTATTTAACGACTCGGTTGAGAACTTCGAGTTTCAGTACTGGGCCATTAATTTGCTCCGACGAAACCAAAAGGAGGTGGACATTTTCTGCAGTTGAGATTCAACGGAGCGGATGATGGCTTGGCTTGCGTCGGAACACAAGTCGGACTACAACGCCTGGCTAGCGGCAGTCGGCCCAATGAGGGGCGATCCCCCTCCCCCATTCCCAGCTAATCCTTATGTTGTCGGCCCAGTGTGGGGGGAGGGCGATCCCCCTCCCCCCCTCCCGGCTAGTCTTTATGTTATGGGCATAATGTGGGGGAGGGGGATCCCCCTCCCCCCTTCCCGGCTGGTCCTTTTGAGTAGCACAACTGCTGTTTTCTTAATGGAACTCTTCCCACTTGTTTTCAAATAGTATTTGAGTTTTAACCGTTTATGCTTGAACTTTTTTTTTTTGGCAACCTGTTCATATTTGCGTTGGATTTTTTTCAATTTCGATGTTGTTGGGAAATGGTTCCCATTACTCATTACCATGTGTAGCTATCGTATGCATCTGGTAAATGATTGACTCGTCCCGTTCCTAATTTTGTTGCATATTAAGAAAATTTGTTTTATACTTAAAAATTCGTGACAAAAAAAGATACATAAAAGTTAAAGAAAAACCATTACAACTACCAAAATAGTGTCGAATTTTAGTTGTAAACAAAAAGAGAGTGAGGAAAAATTTACAATTTTCCTTTTTTCTTCGACATTGAGAGGGATAATCGTAATGTTGTTTTCTTATTTTAGGTTGTCTGGACATGGTGGTGGTTCGGTAACGACGATGATAACAACATGACCGTACCAAACGACAATTCGCCGTATATGGTTGATGGTTCGAGCAACGCATTCCGTTATTCGTTGGACAGAGAGGGGCCGAGTTCTACGTACAACTGTGGCAATTTTTTAAGCTAAGGGTTGCGAGGTGTGTCATTGGTAGACCAACACCGTTATTGTATTCTCTGAATGATGGGTAATGTGTCACTTGTTTATTGGATACGCTGTACACGTAAACCTCTACACTTACACTCACGCGTACACAATGTAATCTCTAATGAGAATACACATGACGATCCCTCAATAAATGTTGAAAGTAACTTTTTCCTAACACCATTCCGAAGGGACCAGTCTCCTATCCAGTTTTCTTTAGTCCAGTCCGGTTCAATCTTCGGCTGTTGTGGGCCCCTATCAATACCAAAACAATGATCAAAATCATTTTTTTTAGAGCTCGTAAAAACTTAGCTTCGTCGACAAATCGATTGATATATGAAAAAAATAGATTTGTACAAGGAAAATAGGATGACAAATCTGTTTTGCTCATACATTAATAAGGGGGTGTTTGGGAGGGTCTTTTTTTTTTTTTTTTTTTTTGCTTTTTGGTTTTTTGTATTATGTTTAGAATGTATTTTGAATATGATAAAGAGTTTTAAAAAATGTGCAAAATGTATTTTGTGACATGACTAGTGTTTGAGACATGTGCAGAATATATGTTGTAGGTCTTTTTATTAACCAAAATGGATAAAGTAAAAAATAAGAAGTTAAAAAGTTACTCTCAACATACTTTTGGCTTCTCCTTTATACGGAGTAATGTTACAAAAACCAAAATACATTCCTTTTTTTTTTTTTTTTGAACCGCAAAATACATTCCCACAGGATGCATTTTCAGCCAAACAACCAAAAGCAAAAAATGTAATAATGAAAAATCGAAATTTGAGGTATCCAAACAGCCCCATAAATGTCTGATAAAACTTTTTTTTTTTTTTACGTGAACATACCCAACGACTTCCACGGATATAAAACCAGATTGGACTAGAACAAACGAGAATTGGACAGGAAACTGGTCCATTGGGAAGTGGGTCCTAACAAAATCCATCCCGTACAACCCAATTTCGACCTTTTAAGCATCAAATTTAACCTCAAAAACATCGAGAGAAGCTTGGTTAGGACATTCTTATCTGACACACTAAAAAAAATCAAATTTAATCTCAAAAACACCTTTTATAATTTAGCAAGTCACTTTTCAAAAAATTCACAAAATCAGACTTTTTATTCAAACTTTAGCAAATCACTTTATCAAAAACTCACAGAATCAGACTCTCTATTCAAGATGAAGAACTTGAGTTTCGAAGGCCGATTATCAAGTCGTTGCTCACTGAATTTTGCAGGTGTTGTAGCTGTCCCATTTTCCTTCTTCTTGTCACACCCCAAAATGAGAAGTGACCGGCCGTGAACCACGAGGCCTCAACTCGTGAAACACGCAGCCTAAAATAAAGTAATGTCACCGGCCATCAAATTATCCATCTTTTTTAACAAATCAACCAAAGCCAATTAAGTCCCAAATCATATCCATAGGGCACAACCATCCCATTAGTTATAATGATAAGAATATATCACCAATAGAAAAAGGATTTTCGATTTCTATCAAAAGATTCAGCAAAATGCGGAAGCGTTAATATAACTACAAAACCAGAATGCAACATCCTATGGAGGTTGACACAATAAATCCCCAAGACGCCGCCAGAGTCCTCACCTATCGACTCGATTTTCCTGAAAATGGTGTTGGAATAAATCCGTCAGCTGACAAGCTCAGTGAATGGTAAAGCATGTATATTAAATAAATTTCTAAAGCAGAGATAAAAATAGATTTCCCAGTAAACATAACTTGGCATTCACGATGTACCATAAAATAATAATAATAATTCTTAATGGTGATCACAAAATGATATCCAATAACAATGGGGAACCACAACCAATAGTACCATGGCCAACAGAACAATAATCTCAAAATTGGATCCAATATCGAACTTAGAGTCACCAGGCGTTGGCAAACCGTGGTACTCTTCCCTAAGTCGATCCGGCGAAAAGACAGCCGTTGAGCAAAAGGGTCACCGGCCTAACCCGGGTCTCTTCCCTAATGGCCAGGGTCACCTATTCAAAGGAATAATTTCCCTGGACTTCCAATAATAAGAGTTCCCAACAATATCCATAAAGATCTCACCAAAAAGAATACATTTTATCGCGTGCCAATTTAGAGAACCAAATGTAAATATTTTCCAATTAACAATTCCAAATTTCTCAACAAATAATTTAAGGGACACGGGGAAGTTCGAAAGTACGTAACATACTTAATCACTCACCTGGGCCCAAAAGTAATATAACTCGAACACGCAAAAAGTGACTTAACCTGTGCAAAATTGAGAATACAAAGTAACCATCTAAGCGAATAATATAACACTGATTATTGAAGTTAATATATTATGTGATATTTAAGCTAGAGCCTAATCTAACCATAACTACTAATCTGCCAACAGTAGCAACCTAAATCTACCCATTAAGAATAATTTTTGTCTAAAGGGGTAGACCACCACCACCCCAAATTACTTTGAATGTGCACAGCAATTCAAAAGCCTACTTTATTACCCACCAACGTCCAAATCAATGCTCAGAATATATTTCTCCAAATTCATGTGGCTGCCTTAACAAATACCCCAACGAATCACATGCAAACACAACTTACACCATTCTCACATATGCATGCCACGCACAATTCCTGCCATTAGGTCCCACTCTATCAATGAACAGATCCCCTCCAATTCTCCATAAATTCTCGAAAGTGAAACTTGTGCAAAACATAATGCAAAACCCCTTTATTTTCTCACCCATTATTCTATTCGGTACCAATCAATCAACATCAAAATTTTATCTCCATTCACATGCAAACAATCCTGGCGTGAGGAAAGGAAACAGAGGGAAAGAAAAATAGAATTGAAGAGAAAAAGAACCCTTACCTCTGAGTGATCGCCAACCAGTCAACTACGGCTTCACTCTCTCTCTCTCTCTCTTTCTGAAAACCTAACTTCGGCTATAGGGATAGGAACAAGTCGGCCCACTCACCCACGTTTCCCCAAATTAATAGCTAATTAGGTAATCAAAATATAAATAGATAATTAGCAATATTACTGATACTAATTAATCTGACCAATATAAAATCCTACGGTAAACTACGTGCCACCAATTAATCCATACCCAAAAAGAATTTACAATTGTGCCAAACATGTGCCGGGTACCAACTAATTAATTAGAACCGACCATAACACCCAATTATAAAAATAAAATAAAATAAAAATACTAGGGCGTAACATCCTTCCCCCCTTAAAATAAATTTCGTCCTCGAAATTGCACACTTACCTCAATCATACAAGTGTGGGTACTTCTCACGCATTTCTTCATCAAGCTCCCAAGTGGCTTCTTCAACTGCATGATTGCGCCACAAAATTTTAACCAAACGAATTGTTTTATTGCGAAGCACCTTCTCCTTCGTGTCGAGAATCTCAACCGGTTGCTCATCATAGGTTAAATCATCACGAACATGCAGTGGCTCATAATCGATCACATGGGATGGGCTATGCATATATTTCCTCAACATCGATACATGAAAAACATTATGAACCCGAGCTAAACTTGGCGGCAGCGCCAAACGATAAGCCACTTCACCAATCCTCTCCAAAACCTCAAAAGGCCCAATATAGCGAGGACTTAACTTTCCCTTTTTGCCAAAACGAATAACACCCTTCCAAGGGGACACTTTAAGAAACACCATATCTCCAATTGCAAACTCCAAATCCCTCCTGCGATTGTCAGCATAGCTTTTCTGTCTACTCTGAGCCATTACAAGCCTCTCCCTAATAGTAGCAATCTTTTGAGTCGCATCCTCCACCAACTCAGGTCCCAAAAGTTGCCTCTCTCCAACCTCATACCAACATATAGGTGATCTACACTTCCGTCCATACAAAGCCTCATATGGAGCAACTCCTAAACTTGAATGATAACTGTTGTTATATGCAAATTCCATTAATGGCAATTGATTATCCCAGTTTCCTTTCCACTATAGGCTACATGCTCTCAACAAATCCTCTAAAGTCTGTATAGTTCTCTCCGTCTGACCATCGGTCTGCGGGTGGTAGGCAGAACTGAAAAGCAAGCGAGTACCCATTGCTGACTGCAATGCCCCCCAAAACTTAGACACAAAACGAGGATCACGGTCCGACACAATTGATGCAGGTGCTCCATGTAGTCTAACAATCTCCTTGACATATAACTGCGCCAAACGGTCCAATGTATATGTCATCTTAATAGCAACAAAATGCGCTGTCTTAGTGAGCCGATCAACTATAACCCAAACTGCATCATGCCCACTGCTAGTCCGAGGCAACCCAGATACAAAATCCATAGAGATATGATCCCACTTCCACTCAGGTAATGGTAAAGGCTGAAGTTTTCCTGCCGGCTTTTGATGCTCCACCTTAACCTGTTGACATGTAAGACACTGTTCCACAAACCTCGCAATACCCTTTTTCATACCATTCCACCAGAAATGCTCTTTTAGATCCTTATACATTTTAGTGCTACCTGGATGAATACTATACCCAGAACTGTGAGCCTCAGCCAAAATCTTTGTTCTCAAATCACCACCACCTGGCACACAAACACGATCCCCAAACCTAAGTACACCATCCTTATCCACAATGAACCCACTACTCTCGCCCTTCGACATGCCCTCCAAAATCCTTTTACACACGCGATCATCTTGTTGAGCTTGTCGAATTCTATCCAACAAATTTGGTTTCACTGTTAACTGACTACATATAGCACCATCTCCATACTGTATTATCTCCACCCTCAACCACCTAAGGTCCTCTATCAGATGTGGCTGAACTGTCAAAGATGCCAAACTAGCCCCAGTCGACTTCCTACTCAATGCATCTGCCACTACATTTGCCTTTCCCGGATGATACAATATACTAATGTCATAGTCCTTCAACAACTCAAGCCACCGCCTTTGCCTCAAATTAAGTTCTTTCTGGGTAAAAATATATTTTAGGCTCTTATGATCAGTATAAATCTCACAAGTCTCTCCATACAAGTAATGTCTCCATATCTTTAGTGCAAACACAACCGCCGCCAACTCCAAATCATGTGTAGGGTAATTCCTCTCATGTACCTTCAACTGGCGAGAAGCATAAGCTATCACTCTATCGTGCTGCATAAGCACACAACCCAAACCTTGGTGAGATGCATCACTATAAATAACAAAGTTACCACCCTCAGTTGGCAACGCAAGTACCGGTGCCGTAGTCAATCTCTGCTTAAGTTCCTTAAAACTGTGGTCACAACTATCCGTCCACTCATACTTCACCCCCTTTCGAGTAAGATTGGTAAGTGGAAGAGCAATGCGAGAAAACCCTTCCACAAACCGCCTGTAATACCCAGCAAGACCCAAGAAACTACGCACCTCTGTCACTGATTTCGGACGTGGCCAATCAACAATAGCCTCCACCTTCTTACTATCAACAGATACCCCTTCCTTTCCAATCACATGCCCAAGGAAAGATACACTATCCAACCAAAACTCACATTTCTTAAACTTCGCATACAACCTCTGCTCTCTAAGAATCTGAAAGACTATCCTCAAGTGCTCCTCATGTTCCTCTCTACTCTTGGAATATATTAAAATATCATCAATAAACACCACAACAAAATGATCAAGTTGGGGTTTGAATACCCTATTCATCATATCCATAAATGCTGCAGGGGCATTAGTCAGACCAAAAGGCATCACTAAAAATTCATAATGTCCATAACGTGTTCTAAAAGCTGTTTTTAGAATGTCCGCCTCCTTAACCTTTAACTGATGGTAACCAGACCTCAAATCAATCTTTGAAAACACCTGAGCCCCTTGCAACTGATCAAACAAATCATCTATACGTGGTAGCGGATATCTATTCTTAACTGTAACCTTGTTCAACTCCCTGTAGTCAATACATAATCGCATAGAACCATCCTTCTTTTTCACAAACAAGACAGGAGCTCCCCACGGTGACACACTCGGCCTAATAAATCCCTTATCAAGCAGTTCTTGCAACTGCACTTGTAATTCCCTCAACTCAGCTGGTGCCATTCTATAAGGAGCCTTAGAAATAGGTGTTGTACCAGGAACAAGATCTATTGTGAACTCAACCTCACGATCTGGAGGCAGACCAGGTAGGTCCTCTGGAAAGACGTCAACAAATTCCTTTACTATAGGCAACTCCTCCAATTTTTGCACGGATTGTTCCTCACTCACCATATAAGCTAAGTAACCACAACACCCCTTCCTCAATAATCGACTTGCCTGTAGCGATGAAAGAAAGCTAATCGATGACACTTTTTGATCCCCTTGAAAACTAAACTCTAACTCACCTGACATTGCAAAAACCACCCTTTTCTGACTGCAATCTATTGTGGCATGGTATTTCGACAACCAATCCATCCCTAGGATAACCTCAAAGTCACGCATCTCTAATGAAATAAGGTCTACTGGTAAAATTCTGCCACCTATCTCTACACCACAAGACTTAGATACTTTCTCCAATGTCACTGTTTTCCCTACCGGAGTAGCCACCATAACACATACGTCTAATGCCTCAACAACAATAGGTAATTGACGCAGATATCTAGGAGCGGCAAAAGAATGTGTAGAGCCAGAATCAAACAAAACTCGAGCAGGTACATTTGAAATAGAGAGAGTACCTTGCACCACAGATGGCGCCTCCTTAGCCTGCTGCTGTGTCAAAGCATACACACGCCCCTCAGTCACATTCTTCTGCCCCTGACCTCCATTTCGAGCATGCTGCTTATAATTCCCTTGATTATTTGACTGTCGCTGATTATACCCACCTCCACGAGCTGGCTGTCTCTGACCCTGAGGTGCCTGATTCCTTCCACCACCCTGAGATCTACACTGAGTAGAGATATGGCCAGGTTGCCCGCAATTATAACAAACTCGAAGTGAACCATCACAATGGTACTGTGCTAAATGAGGCTGGCCACACTTATAACACGGCCTCAATGCCTGCCTCCCACTTCCATTAGTTTGAGTTGATGTCTGCACTCTCTTTGCAGGATACCCACTACCACTACTCTGTCCTGACCTGTACCTCTTGTACTGATTCTCTGCACCCTTCTCCTCTGATATATCCTTCTCTGCTGTCAGAGCTTTAGTCACAAGCTGAGATAGGGTCTCGCTGTCCAATAAAGAAACCCTTCCACGAATATCAGGTCGAAGCCCCCTCAGAAAATGCCACACCTTATCTTCTTCTTTTTCCACCAATTTTCCTGCAAACCTAGACAACTCATCAAATTTGCGCTGATATTCTGCCACTGACATATTCCCTTGTTCCAATTTCAGAAACTCAGTGCGCTTTTGATTCTTAACTGCCGGTGGAATATATTTATCTTCAAAATCCTTCTTAAAAGCGCTCCAAATTAATTCATGCTCTTTTCCCATATATTTCTGCTTGGCCATACGCCACCAATGCTCTGCATCCCCTTCTAGCTTATATGTCGCCAATGACACTTTCTGTGTCTCTGAACAGCCCAAAATATCAAATATCTTTTCCATCCTTAATAACCAAGCTTCAGCATCAGACGGTTTGTCAGACCCCATGAATGATGGTGGAGTAGTCTTCAAAAACCTATCCAGAACTATACCCTTATCCAAAGTCATGGACCTTGATGCATCTGTTGATCCTGTCTGTGCCTGTTGCCCTGTGAGCATTCCCACTAACGTCTGAATGACTTGATAAGCAGCTGTGGGGTCAATAGTAGTTGTGGGTGCAACAGAATTGGCAATAACTTGTGTAATTGGATCGGTGCCGGTTGCTGTGACAACTGGCTCAGTAGAAGGTTCTCGGTCTAGTATATCATCGTGAGCTATGGGGGAGACACCACCTCCGCCACGGCCTACAGAATTAGTAGGACCACGACCACGAGTAGCAGGGGTGACACGACCACGGCCACGGGCAGTAGGAGGGGCACGACCACGACCACGTGCAGTAGGAGTGGCCCGGTCGCGAACTCCAGCTGCTGAACCCCCATAAGTGGACCTAGTAGTACGACGTGGGCGATCCATCTCCTAATTTCGTCAAAGAAACAATCCAGATATAATTATATAATTGTGAAACAATAATCGATAACCAATAATCTATAATTAAATAAACAATTAAGGAACTACCAAAGGACTCTGGCGACCTGGACCTCCACTAATGATAATGATGCAATATGAATGCAATTTTTTTTTATTTTTTTTATTTTTTAAAAAAACGTTCAGCTCTGATACCACAATTGTCACACCCCAAAATGAGAAGTGACCGGCCGTGAACCACGAGGCCTCAACTCGTGAAACACGCAGCCTAAAATAAAGTAATGTCACCGGCCATCAAATTATCCATCTTTTTTAACAAATCAACCAAAGCCAATTAAGTCCCAAATCATATCCATAGGGCACAACCATCCCATTAGTTATAATGATAAGAATATATCACCAATAGAAAAAGGATTTTCGATTTCTATCAAAAGATTCAGCAAAATGCGGAAGCGTTAATATAACTACAAAACCAGAATGCAACATCCTATGGAGGTTGACACAATAAATCCCCAAGACGCCGCCAGAGTCCTCACCTATCGACTCGATTTTCCTGAAAATGGTGTTGGAATAAATCCGTCAGCTGACAAGCTCAGTGAATGGTAAAGCATGTATATTAAATAAATTTCTAAAGCAGAGATAAAAATAGATTTCCCAGTAAACATAACTTGGCATTCACGATGTACCATAAAATAATAATAATAATTCTTAATGGTGATCACAAAATGATATCCAATAACAATGGGGAACCACAACCAATAGTACCATGGCCAACAGAACAATAATCTCAAAATTGGATCCAATATCGAACTTAGAGTCACCAGGCGTTGGCAAACCGTGGTACTCTTCCCTAAGTCGATCCGGCGAAAAGACAGCCGTTGAGCAAAAGGGTCACCGGCCTAACCCGGGTCTCTTCCCTAATGGCCAGGGTCACCTATTCAAAGGAATAATTTCCCTGGACTTCCAATAATAAGAGTTCCCAACAATATCCATAAAGATCTCACCAAAAAGAATACATTTTATCGCGTGCCAATTTAGAGAACCAAATGTAAATATTTTCCAATTAACAATTCCAAATTTCTCAACAAATAATTTAAGGGACACGGGGAAGTTCGAAAGTACGTAACATACTTAATCACTCACCTGGGCCCAAAAGTAATATAACTCGAACACGCAAAAAGTGACTTAACCTGTGCAAAATTGAGAATACAAAGTAACCATCTAAGCGAATAATATAACACTGATTATTGAAGTTAATATATTATGTGATATTTAAGCTAGAGCCTAATCTAACCATAACTACTAATCTGCCAACAGTAGCAACCTAAATCTACCCATTAAGAATAATTTTTGTCTAAAGGGGTAGACCACCACCACCCCAAATTACTTTGAATGTGCACAGCAATTCAAAAGCCTACTTTATTACCCACCAACGTCCAAATCAATGCTCAGAATATATTTCTCCAAATTCATGTGGCTGCCTTAACAAATACCCCAACGAATCACATGCAAACACAACTTACACCATTCTCACATATGCATGCCACGCACAATTCCTGCCATTAGGTCCCACTCTATCAATGAACAGATCCCCTCCAATTCTCCATAAATTCTCGAAAGTGAAACTTGTGCAAAACATAATGCAAAACCCCTTTATTTTCTCACCCATTATTCTATTCGGTACCAATCAATCAACATCAAAATTTTATCTCCATTCACATGCAAACAATCCTGGCGTGAGGAAAGGAAACAGAGGGAAAGAAAAATAGAATTGAAGAGAAAAAGAACCCTTACCTCTGAGTGATCGCCAACCAGTCAACTACGGCTTCACTCTCTCTCTCTCTCTCTTTCTGAAAACCTAACTTCGGCTATAGGGATAGGAACAAGTCGGCCCACTCACCCACGTTTCCCCAAATTAATAGCTAATTAGGTAATCAAAATATAAATAGATAATTAGCAATATTACTGATACTAATTAATCTGACCAATATAAAATCCTACGGTAAACTACGTGCCACCAATTAATCCATACCCAAAAAGAATTTACAATTGTGCCAAACATGTGCCGGGTACCAACTAATTAATTAGAACTGACCATAACACCCAATTATAAAAATAAAATAAAATAAAAATACTAGGGCGTAACACTTCTTATTTGTACTTCACGTTTTAGAAATTTTTACTAGCCATTTGATGATTATGCTTCATAATCTTGCCTTGTTTAGAGCTTTCCAACTTCAGTCTTTCTATATCCTCAAATAAGTTTCTCAAAAAATAATGGCTGATTGTTTGATTTTCCTTCGAATGGATTCTAGCCATTTGAAATTGAAATAAAGAGACTTACCGAAATAACATCTGAACCATATTTCCATAACCTTGGTTCCAGATTTGCTCCTTCTCAAATTTGACTCGTTCCTTTTCTTTCCTTGTAGGGATTTCTAACCGTTTGAAACTTGAGAGAAGATTGGTCCTCAATCTTACTCTTTCCTTGACTATTGGAGATAAGAAATTTGAAGAAGAGTACCTTCCAATAAAATCTTCAATTGACCTAATGCAGATTGCTCCTTAATTCTTCAATTGAAGAGCTTCTCCTTTCCTTCCATGGCTGCCTTTGCCTTCTTTCTTGTTTTTCGTGAAAACTAGGTTTAGAAAAATATCTCCTGTCGTTGTTGCCAAATCTAAAACTAGACTAGAGGGAAATTGCACTTTAAGTCCCTTAAAAAAATAGTGAATATCACAATTAGCCCGACAAAATATATATTACATAAATGAAGCCCAATTGATTTACAAAAGCATGTTTGTTATCATCAAAATCTAAGACCTTGGGGCTAACAAAGAACTCAGATCTAGGATTTAGAGGGTAGATTGTGTGTACCTTCATTTGGGCTGAACACTACCTTATATAGTGAGTGAGTGACTTGCTCTCCAAGTACGGTCGTGTTTGTCACACGAGATAACCGCTTAGCTGACGTCATTATGACGAGTGCAGATGAGTTGGTTACGAGCACATGCCTCCACTAGAATAGTGACACGTGCAATAGGTCGTTCGGCTGATGTCATTGTCATGATTGGAAATGGTAACTGGCACATGCTTCGTTACTCACATGCGCCATGCTTACGTTGAGTCAGCCCTAGGCATTCACCTTTCGACACTGACACTCCACTTGGCTTTAATCGTTACTGGTTATTCCTCGGCCTTATACGCCGAGCCCCGGTATATCCGAGGGAACATGATAACCAAGGTATATGGCATGGCAATGTGCATGACGTTGGCTCTTTGCCGAGACACTGACATCTTAGGTGCCAAGTCTAGGGTCCCTATATTGAGGGCCTCACTATGGGGGTTGTAATGAGACCATCCGACCGTCCTTCTCGGCAAGGAACGCTCGGATTTTAATCCAAACTATGAACGGCTCAGATCATTTAGAGTTTGGACTAAATCTGAGTCGTCGGTGTCGAGATGGACGGCCGGATTGGCCTCACTACAACCTTGTAGTAAGTTACCTCACTACAGCACCCCCAAATTCGTCCCTTTAGGTGTTCTGCCGACCGGACCCTCTAACGCCACCTTTCGACGCTACATCCATGAGGTCTCCAGGCCTTCCCTTTATTGAGGTTTATGATCATCTTTCCAATCGCGGTGACTACTCGGTATATCTGGCCCGTTTGTTGTGACAAACACGCACCACACGCACAAAAAATAGTAAAATCAAGAGAAAGCAAGACACACAAATTTACGTGGTTTGGCCAAATCGGACCTACTTCCACGAGGAGGGGGTTTTCACTATAATCCGGAGAAAATCTGAGCTTTGTGTTACACACTCACTCTCAATCTCACACTAATGAAAGCCTCACAATTCTCTCGTGTATCTCTCTCTCATACTCTCTGCCTCTCTCACTTTTTGTCACACCAACAAACTAGGCACATCCGAGTATTTATAGAGATACAATGATAAAACCCTAATCACTCCCATCCAGGCCTAAGCCCATCCGGCCCACGCGGGGTGGAACCCCAACAATCACCCCCTCCGCACAGAGGGGGCAAAGTTGACCGCAACACCCCCATGTTGCCAACTCCAATCAGCTACCTCTAGCAAGAGCCTGTGTCACTAACCAGTCGAGCATCCATGCACCACCAACCAGAGTACAAAAACCCGAAAGAGTGTATCCTTGCAAAACCAGAATCTGCAGCCAATCAGAAAATTCGAGTACCGCACCCCCTCAACTGGAATGCCTCCACTTACACACCTCAAACCCGAGGTGTCCGCGCTCCACAACCGGAGTGCCCGCACCCCCCCCCCCCCCCCCCCCCGAGGTGCGGCCGAGACTCACTGGCTCGGCGACTTTGGTGATAGGGTCCCCCCTCTTGTGTCAACAACTCCGGAGAGATCACTACCATCAAACACATCAAGAGCGAAAGAAACTTCTATTGGCATCGTCGGAGCTCCCAAAATCTCAGTCTCTTTCCTCTGGGTTTTTCCATGGACAACCTGCACCCATTGCTTCTTATCTTTCAAGCCTGAATCCCGCACAACTCCTAACAACCCTGCTCTCTTCGTGTACGTGTCTGCAAATGGCACATCTCCTGCCCAACTAAATATCTTATACCGTTTGCTCCATGTCTAACAACAGCCCCTCCTGTCACGACAGATCCCACAAGCCTGTATAGCCCACCAAACTTTTTTCCCAACAGTAAATCCCGCTCTCTAACAGAAACCCGAAGTACTCCGCAATCTGCAGAAAAACTACATCCTCTCCCATCAAGCATCCCGAGAGATATCAAGTTCTTCTTCACTCATGACACGTGTCTTACTCTCGCTACCTTCACAATTTTTTCACTCGGCACTCGAAACTTCACTGTTCCCTTACCAACAACCTAATTCGTTGAACCGTTAGCCATCTAGACAAAACCTCCATTGTATGCCTCATACCCCCAAAACTGTGACCTATCCCTACAGACATGATATGAGCATCCAGAATCCAGTACCCAATCCGATTTCCCTGCATCTGTAGCGTCCAACACAGCCAACAGAAAATCATCATCGGATTCCTGAAAAGGAACTGCTGCCTCCTTTGGTGGGATTCTCTCTTTCCCCACCTTAAACCTTGGATAATTCCATTTTATATGCCCCTCTTCCTGGCAGTGATAGCAAGTGAAAGTATGCCCCCTTGACTTATAACATTTGCCGCCTCCCTTCCTTCCGCTTCCCTTTCCTTGGCTCATGCCCTTGTTACCGTCCGAAATTAGTGCCCGTAGCTCGTCAGCCTGTTCAGTCCCCATCTCTTTCCTCTTCGCCTCTTCGTTGAAAATAGCATCCTTAACCATAACCATAGTCAACTTCCCTTCCGGTGCTGAGTTTCAGGGAAACCACCAGTGTCTCCCAATTATCCTGTAACGCCCCGCATTTTGGGAAAAGCGTTATGGATTATTATTACAATTTAAAGTCGGTCTAAACAGTAATAATAATAACCAAAATACATATAGATGGTCTATCCTTCACAGATTACAAAAAGGTAGACTGGGTGGGTTCTACGGCTCCGCAAATTCCTCCGCCTGGTGGATCTCTATTCCGGCAGCTCCTCCGGCTCCGTGTTCTCCGTAAAGGTATTTCTGTCCATCGTGACAATCTAGCATAATACGTCAGAGTTGCGAAGCAACATCGTCGTATTATGCCAGGGCAAACCGTGAGCGAGGACGCTCAATAGATACCGTACCCCAACATTAAACTAGCAATTCTAGAACAATATTGTTGGCAGGTAAATAGTTGAAAATCATTTATCAAAACGGTAAGTTCATGCGTGTCAATGCATCAGTATCACATCAAATCAGAGTGCAGCTTAAATAAAATCAGTATCCCATTTCTTTTCATATCAGAGTACAGCTTTAATAAAATCAGTATCTCGTATTATTTCAGAATCCAGAGTATAGTGTCAGTATCTCGTATCATTTTCTCATAACAGCATTCTTCTTCAAATTTCAACCATGTCAAGATCTCACATCTCTCGAAAGTTATTGGCCCGTTCTACAACCCCGTTCTAACGGTCACCAACCTTTCCGTTCGAAGGGTCGGCCACCCATAAACTGACTCCTGCAGTATGAGGTCCGCTAACTCCGCGTCACACACGACATAGTCCCGGCTACCCATATCACTGAATCCCCACCAGTTTGTTTATGAGGTCCGCTTGCTATGTGTTGTACTGAGTAAGTTCTAACCGTCAAATTCACCCGCGGAATTTGAGGAGAAACTTCAAACAGCACTACCGTATAGTTCCGTTGGGCTTTGACCACCAGTTCACCCCGGGGAACTGAGGCGGGACTCCAACAGCATCAACATCTCAACTTTCATCACATCAACATTTTCATTCTCATTTCTATCTCTTCCATTTAAAAACATTCGATCACTTTCTCGAAAAATGTGTCGGGTCGTATCGTTTTTGAAAAGAACGTGCACATGCATTAATTTCATAAAACAAAATCCTCCGTTTAGAATCATTCATGATAAACCTTCCGCTCGTAACCCATCTTACGAAAACATGTTACTTAACGACAAAAGTTCTTTCTTCCGGGGATTTAAATCAAAACATAAGGATTAATTCTCGTTCTTAGATTTGCTGGCGTGTTTTAAGATTCGTACGTCAAATTGCCACTTGGTTTGTCTAAACCAAGAAAGTACCCTACTAGAAAACTCTAGTAGTTGAATCCGTTTGGCGTGTTTTAAGATTCGTTCGTCGAATCGCCACTTGGTTTGGGCTAAACCAAGAAAAAGCCTGACTAGACATGCTAGCCATAGATTCTATTTGTTAGTCTAAATAGATTAAGAATATTTATTCAATAATCCCGGAAAATCTCATTTCATTTGAAAAGCTCTTTTCTCAGAAAATTGGTCGGGCATTATAACTGCGTAAATTTGAAAAGTCGATTTTCATTCAGGCATTATAACTGGGTAATTTAGTTTCCCAAAAGTCCATCGAACATTATAACGGTGCATTTTGATAGTCAATTTTAATTCGTGCATAGTAACGACTAAGTGTGTTTTTTTTTTTTTAAAGTCTAATTGTTCATAAAATCACTAATCACCAACATAATCACGTTTAATCAAAATTAAGCACGTTTAAGCAAAATAATAACATAATCAATATGAACTAGTAAATACTAATCTAAGGTTAAGATAAAGTATCTACCTTAATTCCGATGATTAGTCGGAAGCCGATAAGCTAGTTGAATTCCGGCGGCGTAACGACTAGTCGACCTTTGCTCAAACACTTTCTAGCTAACTTATGCTACCTTTCTAAGATCTAGGGGTGGTCGAGAGTGGTGGTGTGTGGTGGTTTAGGATGAGTTTCAAGAAGAACACTCAAGAACTCACTCAAGAACACTAGAAAGCACAAAGTGGAGAAGTTGGGAGATTTTGGTGTGAAATGAAGCAAGGTGAGTGAGCTATTTATAGTGAAGCAATGAGGTTCACCTCCCCCAAAAATAATCACCAGCCAAAAACCCTCCCCACAAGTGTCCAAACAACCTTTTGCAAAAGCAAAAATTAGGTTTTAAAGACTAGTTTTAGGTTATAAGAAATTCCCCACCAAATTTCCCACCAACTTAAAGATTAGTCTTAGGTTATAAGTAATCTCCCACCTAATCAAGGTTAGCTTTAATAAAATAAAATAAGAGTTGGGGATTTAGTAAGGCTTCCGGACGCAGTGTGGTGAAATACCCGGTGTGTACGCGTTTATTTACGGCGCGAAAAGTATAATTAAACAGGTTAAATCTAATTCGTTTAATCTAACCAAACCAAATTATAAACTATAATTATTTAAAAATAAAACCGCATTAATAAATCGAAATTTTTTATTTACAAAATTTTGGGTTATTACATATCCGGTAGAGAACTGAGCAACAACAAAGTCTACAACTCATCATCGAACTTCATCCCAACATTTGACAGCTGATTAACCAAACTCTAGAACCCACTGGAATGCATGCAACCAAATCCCCAACCCAGAGCTTCAAATTCACAAGCCTCCTCATTAGTAGCGCCTTATTCCGGGATGTTTTCGACTGATACATCCCTTCAAATTTCTTCCACAGAGCATAAACGTCTGTCTCCTGAGCTACATGATGAATAACCTCCTGTCCAACACATTGCTGGATCAATGCAACTGCTTTCCTATTAATCTTCTTCCAATCTTCTGTTTTCACCTCTGTCGGTTTGACTCCTATGTGTTCCAAGGGCTCATATAACTCTCTCAAAATAAGCATGTCCTCCATCTGAGGCTTCCAAATCGCATAATTGGTCACCGTCAATAGGATCATAGCATTCATATTAATCTCCGACATCTCCGCAAACAAGATAGTCTAAAAAACACACCCCAAGAAACTCCCACAATTGATTCGATACTCCTCGGAACAATTTAAAGCAGTAAAATAAAATGTACCATCAAAATCCGTACTAAATTTCTGCAAACCGAGCCCGAGATTGGATCCGGAACGTTGAACCGAGTATGGAATCGATCTAAACCAAACGTGAAGCTGTCAAAATCCGCCTAACCAGTCAAAAAACAACCTCTAGTTGTACCCGGATAGTTGACCAGTCAAATATCCTGTCTGAACCCGTCGAGTCAACTGAACCGCTCAGTTTCCTTCGAAAAAACCGAAACTTGAACCAATAACCTCCTGATGCGACCGCTGGACCCCTTTGACCTAAACCATGACCTCTTTGACTCGGATCATGAACCTTCTGACCCCTTTGAACAAGACCTGTAACCCCTTTGACCGTTGCTGACGTCAGCCCTAGACCAGATGACGCCAACCCTAGTCGTCTTCCACCCTCTGACTGTGCGTTCAACTCACGCTGAGAATAGATCTAACTCGCGAATCACTCGCCGCCTTTGACCGATGCGTGAGGGTGTTTCCGGCGACCGCCCGACCTGTTCCAGAATCGTTTCGACGAGACGAACACTTCCCTATGGTCAAAATCAACTTTCGAGCACTTTTGATCCAAGCTCAAGCCTTGCAACCTCTCGCCTTCTCCCGCCACCGTTCAAATCAATCGTGTGAACTATTCCAATGACAAAAACCGACCACCCACACACCGTTGTGATTGTCTCCGAGAGATGCACTTTACCCACTGATCAAAAACAAGTTTCGACACCTGTTTTATCTGACCAGAACTTCGAACGGTGCTCCAATAGCCTCCGAGTGATTATCTAACTGTTTTGCGCTATCCGGAGCTTCAACGAAAGCTCTAATACCAGTTTGTTGTGACAAACACGCACCACACGCACGAAAAACAGTAAAATCAAAAGACAGCAAGACACACAAATTTACGTGGTTCGGCCAAATCGGACCTACTTCCATGGGAGGGGGTTTTCACTATAATTCGGAGAAAAGTCGAGTTTTGTGTTACACACACACTCTCGATCTCACAATAATGAAAGCTTCATAGTTCTCTCATGTGTCTCTCTCTCTCGCACTCTCTGCCTCTCTCACTTTTTGTCACACCAATAAACTAGGCACATCCGAGTATTTATAGAGATACAATGATAAAAATCCTAATTACTTCCATCCGGATCTAAACCCATCCAACCCACACGGGATGGAATCCCAACATATACCGATGTAATCTCTTCTTTTGTTGGGCAAAACCATTAAATAGTCCACAAACTTCATTTGTGGAATCTCGTAAGACAAGATTTGTATGTACTATGTAGTCATAAACTTACAATGATGAAGGCAGCAGCTGCGTAGACAATGACGTCAAGAGGACTAAAACATGGTTGTTATTATCAATTTGGGTTGTGCTAGTGACCACCCTTAGGGTGTTTCACAAATGAGAATAAACAATTACTTTATGTCACTTCTGTGCCAGAAAGTGGGTTTCATTACTTACAGTTGGCATGGGTACTGGCGCCGGTACTTTTCCATCACCCCTGTGCCAGAAAGTGAGTAAACCTAAGGTTTTCCAAAATGAGCTAGCCTTTTACGCATAACCACAGTACTTTGAGTGTATAGAAAAATGCTACAATACACACCTAAGATTTGAGTGTGTATCATAAATATTCCTATAAAAGTTATGAATTTTTTTCTAAAAGTTACGAATTTTTTTCAATAAAGACAAAAATATGTCAAAAATGCAGTTTTTTTTACATTTTTTCCGATCTTATTCAAAAAATTGAGAGTTCTAATGATAATTTTTTACTTTTTTGGATTCCTCTCGTTGAGACGAATCAATAATACTAAAAAAATTGATGCAAAACTCACAAATGCCAAATCAATTCACTATGTTATAGTTAATTTTAAAAAGTGTACTGAAATGTGTAAAAAGTGTATAAAATTATGGAGAAGCTTAAGTGTATAAAAAGTGTATAAAATTATCGTTAATTGGAACTGATGGAGAAGCTTAAGTGCTGAAACAGTCGTGTATTATGCACTTTCTGTATTATTAATCCAATAGCTGAGAAGTTTCCTGGCATCTTATTTTCGTGACCCCTATTGGAGGCAATCATACTAAGGAAAAGCTGAAATTGCCAGGCTATAGGCATCTCATTTTGTTTTTTTTATTTACCCAAAAAAGAAGTTTTTTTTCTTTTCTTTTAAATTCGTTGTTCATATTAAATGCAAGCCGTCCATTGTCAAAATTTCAACGATCGGAACCGTTAGATGTGTTTAAAACGTGTTTTCAGCGTCCTAAGCGAGGATTTTGCAAAAAATAATACCCGGAAGTAGTTGATCGGAGTAAGTTTTCGTAAAACTACTATACGAAAACCTGGCCCGATCAAACCCTTTTGGGTATTTTTTTTCCCCAAATCTTTGCATAGGACCTTAAAAACACGTTTTAAACACATCTACCGGTTCAGATTTTCAAGAAATAGATTAGATGGCCTTGAATTGGTGCATTATAGTGTTCAAATGCTACTGGAAGTACTGAATGTGTTCCGATCGTGTGGTTACTGACATCGGATGATCATCAATTTCGGGGAGAATGATAGAATTGATAAGATGTTAAATCGTATCGGTTTAGATCAAACATTCAAGAAAATGAACTAGTATCCACCATTCAATGTTATACATTGAACATACTTAGTTATGAACTAATATATACTGCTATAGTCTAATGTACGTTAGCCACACGTTCTCAATACAATTTCGACGATCAACACCGACTATTTTGTTTTTCTTGGTGTTTTAATGAACCTCACAAAAATTTGGACCAATCGGATTTTGAAAAACCCTTCATCGGGAGATTCCGGACGTGAGAATCATTAGTAGGAAAATATTTGTTAACTCCGATCGAGCATATAGAGATAATTAATTTACTTAATTTTTAACATGAATGATATAATCCCTCCTAGAAAAAAGATAGACGGTTCCGATTTTGAAAAAAAAAACTCGAAAGGCACCCGAACGAGGATTTTCCATACATGTGAATGCAATGCACTGCATACACGCAATCATTTTCCAAAAATTTTTTTTGACGATCCGATCCGTCCAATGTGTTTAGAAGGTGTTTTCAAGGGTCCTCGCGGAAAATCTTCAAAAAAAATACCGGGAAGGGCTTGATCCAAGCAGTTTTCGCAAAAATATATAAATATAGTTTTTGCAAAAACTGCTTGGATCAAGCCCTTCCCAGTATATCATTTTTTTTATTGTGTATATCCGTCCCCCCTACGCCAAATAATTAATTTAGAGAACTGCTTGGATCAAGCATATAGAGATAATTAATTTACTTAATTTTTTACTTATATACATTTTTTGCGAAAACTGCTTGGATCAAGCTCTTCCCGGTATTTTTTTTTTAAGATTTCTCGCGTGAACCCTTGAAAACACCTTCTGAACACATTGGACGGCTCGGATTTTCCAAAAAAAATTTGCAACACAAAAAAATCAATTTTTTCTTAAATCCGGGAGGAGTGGACTAGATGATTTCGCTATATATATATATATATATATATATATATATATATATATATATATATGCCACCGATCCAGTCAAGGATCCCGGAAATCCTGGATTGAAGCCTTTTTCGGTGTTTTGATGCTTTTAAAAATTGTTTTTGGGAAATCCGAGCCGTCCAATGTGTTCAAAAGGTGTTTTCCAAGGTCCACGAGGGAAATCTTCAAAAAAAAAATACCGGGAAGGGCTTGATCCAAGCAGTTTTTCGCAAAATTGTACATTTATAGTTTTGCGAAAAACTGCTTGGATCAAGCCCTTCCCGGTATTTTTTTTTGAAGATTTCCCGCGTGGACCCTGGAAAACACCTTTTGAACACATTGGACGGTTCGGATCGTCAAAAAAATATCGGGAAGGTGGAGTCCTGGATTCGGGACTCCCGGACTGGATAGTTACTATATATATATATATATAGGGAAATTTTCTTATCCACACTTCCGGATTTAAGGAAAAAATGGGGTTTTTTTGTGTTGAAATTTTTTTTTGGAAAATCCGATCCGTCCAATGTGTTCAGAAGGTATTTTCAAGGGTCCACGCGGAAAATCTTCAAAAGAAAATACCGGGAAGGGCTTGATCCAAGCAGTTTTCGCAAAAAATGTAAATATATATTTTTTGCAAAAACTGCTTGGATCAAGCCCTTCCCGGTATTTTTTTTTGAAGATTTTTCGCGTGGACCCTTGAAAACACCTTTTGAACACATTGGACGGATCGGATCGTCAAAAAAAAATTTGGATCATGAGGTGCGGAAATTAAAAGTCCGGATGTGAAGGGGATCCTATATATATATACACCCCAATCTTCTAGTCCACACCTCCCGTTAATAAGGAAAAAATGATTTTTTTTTTTGTGTTGCAAATTATCGTAGGAAGGGCCACTTGAAGTGGGAGACAAGGATACCCAGCTAATTCACCGTGTGGGACATTTTTTGATTTGAAAAATGACACGACTTTTCGTAGCGGAACATTAAGGCTCCAACTTTATGAGACGGGATATTGCACCCGTTAGCATTTATCAATTTTTTTTTTGGGTAAATGCATTTATCATCTTTGAATAAAGGTTAAAGATTTTTTCATCGCGATTTTTCTTTCCGAGATGAAAGTTAGGAAAAAAAAAAAGCAAATGGTGAATTCCTAGTACGTACTACTCCCTCCGTCCCAAATTCTTGGACCATGTCACTATTTGGGACCTCTACAAAAATCATCCATATCTTTTGATCTATAATGATTTTTATTTGCAATATGGATCTTGTTTGATAGATCTCAATTAACTTTATTAAACATATTTTTCAGAATTATAAAAAACATTATAGATTGTGAAATATGGATAATTGTTCGGAAAAATCAAAAAGTAAAAATGGCAAAAAACTTACACAAAAGAACAGTAAAGTACGGCACCCTAGCCTTTTTGAACAATGCTAGGGTACACAACTTGTGCACCCCAAATACACACCACCCTGAGGTGACAAATGGGGAGATGCCTATTTTTTGGGTGAGCCCCACATTGAGACTCTCCTCATTTGTCACCTCAGGGTGTTGTGCATTTAGGGTACATAAATGATGTACTCACTCGGTGGGCCCATATATTCACGCAAAGGAGCATTCAAATGGTCCAAGTTACGAACCAAAAAAAAAAAAAATGGTCCAAGTTGCTCTGACTTGCACTGCAGCAGTCACTTGGTGTAATGATAAAGTCACCGAACCACTGCAAAAAGGGCAGTTGTACTGGCAGAGAGAGAATCGCCACGCCACCCCACGCGCGCGTGAGGTGCAAACCTGACCACCCTTAGGGTGATTTCCAGCTTTTGCCTATCAATTTTGCTACCAGCACCGTGTTTTATACTGACTTTGAGCCCGACTCCCACGTGGAAAAGTCACCGCAAGGACGAAAAAAGACGACGACCCCTCTAATAAATCAATTGGCCATTCCAGTAGCATCCAGGAGATTGTAGCCATCTGTCAAGTGTGTAATCAAGACTTCCACCGCTGCTGCGGCTACAACTGGGCCCTCTTAATTTTCATTTCCTCCAAACCAGTCCAATTTTAGCTCTTTTAATATTCTCGAACTGGGCCCTCTTAATTTTCATTTCCTCCAAACCAGTCCAATTAGCCCTTTTATTTTTCTAAATAATAACAGTACACAAGTAAAAATTAGAGTGTACAACCTAATAATATTAGTTATTCAAAGACTAAAGAGTATATGTTTACATATATATGTTTTTAAATAAAATGGTACTGTGACACAGTATATATTAAGTATCGTAGTTTCTTTTTTCCCTTGTTAATAATTTTTTGATAGTATAAATATATAATAATGGCAAAATATCTGTTCAGGACATTGTTAAAGGTTACGTACAACTTTCTCTAAAATGGGGAAATTCATTTCTCAAAATCAAACAAAAACAGCCCATCCTCCCCTCTAGTTGATTCTTTGAATTTGTCCCTTCTTTTCCAAGGATTCTCTCCCCACAAGAATGAAAAAGTTAATTAGATTTTGTCCCTTCTTTTCCACAATGCTGTGGCCCGATTGTTGACTAAAATTTCAATGCATTTCTAAAGAAAAGTTGTTAACTAAAAAGTGCAAAACCGGAAACCGAACACCAACTGGAGCAGGGCTAAAATAGGAGAAACAAATTCTCATAAACTAAAGAGATTTAAAAAAATTCTCATTGCCGGAAAAAAATAAAATAAAATTCTCATTGTTGTTATACAGTAATTAGATTGTACTCACTACCCTTATTCTGGATAATAATTTTTCCGCTCCGCGTTTCTCATGGTACAATTTTTATAGGAGTATATATTTGACAAAGTTATCAAACTATCCTTTTGATCTAATTAGAAAAGTACACAGAGAATGACACCTTTTTTTATTTCATCTAAAGAGGAGTACTATAAATTATTAGAGTGTGAAAAGAAAGTCGAATATGAAAAGAAGTGCGGAACACGCTATGGAAAAAGTGAAACGTTACATCAAAGCAGGGGTAACAGAGACGTCGGGTCAAGTTCGGATCGGATTGGACTTATACTAACGCGAATTGTGTACAGGGATGGAGGGACACAGGAGCAAGGGGGTCACGTGCCTCTCTTCAATTTCAGCTTTTTTTTTTAACAAATAACGAAAACCAAATCTAAACAAAAAATAGAAGAGAAGGCTGCTGTCTAAACAAAAAATAACAAAGGATAATGCTCACCAGATCCAAAAAAGAAAAAAAAAAACAACTGATGCTCTTTTTAGATCTGGAGAGAAAGGAGGAGGAGAACTGGAGAAGGTAGCCGTTGAGACAATGAGTTGCTCACCGTTGGCAGTCGCCGACGAGATCGTTGTTCACCAATCCAACCCATCACTTCACCGAGATGAAGAGTTCTCTCACTCTCACTCTCAATCTCTCTCAACTCTCGGTCTCTTTCTCTGGTATGATATGGATAATACATATGTTTTTCTTATCCAGACATACATATGTTGGTCTACATATATTAATACATACATAAATATTAATATATAAATAAAATATTTGGATGTTGGTTTCCAGTTTCCCACATTTGCCACTTTGAATCTTAAGTTGGGGTTTGTGACTTTTGTTTTATTCTATATTGTTTATACGAAAAATTACTTGTAGACATTTTGGAAATTTAATTTTCGCTGGGTCTAGGGTTGAAACTTAATTCCTACTAGGGTTTAGGCACTTTGAATTTAAGCACTTTGAAAGGGGAAAAAAAAAACCCAAAATGCCCCGATGGGAATTATTTTTTCAAAAGTGGACTTAGTGGTAATTGTCCCTTGTTTATATACAACCAAAGTTCCTTTACAGATTCTTCCAAATTCCAAGTACTTAAAATCATTTATTTGAATAATAGGTTGGGCTTTTTAATTAGTGTTTTTTTATTAGGGTTTTGATTAGGGCTTTTTTATTGAGAGTTTAGTGTTTTTCAAATACATATGCTGATATACAATATGCTAATATTGCATAAGGTGAAAACTAGTTTTGTATTGTTGTGCTACGCTTTAAATTTTAGTTAAGCTTAGTAGAAATTGGTGCCCCCGCTGTGGGGAGTTCCTAGATCCGTCCTTGCTTGTGTATGCCCAAGCCCGGCTCGTTAATAATCGGGTTTCATTTAATATTTTCAAACTCGGTTCTATTAAAGTTTCATTTCCAAACTCGTCCAATTAGCCCATTTGTTTTTCTAAATCACAGTACACAAGTATAAATTTATCACACCCAGTAGTAAACTAAAATTAGAGTTTACAACCTAATAATATTGGTTATTCAAAGAACAAAGAATATATATATCATTTATTAGTTTCATATCCAAACTCGTCCAATTCTTGATGTTTTGTACGTGTATCAATAGAATACTAGCATAAAACCCGTACTTCAACTATAAAATGTGTAGATTTTTAATATGTTAATCCAAATGAGAGTTGCTAAATTTTTTTTTTATAGGACTATGGAATTTTAATTCCCCATCACAATCTTGTCTACTAACCTGTGTGAAAAAGTTGTTTGTTATGCTCCAATCTACGCATACTCTTAATTACTCTAAAAAGTAAAGCAGAAAAGCAAAAAAAAAAAAAAAAACACCAGGAAAAGTAGTTTGGCATGGAATTCCACCAAAACATCACATTTTAGCAATTTTCGGAATTAAAAATCAGAATTTGAGAAATTCTAGATTGTCTTGCTCCTAGCCATTGAACACCCCCGCCCCTGTAAATGTTTTCCAATTCAAGGAAACGCAAACATTATACCCAAACAGCATATGAAAACATATGCTTAAGCCTATGAAAGATAGAGTCCTATTAGATACTGAGGGTTGTTCAAATTTTCAAACATAATGGGTAGTGCTAACATGATGAGGATAGTTTAAATTTGATTACAATATCAAACAATTTCATTGGTATATTTCCATAAAATTTGAATTTTGGTTCTCGTTTTCTTTGCATTCCTTGCTACTTTAATTGTTCTAGCACAAAAAATAATAATAAGTTCTCTGATTATATTTCTCTATTGTCATAATAACTTACTTTCCTGTTAGCAAATTTCAATTATAATACGAAATAATCAAGCTTTCTATAACAGATAATAATGCATTAAAAGGGAAAATAAATCACTAACATTATAATCAATAGGGGGATATAAAAGAACACCAACATTGTGAACAGTGTTGGAGTTTTCAAATGAAAAAAAATGAAGAAATTTGGATTAAAAAACAAAAATTCATTTGACTATCATTTGAGAAAAATGAAAGTACTAACTGAACCAAAAAACGTCCGACATAAACATAAAAAAAAGTTTAATTGATTGCACCATACAACCTGGCCCAATCAATTATCACCACAAAATTGCCATAACCCATAAATATACGATTTTCAAGTCCATTTTTCCACAGTTACGGAGAAATGATCAACTTAGAAAACAAACAAAAGAAAACAACGGCTTTACATTGTGCGTGCGGCACTCTCCCTTACCATGCTTGATGCCTGGACTCAAGTATTGCCGCTGTGGATTCAAACTTCCCTTGACCCTCCAACTTGCCAATTGACGGGAAAAAATGTTATACATTTATTCGAAAAAAGTGACTCATACCACTTGAAACTTGAAAAGAATGGCTCTAAAAAAGATAGAAACTGAAGGAATAATGAACCAATTTAAAATTTAGTAGTACCATGATGCCAAAGAAAAGACGATCCTTAAAAAATGAACATTCATGAGAGATTGAGAGGATTAGGAAAGAATTCTCTACAAATTCAAAACAAATATACGTAATATTATTTATGATTATCTTTCCGAATCATGGGTTAATTAGATATATGAATTGTTTTTTATCGTAGAATTCAAATCTTTTTGATATTTTTCATGCTTCTTAAAAACGGGTTATATATCCTCATTTTTCCAAAAATCAATTAGTTCAATTTTATTGGTAAGCCAATCAATTAAGAGGCAAGATTTATGGGTTTCAAATTTTAATAAGAGTAATAACATAGTATCTTTGATGCATATGATTATGTTACATGCTTTGCTCAAAATTCTGCATGACAAACAAATCAATACATGACACTTGTCGAGATGAGAGTCCTCCTCATGAAAAGTCATCCTGCAGTAATATATAAAGATTTGTTATGATTAGGTGGACGATGTCACGCCCTCAAATTTAATAAACCAAATACAAATAAAGTCCACGTAGGATAAATCAAAAGTCATACATTTCCTCATTGAAAAGTCAAAGTACATTGAGTTTCTCCAAGAGGTACCCATACCCATGCATAAGTAATGAATAGTTAAGAGTTATTACATAATCCAAGATTTGTCAAAAAATTTAAGGAATTAAAGTTACAAGATCATCTCCCAAAATATATATACGATGGAGAGGATAAAATAACTTCATGTCGAATGAGCTTCATGATATGCATCCACACGCCAAGCATTCCAATCACGTGCCTTGCCGAGTACCTGAAAATGATAGGTTGAGCTCACTAGCCCAGTAGGAAACTTTTCTACCAACGCTAAGGGTATAGAAGATGAAACATGCATATGGAGATGTGATACACATGAATGGATAAGCTAAAATAGGCCAAAGTAAATTGACTTGATGATAGAGTGTCTAGTAGATGCCCCAAAAATTGTACCAAACCCAAGTGTCCATAGATTTCCTCATCTTCGTTACATTTCATGTCGTAGGTCCAATCCTTTCAAAACATTTCCATTTTCATAAAACGTTTCATTTTTCACGATAACCACTTATGTAAATAGGGAATGAATCCCTCTGCCGGATTTCATGGGCTCCGAACACCCCTGCCGGATTTCGTGGGCTCCGTACACCCCTGCCGGATTTCGTGGGCTCCGAACACCTCTGCCGGATTTCGTGGGCTCCGAACACCCATGGCTAGGGACGCACCAAGTGGTGGCCCTAGAAATAGCAAATCATCCTTTTCAAAAGTTTATTAAACAATCAAGTGTCCAAAAACATCCACGTAAATCATTTAGTTCGAAAGCTCGTAGTGTCTCGGTTGTGGCAAAATTAACATGTGTCCAAGAACGTGAGGAGTCATGACAAAGCATCATTCATATCATGATAGGCTACCAATGCTTAGATGTCGATTTGAGAAGCTTAGGAAAGACCAATGGAGGCCCGGAGCAATGGAACACGAAAATGGAGTTATAAACCCCGAGAAAACCCGACACCTTGATAGTAAAAAGCACATTTCTCTCCAAATACAAAGGCTATGAATATGAGACCAATTGGGTTTGAAAGTAGACTCATAAAGCTTTCCAACGGTTCAAGAATCACCTCAATCGGAGTTCGGACGAAGTCGGGGCGTGCCCGCGAAGTTGGGCCAAAATCTGCCTTACAAACAGATAGGTATCGATACCCATGAAAGGGGTATCGATACAGGGTAACTAAAATCTCAACAGAGCGTTGGGTATCGATACCCTTAAAAGGGGTATCGACACAAAGACCATTACGAGCGAAAATTTACAGATTTTTTCAAAATGGAGGGGGTTTCAACCCAAGCCAAAAATGAGGTTTCCAACAACAAATAACCATAGAAGAGGGATATGTCAACCACTAATTCATGATTTTACCAACTAAACATGTAAAACCCAAACTCAATCAAAACCCAAGCTCATTTCCATGGTGATAACAAGTTTAACAAGAGGTTGGGAACAAGAACACCAACAATGCAATCATTCAACAAATATACATTTAGAGGAGGTAGAAGATTGTTTCCTACCTCAAGGATTGAGCTCCAAATGAGAAGGAAAGAAACCCTAGACTTTGCTTCCAACTCCGACTGAATTGAGCTTCCCACGACGAACCCAATGGAGACCGGACTTCAAATCACGCGTAGAAGGTGAATATTTGGTTGGATGTTGAAGTATTTGAGTGTGGAGGGTGGATTTTGTGGAGGGTTTTGAAGAAACTTGAGAGGAGAAGAAGAAGAGAGATAGAGATGAGTTTTGAGAGAAGAGAGGAGTGTGATTTATGACCAAAAATCTGATCCAAATGTGTTTATATACACTCTCACACTAGCACTTACACCCCCCTTGTTTCTTATGTGCTTCACAAACGCCCAAATGCAATTACTAACTTCGCATTGACCCCATATTACATTGTTTTCATTTCCCCACACTTCTCCAACATTATTTTCCAGAAAATTATTTAAAAACACGAGTCCTTACAGACGAAGATTCCACTTTCTTTCTTGTTCTCCTCCTCCACTTGTAAAGACATCACAACCCATGTTTCTAGGAATGGACATGGGGACCGATTGATCCCATGATCAATCTTCTTGTTCTAAAGGCACCAAATTGATCGGCAACAAAACGATGAAGACACTCACTCTCAAATTACATAATAAAACGATTTCTTCCACTCTAATCCTATACATACTTCTACTTAAGAAAATTAAGGAAAAACAATAAAATTACAACTCGATAAAAATATGTGTTTTGTCACATGGAATTTCTAAAACAAGACGACTCCAGAATTTGGTCCTTACAAATTGAGTAAAACCAAATTTGGTGAAGGATTTGGTGAAGGAGTGGAGTAGGATTTTTAGTGATTTTTACTCAAATTTAAATTTGGTGAAACATTTGGTGTATGAGTGGAGATGCTCTCATATGGTATTTGTTCATTTTCCACGGCAATTTCGAAAGTGTAACGAAGGACAGTTAATATGCTTGTGTGAGGACAAGGCTTGTAACAAAGGACAGTCGATGGATAAGGACACTTGAACACCTGTTAGATTTTGAACAGGTCTTCTTGTTTAACCGAGCCTTTAAACTGATTTCCCGCGACAGCCCTAAAAACATGTTTTCAATATATTAAGAGGGTGTTTGGGAGCCAACTTTTCAACTTTTCATTTTTGACTTTTTGGCTTTTTGGCTTTTTAGATTATGGCCAGAATGAGTTTTGAATATGGGAGGAGTGTTTGGGAGAAATGTGCAGAATGCATTTTGCAAAAGTAGTAGTGTTTGGGAGAAAAATGATGAAAATGAGTTACGGATTTGTTTTTACCAATTTACCCTTGTTTGTTAAAACCATGCCAACAGGAACTTGTCATTGAAAAATAAACCGGAAATTTTCACGCAAATTGGAAAATATGCATCTGATCAAAATAATTGGTGAAGACTTCCATAAAATATGTGAAATGAAAGTAATTCCATAAAATAAAAAAAGTTGGTCCTAAATTAAAAATGATTAACATTAAAAAATATCAGACAAATTTTAAAACCTTTGCCCTCATTCTCATTTCTTTTATGATGCCCATCAGTCTCTCGTGGGACACACCCTCTCTCTCTCTCTCTCTCTCCTATGTGTGTATTTCTTCATCTACACCACTGGTAATGGAGATCTAAGCAATTAAACGAAAACTCCCATCAATTGCTTCAGAACAAACCGTGTCCGGCACCGATGGCGTCAATTGCTGGGTTAGTTGATCTGATTGATTTCAGTTCTTAGATCGGGTATGATTCAACTGGGTTAGTTTTTTTTTTTTTTCCATCGATCAGTGTAAAAAGCGAAGAAATCAATACATGCATGTATGGATATCTTCGTGTATGTATATATCTGGTCTTGTATGCCTTCTCCTTTCTCTCTGTCGTTTGTAATGGTGGAAAAAAGGGGAGGGTAGGAATGGGAGATTAAAATTGAAGAGAAGTGAAAAGGAGAAGTAGAAATGGAAAAGGAGGTTGGGACTTATTTCTGGCTTCTGGTGTAGAAAGTGAAAAATGGTGAATGTGTTTTCTCAGAATGAGTTTTTCAGTTGGGCGCCCAAACATGTAGAAGGTGAAAAGGAGAAGGTGAAAATGAGAAAATCTGGCACCCAAACAGGCTCTAAATTGTTCAAATCATTAAAATTTGATCCAGGAAGCGTAAATTTGCACAGTAACAAATTAGAATGGGACGACTGCATATATGCGTGTATGTATTGAAAAAGTTAAAGGTTACGTAGAACTTTCCTCAACACAGTACTGGAATAGTTGTTCCATTGAATTTGTTCCTAGACTTTTCCAAGGACCTCTTCCACTTCTTCTCCCAAGGAAAAGGAATTCGATTTTGTCCTTTTTTTTCCAAAATGTTGTGGGCCCAATTGTTGACTACAAAAATCCAATAATGATACATACACAAACTTTGTGCCACAACTTCACTCACATGGGGATGCGGGCCCCTCACATGGGGGTGCGGGCCCCATGTGAGTGAAGTTGTGGCACAAAGTTTGTGTATATGTCATTTTTGTGCTCCAGCACTTAGGGGGTGTTCCACTAAGTTGGTTTTTTGAAAAAATTGATTTTTCACGGTTTTTTATGTAATGTATTGTAAGAGAATGATCTGTCTCGGTTTTTAAAAAAAATAGTTTTTTTGTTAGTGGAACACCCTCTAAATAGAGATTTAAAAAACTATCATTGTTGGTATAATTAGATTTTATTTCACAGTACCCTTATTCTGGAAAAATAATTTTTCCGCTCCACGTTTCTCGTGATAACAATTTTTATTTCTAGCTATTTGACAAAGTTATAAAACTATCCTTTTGATCCAATTAGAAAAGTATACAGAGAATGACACCTTTTCATTTCATCTAAAGAAATACTCTGCTAAGAGCAAGCTCTTGAATGAATTTTATGAGATAAAATGGAAAGTTGATTTTAGTACGTGTTTTATGGAAGGGTGATAAAAATCACCTTGTTTTTCCAAGGATAAAATCTAGTGTGATAAAATAGTAGTGGACCATTATGGGTTTCAAAAATGGTTGATAAAATCTATTCGTAAAAGATGATGATAAAATCAAAGATGATAAAATCAAATAATCCATTCAAAAACTCTCCCTAAAAATTAGTAGAGCATGAAAAGAAAGTCGAATATGAAAAGAAGTGAAGAACATGCTATAGAAAAAGTTGAACAAGTAGGGGTACACATACGTCGGGCCAAATTCGGTTCGGATCTGACTTATACTAGATAATAACAAGACTTGTGTATGTTCAAATCCGACTCATTATTAATCGAACTTCATTTAATATTCAAATTCAGCTCTCTTAAAGTTTCATTTCCAAACCCTTCCAATTAGCCCATTTGTTTCTAAATCACAGTACACAGGTATAAATTAATCATATACCCAGCAGTAAAAGTTAGAGTTTACAACCTAATAATATCATTTTTTTTTATAGTACTGTCAAAATGTGTGTGTACTAGTATGTATCAATAGAATACTTGTTTTGAAGATGCAAAAACGTTCTTTTCTTTCGATTAGTCAAGTATTACTCGGCTCATTCCGGAATTAAAGAACTGCACGCAAAAAAGCAAATTGGGTGGACGAGGATTCCACGTATTTTCATTCCTCCTCCCCTTTAAACTTTACGCGGGGATGGAAGCAGGGGTGGACCCAAAGGGAGTAGAGACGATGGAGCTATATATCCTCATTTTTCCAAAAATCAATTAGTTCAATTTTATTGGTAAGCAAATCAATTAAAAGGCAAGATTTGTGGGTTTCAAATTTTAATAAGAGTAATAACATAATATCTTTGATGCATATGATTATGTTACATGCTTTGCTGAAAATTCTGCATGACAAACAAATCAATACATGACACTTGTCGAGATGAGAGTCCTCCTCACGAAAAGTCATCCTGCAGTAATATATAAGATTTGTTATGATTAGGTGGACGAGGATTCCACTTTCTTTTTCGTTCTCCTCCTCCACTTTTAAAGACATCACAACCCATGTTTCTAGGAATGGACATGGGGACGGATCGGGCCAGAGAGTACTATCTCCACCCCCGATCCCCAAACCCCTTACCCATATCTATCCCCTACCCGATTTCCAACAGAGCTTTATTTTCATCCTACGTCCCCACACCAAATGGGGAATGGGGATCCCCACAGGGATTCAGGGATTTAATCATTTTTCTAAAAATAACAGATTACAAGAAATTTAGAATCTCAGTTACAATTTAAATGCTAAAATCTCAGTTACAAATTACTAGAATCTCAGTTACAGATTACTAAAAAATAGCATGTTTCCAAATTACTAGAATTCTCGCATGTTTCCAAGATTTTTACAACAACAAATAGCTACAAGAAAAGGGAAGACAATATATGTTTAGTGTGACCCCATTTGTTTGGAGAAAATTTAGTACTGTGACCTCATATGTTTGGAGAAAATTGGGTGAGACCCCAAAGTTTCATAACTCATTAATAGACCTCCTATATTTCGGGGATTCAGGGACGGGACAGAGCGGGGCGGTGATAGATCGGGAACGGATTTGGGGCAGATTTGGGGTGGAGATAGGCACTTGGGGCGGGGACATGCCTATCTCCACCCCTTACCCGATCCTCAAAACATTTTTAAAAAACATCTTCATATCTTATCCAATCTCCAAACAGATTTTTATATTGCCGATCCATTTAGATCCCATTCAAATGGAGGAAATGGCCAATCCTACATGTTTCTTCCATCTTTCACATCCTGTTCTCATTAGTTCACAACCTTTTCAGTCCTGCCTGCTCGCGCGTTTGCCAAAAAGATGGTTCGAGAATCTCCCACGAAGACACCAATATGGGACAAAAACATTCCCTGGAAAACATGCTATATACTAGTGTATAATACATATTACCTGATGAGAACTAGCCCACGCGTCCTTCAGAATGGACAAATTAATTAGGTGAACGAGGATGCCACTTCTTTTCTTTTTCTACCCCTCCACTTTTAAATATGTTTGCAACTATACTACAGTACAGTGATACGCGGTGATGGAAAGATCGAAAGGAAAGCTCAATGCCAGTTCCTTCGATCATTACACGGCAGACGCGTTGATCGAGGAAACTCTCTCTCTCTCTCTCTCTATATATATATATACACACACACACATACACATATACACACATACACACACGCGACTCATGAAGAAATAAAGCAGGTCCTGTGTTCTGTAACTAGATAACATTTGTTGATCAAGAACAAATTACTCCGTGCAGATCTTGCACTAGTTAGCTACCTAAGAGTTTGATAATTGCTATATATACCACCAACAAAGAAAAAAGAAGGAAGAATTGTATTCATATACAATAGTAGTTTGATAAGTATATACTGCTTAAAGTAGAAAAGGGCTGTGGGATAAAGCAATGCCGACAAATACTCCTTCGTCCCTGGAGATCCGCGCCTTGCTTGGTCAGGTTTTCAACTATTACTTTTGCCTTTGCGGGGGGGTCGCTGTTACCACAGGTCAGAAATTCATTACTAAACAAATATGTTTGGTTTGTTTCCATAGCTATAATGTACTCCCTCCGTCCCTAAACTTTTGACATTTTTTGAACAGTGTGTCATTTTTAAATACTTATATCTTTCAATGTAAATGTCAAAAAATATGCAATATGGATCTTGTTTGATAGATTTTAATTAATTCTATTAAACAAAGTTTTCAAAATCACATAAAACGTTATAAATAAAAAGATATGAGCAATTTAAAATGACACGCAATCCCAAAAAGGTTAAAAGTTTAGGGACGGAGGGAGTATAGGAATTGGACATTATTATTCCATGAGAATCGCTTAAACTTAGGTTTGATGGTTTACACGGGGATTTCGATCGTTATTGAGCTCGAGAGCTCTATCACAATGGATTTGAAATAGTTACTAACTCCTATTAAATAGCTATTTCAAATCCTTCATGCTATATAAGGTTATAGCTAATTTGATATTTAAAACCAAAATGTTGTAAAGTTAGTGATGTGTGACTAGATTGTAGTTAGTCACAAAAGAACTTTGAACAATTGGTGATCAATTGTAGACTTGATCGCCAATTAGTCAAGATTTTGAGACTAATGTATTTTTGGTCGCTATTTGTCTGATTTTCCGTGACCAAAATGTGAGTCGTCACCAAAGTTGGTCACTAAAATGTAATTTTTTGCAATGTACTTAAAACCAAGATGTTGTTAAAGTTGACAATGTGTTGGCCAAAACTTGCTTACAATAGAATAAAGCAAAGTTAGCAACATAACACCAATAACCAAAGTTTGGCCTTGCATACTCAAAGTTAGCAACTTTTTCACAATAATCAAATTTAATGGACCTCACATATTCTCAATTGAATACACCTATCATTATACAAAAATCTTCTCTCTATTTTCTTTCTTCCCTTTTCAATAATGTTTTCAAAAAAATATTTTAAAAAACAGTTTTTTTTTTCTTTTCAAAATCTGTTTTTTCTCCCCAGAAAATTGTTATTTTGCAAATTGTTTTGTTTTTCAACAATGGTTTTTCCTTCTTTTTTTTTGCAAAACTGTGTTAAATTCCGAAAACTGTTTTCTTAAAATGTTTTGCAACGAAAAACAGTTTTCACTAAAAAAAAATAGTTTTTTTAAATAATTTAGTTTTTTTAAATTCGTAAAAAGGTGATATAGCATTCATTTTTAATTATGTCATTATGCTTGTGGACTTCTATATTGTTAACTTTAACCATCCTCTAAAGGAAAAATCAAAAAATGATGTGACAACTTTTGATTGATGATACCCTAAGGATTGTATTTGTACAATGATTCTAACAAATTTACTTGTCTGAGAGGCATTTCTATTCTGTTGCAGCAAGTTCAAGAGAGTTTTCTTCGTGGACTTTGATTATAACTTCTCTTTTTGTTAATAGGTTTGGCATTTGCCCATGTGTTTGTGGAGTTTGCAGTGGTGGAAGTCTTGATTACATACTTCACAGGTAGCTACGATATCGGGGTCCGGGATGCCGTTGGAATGGTAAATTTACTAGACGGGTCGTCATCTTTTTTGGTCCCTGTGATGACTTACATCTCTAACAACCATGTTAGTCCCCTCAAAGTCATTCTCTGCTCAACTGCTGCCTACATCACTGTAAGTTTATGATTACACATGTCAATGGTTCTGCCAAACAAACGAAGAGATTGCATTAGCACTATGATATGCGTACTCTTGTATTTGTTTCTTTCTCAGAAATTTTCCAAGGTAAGCTGAAGTATACCCTCCACCAAAATGCAGGGAATGGTGATGTTATGCATTTCGTACTTCTATCTGATTCCTGATGACAAGATCCGGTTGTACTTTGTAGCTGCAGTGCTTTTTATATCTGTAGGAAAATCAGGAGGGGTGCTTATCTTGGGAAATTTTCTATTTGATCAATTAGCGGCTCATGAACCGAGGCTGGTCAAAGATGACGGCAGAGAAAAAGCAAGAACCAATGTGTTGTGGACCACTGCCTTACTCTTGAGTACATTTCTCACTATCAAGTTCTTCAACTATGCTAGTTGGAGTGTAAGGTTCATTTGTCTAACATCAGTGATGGGCATTGGTTATTTGTTGTTCTTGTGTTGCATTCCTCTCTACCACAGGTCTCTTTCTCTCTCTGCATCGCATCAACATTGTATGGGTAGGAAAATGCTATTTGAAAATGCTATTCTTCAAGAATTTTTATACAAAAACTATTGCCGCCTTGCCAGTATTATGTGGCGATGATTTTTTTTTTTTTTTTGGGCTAAGCTTGAGATACTTTGATGGGTATTTGACACAGCATATTTTGCATTAGTGTAAAATGAGAGGTCGACAACTCAGCCATATTATTTTTAATGAGTTTCCTCCATCTTTTATTTTGATTGTGAATAACTTTGAATGACATATTGGCAGGATTTTAAACATAAGTAGGTTAGCATTGGTATTAATAAGTTTCCATGGAATGCAGACCAGAGGATGAAGCTAATACTATGGAAATCTCCTATGCTGGCCTTGAAGAGAATATGTAATGAGTTTTATGCATCTTTTTCTTTTTTTGATTGTGAATAACTTGGAATGACGTATTGGCAGGATTTTAAATATAAGTAGGTTAGCATCGGTATTAATAAGTTTCCTTGGAATGCAGACCAGTGGATGAAGCTAATACTATGGAAATCTCCCGTGCTAGCCCTGAAGAGAACATGTAATGAGTTTTCTGCATCTTTTTCTTTGATTGCGAATAACATTGAATGACTTATTGGCAGGATTTTAAATATAAGTAGGTTGGCATCGTTATTAATAAGTTTCCTTGGAATGCAGATCAGTGGATGAAGATACTACTATAGACATCTCCTATGCTAGCCCTGGAGAGAATATAAACAATGGTTTGGTGTTTTTTGCAATAAGCCTTGTGAAGCAATGGAAGCCTCTTTCTGTAATGATTCCCATGTGGACTACTTTTCTGGTGTTTGGTCTGGTACTATCAGCGGGGGACACTTTCTTTACTGAGCAAGGAGACAGCATGGATCAAACGGTCTCCCTTTATACACTTCTTTTAATTAAGAAAATAATCTACCTTGTTGATTTCGGTGAAGTGGATTCCCCACCATGTGGGGTGTTTTGCCCATTAATTGTAGACAACCCCAAGTGGGTTTTAGGCATGGGACCTCACTGTGGAGTGTGAGGTCATGGGTGATGTATTTGGTACACTCCCCTTTGCTATATGTATGTGTTCGTGGGAGAAAGATAGAAAGAGGCAGAGAGTAGAGTAAGAGTTGAGACAGAGCAGAGGGCTCCTCCTCCGGGAGGGAGTCGGAGTGAGCCGGTGCTCCGGTGAGGGAGAGAAATACACGGTGAGGTTGAGTGGTTGTTACTCCCATGTAATATGTTGTATTTTCTCCCAAATAGTGAAATACTCCTCTCCCCCGTGGACGTACCCGATTTTGGGGAACCACGTAAATTTCCTTGTGTTTGTGTGTGATTGGTGTGTGTGCGTGGGCAAACCTGTGGCGGCTGGGCACAACAAGTGGTATCAAAGCTCCAGGGAGCGAAAATGGATGCACTGCCAGATTTTGCCCGGAAATGAAGTTGGTCGGATCCAACTTTTGATCACACCAATGCGAAGCTCTCGTCGATAGGAGTTCAACGGTGCGGACGGTGCGGAAAACGGACCACCGAGGTGCATACACTGGCCGCCGAAGCGGAGCGGAGTGCTCTGCAAATTTTTTTCCTCTTTCCGTGATGCTTCTGGATTGTGGCAGAAGTGGGTGAGGAAGAAGTAAGGTGGGGATGATCCAGTGTGGCAGGCACCTGTGAGGTGTGGTACAATCGGGTCCAATCGGACCCGGTGGGACGTGATGGACTCGATCCGAACCGATGGATCGACTCGGCACAGTGACCCGGTGAACTCAGTATGACCGTTGACTGGTCAAAGGTCAACTGTTGACTTTGACCAGAGGGTGGTAATTGCAGTTTACCCCCTGGAGTATTTGTTCTATGCAGTTTGGTCCCTGAAATTTCAGAAAGTTGCAGTTCAGCCCCTGGACAAGTTTTGGCCCATTTCGGATTCAATGGCGGACTCGGATTTGGCGGATTCGAGTTGGATTTTGCGGTTCTAGACACATCCGGAGAGATCGAGGAAGGATCGAACGCGGTCAAAGTCGATCAAATGGGATGTGGTTGAGTCGGAGGCAAACAAGGTTGATCCGATGGAGGTCAAGTGTTGCAGGGAAGAACGGGACGGGACAAATTGGGTCATAGTGGAGAGCACACACAGAGGAATGATGAAAAAAAATGGTGTTCCGTAGTGCTGTTTGGTGTTACAGCGGAAAGACGGACGCAAGGAGGGATTGGACAGACTTGGATAGATCGAAGGTTGATCGGGGCAATCGAGTGATTGCAGATTCGCGGCGGTTGAGCCGTGGTGATCAGTCGGAGACCTAGTGAGCAAGGAAACATTTAGTCAGCATCGTGTTCCGGTTTGGGGATGCGGAAAGGCTTAACTTGAAATGACACAGGCGCTTGCTGGAGTGACAGATCGGAGATGATCAACGGTGATCGGAGGCAGTCTGGTTCAATCGGAAGACCTATCATCAGGAATTGCAGTAGTGATTCGGACTGCATGGAGATGATGACGGGCCACGATACTGGCTTGTGGAGAGTGCAGTGACAGACGGAGCAGATGTCAAACACGATCAAGCAGTATGGGTGTTTTGTGACGGTAAACAGGAGAAGAACAACAGTTGCGGACGCACACGAAATAGGCGCAGGAGTGTACCGAGTCATGACCGGAGGGTACTAGGTGTCGGGAATTGAATCAGGAGGTGTGCGGGATGCTAGCAGGCTACGGAGTGCAACTGGTTGTTGTGGGGTGTTCACAAAAGCTCCAGACAGAAGAATAGAGATGGTGACGAGACGATGCATCGCAGGGTTCTCTTCCTTCTGTGAATTGGTGACAGGTTCTTCTCCAGGCATGAGTACTCAGGATGGAGGGGAGATGGTGTCACAAGAGAGTGTCCTGGTGATTGGGCACGGGCGTTCCAAGTTTGGAGAACGCGGTTTATTGCATCCGGGGGTGTGATGCAGGCGCTTAGGCACAGAGGAGCGCGAGTATAAATGGACTCTGTTGCGGGCACTTTGGTCAAGGGGTGCAGGCACTTCGGTTAGGGGGTGCGGATATCGGCGACATAGCTGGTATAGGCCACGGAGATCTAGCAGTACAAGAAGTCGTCCCGGATAGGCGAGTTATGTATCCAGGTTTGAGGTACGGAGAAGCTCTGCGGGGGATGCGGGCGTCAACAAAGACAAGAGTCAGACTCTTCCCAGGTGGTGTGTGAGATCATCTGGTGGAATGGAGCCTCTGGTGTGAGCAGAGGGTGCTGAGGTGTTTCTTTGGAACGCAGGAAGACATGTTAGAGTGGCGGATCACAGCTGGATGATGCTGCGGCTTCTATTGTTTTTCCCACATGTGGTGAAGGGGGTGATTGTTGATTTCGGTGAAGTGGATTCCCCACCATGTGGGGTGTTTTGCCCATTAATTGTAGACAACCCCAAGTGGGTTTTAGGCATGGGACCTCACTGTGGAGTGTGAGGTCATGGGTGATGTATTTGGTACACTCCCCTTTGCTATATGTATGTGTTCGTGGGAGAAAGATAGAAAGAGGCAGAGAGTAGAGTAAGAGTTGAGACAGAGCAGAGGGCTCCTCCTCCGGGAGGGAGTCGGAGTGAGCCGGTGCTCCGGTGAGGGAGAGAAATACACGGTGAGGTTGAGTGGTTGTTACTCCCATGTAATATGTTGTATTTTCTCCCAAATAGTGAAATACTCCTCTCCCCCGTGGACGTACCCGATTTTGGGGAACCACGTAAATTTCCTTGTGTTTGTGTGTGATTGGTGTGTGTGCGTGGGCAAACCTGTGGCGGTTGTTGTGCCCAGCCGCCACAGGTTTGCCCACACACACACACCAATCACACACAAACACAAGGAAATTTACGTGGTTCCCCAAAATCGGGTACGTCCACGGGAGGAGAGGAGTATTTCACTATCTGGGAGAAAATACAACAATATACATGGGAGTACAACCACTCAACCTCACCTGTTTATTTCTCTCCCTCACCGGAGCACCGGCTCACTCCGACTCCCTCCCGGAGGAGGAGCCCTCTGCTCTGTCTCAACTCTTACTCTACTCTCTGCCTCTTCTATCTTTCTCCCACGAACACATACATATAGCAAAGGGGAGTGCACCAAATACATCACCCATGACCTCACACTCCACAGTGAGGTCCCATGCCTAAAACCCACTTGGGGTTGTCTACAATTAATGGGCAAAACACCCCACATGGTGGGGAATCCACTTCACCGAAATCAACAATCACCCCCTTCACCACATGTGGGAAAAACAATAGAACCCGCAGCATCATCCAGCTGTGATCCGCCACTCTAACATGTCTTCCTGCGTTCCAAAGAAACACCTCAGCACCCTCTGCTCACACCAGAGGCTCCATTCCACCAGATGATCTCACACACCACCTGGGAAGAGTCTGACTCGGAACGCGTATTTCCTAGACGGTTGTGCAGTCACAGGGAGAGCGTCCGTTTCTATATGCTCAGACGAAGACGATGCATCCAAGCTATGGCACATGCGCTTAGGGCATGCTGGCGAGAAGGCCTTACAGGGTTTGGTGAGGCAAGGCTTGTTGAAAGGAGCCAAGACAGGGAAAATTGGCTTTTGTGAGCATTGTGTATTGGGCAAACAGACTCGAGTCAAGTTTGGCACTGGAGTTCATCGCACCGAAGGGATTCTGGACTATGTTCATTCAGATGTTTGGGGTCCAACCAAAAATACGACTTTGGGAGGCAAACGATGGTTCGTGACGTTCATTGATGACTATTCCAGGCGTGTTTGGGTTTATCCAATGAGTCACAAATATGAAGTTCTTCGCATTTTCCTTATTTGGAAGAAGATGATGGAGACACAAACAGGCAGAAAGATCAAGACGCTGAGGTCTGATAACGGTGGGGAGTACAAGTCAGATCCTTTTCTCCAAGTCTGTCAGGAGGAGGGGATAGTCAGACACTTCACAGTTGCGGGGACGCCGCAGCAGAATGGAGTTGCCGAACGCATGAATCGCACTTTGGTGGAGAAAACCCGGTGCATGTTGACAAATGCCGGGTTGAGCAAGGCGTTCTGGGGAGAGGCAATCGAATATGCCTCACATCTTGTCAACCGTTTACCGTCAGCAGCAATTGGAGGGAAGACTCCATTGGAGGTATGGTCTGGGAAACCTGTTGCAGACTACGATTCGTTACATGTTTTTGGATGTCCTGCTTACTACCATGTAACTAAATCAAAGTTGGATCCGAGAGCCAAGAAAGCGATTTTCTTGGGCTTTAATCCAGGTGTGAAGGGATACAAGCTTTGGTGTCCCGAGTCAAAGAAAATTGTAATAAGCAGGGATGTTACCTTCGATGAATCTGCTATGCTAAAGCAGGTTCCTTCCAAGGAGAATGTGGAGCCGAATGTTCAACAGCAGGTGGAGCATTCAGAACAAGCGAAAGTAGAGTCGTCTCTTGTTCCAGTACGGCCTGATCAGCCAGTTGAGAGTCCTATGGATCATTCTGTTGAGCAGGACATTCTCGAAGAGGAGGCTCCAATTCAGGAAGCATTACAGCAGCCAGAGTCCATTGCAGTTAACAGACCGAGGCGGGATATCCGGAAACCCGCTCGATATGCCAATGTGGTGGCATATGCTCTTCCAGTTACAGACGATGATATTCCGTGCACCTACAAGGAGTCAGTGCAGGGTACAGACAGTGACAAGTGGAAGAAGGCGATGGATGAGGAGATGGGTTCACTCTCCAAGAATCAGACTTGGGAGTTGGTGCAACTTCCTAAGGGCAAGAAAGCAATCGGCTGCAAATGGGTCTATGCCAAGAAGGAGGGTACAGGATCTGAGAAAGTCAGGTTCAAAGCAAGATTGGTAGCCAAGGGTTACGCTCAGACGGAAGGGATCGACTACAACGAGGTGTTCTCCCCTGTCGTCAAACAAAATGGAGTTGCCGAACGCATGAATCGCACTTTGGTGGAGAAAACCCGATGCATGTTGACAAATGCCGAGTTGAGCAAGGCGTTCTGGGGAGAGGCAATCGAATATGCCTCACATCTTGTCAACCGTTTACCGTCAGCAGCAATTGGAGGGAAGACTCCATTGGAGGTATGGTCTGGGAAACCTGTTGCAGACTACGATTCGTTACATGTTTTTGGATGTCCTGCTTATTACCATGTAACTGAATCAAAGTTGGATCCGAGAGCCAAGAAAGCGATTTTCTTGGGCTTTAATCCAGGTGTGAAGGGATACAAGCTTTGGTGTCCTGAGTCAAAGAAAATTGTAATAAGCAGGGATGTTACCTTCGATGAATCTGCTATGCTAAAGCAGGTTCCTTCCAAGGAGAATGTGGAGCCGAATGTTCAACAGCAGGTGGAGCATTCAGAACAAGCGAGAGTAGAGTCGTCTCTTGTTCCAGTACGGCCTGATCAGCCAGTTGAGAGTCCTATGGATCATTCTGTTGAGCAGGATATTCTCGAAGAAGAGGCTCCAATTCAGGAAGCATTACAGCAGCCAGAGTCCATTGCAGTTAACAGACCGAGGCGGGACATCCGGAAACCCGCTCGATATGCCAATGTGGTGGCGTATGCTCTTCCAGTTACAGACGATGATATTCCTTGCACCTACAAGGAGTCAGTGCAGGGTACAGACAGTGACAAGTGGAAGAAGGCGATGGATGAGGAGATCTATATGGCTCAACCAGATGGGTACAAAGTTGCAGGAAAGGAGAATTGGGCTTGTAAACTGCAGAAATCGCTATACGGTTTGAAACAGTCGCCGAGACAGTGGTATAAGCGATTTGATCGGTTTATGATGGATCAGGAGTACACAAGGAGTCAGTTCGATCATTGTGTTTACTTCCGCAAACTCCGAGATGGATCATTTGTCTATTTGCTCTTATATGTCGATGACATGCTGATTGCATGTAAGAGCAAGGTGGAGATTGACAGACTAAAAGCTCAGCTCAGCAAGGAGTTTGACATGAAGGATCTCGGGGAGGCTAAGAAGATTCTCGGCATGGAAATTCAGCGGGACAGGATTAAAGGCACAGTTTGTTTAACTCAGACGCAGTATCTGAAGAGGGTGTTGCAGAGGTTTGGTATTGACGGGAAAGCGAAAGCTGTTAGTACACCTTTGGCAGCTCATTTCAAGCTCAGTGCATTGATGTCGCCGCAGACGAAGAACGGACGGAAGCAAATGGCTCAAATTCCCTATGCCAACGCAGTGGGAGCTTTGATGTATGCTATGGTCTGTACACGGCCAGACATTTCACACGCGGTTAGCATGGTCAGTCGATACATGCACAATCCTGGAAAGGAGCATTGGCAGGCTGTGAGATGGATTCTACGGTACTTGCACGGTACTGTGGATGTTGGTTTGAAGTTCGAGAGAAACAAGACAAGTAGTCAGCATCTAGTTGGATATGTGGATTCTGATTATGCTGGTGACCTAGATAAGCGACGGTCGACAACAGGCTATGTGTTTACACTTGCTGGAGGACCGATCAGTTGGAGGTCAATGTTACAGTCAACGGTGGCTTTGTCTACTACAGAGGCGGAGTATATGGCAGTAACAGAGGCTTTCAAGGAGGCTATGTGGGTTCATGGTTTGATAGAGGATTTGGGAATCGATCAAGAAAACGTGGAGGTTTTTTGTGATAGTCAAAGTGCCATCTGTTTGGCAAAGAACCAGGTCCATCATTCGCGCACCAAGCATATCGATGTCCGGTTCCATTTCATCAGGGAAATTGTAGAAGAAGGGGATGTTCTGCTTCAGAAGATTCCAACTGCAGATAACCCTGCAGATATGTTGACGAAGGTGGTCAGTGGGATCAAGTTCAAGCACTGTTTGGACTTGATCAATATCTCTCGGACAGGTAGCGCCTAAGGGCGCATTGGGGCAACGTTGATTCGAGGATTGTCGCCAAGGTGGAGATTGTTGATAATGGAGAAGTTTGGCTCCATCCTTCCACTTACAAAGTGGGAAACATCAGTGGAGCAATCCTCAGTGGCTTATTATCACCAAGTGGGAGTGATAATGGAGCAATAACTCCTTTGTGGTATTTCACCTCTAGTTGCCGGTCGAGTCCTCCTCCCTCTGTGTATTTAAGAAGCCCTTTGGGATGAGTATTGGAAGATCAGTTCAGAAAGAACAGAGAGATACACGAGTGTTAGAGAGGCTGTAATTGTGAGTTGAGTGTGATTGTAATCCTCCTACAATTATAGTGAATCCGCTGCCCCCGTGGACGTACCCGAATTTGGGGAACCACGTAAATACTCTGTGTTTATGTGTGTGTGGTTTGTGTGTGTTTGATTAGGTACCGTTTCGCACTACAAGTGGTAGGGGTGTTTTGCCCATTAATTGTAGACAACCCCAAGTGGGTTTTAGGCATGGGACCTCACTGTGGAGTGTGAGGTCATGGGTGATGTATTTGGTACACTCCCCTTTGCTATATGTATGTGTTCGTGGGAGAAAGATAGAAAGAGGCAGAGAGTAGAGTAAGAGTTGAGACAGAGTAGAGGGCTCCTCCTCCGGGAGGGAGTCGGAGTGAGCCGGTGCTCCGGTGAGGGAGAGAAATAAACAGGTGAGGTTGAGTGGTTGTACTCCCATGTATATTGTTGTATTTTCTCCCAGATAGTGAAATACTCCTCTCCTCCCGTGGACGTACTCGAGTTTGGGGAACCACGTAAATTTCCTTGTGTTTGTGTGTGATTGGTGTGTGTGTGTGGGCAAACCTGTGGCGGCTGGGCACAACAAGTGCTCTGATACCACTTGTTGTGCCCAGCCGCCACAGGTTTGCCCACGCACACACACCAATCACACACAAACCCAAGGAAATTTACGTGGTTCCCCAAAACCGGGTACGTCCACGGGAGAAGAGGAGTATATCACTAATTGGGAGAAAATACAACATATTACATGGGAGTAACAACCACTCAACCTCACCGTGTATTTCTCTCCCTCACCGGAGCACCGGCTCACTCCGACTCCCTCCCGGAGGAGGAGCCCTCTGCTCTCAACTCAACTCTCTGCTTCTCCGATATACGCAAAGCACACATAGATATAGAATAGGAGAAGTGCCTTACACCTCATGCATGAGGTCATGGTACACCACTGATTAAACCCACTCCTTCTTTGCTTTATCTTCTGCCAACTAACTCCCACTTATTCCTTTGGTCTTGTCCCCTCACATGGGATGAGTCATCCACCGAAAACTCTTCCACCAAAAGCACTCTAGGGAATTATCTCCTGTTTTGCGTACACATCACCTACATGGTGAATACCAACAATCACCCCCTTCAACCATGTGGGGTAATCATCAAACATCGCAGCAGCATCCAGCCGCGATCCACCACTCTAGCATGTCTTCCTGCGTTCCAGAGAAACACCTCAGCACCCTCTACTCACACCAGAGGCTCCATTCTACCAGATGATCTCACACACCACCTGGGATGGAAATTCAGCGGGACAGGATTAAAGGCACAGTTTGTTTAACTCAGACGCAGTATCTGAAGAGGGTGTTGCAGAGGTTTGGTATTGACGGGAAAGCGAAAGCTGTTAGTACACCTTTGGCAGCTCATTTCAAGCTCAGTGCATTGATGTCGCCGCAGACGGAGAACGGACGGAAGCAAATGGCTCAAATTCCCTATGCCAACGCAGTGGGAGCTTTGATGTATGCTATGGTCTGTACACGGCCAGACATTTCACACGCGGTTAGCATGGTCAGTCGATACATGCACAATCCTGGAAAGGAGCATTGGCAGGCTGTGAGATGGATTCTACGGTACTTGCACGGTACTGTGGATGTTGGTTTGAAGTTCGAGAGAAACAAGACAAGTAGTCAGCATCTAGTTGGATATGTGGATTCTGATTATGCTGGTGACCTAGATAAGCGACGGTCGACAACAGGCTATGTGTTTACACTTGCTGGAGGACCGATCAGTTGGAGGTCAACGTTACAGTCAACGGTGGCTTTGTCTACTACAGAGGCGGAGTATATGGCAGTAACAGAGGCTTTCAAAGAGGCTATGTGGGTTCATGGTTTGATAGAGGATTTGGGAATCGATCAAGAAAACGTGGAGGTTTTTTGTGATAGTCAAAGTGCCATCTGTTTGGCAAAGAACCAGGTCCATCATTCGCGCACCAAGCATATCGATGTCCGGTTCCATTTCATCAGGGAAATTGTAGAAGAAGGGGATGTTCTGCTTCAGAAGATTCCAACTGCAGATAACCCTGCAGATATGTTGACGAAGGTGGTCAGTGGGATCAAGTTCAAGCACTGTTTGGACTTGATCAATATCTCTTGAACAGGTAGCGCCTAAGGGCGCATCGGGGCAGCGTTGATTCGAGGATTGTCGCCAAGGTGGAGATTGTTGATAATGGAGATGTGTTTGGCTCCATCCATCCACTTGCAGAGTGGGAGACCTCAGTGCATCAGTGGGAGACATCAGTGTGCGTGTGTTCTTTGTTTGGTGTTTGGCTGGATCCTTGGGGCACAACATACCTTGCAAGCGTTTCCTTTTCCACACTCCTGTCAAATAAATACATACCTAAACAACTAAAAACACAGAGCATTAGATTTAGAATCTGGATAGCAATGGTGCTATCCATATTTTGTTGTAGCGTGGCTTGGCGTGTTGAGGTTCGCAGGTTGCATGCCATTGAGGATAATGAATTATGCGCTAACCAAGCTGCGGATGTTCCTATACCCATGAGTATTGTGTGGTTGGCACCACAGTTCTGCCTGCTGGCACTCATGGAAGGGATTGGCACACGAGGCCTGGATCGTTTCTTTGAAGTTCAGGTCTCTGATGTGCCACTGGAGAAATATGGACAAGTACTAAATGAAGCTGTCATTGGGTTTGGAAAGTTCCTTAATGGTTTACTTGTTTTCCTCTTGAGGAACTGGTTCGGCGACACTTTAAACTGCAGTCGTCTGGACAAGTACTTCCAAATGTTGACAGTAGTGAGTTTACTGAACATGTGCTACTACTGGCGTGTTTCAACTTTTTACTCAAACAAGAAGGAAACCACAGATGATGTCAAAGAAGAAGAAGTTGAGGTTCCTCCTTACATGGTGGTTCTTTTCGTGGTTCTTCTTTTCGCGGTAGCACCTTAGACGGAAAGGGACACAGCAAATCTGTTACACGCAATTCTTTGTGCATTTCTATCCTAATTGTTGACTCTATTGTTGCATTTGTTCTCGAAAATTTCATTTGTATCTTCACAAGGTAGAGAACTTATTTCATGTTGATCATTTTCGCATATCTAAGAATGTTCGTTGTTTTTTGCTTAAATCCATGAAGTAGCAATTGACACCACAAGGGCGTTACCTTAGCGGAACTCGAGAAAAAGATTTGGCTAAGAATTCAAGTCAAATATATGGAGAAACTGTCTAGCTTCAAATATGGGGATGCATTTCAGTACATAAAAAAATATATATATATAAAAAAAAAGGGCTCCAATTTTTTTTTGCATTTGTTAGTTTCGCGTCAAGATTTTGCGGTTTCTGGATTCCTCTCGACGAGAGGAATCCAAAGAGTATAAAATTGTGGTCAAAAGTAATAGTTTTTTGAATAAAGCCAAAAATAAACCAAAATAAACCAGTTTATTGGTTTAATTTTGGCTTTATTCAAGAAAATTTGAGTTTTGACCATAATTTTATACTTGTTAGATTCGTCTCGTCGAGAGGAATTCAGAAACTGCAAAATCTTGACGCAAAACTAACAAATGCAAAAAAAAATTGAATAAAGACAAAACGAATAATCCAATAATCCAGTTTTTGGCTTTTAAGCCAAAGTAGCTCTTAGTTGTTTCGATATACAACGAGGCACTTACGTGCTATTAAATAACTTGAAGCTAAAGTTATTGGGCCTCATTTTAATAGGTTATTGGGCCAACAAGTAATGGGCTGTTTTAAATGGTATCGGAGCCTACACAGATCACTGATGAAGTCCATTTTCATAGTATCTTGTAAAAGATAAGCCCAAGTTGGGCGGAACAACAAATGTCATACCGAAAAGTTCTTATTTTTATCTCACCAAACATGATATGTTTTTCCTTCTCTTTCTTTTGTGTGTACTTTACTTAGGCACCTTCCCTTTCTTTGTGTGTACTTATTAGGCAAAATGCCTGCTAAGGATCAAGTGGATTTGAGCGCTCTTACCATTTTGAGCTTATGGATCCACCGTGCGATAATAATTTGTCACACTTTGTTCTCGTAGATCAGTACAATATCGTTCTCAAATTGGTTATTCGGTGACAATAATAGAGATAAGACAAACCAATCTTATGAATTATTTTACGATGTCAAAGTAGCCAACCATACATATATACCATCACATAACCAACAGGTGTCCATGGAACCCACAAGATCGTCCTTCCATTTCCGCGCTCCAAGTCAGGAATATGGTACGCATTATACATGTGTGAATACCCTGCTCAAGATTATAATGTTCTGATGAGGTACGATATTCAATCGAGCTGATTTTTGGTTTACTTGTAGTACTCGATGAGCAATATGCGGTGAATGTTTCTGATCGTCGAACCGACACAGGTACGGCGGCCCTGGCCACCCCTGGAACGGTGGGAGTATGTAGGTAAAAAAAATATTGTAAAGTTACTTGCGGGGAATCTTGCAAACCAATTTTTGTCCCAGAAACCGCCAAAACCGACACAGGTATGGCGGCCCTGGCCACCCCTGGAACGGTGTACATGAGTGTTTGGGTTATTTTTAAAAAATGTTGCGTGGGTTTACAAACCACTATATGAACAATAGGTTCAATCGGGCAGGGAGCACTATATTGAAGCAAATAAGGAAAATAACTCCATGCTTGGAAGATTTTGTTGCCGAATGGGTTGCTCCGTTGTAGTCTCAAGTTTATTGGCGTCCATTTTTGAAAAATTCCAAAAAATACCGCCATTTCAAGATAACCGCTATTTCTAAAGTTGCCATGTCATTTTCGTGTTATAAATATTTATTTTCTTCGGCATGAACTATTAACTAAAAATAAAAGATTGTTTGGTGTATGACAAGATTGCATCAGTACAATTGATGGTACACGCGCCATGCTATCCACCTGGTGGTAACGAAGTCGCGAGATATTCGAGCCGTACAGGTGGTACTAAATTTAATGTTATGGCAATTTGTGATTTCATTTTGCTTCTGCTGAAAAGAAATTTTTCATAATTTCCATATTAACTTATGGGGTCCAAGTCCATCAGCTCAGTTGTAGAATCTCCACTCTTGACTCAAATTTTCACCCAAATTTGAGTAAAATTTTGAGTAAAAAATTAATTTGATATGGAACACTCCAATGGGTAAAAGCAAATGTTGGCATAAATTTGAGTAAAAACTTCATTAATGGCACAATTCTACATTTGGGAGGGAAAAAATAACCTTAAAAATTTGAGTAAAGATTTGGTTCAAACCAAATTTGGTGAAAATTTTGAGTAAACTCAAATTTGGTAATGGGTTTGAGTAAAGAGTGAAGTGATGTTTTTGTTGAGTTTGAGTGTAAAATTGAGTCAAAAGCGGAGATGCTCTAAGGTTTATTTATTTCTCACATATAGGAAATTTACGTTTTTAATAGTAGGGGTGGTTGGAATGGAAGGGGTGGTTGGGTGAAGGGAGTGATGGAAGTAAATACATAGTACTAATTGAATTGAATACATAGCAATAGATGCTTTTCTACCAAATCATGATGAATGGTACAACTACAGTGAACAATAATAGAGCCGTTGCTTATTTGGTGTTAGATTTGGTGTTGAACAAATTTTGTGAAGAAATTGAGTAAAATTAAATTTGGTGAAGGATTTGGTGAAAGAGTGGAGTAGAATTTTTAGTGATTTTTACTCAAATTTAAATTTGGTGAAACATTTGGTGTAGGAGTGGAGATGCTCTCATATGCTATTTGTTCATTTTCCACGGCAATTTCGAAAGTGTAACGAAGGACAGTTAATATGCTTGTGTGAGGGCAAGGCTTGTAACGAAGGACAGTCGATGGATAAGGACACTTGAACACCAGTTAGATTTTGAACAGGTTTTCTTGTTCAACCGACCCTTTAAACTGATTTCCCACGACAGCCCTAAAAACATGTTTTAAATATATTAAACGGTTCATATCATTAAAATTTGATCCAGGAAGAGTAAATCCGCACAGTAACAAATTAGAATGGGACGACTGCATATATGCGTGTATGTACTGAAAAAGTTAAAGGTCACGTAGAACTTTCCTCAACACAGTACTGGAGTAGTTTTTTTTTTACCAAACACAAACATATATTATTAAACCGAAACAGAAAATACAGGAAAAATAGAAAAATACAGAAAAACAGAAAAACAGAAAAAAAACAGAACCGAAAATACAGTACTGGAGTAGTTGTTTCATTGAATTTGTTCCTTCTTTTCCAAGGACCTCTTCCACTTTTCGATTTTGTCCTTTTTTTCCCGAAATGTTGTGGGCCCAATTGTTGACTACAAAAAATCAAAAATCCAATAATGATACATACACAAACTTTGTGCCACAACCTCACTCACATGGGGTGTGGGGCCCGCAGGTGGGGCCCATGCGGGGCCTGCACCCCATGTGAGTGAGGTTGTGGTGGGTTGTGGCACAAAGTTTGTGCTCCAGCACTAAATAGAGCTTTAAAAAATGGGTTGTGCTAGTGACCACCCTTAGGGTGTTTCACAAATGAGAATAAACAATTACTTTATGTCACTTCTGTGCCAGAAAGTGGGTTTCATTACTTACAGTTGGCATGGGTACTGGCGCCGGTACTTTTCCATCACCCCTGTGCCAGAAAGTGAGTAAACCTAAGGTTTTCCAAAATGAGCTAGCCTTTTACGCATAACCACAGTACTTTGAGTGTATAGAAAAATGCTACAATACACACCTAAGATTTGAGTGTGTATCATAAATATTCCTATAAAAGTTATGAATTTTTTTCTAAAAGTTACGAATTTTTTTCAATAAAGACAAAAATATGTCAAAAATGCAGTTTTTTTTACATTTTTTCCGATCTTATTAAAAAAATTGAGAGTTCTAATGATAATTTTTTACTTTTTTGGATTCCTCTCGTTGAGACGAATCAATAATACTAAAAAAATTGATGCAAAACTCACAAATGCCAAATCAATTCACTATGTTATAGTTAATTTTAAAAAGTGTACTGAAATGTGTAAAAAGTGTATAAAATTATGGAGAAGCTTAAGTGTATAAAAAGTGTATAAAATTATCGTTAATTGGAACTGATGGAGAAGCTTAAGTGCTGAAACAGTCGTGTATTATGCACTTTCTGTATTATTAATCCAATAGCTGAGAAGTTTCCTGGCATCTCATTTTCGTGACCCCTATTGGAGGCAATCATACTAAGGAAAAGCTGAAATTGCCAGGCTATAGGCATCTCATTTTGTTTTTTTTATTTACCCAAAAAAGAAGTTTTTTTTCTTTTCTTTTAAATTCGTTGTTCATATTAAATGCAAGCCGTCCATTGTCAAAATTTCAACGATCGGAACCGTTAGATGTGTTTAAAACGTGTTTTCAGCGTCCTAAGCGAGGATTTTGCAAAAAATAATACCCGGAAGTAGTTGATCGGAGTAAGTTTTCGTAAAACTACTATACGAAAACCTGGCCCGATCAAACCCTTTTGGGTATTTTTTTTCCCCAAATCTTTGCATAGGACCTTAAAAACACGTTTTAAACACATCTACCGGTTCAGATTTTCAAGAAATAGATTAGATGGCCTTGAATTGGTGCATTATAGTGTTCAAATGCTACTGGAAGTACTGAATGTGTTCCGATCGTGTGGTTACTGACATCGGATGATCATCAATTTCGGGGAGAATGATAGAATTGATAAGATGTTAAATCGTATCGGTTTAGATCAAACATTCAAGAAAATGAACTAGTATCCACCATTCAATGTTATACATTGAACATACTTAGTTATGAACTAATATATACTGCTATAGTCTAATGTACGTTAGCCACACGTTCTCAATACAATTTCGACGATCAACACCGACTATTTTGTTTTTCTTGGTGTTTTAATGAACCTCACAAAAATTTGGACCAATCGGATTTTGAAAAACCCTTCATCGGGAGATTCCGGACGTGAGAATCATTAGTAGGAAAATATTTGTTAACTCCGATCGAGCATATAGAGATAATTAATTTACTTAATTTTTAACATGAATGATATAATCCCTCCTAGAAAAAAGATAGACGGTTCCGATTTTGAAAAAAAAAACTCGAAAGGCACCCGAACGAGGATTTTCCATACATGTGAATGCAATGCACTGCATACACGCAATCATTTTCCAAAATTTTTTTTGACGATCCGATCCGTCCAATGTGTTTAGAAGGTGTTTTCAAGGGTCCTCGCGGAAAATCTTCAAAAAAAATACCGGGAAGGGCTTGATCCAAGCAGTTTTCGCAAAAATATATAAATATAGTTTTTGCAAAAACTGCTTGGATCAAGCCCTTCCCAGTATATCATTTTTTTTATTGTGTATATCCGTCCCCCCTACGCCAAATAATTAATTTAGAGAACTGCTTGGATCAAGCATATAGAGATAATTAATTTACTTAATTTTTTACTTATATACATTTTTTGCGAAAACTGCTTGGATCAAGCTCTTCCCGGTATTTTTTTTTTAAGATTTCTCGCGTGAACCCTTGAAAACACCTTCTGAACACATTGGACGGCTCGGATTTTCCAAAAAAAATTTGCAACACAAAAAAATCAATTTTTTCTTAAATCCGGGAGGAGTGGACTAGATGATTTCGCTATATATATATATATATATATATATATATATATATATATATATATATATATATATATATATATATATATACGCCACCGATCCAGTCAAGGATCCCGGAAATCCTGGATTGAAGCCTTTTTCGGTGTTTTGATGCTTTTAAAAATTGTTTTTGGGAAATCCGAGCCGTCCAATGTGTTCAAAAGGTGTTTTCCAAGGTCCACGAGGGAAATCTTCAAAAAAAAAATACCGGGAAGGGCTTGATCCAAGCAGTTTTTCGCAAAATTGTACATTTATAGTTTTGCGAAAAACTGCTTGGATCAAGCCCTTCCCGGTATTTTTTTTTGAAGATTTCCCGCGTGGACCCTGGAAAACACCTTTTGAACACATTGGACGGTTCGGATCGTCAAAAAAATATCGGGAAGGTGGAGTCCTGGATTCGGGACTCCCGGACTGGATAGTTACTATATATATATATATATATATATATATATATATATATATATATATATATATATATATAGGGAAATTTTCTTATCCACACTTCCGGATTTAAGGAAAAAATGGGGTTTTTTTGTGTTGAAATTTTTTTTTGGAAAATCCGATCCGTCCAATGTGTTCAGAAGGTATTTTCAAGGGTCCACGCGGAAAATCTTCAAAAGAAAATACCGGGAAGGGCTTGATCCAAGCAGTTTTCGCAAAAAATGTAAATATATATTTTTTGCAAAAACTGCTTGGATCAAGCCCTTCCCGGTATTTTTTTTTGAAGATTTTTCGCGTGGACCCTTGAAAACACCTTTTGAACACATTGGACGGATCGGATCGTCAAAAAAAAATTTGGATCATGAGGTGCGGAAATTAAAAGTCCGGATGTGAAGGGGATCCTATATATATATACACCCCAATCTTCTAGTCCACACCTCCCGTTAATAAGGAAAAAATGATTTTTTTTTTGTGTTGCAAATTATCGTAGGAAGGGCCACTTGAAGTGGGAGACAAGGATACCCAGCTAATTCACCGTGTGGGACATTTTTTGATTTGAAAAATGACACGACTTTTCGTAGCGGAACATTAAGGCTCCAACTTTATGAGACGGGATATTGCACCCGTTAGCATTTATCAATTTTTTTTTTGGGTAAATGCATTTATCATCTTTGAATAAAGGTTAAAGATTTTTTCATCGCGATTTTTCTTTCCGAGATGAAAGTTAGGGAAAAAAAAAAGCAAATGGTGAATTCCTAGTACGTACTACTCCCTCCGTCCCAAATTCTTGGACCATGTCACTATTTGGGACCTCTACAAAAATCATCCATATCTTTTGATCTATAATGATTTTTATTTGCAATATGGATCTTGTTTGATAGATCTCAATTAACTTTATTAAACATATTTTTCAGAATTATAAAAAACATTATAGATTGTGAAATATGGATAATTGTTCGGAAAAATCAAAAAGTAAAAATGGCAAAAAACTTACACAAAAGAACAGTAAAGTACGGCACCCTAGCCTTTTTGAACAATGCTAGGGTACACAACTTGTGCACCCCAAATACACACCACCCTGAGGTGACAAATGGGGAGATGCCTATTTTTTGGGTGAGCCCCACATTGAGACTCTCCTCATTTGTCACCTCAGGGTGTTGTGCATTTAGGGTACATAAATGATGTACTCACTCGGTGGGCCCATATATTCACGCAAAGGAGCATTCAAATGGTCCAAGTTACGAACCAAAAAAAAAAAAAATGGTCCAAGTTGCTCTGACTTGCACTGCAGCAGTCACTTGGTGTAATGATAAAGTCACCGAACCACTGCAAAAAGGGCAGTTGTACTGGCAGAGAGAGAATCGCCACGCCACCCCACGCGCGCGTGAGGTGCAAACCTGACCACCCTTAGGGTGATTTCCAGCTTTTGCCTTAAAAAATTATCATTGTTGTTATAATTTGATTTTATTTCAGTACCCTTATTCTGGACAATAATTTTTCCGCTCCACGTTTCTCGTGATAACAATTTTTATTTCTAGCTATTTGACAAAGTTATAAAACTATCCTTTTGATCCAATTAGAAACAAAAATGTTAGGTACACACACAAAAATTACCCACAAATTACCCAAACACACACATGAGTGTGTGGCCCCCACACACATTGCACTTGCAGTGTGTGTGGGGGCCACACACTCATGTGTGTGTTTGGGTAATTTGTGAGTAATTTTTGTATGTATGTAGTGTTGCTCAATTAGAAAAGTATACAGAGAATGACACCTTTTCATTTCATCTAAAGAAATACTCTACTAAGAGAGAGCTCTTGAATGAATTTTATGAGATAAAATGGAAAGTTGATTTTAGTACGTGTTTTATGGAGGGGTGATAAAAATCACCTTGTTTTTCCAATAGATAAAATCTAGTAGTGGACCATTATGGGTTTCAAATATGGTTGATAAAATCTAGTGTGATAAAATCTATTCGTAAAAGATGATGATAAAATCAAATAATCCATTCAAAAACTCCCCCTAAAAATTAGTAGAGCATGAAAAGAAAGTCGAGTATGAAAAGAAGTGAAGAACATGCTATAGAAAAAGTTGAACAAGTAGGGGTACACATACATCGGGCCAAATTCGGTTCGGATCTGACTTATACTAGATAATAACAAGACTTGTGTATATTCAAATCCGACTCATTATTAATCGAACTTCATTTAATATTCTCAAACTCAGCTCTCTTAAAGTTTCATTTCCAAACCCTTCCAATTGGCCCATTTGTTTCTAAATCACAGTACACAAGTATAAATTAATCATATACCCAGCAGTAAAAGTTATACAACCTAATAATATCATTTTTTTTTTATAGTATAACTTATATAGTAATGTAATGAACTTTATTATCAATTATCTCCTTGTTAATGTTTTAAGCACTGTCAAATCATCATCTCTACCCCGAAATTCCAAGTACTGTCAAAATGTGTGTACTAGTATGTCTCAATAGAATACTTGTTTTGAAGATGCAAAAACGTTCCTTTCTTTCGATTAGTCAAGTATTACTCGGCTCATTCCGGAATTAACAATTGTACATGTATCATGAATATCGATCGAGCTAATTAAACAACTGCTGTTTAAACAAAAAGAGGTAATTAATGAACTGCGAGCAAAAAAACAAATTAGGTGGACGAGGATTCCACGTACTTTCATTCCTCCTCCACTTTAAACATTACGCGGGGATGGAAGCAGGGGTGGAGTCAAAGGGAGTAGAGACGATGGAGCCAATGGGAGTTAGTAGGGGCTGTTGTCTTTGCTACAATTTCAAAAAAACTCTACTATTACAGAGGGACATATCTTTGTTTGAAACAGTACGCTAACTAATTTCTTGTGAATTCCGTTGCGTCAAGATGCTTGGAAGACTCATTTTTAGCTTTTCATTTTAACTTTATGACTTTATGAATTATGGTCATAATGTATTTTGAATTTGGTAGACTGTTGGAGAGAAATGTGCAGAACGTATTTTACAACAACTGTAGTGTTCGGAAAAAACATGCAGAATACATTCTGTATGTCTTTTTGTTAACCAAATTAGAAAAGTGAAAAATGAAAAGTCAAAAAACTCCTTCCACCCTATTTTTGGATTCTTTTCTCTAATATCTAATCAAAGCACATTCTCATAATGCATTTTGTTAGCCAAACACTCATAAATAAATAAAAATGTGAAAATTAAAAATTAAAAAAAAAATGTGAATGAAAAATTAAAAAATAGGTTGCCAAACAGCCTGGCAGAGTGGTAGTACAGTACCTCTCGGATTAATTGCCACCAACCACAGGGAGGGGAAGAGAGAAAAAAATCAATTTTGCGTAGCTCAATTCCCGCCAAGAATTTGCTCTCTCGCCCAACCCAATCTGAACCTGAGGTTGGGTTTCTCTTTAACCCGAGGTTAGGTCCTTTCGTGTTCTGTCCTGGATTGAAGGAAAGGATAGCTCAATGCCAATTTCCTTCAATAATCATCACGCGGCAGACGCGTTGTGGGAAACTTACTCCTCTCCCCTTCTGTGCCGCGTTGTAGGAAACTTACTCCAGTAAGTTTCCTACAACGCGGCACAGAAGGAGAGAGGAGAGAGGAGTAAGTTTCCTACAACGCGGCACAGAACGAGAGAGGAGAAAGTTTCCCACAACGCGTCTGCCGCGTAATGACAAGGAATAAAGTAGGTCCCAAGTCCTGTGTTCTGTAACTTGATTACATCTGTTGATCAAGAACAAATTACTCCCTGCAGATCTTACACTAGTTAGCTACCTAAGAGTTTGATAATTGCTATATATAGCACCAACAAAGAAAAGAAGAAGAATCGTATTCATGCATACAGTAGTCTGATACTGCTAAAAGTAGAAAAAGGCTGGGGGGAGAAAGCGATGCCGACAGATATTCCTTCGTTCCTGGAGATCCAATACATGTTTTCTCAGATTTTCACCAAACTCTTTTTTAGAAAGATCCAGATTTTCATAGACCACTACTTTTGCCTTTGCAGGGGAGCTGCTCTTACCACAGGTCATAAATTCGATAGCTACGTATTTCAAATTAAGGAATTTGACATTATTATTCAATGGAATAGCTTAAACTAAGGATTGTATTTGTATTCATTTTGCAGCAAGTTCAAGAGAGTTTTCTTCGTTGACTTTGACTCTTTTTGTTTTCAGGTTTGACATTTGCCCAACGGTTTGTAGGCTATGCAGTGGTGAATGTCTTGATTACATACTTCACAGATAGCTACAATCTCCTGGATGCTGTTGGACTGGTAAATTTACTAGAGGGGTCGTCATCATTTTTGGTCCTTGTGATGACTTACATCTCTGAGAACCATGTTAGTCCTCTCAAAGTCCTTGTCTGCTCGACTGCTGCCTACATCCTTGTAAGTTTCTTATGATTGCATACAAATCTTGTTTTACGAGATTCCACAAATGAAGTTTGTGGGGAGTAACAGCGTCCTCATCAACATTTGTTATTGATGTGATCCAACTTCTTAGAATTGATGCTCTGGTTATTAGGGCATCCTCATCAGCATTGTCAAATTAACTTTTTGGCTAAAATAGGGAGTCAAACTCTCAAAACCCCCCAAATATCAGCCTCTTTATTCTCACTACTCAAATTATTTTTGCTACAGTACCGCACCAAATTTGGTGCGGTACTGTTCACACACCAGTTAATATAGTAAAGTTAAAATAGAGAGTCTGATTTTGTGAGTTAAGTGACTTGCTAATTTATAAAAGATGTTTTTGAAGTTAAATTTGGTGAAATTTTGGTTTTTCTGATAAGGATGCTAAATATTTTATGACATTTGTTAAGTTGAAGTTAACTTAATTAGCTAGTGTTTGCTTTAGTTGCTTGTAATTAATGACATTTGACAGTTGTCACTTGCTACGTTGATCTTTTACAGTATTGGGTTAAGGAATAAGCGTTGTACTGTACAAGACAAAATAAATATCGTAAGAACACTTACCAAAAAAAAATATAATAATAACGTAAGAACAAGAAGAAAATACAAATAACCCTATTTTCTTTGTTTTTCATATGCTTAATTGGCTTATTTTGTAGTGCTTAATTGGTCTCTCTCTCTCTCTCTCTCTCTCTCTCTCTCTCTCTCTCTCTCTCTCTCTCTCTCTCTCTCTCTCTCTCATTATTATTTTTTTTGGCTTAGTATGGGATACTTTGATGGGTATTTGACACAGCATATTCTGCATCAGTGTAAAATGATAGGTCGACAACTCAACCCCATCATTTTTATTGAGTTTTTCTGCATCTTTTTATTTCAGTGTGAATAACTTTGAATGATGTATTGACAGGGATTTTAAATATAAGTAGGTTAGCATCGCTATTAATAAGTTTCTTTGGAATGCAGATCAGCAAATGAAGCTACTACTACGGAAATCCCCCATGCTAGCCCTGAAGAGAATATGTAATAAGTTTTTTGCATCTTTTTCTTTGATTGTGAATTACTTGGAATGACGTATTGGAAGGATTTTAAATATAAGTAGGTTGGCATCAGTGTTAAACTGTTAAAAAGTTTCCTTGGAATGCAGATCAGTGGATGAAGCAACTACGACGAAAATCTCCAGTGCTAGCCCTGAAGAGAACATGTAATAAGTTTTCTGCATCTTTTTCTTTGATTGTGAAAAATTTGAAATGACTTATTGGCAGGATTTTAAATACAAGTAGGTTGGCAGCAGTGTTAATAAGTTTCCTAATGCAGATCAATGGATGAAGCTCTACTACTACGGAAATCTATATGTAATGAGTTTTTTGTATCTTTTTCTTTGATTGTGAATAACTTAATTAGAAGTATCGGTAGGATTTTAAATACAAGTAGGTCAGCATCAGTGTTAATACGTTTCTTTGGAATGCAGATTAATAGATGAAGCTACTACTATGGAAACCTCGCGTGCTAGCCCTGCACCTGCAGAGACTACGTAATGTGTTTTCTGCATCTTTTGTTTAATTATTATTATTATTTTGAATAACTTGGAATGACGCATTGGCAGGATTTTAAATATAAGTAGGTTAGCATCAGTGTTAATGAGTTTCATTGGAATGTAGATCAATGGATGATGCTACTACTGCAGAAATCTCCTATGCTAGCCCTGAAGAGAATATGTAATGAGTTTTCTACATCTTTTTCTTTGATTGTGAATAACTTGGAATGACATATTGATGGGATTTTAAATATAAGTAGGTTAGAATCAGTGTTAACAAGTTTCCTTGGAATGCAGACCAGTGGATGAAGCTACTACTACAGAAATTTCCCCCGCGAGCCCTGAAGAGAATATAAACAATGGTTTGGTGTTTTTTGCAATAAGCCTTGTGAAGCAATGGAAGCCTCTTTCTGTAATGATTCCCATGTGGACTACTTTTCTGGTGTTTGGTCTGGTACTATCAGCAGGGGACACTTTCTTTACTGATCAAGGAAACAACATGGATCCTACGGTCTCTATTTATGTACTTCTTATGATCAGGAAAATAATCCGGTCTACGCCAAGTACCTTCCGATTTATAACAAGCTTTACGGCCTTCCCATCAAAAATAAGCTCTATCATTTCCACACTCCAGTCAAAATTCATACCTAAACTAAAAACACAGGGCATTAAAGTTACAATCTGGACAGCTATGGTGTTATCCATATTCTGTTGTAGCGTCGCGTGGCGTGTCGAGGTTCACAGGTTGCATGCCATTCCGAAGTTTGAAATGTGCGTCATCAAAGATGAGGATGTTGTTATACCCATGAGTATTATGTCGTTGGCACCACAGTTCTGCCTGCTGGGACTCATGGAAGGGATTGGCAGACAAGGCCTGGATCTTTTCTTTGAGGTTCAGGTCTATGATGTGCAATTGGAGAAATATGGATCAGCACTAAATGAAGCTGTGATTGGGTTCGGAAGCTTCCTTAATGGTTTACTTGTTTTCCTTTTCAGGAGCTGGTTCCGCGACACTTTAAACTGCAGTCACCTGGACAAGTACTACCATATGTTGACAGTAGTAAGTTTTGTGAACATGTGCTACTACTGGTGGGTTTCAACTTTTTACTCAAACAAGATGGGAACCAAAGATGGTGTCGAAGTAGAAGAAACGAGAGAGCTTATTATTGGAGTGGTTTCAGTGTAGTTTTGGGTAGGAGGGAGAAAGAGCAGCTTGTAGGGAAGGGGACATAACAAATCCGTTACACGCAATTCTTAGTGCATTTTTATCCTAATTGTTGTTGTTGATTCTTTTGTTGTATTTGTTCTTGTAAACATTCACATGGTATCCTTCCTTTTTTTGTTGTATTTTAGGCTTTTTTTGTCCATAGCTTTTTTTCTTTTCCATTCATCTCTGCCCCGTGTGTCATGTCTAATCTGCTTTAGTGTTCCTCTTTTATCATCTTTCGTTTCCGTTTCCCAAAAAAAAAGGAAGGAGAAGGAGAAGGAGAAGGAGAAGGAGAATTATTTCGATTTACAACGAAGCACTTGCGTGCTACTACATAACTTGAGCTAGAGCACTTGGGCTTCATGGTTACGCCCGATTGAATAGGTTAAATACAGTAATGAAATAGCCCGTATGAAAACAATCTTTCTTTCTATATTGATAGCAACCCAGATACCGAACAGAAGTCTCTACTTAGAACAGCTTGACAACTACGGGACTACGGAGATCAATGAACTAGTTTTCAGCTTCCAGTGGCTCCAAAAAGATAAATTCTATGTAAATCAATGAACAACTTGTTCGCGTGAATATCTCGTCTAATCAAGCTAATTTTTTTTTAAATAGGAAGTTGTTTTTATGCGGGGATTACGAGATTGGTTCAGGTCGGTTGTGGGCTTGTGGCACTAGAGTGAGGTCAAAGAAGTTCAGAAGCAGTTCCAATTATAAGCTTTTCCATAGCAGAAAATGAAAAAACACAAACCTCTGCATGAGCAGAGTCGAGATCTTCACTTAGAAGGGACCAAAAATGTATTTGCATTTTAAATCCAAATTAAAGAAATATTAACTTTTACCTTCATTTTACATCTCTCGCATCAAATTTTACCTTACTTTTCAAAATTATTTTCACTTTTACCTGGTAACTCTTTTAACTCTTTTCAAAAGGGCAAAATAATAATTATACAAACTTTTATCCATTAACTTTCCAAAACACGCTTATTAAGGAACAACAAAAATAAAAAAAAAACTCTATTTTAATTTTGGAACGGAGGGAATAATATACTTCCATTTAGGGTTGCCCAACGGATCGCTCAATCCGTTCAATCCGCCCAAACCGATCCGTCTATTTACTCACCCGAGGTATGTTACGGATGAATACGGATCCTAATATTTTATTTTGACGGATGCGGTTCGGTTCGGTTTGGGTTCGGTTCGCTCGATCTGCTTAATAATCCTTCTTTAATTCGTCTAATCCCCCCGATCCGCTCGATCCGCAACCAAACCGACCCATCCGTATGTCACCCACGGATGGTTGCGGATCTTAAGAAGGACAATCCGTCATGAGCAGATCGGATCAAGAACCGAACCGATCCGGCCGGAACCGGTCTGTGGACACCCCTACTTCCATTGGGTTGTAATATTAAGAATGAAATTAGCAAGAAATCTCAAAAAATATATATATACATGAACTATTGGAATTTTGAGGAGAACAAACTAAATTTACGTATTTCTGTGTGACCCAGCTATGTAACCATCTAACCAAACGTGATGTTTATTTTTCCTCTCTCTGTGTGTGATACTTTAATTAGGAAAAATGCTTGCCAAGTAACAAATACACCCTCCGTTCCAATTTTATAGTCTCAATTAACACTTTTTATCGTCCCAAAAATATTGTCCCACTTTAAAACTAAGGGGGTGTTCCGCTAACTCAGTTTTTTGAATAAACTTATTTTTCACGGTTTTTTATGTGATGTGTTATGAGAGAATGACTTGTCTCGGTGTTTGAAAAAAAACAATTTTTTGTTAGCAGAACACTCCCTAAATGGGTGATTGTTAAAGAATTTCCTCTTTTACCCTTATATTTTGAAGTTAAAAGTAAGAATTTGTAATGATTCCCTCATATTTTGAAGTTAAAAGTAAGAATTTATAATGATTGAAGGGTAAAATAAGAAAAAATATGTCTTCAAAAATACAATGACTATGTTCCCTTCAAAAATCCCTAAAAAGGATTATAAAATTGAGACGGATGGAGAGTATTATTAAGCACCGAAGAAACAATCAGAGTCCCAAAGACCACTACGAAGTGACAAGGATCCAAGTGGATTTGAACCACTATCCTCCCAACGGTCAGAGACCAAATTGGGCGCTCTTACCATTTTGAGCTTATGGATCCATCGTGCCATGGTTAACCAAATCACAAAAAGGGAAAAAAAAATCTTATTAATCTCACCACTGCTTTAAAAAGAAAAGAAAAGATAAAAGGAAACCAAAACTTTTTTTAAAAAAAAAACAATTTGACAACAGGAATCTAAAAATTGCCTTTTATATTTAGAGTTACATTTAAAAACAATTTGACGACAGGAATTTAAAAAATAAAATATTATATTCAAAATTAAAATTTTTGAATATAGACAAAAGTAATAGTTTATTGACGCATAAATGATTCCTTTCGAAGAATAATCTTCCACATCCAACTCTTTTTTTTTTTCTTTTATAATGAGAGTTATATTTAAAAACAATTTGACGACAGGAATCTAAAAATTGCCTTTTATATTTAGAGTTACATTTAAAAACAATTTGACGACAGGAATCTAAAAAATAAAATATTATATTCAAAATTAAATTAAAATTTTTGAATATAGACCAAAGTAATAGTTTATTGACACATAAATGATTCCTTTCGAAGAATGATCTTCCACATCCAACTCAAATAAGGCCTCCACGAATCTTGAAATTGTGATGCAAATACAAGTCCCTCTCTACCGTTGTGAAATTATCACTCCATCTTAAATTGTAGGTCATGAACCTCAATGCAATTTTTACATTATTTATATTTTCCAATCTATAATGTATCATATATATATATATATCATTTGCACAATAAGAATCTAATTCAGTAGATGATAGATTTCAATTAATTTTATTGATACATAGTTTTCAAAATCTCTTAAAATATTATTACTTTTCAAAATCTCTTAAAATATAGTTAATAAATTAAAAGATTGTATAACGTGTCATCGGACTCCGTCTAAATGGCCAAGTGGGAGATGTTGGGTGTGTTCCCAAATAGCCCTCGCGAATAGTAATGTATCGCCAGAAATTTTATGCATCTACACATTTGTGTTAAATACTCAGCAAACTTGAAAAATTGTCTATACATAATCCGATTTTCAAGCGAACAGAAATTCCCTAAAAATCATTTCGAATAAAAAAACTTACCTGCTGCAAAACTATGATCGCAAAAATCTTAATAATTAGTAGTAAAAAGCTTGGAAAACCATGTTCTGATGAAAAGTAGCTCTCAACCATCATAAATTATCTTCGAAAACTCCGCCGACAAAAAATTAAGGTACTTGAGTAGATAGAAATATGCTCTGGATCGTTTTGAATTAAAAAACCCATCATAAAATGAACAATTTAATTTAAAACCATCTTAAATTTGCAAGTGGAAAAATTAAGGCACTTACGACTACTTTCCACAGCATCACCACAGATTACAAACAATTTAATCACATGTACTCACTGTGTCCCCAAATTTTAGTCCCTCATTTTCTTCTAACCAAATAAAAAACTAGTTATAACTTTAAAACGGTAATGAATTATATATTCAATATCGATCTTGTTTAATAGATCTCGATTAAGTAAGAGAACTAGTGCATACCCGTGCCTTTGAGCAATCGACGCATGTGCACGTACCATGCCCGTGCCCACTCTTTATAGAGGGGTAAGAGGAGATAGAACATGGTTTGAATTTCAAAGAGCCGAGAGAGAGAGAGAGAGAGAGAGAGAGGGCAGAAAAAAGGAATAAAATGTAATACAATGATTGGGACAAAAAATACGACTCAAACAAAAATCACTCTCCGTGGTAATATAGATGTTTACAAAATCACGTAAAACAATATAAATTACGAGATATAATCAATTAAAAAGTGGCACAAACTTTAAAAAGGGATAAAAAAAAAAAATTTGGGGACCGAGAGAGTATATCAGGAATAGAGTATATCAGGAATTTCGGATGCCGTTCAAAGATATCCCTAAGTCTGGTTAAACCATGTTAATGATTTGCCCAATATTAGATCCATACTGTTCCCAAACGTTCAATCTTTCAATTCCATGTTATGGTCTCACTCCCTCCGTCCCTTTTGAGAGTCCAAAATTTTCAATTTAGGTCGTCCCAAAATTACCATTTTGCCATAAATAGAATCTATTTCAATCAGGGCACGGGTGGAAGTGTAAAAACAACAAGGATTTCCATTTTGCCCTTAATGGAATCCATTTCAACAAGGGAACAGGTTTTGATGGCCCCCAAATACTTGAATTAAGAAAGGGGGATACTTCAAAAGGGACAAAGGGCGTACCAACTGCAAGAACACATCCAAAAGTGACCCGCGTATGCACTACTTCCCTCGTTGCATTCGGAGGCACGGTAGCTTCAAGGAATAAAAGAAATCATCATCATCTACACAAAAACACGAGCAACATTCCCTCTATCATCATTACGATTATCCCCAGCTATTACATCCATGAATCTACATAAGATGTTTCCATTGAATAAATTACATTACAGTAATGCCAAGAGAACTACATCTGACACGTCAACAAAAATGTACTTCAGAATAGTAGAGGAATAAGAAGCAGGTCGGAAGAAATTCATTTAGGGAAACTCAAACCACCAAGTTAGACGAGCGAAAATATGATGCAGCAACAATCTTCCATGTCTTCAACATCGAAAAGGAAATAAAGCAATCTTCAATTGAATGCAGGCTTGAACCAGAGCCCGTGAACTCACTGGTTAGATTGCAAAACAAAGCCAATGCAGCCATACCCTGTAATCTAGTACTGTACAACACACCAAACCAACCTACCAAAGGCCCATGAACTAGTACAGAATCATATTATTACTTGGAAAATATCCCCTATATCTTGTTATTCAGTAATCTGAAAACAATTTCCTAGACTATTAATCTATGGGCATATTAACCTCTTATTCAATAATAATTCCAAAGTTAAATCTCTCTTTTCTCGTGGATTCAAGAATTCTCAAGGATTCGAGACATATCTTTGTTTGAAATAGTACGCTAACTAATTTCTTGTGAATTCCGTTGCGTCAGGATGCTTGGAAGACTCTTTTTTAGCTTTTCATTTTAACTTTATGACTTTTTGAATTATGATCATAATGTATTTTGAATTTGGTAGACTGTTGGAGAGAAATGTGCAGAACGTATTTTGCAACAACTGTAGTGTTCGGAAAAAACGTGCAGAATACATTCTGTGTGTCTTTTTGTTAACCAAATTAGAAAAGTGAAAAATGAAAAGTCAAAAAACTCCTTCCACCCTATTTTTGGATTCTTTTCTCTAATATTGATGCAGGGAGAAGTCGCCTTTTACGAAATTATTTGCAAGAACAAACTTGAACAAGCCTGAACAAGAGGTACTCCCTCTATGAACAAACGATATTGAGTAAATACCCAGTTTTTCATTAATCATAAACAACCAAATTTTAATGTCACCGTACAACTTATTTTATACTAGAAACTAGGACAAAAAAGGAAACAGCAAAACAGGAAGCTAAATCCCGGTTGATAAAGGATTAAAGAAAAAAGGAAACATTAAACTAGGAAACAAATTACTCTAAGATCTCTAATTTCCTAATTCGAATAATCCTAGTAAGATATAGAAATAAATATTCCTACTACATTAAAACAAACTGGAAAAGAAAATCTTAATTAAAATAAAACACACCTATTAAAATACTAATATGAAATAATAAAATAAAATTCTTATATTTCTAAAATTCTACACAAAAACACGAGTAACATTCCCTCTATCATCATTATGATTATCCCCAGCTATTACATCCATGAATCTACATGAGATGTTTCCATTGAATAAATTACATTAACAGTAATGCCAAGAGAACTACATCTGACACGTCAACAAAAATGTGCTTCAGAACAGTAAGAAGCAGAGTAATAAGAAGCAGGTCGGAAGAAATTCATTTAGGGAAACTCAGACAAACCACCAAGCTAGACGAGTAAGGAATCAAAATTAGGATAAATCAATGATCACCAGGAATTGCGAGCGAAAATATGATACAGCAACAATCTTCCACGTCTTCAACATCGAGAAGGAAATAAAGCAATCTTCAATTGAATGCAGGCTTGAAACAGAGCCCGTGAACTCACTGGTTAGATTGCAAAACAAAGCCAATGTAGCCACCAATAAATCTTGAGATTCACCGCCTGTAGCAGATCACAAGAGACAACCTTGTGATTCCAACAAAAGACTACCAGAGGTGCCAAACCCTGTAATCTAGTACAATACACCAAACCAACCTGCCAAAGGCCCATGAACTAGTACATTAGATGACAACTGAACCAATTTAATAACTTTCATGGGCAATTCTGAAAATTCACAGTTCCACACGAGTAACACATGCAACTAGAATTTTAAGATTGTAAGAAGAAAAAGGAGAAATTTGCAAATGGATGCTTACAGAATCATATTATTACTTGAAAAATATCCCCTATATCTTGTTATTCGGTAATCTGAAAACGATTTCCTAGACTACATTTTGCTTCACATTGACCAATATGTTTTGGAGAAACAAGTCCAATAAAACGCAAAAAAGTTCACGTTGCAAAATGAACAGAAATCCATTGTTTAATGTACCTCATGGTATGGGGAGTAACGGTGCGAACTCCATCCTTGCATTTGCTTGCTCATTGGCAATATATACTTGCATGTCATAATTGCCTTGGAAAGATTTAAACGAACCATAAAACAGCAAAATTAAGATGAACCATGAAGAACTGATCAGGGAATAAACAAGCGTGGCAAAGGTCAGGTGACAACAAGTAGGACGGCCTAAACCTCCAACCACAGTATCCAGTATGACAATTCTCTCCATGTCGCAACAGCACGCCATAGCAGCAACCCAGCAGGACGAATAATCCCCCCCGTCAGATGCCGCACTGAATCAAAGCCACCACATCATTTTTAATAGAATTGAGCGGAAAATATCTAGGCATACAAACATAGCAACATCAACAGCATTTGATCATATTTTCATGTTAAATTATAGCCGTCAGATCATTTCTTCTTTAAAGGATATAGAGAATAATCTTTAATAAATCTACCCCCTCTCTCCTTCATTTTTAGCAACATATCCCTATTTAAATGTTTCCTTTTATGTCAAATAGGAAAATCTCTCAAAATGATAATGGACCCGCATTTGTACGGTGGTCGGTGGAGCAGGTAGTTTATTTAAGTTGATGCTGCATTATGTTTCGACGTGCCTTAGGCACAGACATCCTCTCGTACTAATAAAGTTACCCCTTTCTAACAACTTATGTTTTTATGTGAGCTGGTGCCTGGTGCCCTAGGTTTCTAATTTTTTTATTTTTTTTTTGAAGTTTTGTATATATACTATGTGTCTATATGTAATGTGTAGCTTAGTGGTAAGGACAGGTGCATTCCCTCTAAGATTTTTTTTTTTGAACGGCCATTCCCTCTAAGATTGACCTTTATTTTTTTACACCAACTAACATACCAAACCTAAAGCTACCAATTAAGTTGCTGTTGGGATTGGATCCTTGACCATCTAGTTCCCAATAAAAATTCCTTGCCACTAGACCAACAACACTGATTGTAAGAGAATTCCAAACAGCTATTATATATCCTAAAACTATTGTGGTAATAATTGTTCTCCCTTTTTTTGTGAATAAGAATTCTCTCTCTGAAATTTGGTTTGTAATCAATTTCTGACAATTTTGGAGATTTAAAAGCATGTCAAGTTTTCAATTGACAGAACTTTACACTATGGATGATTAACCTATCAAAACAAGCGTTCTTTTTGGTATTGTACGTAACTAATCTACACATGTACTTTTTGACATTACATCTATTGATATTTTTGGGTGCCACCCCCACCTTCAAATCCTGGTTCCGCTGTTGGTTGGTGGTTAACAGTTGTTATATGGTATTAGAGCATAAAATAAACAATGTGTTCAAATTTCACTGCTTACCTAGTTGTTAGAGTACTTGCACATGTTTAGCCCACATATGGAAGAGATCCTGGCTTCAGTTGAGGATATGTGTTGAATGTTGGTGATATAAATAATAAAGCTACTCCTTTCTCTAATGACTTAAATTTTAGATGAATTGGTGGTTAATTATCTAATATCAAAATAGGTAAAAAGATCCTCTGTTTGGATCTCACCGCCTACTCAATAATTATAATATTTGCACATATTTAGCCTGTTTATAGAGAAGAACCGGACTATATGCGAGGGAGAGTGTTCAAGATACAAACTTTCTAACAGCTTAAGCTGTAAGATGAGTTGGCGCCTTGGCGATTATTGATCTAATATAGTTAAAACACTTACTTGCGTTGTGTAGTCAGGCTTTTCTACATAAATGGACTAAACATGTGTAAGTATCTAATTATCACGTAGGCATTGACGTTCATAGGCATATTAAGACAAGCATTCAAAATCTTACAAATAACAGAGATGGTAATGACAAATCACTGGACGGTTGTGTTGGGAAAATAAGAGAATTACACAGATTACTATTCAACAGGTTGTTGATGTACCAAAAGTTCATTGGTATCTATAAAAAGTGTATATAAACAAGTGAAAGGCAAATAGAAATTCTACATTTTCTTATGTTATGTGCATATTATGAAAACCACACATTTAAGTATGCAATTGTATTTTCCAAACGAATGGTGTTCAAAAGTTTGGTGGAATGACTAATGAGGTAAATTATGTGGTTCGTGTGTTATTATTTTTTTTTTTTTTTTTTTGCCCTTTGCAAAGCAGCAAATTACCTTGTTCTTCCGGGGACATCCGATAAAATTGGAACGGCACACAACGACTCAGTTTCACTAGCTACCTTTTGAAAAGACCAAATTCTGTCCTTTTTTCTTTCGAATTACCTATTTATGTTATGTTTGTATTATCTGTCTATAAGTTTGTTTTATTTATGTGTCGCTACTGTTTTCCCCCCTCTCTTCCTCTCCTAACCAAGTCCTCCTATCGACGAAAGAATATTGAAGCCGCCAGTGTATCCCGATAGCGTGGGTTGCGAAACAGATCAGTCAAGTCGGGAAAGCGAGGAGAGCGTTAACAAGCCGAGGTACTCAATAGCAGATTGTGTATCGAAGCTAGCTGAGATACCGGGCATTACAGTCGGAGATCCCTTTTTCATGTTTGTCCTCGATCATTTTCGAATTGACCCTATCCAAAGGATTCATCTCATGTCGATGGAAAATGGTAAGTGTTGTCTATCTTATCTGAACTATGTTTGGGAAAAGTATGCTTCTAAAAAGAATACTTAGAGAGCACAATGCCAAACTGGTTTACCTAGTGATTTGACTGTCTCTGTAAGAGCTTTTGCGGTTGGCTTTAGATATGTAATTTTGATGATTTCGCGTATTAAATGAAAGGATCAGGATCAAAGGGACTGGACGGTCCTGTCCATGGTGTATAACAGACCCAGTTGAAGCAGAACGCCCATTAGTAGTTTTACTACAGCTATGGCAGTTTACTTTATTACATCTTATTTTCTCGATTACTTCCTAAGTAGCAGTTGTTTAGGGAATCAAGAGATTGTTTTGTGGTTTTTTATCTTCTTGTTCGGTTCCAATTGGTGCTTCCGAAGATGTTCACGAGGGTTTAGGACGTGCAGAAGATAAGGGCAACCACCTTTTCTCATTTGTTAGAAGTTAGCCAGTGATTTTTACTTTTTTTTCTTTGTTGTTAGTGGCTCGCATGGAAGTAAACGTGCTGCAAGTACAGCTGCCATCTTGGAGTCCATAAACAAGCTGATCCAGATTATGAAGAACAAAAAACAAGCTGATAGAGAGTCAAGAAACGAGGCTCTCCATAAGCTGAATTGTTTGCCCATTTTCCGTGACAAGCAAAACCACGAAACTCAAGAACTTCGGCGGTGGGCATACCGGCTGTTGGAGAATAACATTAAAGTGGACATTTTCTTGTCGTTCAGCAGTACTGATGTGGGCCGTCAGACATGGCTCTACTTTGAGAATCGGGCAGCTCTTGCTGGGTATCGCACTGGCCGCGCAAAGGAAGGGGCGCTTCCACCACCTCCCTTCCCACCGCCCCCTTATGACTAGTTTTTAAAACTTGGACGGTTTGTTTGGTTAACTGCACTCGAATTTAAGGACTTTAAGCTTTATATATTTGTAGCTGGTGTTTCTTGATTGTGTTTGTTGGACAGTAAACTTGGGTGTTTGGCATTGGCTTATTTGAACCCTGTGCTGAACTATTTGCAGTGGACTCAACAATGTAGTAGGATACCGTGAGTATTTATTGGACAGAAGCTTGGCCATTTGGTGCACATCGCAAGTGTTTTCTAATTTCCTTCCTTAAATTACCTAAAGTCACAGGTTCAATTCTCATTGCCATGCGATCCAATGATCAAGTAGTTCTGCTGTTGAAAGATTTGACATGAGGACTAATGTCTCCTCGAATTAAATAGAAAGCCAGTATGGATGTCGAACTCTTGTTTGTGAAATAAGAAAACATGGCAACGTCAATGCTGCAGCTTCTACTACTGATGAGAAGCAAAGCAGTTTAGAAATAAAATTTAAAAAAAAATGGCCTATGAAAACTGGTGATGTTCTAAGCACTTTAGCAACTCTTTTAAAAATCTCTTCGAATCTTTTTGAAAATAATGTTTAAAACAAATCTTTTGGGAAGTCACTTCAAATCCAAAACAATTCTTTCTATATATCATACATTCTTCTTTTCCCTGTTGTACTTATTTCATCTTTTTACATTTATGATTATTTGAAATTTTCTTTGCCATTCAAACTCAATATATATCGTGCAGTAAAGATTCATCATAGATGGGCTAAATAATCTACTTTCCCCTTAAACTATACGAAAAATGTTTACTTCCCACTTCAACTATCAATTGTATTTACTTGCCCCTTCAACTATGTAAAAACTACTCAGTTAGTCCGTTCCATCAATTCCATCCATTTCAAAGTTACCAAAGAGGGTATTATGGTCATTCACCTACTCCTATATCTATGTATATGTATAACACTTTTTCTCTTCTTCTCCTCTGTTCTCTTCCGTACCCCTCCGCCCACAAAAAGGAACTTTTCATTTCTCTCAATGTAAGAATTACTACAAAAAAAAAAAAAAAAAAACAAAAACAATAATGAGCCATGAACAAAAACTCAATGTGTAGTAACAAGCAATCTTGCCTACGATTAGAATCCTCACAATCGAGCCTAAGATCTACTTGCCGAATCCACATTCACCACACCCAGTGCTTTAACTGCCGCTGCCTTGAATCCACAAGCCTTCTGTTTGCCTCCCGGAATCCACCAAAGGACTTTTATTGCCTAGGAATCCACCTTAGAGATTTTCTCAAAAAGATGATTGTCGATGTAGAATAAAACTCTTGAAGATGATCGTTTAGCACTAAGACTCCATTGATCTTCATCTCTCTTCAAGATACACAAACCCAAGCTGCCATAAGTGTTTTAACGATGAGTAAGAGCGCAGGGAATAAAGTGTGACTGCTCTGTTTTTCATTTAACCTAGTTGATGCGAATATATAGGCGCATAGCAATTGCTCAATCAAGAATCAAGTTGCTCGAGCAACCGGCGAACAAATGACTTGCTTGACGGGTTGCTTGAGCAAGGTCGGCACTACTGAAACGACTCTATTTACTTCCGAAAATACTTGACTAAATACTACCGCGCTCACAAACATTACACATTGAAGTGATTCCTTTCCACAGCCTAAACAGACACTCTATAAAGAAAAAAGAAAAGAAAGAAAGAAATATAACTCAATAAATTGGGGTACATAAAATGTGTGTTTTGTCAATGAAATTGCCAACACAAAAGAGCTCGGCTTTTTGGAGCGTACAACACTTACAATAAAAATGTACTACGAATTGCGTGTGACAAAACATATGCTAGTACAACAAAAAATAACCAACAACACTACTCAGAATAAAAATGTACTAAGAACTGCGTATGACAAAGCATGTACTACTTAGTACAACAAAAGAACCAACACCACTTAGCATTAAAAGGTACTAAGAATTGCGTGTGACAAAGCGTGTACTAGTACAACAAAAGAACCAACAACAACACTTAGAACAAAAATGTACTCCCACCGTCCCAATTTGAATGTCCATTTTTGAAACTCGTGCCAATTTTAATCGCTTATATCTTTCAATACGAAGAGCAAAGGGTCCTTGTAGTGCAGAAAATGCACTACATTGTGTAGTGCATATCATCCGGCCGTCTATTTCGACAATGGACGGCTCGGATTTAATCCAAATAGCCGACGGTTAGATTTAATTCATTGCTCGGATTAAATCCAAGCCGTCCATTGTCGAAATGGACGATCGGATGATGCACTACACAGTGCAGTGCGTTTTGTGCACTGCACCATCCCCGAACCTCAAATACGATCTCCAAAAATATTCAATATAGATCTTGTTTGACAGTACTCGATGAGTTCTATAATACAAAGGCTGTGTTCGTTTGGGGGTTTTGCCCCAGTTTTGGCACTATTCCAGTTTTGATTACATCATCACTTTTTTCACTTTTCTCTCTATCTCTCTCCACTTATTACAACTGCTTACATCATCAAAACTAAAACTAAACAAAACTAAAACTACCAACCGAACATGGCCAAAGTGTTCACAATTACGAAAAACATTATAACTTGAAAGAAAAAAAAAACAATCGAAAAATGACACGAGTTTCAAAAATAGACATCCAAATTGATACTGAGGGAGTTCTATGAATTGCGCGTAACAGATTTGTTGTGTGTGTCCCCTTCCCTCCAAGCTTCGCTTTCTCCCTCTCCTACCCAAAACTAGAGGGAAACCAAGACAATATTAAGCTCTCCCGTTTCTTCCACTTCGACATCATCTTTGCCCATCACTGATGTTGAAGAAATCCAATTAGCATTGACGAAGATCAAGGGAGTCGAGAAATTCAGTCCTCCAAAAATTTTATCACAATTTTTGGTTACATTCTCAATTGAACGTGAAATCAATCGCAAGTATTCAACTAACTGGGATAAAATTTTAGCACCCGTTTGGGATCCTATTGTTTTTTGCATTTTGTATTTTCAATCGTGAATTGTAGATTTTTGGATTATGGTCAAAATAAATTACTAATCTGTAGAGAGTTTGATAAATGTGTGTAGAATAGATTTTGTAACAGAGTGGTGCTTGGGAGTAATCATCTAAATAGATCATGACGAGGTAATTTCACCCATAATGCAAAATGAGAATGTAAAAATACCTAAGGGCTTATTATCAAATTGTCCCTCCATTGTGTAATTTTGAAAATACATTATGAGAAAATGTAATAACCCGAAATTTCGTAAATAAAAATTTCGATTTATTAATACGGTTTTATTTTAAAATAAGTATAGCTTATAATTTAGTTTGGTTAGAATAAACGCATTAGATTTAATCTGTTTATTTATACTTTTCGCACCGTAAATGAACGCGTGCACACCTAGTATTTCACTACACTGCGTCCGGAAGCTTTACTAAATCCCCAACTCCTATTTTGTTTTATTAAAACTAGCCTTTGATTTAGTGGGAATTTACTCATAACCTAAAACTAGCCTTTGATTTAGTGGGAATTTACTTATAACCTAAGTTTAGCCTTTGATTTAGTAGGAAATTATTCATAACCTAAAACTAGTCTTTAAACCTAAATTTTTCTTTTGCAAAAGGTTGTTTGGACACTTGTGGGGAAGGTATATGGCTGATTATTTTTGGGGAAGGTGAGCCTCATTGCTTCACTATAAATAGCTCACTCACCTTGCTTCATTTCTCACACCAAAACCTTCCAACTTCTCCACTTTGTGCTTTCTAGTGTTCTTGAGTGAGTTCTTGAGTGTTCTTCTTGAAACTCATCCTAAACCACTACACTCCACCACCCTCGACCACCCCTAGATCTTAGAAAGGTAGAATAAGTTAGCAAGAAAGCGTTCGAGCAAAGGTCGACTAGTCGTTACGCCGCCGGAATTCAACTAGCTTATCGGCTTCCGACTAATCATCGGAATTAAGGTAGATACTTTATCTTAACTTTAGATTAGTATTTACTAGTTCATATTAATGATGTTATTATTTTTCTTAAACATGCCTAAATATGATTAAATGTGTTTATGTTGGTGATTAGTGATTTTATGAACAATTAGACTTTGAAAATCACACTTAGTCGTTACTATGCACGATTTAAAATTGACTATCAAAATGCACCGTTATAATGTTCGTTGGACTTTTGGAAAACTAAATTACCCAGTTGTAATGCCCAAATGAAAATCGACTTTTCAAATTTACGCAGTTATAATGCCCGACTGATTTTCTGAACAAAAGAGCTTTTCAAATGAAATGAGATTTTCCAGGAATTATTGAATAAATATTCTTAATCTATGCAGACTAACAAATAGAATCTATGACTAGCATGTCTAGTCAGGCTTTTTCTTGGTTTAGCCCAAACCAAGTGGCGATCCGAAGAACGGATCTTAAAACACGCCAAACGGATTCAACTACTAGAGTTTTCTAGTAGGGTTTTCTTTCTTGGTTTAGCCAAAACCAAGTGGCGACTCGACAAATGGTTCTTAAAATACGCCAACAAAAAATCCAAAAGTGAGCATAACTTTTAAATGTTGTTTTAAATTATCGGAAGAAAGAACTTTTGTCTTTTAGTAACACGGTTATCGTGAAATGTTTTTAAACGAAAAGTTTATCGTGAAACAATTTCTAAACGGAAGATTTTTATGTAATATGGCATGTGCATGTTTTTCCGAGACGGTACGACACAACACATTTTTCAAGAAAGTGATCGATTGTTTTTAAATGGAAGAGATAGAGATGAGAATGAAAATGATGTTGTAATTAAAATACTGCCATTAGAGTCCCGCCTCAGTTCCCCGGGGTGAACTGGTGGCCAAAGCTCAATGGAACTATACGGTAGTGCTGTTTATAGTTCTCCTCAAATTCCGCGGGCGAATTTGACGGTTAGAACTTACTCAGTACAACACATAGCAAGCGGACCTCATAAACAGACTGGTGGAGATTCAGTGATATGGGTAGCCGGGACTATGTCGTGTGTGACGCGGAGATAGCGGAACTCATACTGCAGGAGTCAGTATATGGGTGGCCGAACCTTCGAACGGAAAGGTTGGTGACCGTTAGAACGGGGTTGTAGAACGGGCCAATAACTTTCGAGAGATGTGAGATGTTGACATGGTTGAAATTTGAAGAAGAATGCTGTTATGAGAAAATGATACGAGATACTGACACTGCACTCTGGATTTTGAAATGATATGAGATATTGATTTTATTAAAGCTGCACTCTGATTTAAAAAGAAATGGGATACTGATTTTATTAAAGCTGCACTCTGATTTGGATGTGATACTGATGCATTGACACGCATGAACTTACTGTTTTGATAAATGATTTTCAACTATTTACCTGCCAACTTTATTGTTCTAGAATTGCTAGTTTAAAGTTGGGGTAGGGTATCTATTGAGCGTCCTCGCTCACGGTTTCGCCCTGGCATAATACCACGATGTTGCTTCGCGACTCTGACGTATTATGCTAGATTATCACGTTGGACAGGTGGACCTCTACGGAGAACACGGAACCGGAGGAGCTGCCGAGATGGAGATCCACCAGGCGGAGAGATTTGCGGAGTCATAGAGTCCACCCAGTCTACCTTTTTGTAATCTGTGAAGGATAGATCATCTATATTTATTTTTGGTTATTATTATTACAATTTAAGACCGACTTTAAATTGTAATAATAATCCATAACGTTTTTCCCAAAAATGCGGGGCGTTACAGAAAATGCATTTTAGAAGTTGACTGCCAAAAACTTATAGAAAAATAGACACGCCTAATCCATAGGGGTGCTTTGGATAAAAAACCAAAAACCAAAAAACCAAAAAACCACTTTTGTCTTTATTCAATTTTTTTTTGCATTCGTTTGTTTTGCATCAAGATTTTGTGGTTTCTGGATTCCTCTCGACGAGACGAATCTAACAAGTATAAAATTATTCAAAAAAATTTTTGAGTTTTGACCATAATTTTATACTTGTTAGATTCGTCTCGTCGAGAAAAATCCAAAAACCACAAAATCTTGATGCAAAACAAACGAATACAGAAAAAAATTGAATAAGAACAAAAGTGATTTTTTGGTTTTTTGGTTTTTGGTTTTTTACCCAAAGCACCCCATAATAAGGCTGCCGAACAGGCTTTTTTTATTTTATAGATTGTGAGATGCTGCAAGGAAAATTACAAATTATTGAGGGTCCCTAACAGCACTATATAATATTGAAAAAGTTAAAGGTCACCGACCACGTCCTCAGAAGTCAGAACTTTCCTCCACGCCAGTTGTTTCTTCTTCTTTCTTTTTTTTTTTTTGGACAATAACGAGAAAATTACTGGTTGTTTCTTTGAATTTGTCACTTCTTTTCCAAGTACCTCTCTCACTCTCTTCCAAGAAAAAAGAGAATTTTAATGTTTATGAAAATGTTTTAAGCACTATCTAATTATCTCTTGCATGATTTAAAAAATTCTCATTGTTGTTTTAATTAGATTTTATTTCACTACCCTTTCTGTTGTACAATTTTTCAGCTCCATGTTTCTTACGATACTATTTTTATTTCTATTTGACAAATTTATAAAACTATCCTTCGGATCCAAATTAAATTAGAAAAGTATACAGAGATTTCGTCTAAACAGAATACTACTCTCTCCATCCCTTTTTTAGCGTCGACTATTCTATTTTGAATTATCCCTTAATAAGTATGTGTTTTGAAAAGTTAGTGAATAAAAGTTTGTACAATTATTATTTTTGGCTTTTTAAAAATTAGTGGGTAAAGAATTTATACGTAAAAGAGGAGGATAATTTTAGAAAGTTGATGAAAAAGATGTAAAGTGGAGATAAAAACTGATGCAAAAAATGTAAAGATGATGTCTCTTTAATTAGTTAAATTTACGAAACGACAGTATTGGGTCGACAATCAGATATATTCGTCGCGTAGAGCTCGTCAATTTCTACATATGTGCCAAAAATCAACTCGATCAAATATCGATAAATACCTCATCGGAACACATATAATTTATTACAGTGGTTTTGATTTAGTGTTTCGGATCCATTCGGAATCATGCATTTCATGATAATAATGTTTTGATGAGGCACCTAACGATATTCAATCGAGCTGGTTTTTCGTATCCTTGTAACACTCGACGAGCCTTTACGCGGTGAACGTCTTCAATCGTCGGGCTGACACAAGCATGGCAGCGTCGACCTCCGCACAACACGCTACGCAACACCCTAGTTCAAACACATGTTCAATTGTCATTGTAAATGAAAATGTATAGTTACAGATTGTTCCTCAAATCCTGTCTTTTTAAACAATTGTCTTTTACTGAATTTTTTTATTTTTAGGGTTGAATATTGTGAGAAAATGATGCTTGTCGTACAGCATCACAGTAAAAGTCAGTTTGCAGAAAGACATACTCCCTTCGTCCTAATTTGCTTGCCCTTTTTAGGAAGTGAGTTTTTAAGGGGCTTGAAAACTTTGTATTGTCTTTTTTATTTTACCCATAAGTCCAGTCAATATTACTATGGCCAATTTTGTTGGGCTAATTTTTTACATGCAATATGGATCTTGTTTGATAGATATTAATTAGTTTTATTATACAAATTTTTCAAAATAAAATAAAAGATAATAAACAAGCCAATTGAGATGGAAAAAGTAGGTTTTAAGGGTATAACTGCAAAGTGACCTTGTTTTGATGAATGTTTTTAGAAATGTGACAAATATTTTAGGACATCCCAAAATAGAAGAAGAATCAGCTATTTGGGACGGTGGGAGTAATTTTCAAGAGCAACCTCTAAGCGTAAATATTTACACTTTATTACTACTAAGGGTGAGTTTTCTAAATGATAAAATATACTAAAATCAACATTTACCAAAATCAGATTTTGGTAAATGTTGATTTTAGTATATTTTATCATTTATTAGAAAACTTAAATACGGAGTAAAAAATTGACATATTGTATTAATCACTTGCAGTAGTGCAGTTTATAGCTTGTAGTAGTACGGTAGGGAAGGGCTTGGAACAATTGTAGAATCCTTAAGCTGGAAGAAATCAGCAACTCGTGTAGATGGAAGGGAAGTTCAATGCGCGTTTCCTCGGGTCGTTCACGCGGCCGACGCGTCGAAGGGATCCCTCTCCATTTCGTTCTGTGAGTACCTCTGCACTCTCTCTGTCTCTCTTTATAACTGATCAGAAAGTTTAGAGCAAATTCCTCTCTGACGATTCACTAGCTAAGTTAGTTTGGTAAGTATGTATACTGCTAAAAGTAGAAAGAGGTTGGGGGAGAAAGCGATGATGCCCACAAATACTTATTCGTTGCTGGAGATCCGCCGCATGTTTGCTCAGATTTTTGCCAAACTATTTGTTATTAAGATCTGGATAAACTATTGGTTTTGTCTTTGCAGGGGAGCTGCTGTAACCACAGGTCGTAAATTAATTCATTACTATAAAGTATAAACAAAACACATATGGTCTGTTTGGATAGCTGTGGATTTCAAATTAAGGAATTTTTTTACGTTGGTCATCTCCACTAGGCACCCCTTACCCTTTTCCTAAAACACAAAATCTGAGTGAAAAGTACCCCTCAAAACCAACTCCACCCCTTATTCAAACTATACCAAATCGAGTTTTACTCAATTTACAATCATGCCATTGACAAGGCTTTTACTCGATTTTATGATTGTATTTGGGTTTGCCCATTTGATTGCTTCATACCAAATGAAGCTTTTACCCAAATTTTTGCTCCAATTTGAGTAAAATCTGAGTTTAAGGGTTGGAGATGCTCTTTATTCAATGATAATTACTCAAACTTATGTTTGATAGTTTACGTAAGGATTTCAATACCGAGCTTGAGAGCTCTATTATGATGGATTAATTTGAAGTAGCTACTTAATATAACTCCTATTATGTACCTATTTCAAATTCTTCATTGTAAGGATTGTATTTGTGCAATGATTCTAATTAATTACTCCGTACAATATTCGAGATTTGGTTATAGGTGCCTTATGAAACTAATGTGAAATATGGATAAAGTAGAAGAGATGCTTTGTAAAACCAAATTGAACATCATATCCTTCGATATGACCATAACTATCCAAACAGATCCTAGATGTTTTTTCAGCAACTCTACCAAAACCTTTCTTTTCCCCATAATTTTCAATCTCTATTTTCTGATATGAACCACTTGACCATCTCTAACAGTTGTCTTACAGAACAAAACATTTACTTCTTCAAGGTTTTAGGGAAAAAAAAATGTCACAGAAACAAATATTTCTTGCTCTTTCTTTCTTCTTTTTTTCTTTCCTTTCCATGTCTATAACAGGACAGTTTAATTTGGATTTGGAGATTGACAGTCTAGTGGGACAGCGAGAAACGGTGAGAAAAGAAAAGAAACAAGAAAATTGGGTGGTTTAAAAGTGCTTTAATAGGTAGTTCTAACAGAACAAAATATCGTGTTTTAAGTTTCCAAAAAAAGTTGTTCTGTTGGTTTTTCTTGTCTGAGAGCAATTTCTATACATTCTGCAGCAAGTTCAAGAGAGTTTTCTTCACTGACTTTGATTATACCTTCTCTTTTTGTTTTTTAGGTTTGGCATTTGCCCAATGGTTTGTAGGCCATGCAGTGGTGGATGTCTTGATTACATACTTCACAGATAGCTGGAAGAGAGACAATCTCCTGAAAGCTGTTGGAATCGTAAATTTACTAAACGGGTTATCATCTGTTCTGGTCCTTGCAATGACTTACGTCTCTGAGAACCATGTTAGTCCTCTCAAAGTCATTGTCTACTCGACTGCTGCCTACATCCTTGTAAGTTTGTGATTACATAGAAATCTTGGTTTATGAGATTCCACGAACGAAGTTTGTGGGTGTTCTGGTTGAAGTGAATTTAATTAGCGAGTGTTGTTTGCTTTAGTTGCTTGTCTCTTGCTACGTTGATCTTTATAGTATTCGGCTAAGGAATAAACGTTATACTATGAAAGAGAAGAAGAAAATACAAATATCTTAAGAACAAGAAGTAACCTATCTTCTTTGTTTTTTCATATGTTTAATTGGCTTATTTTGGAGTATTTCTTTAGAGACTAACAAGGACTGATGTCCACCATGTGATGATGGCAATATGATATGTGTACTCCTGTATTTACTTGTTTCTTAGAAATTTTCTAAGTTAAGCTGAACATTGTCCTCGACCAAAATACAGGGAATGGTGATGTTATGCATTTCGGCCTTCCATTCGATTCCTGATGATAAGACCGGGATGTACTTTGTACCTGCAGTGCTTCTGCTATCTGTGGGAAAATCCGGAGGGGTGCCTATCTTGGAAGAATTCCTAGTTGGCCAATTAACGGCCCATGAACCGCAGCTGGACAAAGATGAAGGTAGAGTAAACGCAAGAAAGACTCTGTGGTGGATCACTGCCTCATTATTGAGTGCACTTCTCACTCCCAAGATCTTCACCAATGATAATTGGCTTGTAAAGTTCATTTGTTCAACATCAGTGATGGGCATTGGTTATTTGTTGTTCTTGTGTTGCATTCCTCTCTACCACAGGTCTCTCTCCCTCTGTGTGTGTGTGTAGGAAAATGCTATTGTTGACTTTTATACCGAAACTCTTGCCAGTATGATGGCAATGATATTTCTGTCTAAAATGCGGGACTCCCATTTCCCGATCAAATTTCGATGATCCGAACTGTTCAATGTGTTTGAAACGTGTTTTTAAGAGTCTACGTGACGATTCATCACAAAAAAAAAAGACCTTCCTCGAGCAGTTTTCGATAAAAGTATATGTAAAGCCCTTCCTGGTATCTTCTTTTTTTTTTTTTTTTCCTTTTTTTTTATGAATCCTCGAGGGGACCCTTAAAAACACATTTTAAACACATTGAACGGTTCGGATCGTCGAAATTTGATCGAAAAATGGGAGTCCTGCACGCAAGCCGTGGGATGCTCGGATGAAGCCCTTCCCGATCATTTTTTTTTTAATGAATCCTCGCGGTGACCCTTAAAAACACGTTTTAAACACATTGAACGGTTTGGAGCGTTGAAATTTGATTGGAAATGGGAGTCCCACATGGAAGCCGTGTGCAGGATCCCTTGTAGGATCCTGCCTGATATGCACGACGAATCCTATAAGGGATCCTCATCCGTTCTAAAATGCGGGACTCCCATTTCCCGATCAAATTTCGATGATATGTATGTATATTTGGTAAGCATGAGATATTTTAATGGGTATTTGACACAACATATTCTGCATTAGTGTTAAATGACAGGTCGACAACTCAGTCACATCATTTGTAATGAGTTTTCTGAATCTTTTTCTTTGATTGGGGATAACTTGGAATGAGGTATTGGCAGGATTTTAAATATAAATAGGTTGGCATCAATGTTTATTAGTTTCCTTGGAATGCAGATCAGTGGATGAAGCTACTGCTACGGAAATCTCCCATGCTAGCTCTAAAGAGAGTATAAACGATGGTCCGGCGGTTTGTGCAGGAAGCCTTGTGGAGCAATGGAAACCTCTTTCTATAATGTTTCCCATGTGGTCTACTTTTCTGGTGTTTAGTCTGGTACTATCAACAGCGGACACTTTCTTTTCTGAGCAAGGAAACAACATGCATCCTACGGTCTCTATTTATATACTTCTTATGATCAGGAATATAATCAGGTTTACAGCAAGCTCTACCTTTTCCATACTCCTGTCTAAATACATACCTAAACCACTAAAAACACAAGGCATTATAGTTGGAATCTGGACAGCAATGGTGCTATCCGTATTTTGTTGTAGCGTTTCGTGGCGTGTCGAGGTCCGCAGGTTGCATGCCATTGCGGAGAACGGATTATGCGTCAAGCAAAATGCTGTTATACCCATGAGTGTTATGCGGCTGGCACCACAGTTCTGCCTGGTGGGACTCATGCAAGGGCTTGGCAAACGAGGCCTGGATCTTTTCTACGAGGTTCACGTCTCTGATGTGGCAGTGGGGAAGTATGGATCAGCACTAAATGAAGCTGTGATTGGGTTCGGAAGCTTGCTTAATGGTTTACTTGTTTTCCTCTTCAAGAGCTGGTTCCGCGACACTTTAAACTGCAGTCGCCTGGACAAGTACTACCTAATGTTGATGGTAGTGAGTTTTGGGAACATGTGCTACTATGGGTGTGTTTACTCCTTTTACTCAAACAAGAAGGAAACCAAAGATGATGTCGAAGTAGAAGAAACGGGAGAGCTTAATATTGAATTGGTGTAGTTTTGGATAGGAGGGAGAAAGAGCAGCTTGTAGGTAAGGGGACATGACAACTCCGTTACACGCAATTCTTAGTGCATTTCTATCCTAATTGTTGTTGATTCTTTTGTTGTATTTGTTCTTGTAAACATTCACATGGTACAGAACTTATTTTATGATGATCAATGGATATTAGGCTTTGTTTGTCCATAGCTTTTTTTCTTTTCCAGTTCCAGTCATCTCTGCCCCGTGTGTGTCATGTCTAATGTGCTTCAGTGTTCCTCTTTTGTCATCTTTTGTTTCCGTTTCCCAAAAAAAAGGGAGGAGAAGGAGAAGGAGAATTGTTTCGATTTACAACGAAGCACTTGCGTGCTACTACATAACTTGAGCTAGAGCTCCTGGGCTTCGTGGTTACGGCCAATTGAATAGGTTAAATACAGTAATGCAAAATATCCCGTATGAAAACAATCTTTCTTTCTATATTGATAGCAACCCAGATACCGAAACAGAAGTCTCTACTTAGAACAGTCTGACGACTACGAGACTACGGAGATCAATGAACTAGTTTTCTGCTTCTAGTGGCTCCATAGAGATAGATTCTATGTAAATCAGTGAACAATTTGTTCGTGTGAATATCTCGTCTATCAAGATATTTTATTTTATTTTTTTAAATAGGAAGTTGTTTTATGCGGGGATTACGAGATTGGTTCAAGTCGTTGTGGCACAATGGGGGTTTGGAGGAGAGCTTAACCCATGTTTCAACATAATGTACTACATTCAAGTTCACAAGTTGGTCCAATTATAAGCTTTTTTTCCATAGGACAAACTGAAAAAACACAGGCTTTGCTCGGTTTGGGTTTCAAGGGAGAGTTTTTGGGGTAATGAGTAGATAGAGAGGAAACTTTATTGAGAACCATGCATGGTGAGTTTTGAAACCCAAACTGAATAAAGTGGCAAACCCCTGCAAGATCAGAGTCAAGATCTTCACTTAGAAGGGACCAAAACCTACTCCCTCCATTCCTACCTTTTAAACCTACCTTTTTAAACGTGCTACTTCGTAAATCCAACTTAAGAAAACATCATCATTAAGTTTTTCATACCACCTTTTACCTCTATTTTACACTTCACACTTTACACTTTTCACATCAAATTTTACCTCTATTTTTCAAAATTATCGTCGACTTTTATCCAATTACACTTCAACCATCAACTTTTCAAAAAGGCAAAATAATAATTATACAAATTTTTATCCGTTAACTTTTCGAAACACATATATTAAAGAACAAAAAAAATAAAATACTCTACTCTAATTTTGGGACGGAGGGAATAATATACTTCCATTGAGTTATAATATTAAGAATGAAATTAGCAAGAAATTTCTAACAAAAAAAAAAAAACCTCTGTGAATTTTGAGGAGAAACTAAATTTACGTAGAACATAAGGATCCAAGTGGATTTGAACCACTATCCTCCCAACGGTCAGAGACCAATTTGGGCGCTCTTACCATTTTGAGCTTATGGATCCATCGTGCCATAGTCAACAAAATCACAGAAAGGGCAAAAAAAAAAAATCCTTTGAATCTCTCCACTGCATTTAGAAATAAATAAATTAATAAAAATACTATTTTCAAAATTAATTTTTTTTAATATAGACAAAAGTAATGTTTGTCGACACATAAATGATTCCTTCCGAAGAATGGTCATCCACATCCAACTCAAATAAGGCCTCCACGAATCTTGAAATTGCGATGCAAATACAAGTCCCTCTCTATCGTTTTGAAATTATTACTCCATCTTAAACTGTAGATCATGTTCAAATCGAATAAGAATCTTATTTTGTAGATGGTAGATTTCAATTAATTTTATTAATATATATTTTTCCAAATCTCTAAAAATATTTATTAATTTTCAAAATCTCAAAAAAGACATGTCATCGGACTCGGTCTAATTGGCCGAGTGGGAGATGTTGGGGGTGTTCCAAATAGCCGTGTTAAATATCAGCAAACTTCAAAAATTGTTTATACATAATCCGATTTTTAAGCGAGCATAAATTCCCTTCAAATCATTTTGAATAAAAAAAACTCGCCAAATGCAAAACTATGATCGCAAAAATCTTAATAATTGTAGTAGCAAAAAGCTTGGAAAACCATGATCTGACGAAAAATAACACTAACATAAATTTCCTCCGAAAACTCTGCGGACTAAAAATTTGAGGTACTTGAGTAAATAGAAATATGCTCTGCATTGTTTTGAATTAAAAAAACCCACCATAAAATGAACAATTTAATGGAAAACCACCTTGAATTTGCAAGTGGAAAAATCAAGGCACTCGCGACTACTTTCCACAGCACCACCACAGATTTAAAACACAAAAAACTTCATTAACATGTTTATCAGGGATTTCAGATGCCTTTAATGATCTGCTCAATATTAGATCCATACTGTTCCCAACCGTTCAATCTTTCAATTTTCATATTATGGAGCGTCGAAAATTTTCAATTTAGGCAGTCGCTGCATAATTAAATTACCATTTTACCCTTCATAGAATCCATTTCAACAAGATAACAGGTAAAAGTGTTGAAACCACATAAGGATTTCCATTTTGCCCTTAATGGAATCCATTTCAATAAGGAAACAGGTTTTGATGGCCCCCAAATACTTGAATTTAGAAAGGGGGAGGATACTTCAAGAGGGACGAAGGGAGTAGCAAATTATGAAAAGCACTCGAGATTTCAACACAATAATTAATAAATAGATCAGAGAAAATATATCAGGAAAATGGGAGCAAATGTACAAAATAAAAGCACTGAAATCTCAACAACTGCTGATGATAGGTAAATATCAGGACAATCAGATCTATTCGTCGAGGGCTTTCACTAAACGGGGGGAAAATTGGCCAAGTAAATTGGTGGATATTGGTCATAAAAAATCAAAAACTAAATAACTTAATGGCTGCAACTAAAATGTAATCATAAAGGAAGCAAATGACAAAGTAACACGCAAACACATGAACCCTCGTCAAGTTTGGATTTCGAGCTTCAACGCCTCCATATTAAGTAGAAATACAATAATAAAAGCGATTATGCCGCAACTGCCAATTATGCGGAAAAGAAATACCTGCAGCTGGGTGTTGTCATGCTAATATCATTGCCTCGGTAGCAGAACTCAAAAACTTCCACCAGGTGAGAATCTAATGAAGCTTGCAACTCCAGCCTCTGTGGACAATATAATGCCAACTGCAAGAACACATCCAAAAGTGAACCGCGTGCACTACTTCCCTCGTTGCATTCGGAGGCACGGTAGCTTCAAGGAATAAAAGAAATCATCATCATCTAGACAATAACACGAGCAACATTCCCTCTATCATCATTTGATTATCCCCAGCTATTACATCCATGAATCTACATAAGATGTTTCCTTTGAATAAATTACATTACAGTAATGCCAAGAGAACATCATCTGACACGTCAACAAAATGTACTTCAGAACAGTAGAGCAATAACAAGCTGGTCGGAAGAAATTCATTTAGGGACTCTCAATCAAACCACCAAGCTAGACGAGTAAGGAATCAAAATTAGGATAAATCAAAGATCACCAGGAATTGCGAGCGAAAATATGATACAGAAACAATCTTCCACGTCTTCAACATCGGAAAGGAAATATAGCAATCTTCAATTGAATGCAGGCTTGAAACAGAGCCCGTGAACTCGCTGATAAGATTGCAAAACAAAGCCAATGCAGCCACCAATAAATCTTGAGATTCACCGCCTGTAGCAGATTACAAGAGACAACCTTGTGATTCCAACAAACGACAACCAGAGGTGCCAAACCCTGTAATCTAGTACAATACACCAAACCAACCTACCAAAGGCCCATGAACTAGTACATCAGATGACAACTGAACCAATTTAATAACAATTCGGAAAATTCACAGTTCCACATGAGTAACACATGCAACTAGAATTTTAAGATTGGAAGGAAAAAAAAAAAAAAAAGAGAAATTTGCAAATGGACGCTCACAGAATCATATTGTTACTTGGAAAATATCCCCTATATCTTGTTATTCAGTAATCTGAAAACGATTTCCTAGACTACATTTTGCTTCACATTGACCAATATGTTTTGGAGTAACAAGTCCAATAAAACGCAAAAAAGTTCACGTTGCAAAATGAACAGAAAGCCATTGTTTAATGTACCTCATGGTATGGGGAGTAATGATGCTAACTCCATCCTTGCATTTGCTTGCTCATTGGCTATATATACTTGCATGTCATAATTGCCTTGGAAAGATTTAAACGAACCATAAAACAGCAAAATTAAGATGAACCATGAAGAACTGATCAGGTAATAAACAAGCGTGGCGAAGGTCGGGTGACAACACGGACGTCCTAAACCTCCAACCACAGTATCCAGTATGACAATTCTCTCCATGTCGCAACAGCAAGCCATAGCAGCAACCCAGCAGGACAAATAATACCCCGTCAGATGCCGCACTGAATCAAAGCCACCACTGCAATCCCATGGAGAATAGAGCCTCCACTACACCTTGAGCTTCACCGCCCACAGCAGATTACAAGAGAGACTTCAAATCCAATAGACAACTACCAATGAGGGACCAAGCCCTGCAACCAGTAACCCTAAGCACCCCAAGGCCCTAAGTTGCATCATTTGAACAGCTGAAATAGACGTCAATCTAAATGTGCGTAATTAGAGAACTTGAAGCAACTCAAATCTTATAAATCTTCAAACCAATAGCAGCTCATTACTCAACAAAACTAAACTCTCACATTTGCAAAATATAACTTCCTCCTCCAAAATGTGAGGACACATGAACATTCAATTTGCAAATGAAAACTTTTAGAATTAAATATTGCATTCATCTTGACACAAATGAAGAATGCGACTAGACACCACACAAATGATAGGATTTCTTCCAGAGTTGATGTAATAAATTAATAACCAACATATTCAGGACATGCATATGGTAAGTTGCTATATAGATTCAAAGGCATTTTTGTTTGTACCTCTTGGAGTGAGTAGTCATGGTGCTATTGCCATCCTTGTGTTTTCTTGCACGATGCATAGAGTGGGGGTCACATTTGCCTCTAAATGATTCCATATGAACATTTGAGGGGCAAACGAAGCCGCCAAACTATACCAATGGATAGAAAAGAGGTCTAAAGAAAAGAAGACGGGACACCAGAAGGGAGAGCCGGGCAAAACCCCATGCCATCTCCCAACACAACAAAGGAACATTCTATTAATTATTTTTTGACCTGCCATGCAAGCGCACCTGACATGGCAAAGGTCATTTTTTTACAATAGCAGCATGAGCACAGCGAGAAGTAGAGTAACAATATTCTGTGACCACCAACAGCACCAAGAGCACAGCAGCAATATATAGAGCAGCACCGGTTCTGTTCAAAATAAGCACACCGCGAAATAACAGCTACCAAACCAGATACAGAGATCTCGACTGAGTTCAGCACTAATCAAAGCCCCATGAATCCACAGCTGCAATTAGATAACCAGACAGACAGCTTGAGGTACCCTGAGCTTCACCTCATATAACAGGTTACAACTTACAAGAGAACCTTGAGCTTCACCTCCTGCAACAGTCTACGAGAGACGTTCTGAATCCAGTATTCAAAGTACCCATGAAGAAGCAAAAGCTCATGAATCCACAGCTGCAATTGGATAACAAGACAGACAGCTTGAGGTAAACCTGGAGCTTCACCTCCAATAAAAGGCTACAAGAGATATTTTGAAGTCCACTATACAAGTACCCATGACGAAGCAAAAGCCCTTAAAATAGCTCCAATCTATACGAAAGCCAATCCTCCAAGGGCCCAAAGTCACAACTCACAACAGCTACAGATGTACAACCATGGCCTATACATGATCTAGATAATAACATCTGATCTGAAGTAACTCAAAACTCTTACACATCTGAGCCAGTAAAAACTCATGTACAATATAGAGAAGTTTCACATGAACAATGTAAAGATACCTACTCTTGAAAACTGGGAGAACCTTGCCAACGAGATTCCAGATTGAAGAAGTCAACAATAGTCTCATTGTTTCATGTATTTCTTGACATTATTGAATAATTTAGATTCTCTCATTCGAGCATGTATGTCTTGATATGTAAAGAATGATTGAAAACAACATCATAAACACAAATGGCCAGATTCTTGTTCATGATATTAGCCAAGAATGGATTGGATTTTTGTAACTCGGAAACTCTTCTGAGCAATTAGAATGCTGTGCCCAGGATTAAAAGGTTCGAGTCCAAATGAACAAGTGTAAATTCTGAAAATACTTTTAAAATAGAGAACGATTTTTGTTATTAACTCCTAGGTTCATTCTCTCTAGTTTATTAATTATTTATTATTGAATCATTGGAGACTATACAATACACAAACGATCCAATTGGGCATGTTAATAACACCTGAGGAGCAGTATATGCGGAGCCCCTAACTTATGCATGAGCGTATCATAGTGTGCTATGTCACATGAATTTCGATATGGTGGTGGTTGAGTGCAGGTAAAAGTGTCGGGTGCGGGTATTCTTCGCATGGATACCATTTTGAGGATTTGGTTACACACATGAATATATGTTAGTCTCAGCACATTTTAAAAGGTACTCTTATGTAAAACATTATATTAATAGAAAGGAAAATTTTGTTTAGAAACCAATTTGTAAACATGTAAACACCATATGTACCCTAAATCATCTTTATCAACACATCATTCAAAAAAGAGTTCCCAAAAAAAAAAAAAAGCTTTCCATCTTTTATATGTATCAAATTGTTAACCACCAACTCATTTAAAAGCTTAAGCTGTTAGAGAGGGGCACTTAATTATTTATATCCTCAAGAATAGGCCCCTTTCATTATCAAAAAAAAAAAAATAGAACAGGAAAATAAGACGCCTTTAGTTTCATTATGGTCTACTATTTCGGTTAACACCTCCCGACTTGTTTATAAAGTGTCCCAAGAGTGTCCGAAGCATTAGTTAACCTCTGTAGTTCCCAACCAATCCATGACCTCTTGCATATGTCAGTGCAACATGGGTAATTTCTGTTTTCTAGCTTAAATTGGTGATTAATAGAAGTCTTCAAAATATGCCTCCCTCGTGAAAAAACACTGATCAGAAAATATGCTTGCTTAGTTGTTGTCTATCCAAATAGGTCCAACTCGGATCTCATACATCCAAGTGTCTCGTGTGTTATATAATCTGAAGGATCCATGTTAACAAAGCGTGTGTAAAGTGTGAAAGTATGTAAGTTTTAAAACACATATCCAACAAGTTCAATATTCTTGAAGTTATTAAGTGATGAAGCTTATAGTCGGCAAGTGAAAAGAGCGAATGGCAAAATAAACTAAAAGACATTGTTGCTTGTACCTCGTTGAATGAGTAGCCACGATGCTTATCTCCTCCTTGAGTTTGCTTGCTCTATGCATAAATGAGGCAGGCGGGTGTCATATTGCCTCAAAATGATTTATAATAATAAACCATTCTAGAGGCAATAAAGACAATCGAAGAACCACTGCTAGGTAATGGGATAGGGGAGAAAAAACCAAAACGACACAAAAACGAAAGACACGGGACACCAGAAGGGAGAGCCAGGCAAAACCCCGTGCCATCTCCCTCCAAAACACAAAAAATAATTTTTTATTAGGTAGATGTTGACCTGCCATGCAAGCGCACCTGACATGGCAAAGGCCGGGGTGATATCCATTAGAGCTCTCACATCTCAATTTTTACTCACTACTTGCACACGCCCCATACATACTACATTACTTACAGAGTTAGGTATGCTATGAACATGATAGAAAACATCACCATGCTAAAGCATAACAATAATCGGGCATCCAGAAACCCCCTTCAGGGCCTTCATATTGTTTACCACACGCCATCATCGATCCTTCCCGAAGAAGAAACACGCGCAAACCATCATTAATTGTGTTAATCTAACAGCACCAGAACGCGTCCAGGTTAACAAATCTGCAACAAAATATAGAAGGGAAGTTCACAGATCTGAACAATTAAATAGCAAAAACACACACAAGTGTACGAAGATAATGATATTTCGAAGAGAGAACCTGATTATGAATCAAACAAAACTAAAAGAGCACAGACTAATGGAGGAAAAAGAGATCTAAACCTCCCATGTATATATAGGCTTAGTTCTATCAAAAAGTCCCGATTGATATTGAAAGCGGAATGTTTTTCAGATTATCACAAACCCAACTTCTCTGTTTATCTAATATCTAGCGTTCAATATCACGGACCATCTTTCTCTTAGGAAATAAAAGATTACTTTGAAACACAAGGAATAATTCATTCTGAATTAAGACACAAGAAACTTCATAATTGTAGAACAGATAAGAAGCATCGAGAGCATTCAATCTAAAGAAGATTACACAAGTTGAAGTTCTAATAGCTATCTACCGTGCCCAAAAACGAATAACCGGTGGTTACATAACAGATTACAGCAGGCAAGCATAAATCCTTCAGAATCAAGAAATAAATTACTAATACCGCCCACAAAAACAATTAAATAATGGTTTCATAACAGAATAACCGCAGACAAACGTAAATCCTGAGAAATCGTGAGGTATATAACAGATCTATGTGGAAAAGAAAAAAAAACAGCTAGAGAAACAGGTAAATCCTTAGAAATCGCGAGGTATCTAGCAGATCTATTAAAGAGAGAGAGAGAGAGAGAGAGAAGCAGGCAAATCCATAGAAATCGCGAGGTATCTAACAGATCTATTTAAAAAAAAAAAACAGAGAAGCAGGCTAAACTGTGAATAAATTTCGAAGCGTTAACACTTACCAATAGAAGTTCCAAGTCGAAACACGATTCCTCAACTAGCAAAACAAACAAAGGCCGGTCGTGAGATCAGAACAAGCATGGAGATCTACAAAGAAAAGACATTACTCCAGTTAGATTTTCAAACAAAATCCGACCAAAAAAAAAAGAAATTAACAGCTTTACAACAGATTATACTCGCACCTTTATATATGTTTCAGATTCAGCCAAGGCTTAACGATCCGAAGCCAAGTTCAAAGGAACTATGCGTCGGGTACCAGAAACTTCTGGTAGGACGATTGAGACCGTATAGCTCAATGAAAACGCTCGAATCCATAATCAAAACGTAGATCGTCGACCGATCAATCTCAATTCAGAGAGAGAATAGAGAAACAAGAAACAGAGAAGAGTAGATCTAAGGAAAAGGGAAGAGGAGAGAGAGAGAGAGAGAGAGGAGCTTACGGAGGACAGAGAAGAAGATGAGACAGAACAGAAATGGAGAGAACGTTGAACAGGGAGTGGTGGGCGTTATTTATTAACCACTTTAGATAATCCAGCGGTTAGGAAAGGTCGGTTTGTTGAGAACCAATGGTGACCGTAGATGAAGCTTTTTTCGCAGGTACAATCTAGGGTAGGTGTGAGGCCGGCCCGGGATTTTTATTCTGGAATATTCTCGGTCGTTGTTGACTTTGAGGAGATAAGAACGCCACGTGTTCTGTCGTGTTTCACGCGTGGGAATAATGGAGTTTGCGGTTGAACCCCTTGAGAGTTAAATAATTAAAATCCTTACCACACTTGTTATGGAATATTGCAAAGTTGCACGGTTTTGTTACCATCTATTAAACAGAGAAGCAAACAGTTATACATAAAAGAATCCTGGTGGCTTGCCACTGTTTGATCATTTTGAACGAAAACGTCCATTCTATGGATGTTGAGTGAGTTGCATGGAGGGATATTTATAAGGTTGATTTAACAATTTCACTGTATTTTGCAGGTTACAATATTACTCTTATCAAATTTTTGATGTATTATGTTTAAGTCATGTGACTGTGTGTTTTGTCCAAATGTACTAAGGTGTTTTTGAGAAGATACAATGTGTTTACATTGCTGTCTCTCCCCCTAAATTGTGCATCAATTAATTAAGTCAAAAAAAAGAAAGAGAGGTCATTGTATTTGTGAAAAACCTGAGGGGAGGTCAGTGAAATTTACCCTTACTTTTATTCTATTCTAATGTTTCTTTTGGGCAGAATAATGAGAAGACTAAGACCTGTTGAGTTTTTTTCAATTGACCCTTACTATTGCCTTAATTGATTTAACTTCCTTATTAGACTATCCCTAATATACTACCTAAAATATATTTGCTAAAGTGTACATCTAAGGCCTTGTTTGATAACACAGATTCAGCACTTAAAACTGAATCAATTAAGTAATAAGTCATTAAGTAGGTTTGATAACCACATTTTATGTTACTTAACAGATTAAGTACCACTTAAAATGTAGGCTAAAAAATTGATAAAAGTTAAGTAGCTTTGAGCTACTTAATTATGGCTGAATTCCTATGTGCTTACAATCAACCATCACACCTCCGTCGCCGCTGTCACCACCACCACTGCCACGCCGCCGCCACCACCACAACCACCACCATTGCACTGCCGCCACCGCCATGCCGCTACCACCACAACCACCACCATTACACCGCCATGCCGCTACCACCACAACTACCACCACCACCACTGCCACACCGCCACCACCATCACAACCACAAGCACCACCACCACAACACCACAACCACCACCATTGCACCGGTGGCTACCACCACCACTGCACCGGTGGCTACCACCACCACCACTACCACCACCACCATTGCACTGCCGTCATGCTGCTACCACCACACCGCCACCGCCACCACTGCCACACCGCCACCACCACCACACCACAACCACCACCATTGCACCGGTGGCTACCATTAGAACCACCACCACCATCATTGCACTGCCGCCATGCCGCTACCACCACACCACCACCACCACCACCACACCACAACCACCACCACCACCATTGCACCAGTGGCTACCACCACAACCACTATTGCACTGCCGCCATGCCGCTACCACCACCACTGCCACACCGCCACCACCACCACACCACAACCACTAGCATTCCACCCTGCCCACCACAACCACTACCACGCCATAACCATCACACTACCGCCACTACACCACCAACATTGCACCACTATTACTCCACTGCCACCACAACTCACCATCATTCCACCACCACCATTACTCCACTGCCACCGCCACCTCGCCACCACCCTCACCACCTCTTAATCACCACTCCACCACTACCACAAATACATGATGACCATTAATAAAATTAAGAGACAATTAAAACCCAAAAAAAAAAAAATTAATTCAGTGCTTAATTTGTTTTATCAAACAGCTTTTCAGCTTAAAAAATTCAGCATTCAGTTTTCAGTACTTAATTTTCAGCTTTCAGCTTTCAGTTTTCAGTTTTATCAAACATAGCCTAAGTATATGTGGGGTCCTATTTTAAGTGCTAAGAATTTTAATGGGCTACATATATATGTTCATTATCTTTTAGTCTTTCCCCTCTCTCTCACTCTCATATAGGGTTGGTCATTTCATCCGCCCCGTCTGAATCCGATCCGATCCCCGATCCGAACGGATCGGCAATATGGAGATCTGTTTGGAGATTGGATAGGATATGGAGATTTTTTTTGAAAATGTTTGGGGATTGGATAGGGGGTGGAGATAGGCATGTCCCCGCCCCGAATCCGCTCCGAATCCGTTCCCCGCTCCGTCCCCGCCCCGCTCCGCCCCGTCCCCGATCTGCCCCGTCCCCGAATCCCCGAAATATAGGTGTCTATTCATGTATTATGAAACTTTGAGGTCTCACTGAATTTTCTCCAAATATATGGGGTTACACCAAAATTTCCTTCCTCGTGTATAGGGTTGGTTTGGAAATTGAAGCATTTTCATTCACTGCAATGGCATGGTTTTAACATATATGTTCCAATCAAAATGACCATTCATGGGATTGATTACACAAAAAATATCTAGTAGTACAATCTTTAAAAATGTTTCCTGGGCATATCAATAGTGAATTGTAGACTTGTAGTCTCTTTTCCTTTGAAACAATTATGTATGCTATCCACTAGACAACCCATGTTGCATTTAATCAATTTTAATTAATGTCATGAATATACATAAGAACTCTTCATAGTTTCTACTTTTCTGCACTTTTTATGTTGTTCTACAAACACATGAAGTTTTACACGCCCAGGGGTTGCCCCGTGATTGAATTTTAGGGAAAATGATTTGTAATTGGGCTTCTATAACTATTTACTTGTTACTCTAGGGAAAATTATTGGATCCCCGAAATCCCCATGGGGATCCCCGTTCCCCATTTGGAGCGGGGATGGAGGATAAAAATAAATCCCCGTTGGAGATTGGATAGGGGATGGATATGAGTAAGGGGTTTGGGGATTGGGGGTGGAGATAGTAGTCTCCGGCCCCGATCCGTCCCCATGCCCATCCCTACTCTCATATTAACCCCCCCCCCCCCCCCCCCCCCCAAGTCTTTCCCCAAATTTAGGTAGTAACTTGAGGCACTTTAGGGAGTGTCACCTAGGATTTTAGAGAGTCAATTTTCGTGCACTAGAGGGCATTTTTTGTGTTTTTCTTAGTTAGCTACGCATAATACTTTGGGGTACTCTTTTAGGTAGTACACTAGAGATGCCCTTAAATGGTTGAATTATTCCCTGTTTGGCCATGTTACACCCTAAATTACCAAAATGACCTTGTCCCGAATACGACAAAGGGCACTTTGGGACACTCTTTTAACTAGTGTACTAGAGATGCCCTTAGATGATTGAATTATTCCCTGTTTGGCCATGTACACCCTAAATTACCAAAATGACCTTGTCTCGAATACAACAAATGCCCTGCATTTCGTTGCACATGATTTATGAAAAGGTGTTAGGGTTGTGTAAGCGGGTAAGGTATACACAAACATCCAAAAGAATTATTCGAATTTAAAAAGGTATTTTCATCATTTTACATTTTGTTCAAATTTAGAAAGGCATTTTCATCAATTTACATTCAAACTTCATTCCTCTTTGGCTCCATTTATAGAATTGGGTCAAATAACATATTTAGGCTAAACCATTTAATTATTGGTTGTCTAATAAATAAACTTTTGATGTTTTATGCTTGAGTTATGTGGCTGTGTGTATTTTGTCTAAATTTATTAGGGCATTTTTGGGAAAACACAATTAATGTGTTCACACTTCTCTCTGTTCCCTAAATTAATGTGTTCACACTTCTCTCTCTCTCTTTCCCCAAAATTGGGCATCAATTAATTAAGTAAAAAAAACTAAAAAATTTTACTCTTTTTTTTTTTTGTTTAATTGTTTATCTAAATAGCCATTTTTTAGATGTTTGCCTATTTTATTTGCTCTTTTTTTAATAGATAGAGAAAATTTATCAACATCGCTCCTAAAATTTATCTAGGTTTATATTGATTTATTCAAAAGATATTTAACACGAGTAATATTTATTAGCTGATTTCCAAATTAATTTTGTCGTTTTATATCCGCAAGAGATCTTGAGTAGATTATCTATCAGCAACTTTCCAAATAAACTTAGTGAACAATCCTCATGTACGCACGTCCTGCGTACGGAAAATGCACGAACGGTGCATTGTAATCATCAATGCGTGTTTTCGACAATCCGGATTTATATATATATAAAGAACTCTTCCCTCTTTCATGGAAGAGTTTTTTTTATTTTTAATTCGGACTGCTGATTCCTGAAATGAGCGGTCTAAATGTGTTTTGTGCATACACGTGTGTGTACATACGCGTACCAAAGTTGTAAATTTAGGCGCCCTAATTTTGGAGATTAAATGGTATTATGTGCTTACGGAAGTTAGACAATTATGGGGAAATATTGATTTATTCACAAGATATTTAACGAGGGTAGTATTTATTAGCTGGTTTGCAAATCAATTTTGTTGTTTCATATACAAGAGATCCTGAGTAGATTATTTATCAGCAACTGTCCAAATAAATTTAGTCGTCCCAATTATAGAGATTGAATAGAATATTTACCTCTTAAACCTAGCAACCATTTGAATAGAATAAATTTAGTCGTATCCTACTTTGTTTATCGGGACAATAGAGACAAGTAGATCGTTAGTGTATCATGTTCTAAAAAGTATTAAAAGTGACTCCCTATTGTTATTTACCTACTAGAATCCAAACTCAATCACGGAGAATTTGATGAAGCAAAATAAAAAGCAATATAACTAAACCAGAATGGACATCGCACCTAGTTTATCTAAACCAGAGTGAGGAGTGAAATAAGATTATTTCTAACTGTAAGAAATGTAAAAGGAGGGATGTCTTACAAAGTGAACAAGTGTTAGGTAAACAAGGGTATTGGTTGTATTACATGTCTTGATAAAAAGCAATACAAATATATTTCTCATGATCTAAAAGAAAGCTGAGATTATTTTTCTGAGAATGGTTATATATTTAAAATATAATGCTCACTATACATGTCTTTACATAGGAATGTACATATAGAGTACTTGACGAGGATTGATTCAATAATTTCACCATGTTTTGCAGGTTACAATATTATCCTTATCAAACTTTTGATGTTTTTATGCTTGAGTTATGTAGTTGTTTGTATTTTTGTCTAAATTTGCTAGGGTTAATGTGTCACATTTCTCTCTTTCCCCTAAATTGGGCATCTATTAATCAAGTAAAAAAAAAAACACTGACTAGCCGCTTTCGGCATCTTTGATGGAACGATCATGAATATGACGAGAGAAAACGAGACAGTTAATAAAGGCCGCACAGGGGTGCTGTCGGCCCCTCTTTAATACAAAATGATGAATCAGACTCTGGCAATTTGCGTCGGTATCTAAACTTCTCATCAAATAAAGAAGGAGATTCCGCCCCTAAGCCATCCATGGCCCGGGCCCCCGAACCATCAACCTCATCCACGTGGAGTGGCCATTAGGGGTAGTATTGTTAAGTTTGGGGGTTTACTTGTTTGCTTTATTCCTTCCTAGGGATAGTATTGTACATGTACCTTTGTTTTACTCCTTTTTTTTGTTTAATTGATTGGATAAATAACCATTTTTTAAATGTTTACCTATTTTGTAATCTCCCTTTTAATAGATAGAGAGAATATATGAACATCGCACCTAAAATTTATTTAGGTTTATATTGATTTATTCACAAGATATTTAACAAGTAGTATTTATTAGCTGATTTCCAAACTAATTTTGTCGTTTTATATCAACAAGAGATCCTGAATAGATTAGATTATTTATCGGTAACTGTCCAAATAAATTTAGTGAAAAATCCTTGTGTACGCACGTCCTGTGTACGCAAATTGCACGAATGGTGTATCTTAACCGTCCGCGCATGTTTTTGACAGTCCAGATTTTAAAAAGCTCTTCCATGAAAGAGTTTTTCAAAATCCGGACCGTTGATTCCTAAAATAGACGGTCCAAATGTATTCGTGCGCATGCACGTGTGTACGAATGCATACCAGAGTTGTAAATTTAGCCATCCCAATTTTGGAGATTCAAGAATATTATGGGGTTATGGTAGTTAGACATTGCAATTCTGGAAAAATATTGATTTATTCACAAGACAAGATATTTAAGGAGAGTAGTATTTATTAGTTGATTTCCAGATCAATTTTGTCGTTCCATATCCACAAGGGATCCTGAGTAGATTATTTATCAGTCATTGTCCAAATAAAATTAGGCGCCCCAATTTTAGCGATTGAACATTATATTTGCCTCCCAAACCTAACAACCATTTGTCGTATCAGACTTTATTTACCGGGAGAACGGGGACAAGTAGATTGTTAGTGTATCATGTTCTAAAAAGTACAAAAAGCGACTCCTTGTTGTTATTTACCCACCAGAATCTAAACTCAATCACGGAGAATTTGATGAAGTGAAATAGAAAACAATAAACCTAAACCAGAATGAACATCGCACCTAATTTATTTAAAGCAGAGTGAGGAGTGAGGTAAAATTATTCCTAACTCCAGTAAATGTTAAGTAAATGGAGGAATGTCTTAAAAGTGTTAGATAAGCAAGGGCTTTAGTTATAAATGTCATTGAAGAAAATTATATAAATATACTCCATTTCTTATGATCTAAAAGAAACCTGAGATTATCTTTTGAGGACAATCATATATTTAAGATATAATGCTCTCTTGTACATGTTTTTACAAAGGAATGTACATATGGAGTACTTGTTGAAGTAAAACATGTGCACGTGTGTACTCAATATGATATCAATGGCATATAATTTCTTAATGTATTTCTGGTTAAATGCCTTTCAAAATTCCCATGAGATATAAATGAACAAAATTCTGGAATGAGGACGAGACATAATGCGAAGCACGGTGGAATAAGTATGTTAAAAAGATTAGGCCCTGTTCTTTTTAGCTCTTCTCACTTACAAGACACGTCGTTCTCCTCATATACATAATATATAATAAACTATAAAAGAAAATGCTAATAACAACCCATTGTGTTGTCAATAATGGAGGAAGAGGACAAAACAACAAAGTTTCCGATGAGTTAAAACTGTTTTTTTTTTTTTTTGTCCTCTTCCTCCTTATTAACAACCCCATAGATTATTATTAGCATTTCTCAACTATAAAAGACAAAAAAATCAAAAAACCAAGTCAATGGACCGGTGTTCTAATATCCTCTGTTTCCAACTTGCTTCAGTTTATTCGATTCTAATGTTTCTTTTGGGCAGAATAATCAGAAGACTTAAGACCGGGTTTGGCTTAGATTTGTTATTTCCTAAATGCATTATTAGCTTCCTTATAAAATAAATGAATTACAATCCTTTGGGTTAAACTTAATTTATGCTTGACCAAATAATATATCCCTCAAAATTACATACACCCTAATTAGATGGTTGAATTATTCCCCATTTGAGCAAATAATATTTCCCTCAAAATTAGATATTTATATACACCGTAAATTGCCAACAAAATAACCTTGTCCCGAATACGACAAATACCCTGCAATCCATTGCACGCGATTTATGAAAAGGTGTTAGGGTTGTGTAAGTGGCTAATGAATACGCATACATTCAAAAGGATAGTTCAAATTTTGAAGGGTATTTTCATCATTTTACATTCAAACGTCGTCGTTCCTCTTCGGCTCCATTTGTAGAATTGGGTCCTATAACATATTTAGGCCAAAACCACTTAATTATTGGCTGTCTAATAATTCAATAATCCGACCAAAAACTAAGCCAAACCAGGTCCACGGATATCTAAAATAAGGGTGAGTTCTTGGACGGATTTTAGCTAGATTTTATCAAGATTTGATAAAATCAAGCCTTGATTTTATCAAATCTTGATAAAATCCATTCAAGAACTCACCCTAAAATACTTCTACCAGAAAATGAGATGTTTTAATCACCAATCAAAAATATTTTTGAAGTGCTTCCAGCCGATTAAGTTCACACTAGGCCTGTCAACGGATAGGATTTGATCCGGATCCGATCCGAAAAATACGGATCCGAATCCGATATTTCAGATCCAATAATCCGGAACCGAAAATTGTAATAAAATCCGGAACCTATAATTGAACTTCACACGCTTTATATTTTTCTCTATCAAAGCACTAAAATAAAGCCCTGTTTGATAGAAAAATGTTTTCAAGCTCTTAAATCCGGAAATCATTTTCTACCTCTTGCAAATGATTTTCTAATTAATTTTGAAAACAATTTATGTTGACTTCTATTTTTTTGTTGTTCCAAAATATTTTACCAGAAATACATGAATAAGACATATTCAACTGCAATTAGACGAACTAATTTGTCATCTCGTACCAGTAGGGAAAAAAAACCTTGTGAGGGTTATCTTGCGTGCCACAGTTTATGGTTATCTTTTCGCGAAGTACGATGTTCGGATTGCATGGAATAAATTTGGAAGACCAATTCATAATCCATCAGCTGAGGTCCGACTGAAGCCGGAATAAATCCTCGATGGACTTACTCTAATGATGCGGAGTTCATACCGGAAATATGCACAAAATATCAATATCCATAACTCTGAACATCCTCATACAGTGGATATGTTAAACTTGGTTTATTGAACTTCAAACATGTTGATAAAAATAAAAAATAAAAAATTCAAACATTTGTTGTTTTTCTCAATTTTTTCAAGCTCCAAGCAAAGGGGAAACAGAAGGCATCTTCGTGATAGCAATTAGCAAGATAGGGAGAAATGGGAAAGCATAGCTTCTGATTTTTATCATTGAAATAATTATTATCGGATCAGTTACCTCAAAGCCGTCTTAGCTCAGCTGGTAGAGCGCGTGGCTTTTAACCACGTGGTCGTGGGTTCGATTCCCACAGACGGCGAATTAGTAATGATTCCATTTTTCTTTTCCATATCCTCTGTGAAATTATGGTGTCTTTTTTTTGTTTTTTTTTTTATTGAAAGAGAGAGAGAGAGAGAGAGAATTTGATTCCCATGGAAATGCTATGGCTTTTTTAAGACATTCTGTTCAATTAATAATGTTAATTAATATGATATGTTTTCTTGGTTCAAAAAATAATGTTAACGTAGATTCTGATCTATTCTCGAACTTTTTCCGCAAAGATAAACCTGGGTGCACACCGGCCGAATAGCCCACCCAACCTCGCCCTCTTTTTTTAATGTTTGGGATAAATATTCAAGCCCGGCACTGTGAAATTATGGTGTCTTTTTTTTGTTTTTTTTTTTATTGAAAGAGAGAGAGAGAGAGAGAGAGAGAGAGAATTTGATTCCCATGGAAATGCTATGGCTTTTTTAAGACATTCTGTTCAATTAATAATGTTAATTAATATGATATGTTTTCTTGGTTCAAAAAATAATGTTAACGTAGATTCTGATCTATTCTCGAACTTTTTCCGCAAAGATAAACCTGGGTGCACACCGGCCGAATAGCCCACCCAACCTCGCCCTCTTTTTTTAATGTTTGGGATAAATATTCAAGCCCGTATGGCCGGGCTGGGTTGAGATTTTAAGCTAGTTTAATAAATAGGCTGAGTTTGGGAAATTCCTCTTAAGCTCAGCCTGGCCCGACCCGATTTAAATAATATTTTATTTTTTTACTATATATATATATATATATATATATATATATATATATATATATATAGAGAGAGAGAGAGAGAGAGAGAGAGAGATTAATGGATGTTGGAGAGTTCTATCTTTTTTAGTATTTTAATTGCACTTTAATTTATAGGTTTGTTTTTAATATTGTTGTAAGAACTTACAACTTTAAGTATATTATTACAGTCATCAATTGTAATTGTGATCGTTATAATTTATTAATTTATGTTTGTGATACTATGTTCTAAGAAAATAAATGGGCTTTTTGGACGGGTTTTGGGAAATTAAATTTTTATTTGGACAAATTAAATGAAGTCCGATTATAAATGGACTGGGCTTAGAAATGCACAAATCTTATTATTATCTGGTATAAACGTGGCCCGAACCCTGCCCAGCCCGGTATATGTGTTCCCTTACTAAGTCACTATTGTATGCCAAGTATTCCCATGATAGGTATTGTTCAATTCAAAATGTTCAAATAATCTTTGCGTCCTGATACCAATCGATGTCTGATCAAGATAATTTTTTTAATAAATGTACTTCCCCATGTGCCGTACAATGCCTGTGGTTCAAATCATGGGGATATTATGTTCATTTTCTTCAAAATTCATTTAGTATTTAGGATTCTAAATTCTGAATGAAAATTGAAAAATTAGATCAATCACTTATAATCATCCAATTGAGCTGATTTTTTATGGACCACTCAAACAATTAATTTAAAAATCATTGAATGACTCGGATCATTTTTATGAGACCCCGAAGTAGCCGCTACATGCACAACCAACCACACCGTAGGCAAGAGATGCACAAGCAAAAGGATAAAGTGGGTGCCTAAGTTAGGCCCAAAGTAAGTGTCCTTCGCTATAAACCCGCTGCCACATTAATTGTCCCGTTTTCTTCTAGTCCAAGAAACCATAAGTGACCAAAATCGTCCTAAACTGTGCTTCATTGTCACTAGTTTGTGTTGTGGAATCCCCTAGGTAATTACCCAGAGGCGGCTCCACCCTTAGCTGAGGGTGGTCGCCCGAACACCCTAGAATTTTTTTTTTGTTAGAAATACATGTAAAAAAAATTTATTTTCAATATTTTTGTCATTTTGAACACCCTAAAAAAAATGTTTGAACACCCTAACCAATATATTTGAACCATTTTGAACACCCTACCTAAAATGTTTGAACACCCAATCTCAAAAAGTGACTTCTTCCCACAAGACTCACACACTCTTTTACCATTTCTTTTCTTTCCCCCCACCCTGCCACCGTTTCTTTCTTCAATTCCCCTCTTCCCCTTGGATTTATTCTCCTCTCTCTCTCTCTCTCTCTGAACAATTGATTCGTTGATCAGTCAACACACACACATCGACTTTATTACCTTAATTCTTTGTGGTCACCCCCAGATCCTCCTAAACATTTTGGAACTATTCTATTCTGGTACTTCATTGGAGTATGAAAATAGTCTAATTACTCCGGTCCTCTAAATGGCTCAATTTTGAATCTAACCCCATCTCAACTACTAAAACTGTAGAGAAATACTATAGATACTAACTATTATACAAATTACTTGCACGAAATGTGCATGTGACACTCACCAAATGAGTCTACAACAACATTAACCAATATTTATCTACTCTAACTCATCCTCCTAACATTATGGGATGTCCATTTAATTTTCCGTCAGTTTAATCCCAATTGGTTCAAAGAGTACAAAAATTGGTTGAAATACAGTAAAGGATGCAACATTTTGTCTACGTTGTTATTTTTTCATCCTGATTTCCGTAAGCAAGCGAGAGGTTGCAATCTCATGTGGGAGGCAACAATAGTGCTCATAACCAAGTTGTGAAGATCTTCCATTCTTGAAATTCTGAGCAATTGAATGGGAGATCAGTGGATAAACGATTGCATGATTACTTATATGGAGAGTGATGCATTTGATACTGATGCTATTATGGAACGGTTTCGAAATATGAAAAGTCGTTGAGGAAAAATTCTAATATACTAAATATTTTGCTTTTTTTTGGTGGCATTTTTTATATTAGAAGTTTTTTTTTTTTTTTTTTTTTTGCATATGCACAGTTATTATTTTTAGAGGACTGTAGTAGAATTTCTGAACACCCTCACGAGAAATCCTGGAGCCGCCACTGTAATTACCTAACTCGAAGCAAAGAACTCAAGCATCAAAGTATGACACAAAATTTTTACGTGATTCTCCGATTAGATAATTCGGTCCATCTTCAACTTATATACATTTCACTATCTACTGACAGAAATTAATCAATTACTGAATGAATCTCCGCTGTTACTGCTGCCGGTCACCAGCTACTTCATCATATTTAACAATCCAAGCCGAATAAAGCTTCACGTATCGATCAACGGAGTTTTTTTAGGCCGGGAGGGGAATAATATTTAATCACGTGGAGTTTGCACCATAGTTGACGAGAGAATCTGCAGAAAACAAGGGGCGTGACAGCATAAAAAGCTTTGCTTTCAATGGTTATTCAAAGATAACTTGTGAACCAATTATTCCACTCCATTTATTCTTTTATTAAAAGTATTTTCTCCTTTAATTATGCGTTTGTTCTCAAAGTGACAATTATTCTAAAATAATTACAGGGGAAGCTGCTCTGCCTTTTCGCCATTGAAGGAATCCTCTTTTTCCTCCTTTCATATGTTTGGCTTTGTGGTTTTCAAACCTCGAGTGGGGAAAAAGTGTTTTCTTAACAGTGAAGGAAAAACTGAGAAGGAAAAAAAAACTACTCCTACTATAAAAGACCAAAGCTAAAGTTTGGAGAAAATCAAAAAAACATGGGTGTCGGCTAGGTACCACGTGGCGGTACCCAGTGCGAATCTCGACTGTCTAAAAGTGTTTTAGACGGTCCGAATTTTAGAGAAAGAAAGAGGGGAGAGAGAGGAAGAGAGAAATCTGAACAGTCCAAAATACTTTTGAATGGCCGAAATGTGCGTTTGGGCACCACGCCATCCGTATCCTACTTACACCCAAATTTTTCTCTAAAGTTTGAAGGAGTTTTAAGGGATTACCTTTTGAAAGAACGGTGCAAATTTTGTGGGTTCTTTTAACACACCTATAAAGGCTATAAAGTAGTACGACAATTAGGAGAATGAATTCTCAATGAGGTGCAAAAGGAACCTAACCAATCCAAACTAAGCGTTGGGATCGGCAATATGAATTTGTTATCTCCATGGACATGGAATAATACGTCATGTCAGTCATATAATTATAGGCGTCAATATATTATCCGTGACGTCTGCGAATCAATTATAGAGATCTCTTAATCTTTGACAAAGATAAAAACATGTATCGATGGGGCCCAAAGTAGTACCCGGTAGCGACTCAATTATTGTATTGTCTCTTTTAAGACTTCACATGGAAATCTGAAACTTTCGTAACGGCTGTTAGCTAGAAGGGGTAGTAACGTAACTTGAACACAATCCAATTTCGTTAGCCAACACTAGCTGATGCCCGTGCTTACTGGTACGTCGGAATGTGATGAGTCTCAACTTAAATAAATTATTTGTTCTACTACCCGACAAATGTAATCTGAATATAGAAAATATAGTGACGTTTTCCTTTCCCATTTGATCACAAAGGGTAACACCTAAACATGAAAGCATTTCCTAAAAAAGTGAGGGGAGAGAGAGGTAGATTTATTATGAAAATATTGTATTTATCTTTTTAAAAAGAAATAATTTGAAGGCTACAATCTTAACAACAAAATATGATAGGACTTATGCAGTATGCTTAGACATTTTGTGCAAAACCACTCTTTTTATGATATAGATTCTAAAAATAAAAAAAATTCCCAACATTGATAATAATAAAAAAAAAAGGTAATTCTAGTTAAATACCTTTCATACACACCACCAAGTAGAGTGAGCTTCACAAACATTTTGACGATCGAAATCATTTACATTTTGTAAAAAAAGTCTTGACATATAAACTACCCATGTACAAAATTAAGTTGACGGGAAAAATGGATTGTTAAAGCTCTTCTCGTTAATCAATTGAGTCGAATCATGCAATTAACAATATCTAAACGATCTGGATTTTCGCATGTACGACTGATTTTCACGTCTGGAGCTACGAAATGGACATCTTAGATTCTCAAAATAAATTGCTGGACCACACACTACTGAGCGGTTTGTTTGAGAAGTCTATTCAAAATAATGTTTACCTAGGCTAAAAAAATATATTACCAACAAACATAAAAGTTCTGGAGTTTTACCCATTTCCCACTTTACAGTAAGGAAAACTCTATAGAACATGAAACGTTTGCCCCAATTTTCCCCGAAAATAAAGTGTACGGTTGTGATTCACTCAGTACACACTTTATCATACACTGAGTAAATCACAACCACACACTTTAAACGGGAAAGATTTGAGAGACTTTTCATGTTTCCTACCAAACATCTTACGGTAATTGATCAATACAGAGTGAGTTACCAGGATCCCACGTGCACTGAAACTTCTATCATACCATACAGTGTACTGTAAAGTTTCGCCGACCAAAAGTATAGTCTCCTTCCATTTTTGCCCATCGCCCCTTCACCTCCCTTTAAATTCTCACCTCATTCCCCCACCTTCATTTATACAGCATAGATCACAGGAGAGACAGAGAGAGACAGAGAGAGATTCATCAATGGCGAATCTCCGTTACACTTCAGCTTTCTTCTTCATCTCACTCCTTCTGCACGTACCTCAATTGGCAAGTAAGTCTTCAATTATCCGGTTCTTCTCTTGTTCTTGAGCTTTCTCTGCATTTTTCAGCACGTAATTGCGATTTTGTTTTTGTTCTTTTTCATTCGGTTTCGGTCTTTTTCAGATTTTTTTGTTTCGAAAACTCTCAAAAAAAGAATTATCAATAATTTCTGAGTTCTTTACGGAATCCGTCTTATTGATTTTGCTATTATATTCAGGGGTATACTCTGTTTCCTCATGGTCGATTTGAGAAAATTCGAAATCCTATTGAATTGCTTGCATGCATGTATAAATGTAGCAATATGCATCACAGAAATGGTTTTGTATTCTTTTTTCTCCAATGAACTGGACTAATCTCTCCACCCCTCCTACAACGCTTTTGCTCGCGTTTGTATGAGGTGAGGTGGCCCTTAAGATAAATCGCTGGCAAGGGTATCGACCCTGCAACCTTGGGGTGGTGAGCCTGCCGAGGCAAGTCGATTCATCGCAGGCGAGGAAGCCCGCCAAGACAAGCCAATTAACCACCGCGACAACCCTTGGGGTTAGATGTTTCTGAGGTGTTTAGTGCTGGGGGGATGTTTCTGGGGCTTTGTGTTTTTTTGTACGTATTGATTTGTATTTGTAATTTGGGGAAGAATTTATGAGGTACTTTATATTTTAATGAACTCTTAGATGTATTGAAAGTGTCTTTTTTTTTTTTTTTTTGGTAAATATTTTGAAAGTGTCTTTTCAAATGCTGAAGCTGATAATGGCACAACAGTTGCGGATTTGATCTTAAATCACACACAATCGCATTCAATTATGATAGAAGAATAATTAAGTTAAAAAAAAAACTCATGACACGAACATGGTTTCATCCTGGTTTTCGGGATGAGATAATCAGGCACATTTAAGAGCGATACAGATTACATCAGCTTTTGCGTATATCAGAAATCTAGTATATGATTTGAATTCCAATTACCGTAACATCTCTACGTAGTTTGCGACAAAATTGTCCGTGAAGTGATAAATTAAGAATCAAACTTCGTAAACCTAACAACAAGGAGGAGGAGTGGGAGGAGGTTGTGAGCTGGTCTAAGAGTTCACATTTGTAATCTTTGTTAAGTACAACCAATCCTTCTTCATTTTTTCATAAAAGTTGAGCCACTTGGATGTTCTGTTCTTTCGTATTGTACGATTGTCTCTTGTGCTTGTACTCTTTGGATTGCTTCTTGAATTGAGAACAAAAACTCCTCTCTACTTGCAGGATCCGACCCATTCATCGGGGTGAACTACGGTCAGGTCGCCGACAACCTCCCGCCGCCAGAGGCAACAGCGAAGCTACTCCAATCCACCTCAATCGAAAAGGTTCGGCTCTATGGAGCCGATCCGGCAATCATCAAGGCACTAGCAAATACGGGCATCGGAATCTTTATCGGAACGGCAAACGGGGATATTCCGGCCATGGCCTCCGATCCCAACTTTGCCAAGAACTGGATAAACTCCAATGTGATTCCTTTCTACCCTGCCAGCAAGATTATTCTCATTAGCGTTGGCAATGAGGTCTTGCTCTCCGGTGACCGGAATCTGATGAATCAGCTTTTGCCGGCTATGCAGAACCTCCAAAACGCCCTCAATTCAGCATCCTTAGGTGCAATTTTAACACTTCTACTTTCGATTATAGAATTTCTTTTCTACTTGTCTCAATTAGTGGAGGGATGTCAAATTGCCCCCATTGAAACTGTTATGAAAATTCCATCCATTCTATACTGTTATTTTTTAAAAGAAATTTCTACATTTGTTGGTTCATCTTTCAATATTGGAACGTTCGTCTTTCACAATTGTCCGGGCTCAAAAAAATAAATAAGATGTCAAACCAAATAGGTCCTTTTTATCACAGACCAAATAGGTCCTTGGTTGCCACCCTTGGAGTTTTTCCTTGCATTTCAGACTAGTTCAGGCCTTGCAAACCACCACACTACACGTTAGGCTGTCGATAACATGGATATAATGCCAAACAAGTAAAAAATTTAATAAGCATCTCACAAATATCAATACACTTTCACGGATATTCAAAAAAAATCTTGAGAGCGATGTACTTTTTTGTACATTATCCACCATCCTAAGGGCTTTGGTTAGATTTTTTCTTTTTTTATTTTTACTTTGCGGTTTCCCTAAAAAGATATTCCCTCTATATGAAGAGACTTCGCGAATACTTATGGCAAAGTTTTGCCTTCACTAACCAAATTTGCTACCTCTACCATTGGTTAGGTGGGAAGATTAAGGTCTCCACGGTTCATTCAATGGCGGTGTTGAAGCAATCTGAGCCTCCCTCTTCTGGAAGATTCGATCCGAATTTTGCTGATTTATTGAAAGGATTGTTGGAGTTCAACAGTGCAACCGGATCGCCTTTCCCAGTCAATCCTTACCCTTATTTTGCATACCATTTCGATCCGAGGCCAGAGACACTAGCATTTTGTTTGTTTCAACCTAACGCAGGACGATTCGACTCGGGCACTAATATCAAGTACACTAACATGTTTGACGCCCAGGTTAGCATGAACAAGTCATTTTCTATATCGTGATTATATACGCATCAGTGCTTCAATTTAGAAGTGTTGCAATGCAATTCAGTTCCAAGAAATTCGTGACGGTGGCCTAGTTGTATCTTCTTTGTATTCTGTTTTTGGCTTGTAATGTTCGCAACATACCAAAAATTTAGTTGGTTTTAACAAAAGATGGCACCAGGGAGTTTATCAAATGATAAAATTAGATAAAATCAACATTTGCTAAAATCTGATTTTATCATTTGGGAAAGTAGTATGCTGGTAGAGGTTAGAACAACTAAGGGAGATATCATATCCATAGGAGTCCGACCCATGACGTATCCCCCGAAACTACATTGCGTCCATAAACTACATGGTGTAGTATATATCAAATTTATGAAGTGCTCTGTGTACTTATGATGTATTCCGATTCTATGATTTTTAAAGGAACTTGTGCAAACTTTGTTTGAAAACAATTCCATGTCCGTAGCTTTAATTAGGTCAAATAATTTGTAGACAATCTTGGCATACTATGGAGCCGTTCGATTTTTAATGTAGGTGGATGCGGTTCGAGCAGCATTGAACTCAATGGGCTTCAAGGGCGTTGAGATGGTAGTGGCTGAGACAGGATGGCCATACAAAGGGGATGCCAACGAGGTTGGTCCAAGCATGGAGAATGCCAAGGCTTACACTAATAATTTAATTGCGCACCTTAGGTCGATGGTCGGGACACCATTGATGCCTGGGAAATCCGTGGATACGTATCTCTTTGCTCTATATGATGAGGATTTAAAGCCGGGACCAGCTTCTGAACGATCATTCGGGCTTTTCAAGCCTGATTTAACCATGACCTATGACAATGGGCTTTCCAAGACAACCCAGGTGCGGTGATTTCTTTGCAAGTAGATTTGACCATTTTTACTAACTTTGAATGCATAGTGATTTTTGCCTAGCAACCCTGCTTGGCAACAACTTTTAACACATCTGAGGGAACCTAGTTTTTTTTTTTCTTTTTTCTTTTTTCTGGCTCTCTTTGCATTTTGTTAACACATCTGATGAAATTTTTAGCCTATGATCCCATACGAAGAAAATCATGTCACTCATCAATACGAAAATAAATAGCACAAGACAGGAACCCCCAATAGGCAGCTGCAAATGATGGTGCCCCTCCTCTTTTCGATTCATTAGCGGTAAGGGGGGTCCACAACGAACCAATGAAACTACAAATGGGTTTAGGATTAAAACTACTGCTGATAAAAGGGAGTAATTTCATTAAACCGTTACACAACGTGGTAAAATGGGCCTTGAGGATTTTTTTTTATTTTTTATTTGATGAAACCATTACATAAACTCATGGCTCGCTTTTTTAACACATGGCTACGAATGGAACGTTTGCAACACTTAGCTCGGGTACGTGGTATAATGGTTTCCGTAATTCTAAAGTGATTTCAGTTTTCAACCCTTGGCACCAAAATTTAGAATAATCATGTTCCAATCTAAAAGGTTAGTCACCTTGGAATATCAATTATGCAAACAAGCTCCACCATGGGACCAGATTCTCATTAAAGGAGCCTTGCGTTAATAATGGAAGAGCATCTGTAAAAGAATGGGCACCCTTTTCCCCAGGTATAGATCACTTAGATCTTATGTGATTGGTGGTCCCGAAAGTGTACTCAAGTCATAAATTTCTTTTGCAAAATTCATGTAGGAAAAGTCTATGCCTAAGTGAGATGCTGTCTCATCTGAGGTCCATTCAGTGCACCTTTCACTCAAAATATATGATCATCTGTGGAAGAGCCACCTGGCTCATTGTGGTTGGACTGCGACAAATTATGCCGACAGTTGCATTTTTTGTTACAGAACACGATGTCCTAGAGCTGAAGAAAAACGGACACCCTTGGGATTTAAGGCTCGGCGTGGTTCAGTTTGGGTATAGGAGAATATTTTTTTCATGACGATTTAGCAACTAATTTTCTACAGATAACAGAACCAAATTGATGAGGATTTGATAGTTCTTAAATTATATAAGGCAGAATTATGGATTCTTGTTTTGAATTGAAGGACGACAAAATACGTATCGTTCTATGGGCAAAATCCATACGGGAACTCTGTTTCTACGCGCATAACTGTTCATTGTTTAATTGTTCTTGTTGGCATGCTATCAGTCCAATTGATTAACTTCATTTGTGTTGTTTTAAGACTCCATCGACACCAAAAACTCCAGTGACTCCGTCTCCAACGACGAAGAAACCCCTTTGGTGTCTACCAAAGGGAGGGGTATCAGATGCCCAATTGCAAGCAAATTTGGACTACGCTTGTGGACAAGGGATTGATTGCAGTCCGATCCAACCAGGCGGAGCCTGTTTTGAACCAAACACCTTGGCATCACATGCTGCTTTTGCCATGAATCTTCTCTACCAAAAATCTGAAAAGAATCCATGGAACTGTGATTTCTCTCAAACGGCCACTCTCTCAACCAATAATCCTAGTAAGTTTCCTCCATTCATTCGAACCTATCAATATCCTTACATCGATATCCTTATACTCTGTTCGAGAGATTGCAACATAGGTTAGTTGTTGCAATGGCATCTATCCCCTGGTTTGTTGTTCTTACATACACCATCAGGGACGGAGTCAGGAATTTCACTGCGCAGGGGCGAGCCTATATAATTCCTAGGAAAATTTTTGAATTTTTTTTCTATATAATACCAAAGGTTTTTTTTCCCTTGCAAGGGCAACCACCCCTACTAGCCCCCCACCATTGAGGCTGGACACTGGAAAAATAGAACCTTTTTTCCCGTATGATTCATGAGGGTGATTTTTCCACCATCTAGAGGGTGTTTGGCCCCCTCTTTTTTTATTTTTTGGTTTCTCTTTTTTGGTTTATAGATGTTTGGCAACCAAGGGGAGAAATAGTTTTTCCAAAAACAGTTTTTCCATTTTGAACAATCTGGGCCAGAAATCAAAAAGAGCTTTGGAGCTCTTTTTTGATTTCTACTTCTCATTTTCCCTTTCCAAAACACATTCTGCACATTTCTCCCAAACACTCCTCTCACATCCAAAACTCATTCTGACCAAAAGCCAAAAAACCAAAAAACCAAAAAGTCAAAAATCAAAAGCTAAAAAGTAGGCTCCCAAACACCCCCCTAGTCTAATATAGCAAGGGGCTACTCACTTCGGTGTCTACACTTTTCTGAAGCTCCGTCACAAGAATCATTTTTCATAATTACCCCCAAAAAAAATTTACTACTTTTTCATTTACACAAATTATTTGTCAGGGTAAAAACGTAAAACCACTCTCATCCCAAGTCCCAACCATACCACACCCCCACTACCCCCACACCCCATGTTTCTCTGAAACTTCCCAAGGAACTTATTCTATAAAACTTATTAGCTTCAACTTGTGTTAAGGGAGCTACCTTCAATGGCCTTGGTTGTTCATTGAAAACTATTCAAACAATCTTTTTTTTTATTTTTATTTTGCATTTTTAACACCGAAAGACGTTTCTGTTTTGCCATCTTAGAAGAAGATTAAAGGAGAAAATAGAATCCCATTACGTTTCTTGCAACTTCCGCAAACATCTGCTACACGTAAATATCAACGGAACTCGCCAAAACCTAATTGCACGGGAGATCTCTGATTTAGAGCTTATTTGAGTTTACTTGTGCCATCACTCGTATTGCCTAAAGTAGTTAACGCGCCAAAAACCTTATTCTAGCCAACTCATGTTTAGATAAATTTCCGGTTGTAGCCTACTCACTTTATATGTGCCACCAAACTCTCATTTTTTTTCCTCCCTTTATCTTTCGTCGTGTAGGTTATAACGGTTGCAATTACCCGTGCTGAAGTACATGAGGGAGGTACTGGAAACCCATCTTCAATAGCAATACTAATGGGGGTGAGTGTTTGGTACTGTTCTTATTCTTCAGTTCTGGGTAAGGTATATACAAGAAGAGGAGAGATTTCGCGAAGAGGAATTTGAGTTGTTCCCTCTCCTTTATAAGTGTAAAGAGATTCTGTTGCATGGTCTGTTTTGCTTGTTTTATCGTTGCGTATTCGTAGTTGAAACTTCTAATTTCTATGTAAATTTGGCTACTTATTTGAATGAGTTTAAGGTTTTTGGGGATTTATTTTCTATGTGACAAGTTGTTAATGTAATAACACCCTTTATGATGTATACCGTCTGGCGTAATATAATAGGTCATGGAATTTATGCAACATAAAGCCGCGATAAGTCCTTCATGTCCAACCAAAACTCTTGGGGCACCCCAATAAAGAAAAGCGGTTGAAATCTCTTTGTATTAGAATACCACGGCTAGTGTGGTTGGTAATTCATCATTCTCCCTCTAAAACTATCTTGAGCTCGTACTCAATTTTAAACTCAGAACCAAATTCAGAGTATGAAAGAAAAAAAAACTACTGAAATCTCACTCCAACCCTCCAGCCCTTTGCGTCAAAGTTTCAAACATATCAAATTGAGTTTACTCAAATTTTTAACCAAATCAATGGAGACTCAAATCGTTGAAAGTAATTTTCTCCCTCTCGAATTTACGAATATGTCATTAATGAAGCATTTACTCAAATTTGTGTTTAGATTTAAATTTGCCTATTGAAGTGCTTACACTCAAATTTGGGGAAAATTTTGAGTAAGGACTGGAAATGTTATGCGGAAAAGATCCTGAGTTCGAATTCTCATGGAGGAAGTGCTCAACTTTCGTCATAAGACTCGTAACTACTAAACCTTCCTAACATCCAATGGGAAAAAAAAATCTATTTTCAGAAGGCAAGGGAAAGAAAGTACGAGGAGATATAGAGACAGATCGAGAGAATGTATTCGCACTTTTTCTTTTTCTTGTTTTTTTAACGAAGGAATTGGCTCGTCTCCAGTCCTATCATGGACTATAAGGTCTAGTTTCAGTCCTTGTTGGGTCCTTTCCGGGTCCGCGTCAATGATTGAAACAGTTTATTTTTTAGAACACGTTAAGAACATATAACACGCCAAAAATAAGTTGATCGGATACCGTTTGATTTTTGTAACACTTTATGTTGCCCAAAAAAGAGAGGGAAACCTAGGATCGAAACCCATTTATCTCGAAATAAGTTCATTTCGAAATTATTTCAAGCGGTATCCGATTAACTTTATTTTGGGTGGAATATGTTTTCATTGTACTCTAAAAAGTACTGTAATCAGTTTGGATCATAGACGCAGATCAGAAACCGGACCGTCCAGTCCCTTTACAGGAATAGAGAGGATCTAGTTCCTTGTATGAAATACTCATCCTGTAATAGTCACGTTCCACTTTTTAATCCCAGGGGAGAGGAACAGGTTAAGAATAATTATTCAGTAGTCTGGGAGCATCGTCACATTGTGTTCCGGATTACTTTAAAACTATACATTTATATGGGCTTCATACACTTAGTCGTGGCCCCTACAAGCACGTGTAGTTGTGGAGTGACCTAGGTAATAGGCTATATCAACGCCTTGCATCATCTCATTTTTTTTTTAGGTAACTAAATGTCCGAGCAACTGAGCAAGTACCACATGTCGACTAATCTTGAGGGATCAATTTCACTGTCCACTAAAGACGACCGCAATAAGAATCACAGCAGAACTCAATATTGCCCTAGCACCATCCCAAGAGCAGGTCAATGTGGACACAAACACTAATATAATAAAATGATTCGATGAACATTCTGATAAACAATAGTGGGTCAATTTTGATACAAACACTAATAAAAATATAATACAAATGGACAATGTCGCAAACATTTTGTACATCTACCACCCCCAGGATATCCGAATCTCAAGTAGTTTTTTTTATTAGCGGCGGGCTAAAATACACACTCATGAAAAGTGTGTATTATATGCGCCCATTGTATGGTTTATATTATATTATTATGCCACGCACCTCATGGCAATCGTACGTAACATTTTTTAGTGTCTCGTAACTTTTCAGAAATATGATTCATAATATGTTCTCTTTGATTTATTTTGCTCTGTCTTGTAACTTTTATATAAAAAATTTGTAATTTTTACACAAAAAAAATCACAACTTTGTATTCACAAGAGCTACTCAATTCATAAAAATTTTAGGGGTGTGTATTATAGTCTTTTCCTTCTTATTGTCATCATCGCAAATAATCGGGTAAAAGTGCTACCAAACAAGTTACGTACCAATCACAAGTAACAGGTTTCTATTTCACGACAAATATTTTGAATAGTTCACGGGCAAGGCCTCAATTTCATATTTTCTTGGAAGTAAAAAAATTCTCCTATTTTACAGAATTAAAAAAAAATGATACTAGAATAATTCTCTAATCTCACATACTACTATAAAGAAGACACAATCAATATACTCAAGCCGACCTTTTCACAAAAATATATATAATCAAGCCGACATTTCAATCCGTTTACACGAATCTATTTGGCGTTATAAATACAACTCTGAACACAGTTGTATATTTATTGAATTACGTGTTAGAGAAAAGAGAGATGGTGAAATTCGAGAATTCAATAGTGATCAAGTTATTGATTGTGCAATGCCTATTGGTTTGTTGCCTTGCTCAAGGCTTTGATTTCTTCTACTTTGTCCAACAGGTGGGTGATTGTTCAAAATAGAACTTTACTCTCAATTTTATACAGTTTTTCTTTATAAGTTTTTTCCGTGATAATTATTGTGCAGTGGCCCGGATCATATTGCGACACACAACAAAGTTGCTGCTATCCCACCACGGGAAAACCAAACTCAGATTTCGGTATCCACGGACTTTGGCCAAATAACGACGACGGCTCTTACCCATCAAACTGCGATCCTAGCAACCCTTTTGATAAATCCGAGGTCCTTCGTTATCTTAAAACGCAATTCCATTACATGTTACACAAATATTTCGAATAACAACTTTAAACCGCGGACATAAAATCTCGTGCTGATACAAAGGTCCATGAATTTCACCGTTACATTTTAGGTTTCCGACTTGATCAGCAGTCTGCAGACGAGTTGGCCAACACTGGCATGCCCGAGTAGCGATGGATCGTCGTTTTGGTCACACGAGTGGGATAAACATGGGACATGCTCTGAGTCTATTTTTGATCAACATGGGTACTTCAAATTGGCTCTCAATTTGAAAGCACAAGTAGACTTGCTTCAAATTCTTCAGGGAGCAGGTAATCAAAATTTTGCTGCCAACCATGATCAACTTTCTCTCAAAATGTTCGCTAAGGATGTTTTTAGAATAAACTGCATTTTCTCAGTTTTTTATGTGATGTAGTGCGAGAGAATGACTTGTCTTGGTTTTTGAAAAAAAACTGTTTTTTGTTAGTGGAACACAAAGTTCTAAATTACAAAGAATACTAAGATATTTTACATTGGTTTCTATACAATCCAAATTACGAAGTTCTAAATTTCTTTTAGGGAAATGCTAACGGGTGCATCATTGCACCGTTAAGAGTACAAAAAGTACAATTGTGGGTCACACTTGTACTTTAAAGTTTAACGTATATGTGTGCTTTAAAAGTGTACTTTAAGTACAAATGGGGTTAAGTGTATTTTTTTGTACCCTTAATAGGTGCAATGGTGCACCCGTTAGTAAGACCCTTTCTTTTATCAAATAAATGCATAAAAGGAAAATATTTGTCCTTTCTTTTGTACATCACTTTCTCTATAATTTTCATGTATCAATTTCTTGACAAGTGAACGGAGCCTATGGGTCAGTTTGATTTGAAAAATTCTGGCAAAAAGTGAAAATGATAGAAATTGAAAAGAAAATTTATTTTCTTCTATTCGTATGATTAAAATGAAAACCTTGGAAAGAATCACGCAAGAAATTAAATATTTATAGTTACTAGCCCGCCGTACATATGATATCGATCATGATAAGGAAAGGTTATGGGCAACACGGGAATTGCAATAAGAGATGGGAACTTTCACAAGAAAATAAAATTTCCTCGTATTTTTAACAAGAAAGTGAAAGCTATTCAACCGTGCTCACTTTCTAGCACTTTCTTCTATTTTCATGCAAATCAAAAATCAAAAAAGCACTAATTTTCTCTCTTAATTGTATTTTCTACTATAATTTTCACTCTGATCCAACGAATCCTAAAAGAATTTGGTGTTTGGGAAACTGAGACAGGAATTAACCCTGATGGAGGGTCTTATAGCTTAAGCAGCATTCAAGGAGCAATCAATAAAGCAATTGGGTCCACTCCATTCATAGAGTGCAATGTTGATGCATCTGGGAATAGCCAATTATACCAAGTTTACATTTGTTCGGACACTTCTGGATCAAACATTATCCAGTGCCCAGTTATGCCCACTAGTGGAAAATGTGGTTCAAGTGTTGAGTTTCCTACTTTCTAGCCATTTTAGGTTACAGAAAATGTCACTCTTTTTAATTCTTTTGGGATCAGTAATTACTCTATCCTTCTCAAAAAGTTGGTTCACTACGAAAAGATGTGGAATTTTTAGATTAAAATGTTAAGCAGTTTCGGACATAATTTTTCAAATTTTTTGCACCAGATTAATTAAAGATATCAATCAGTTCTTTAATTTGGTGTATAAAATTTCGAAAAATTATGAATGAAAGTACTTTATTTTTTAATCCAACAATTTTACAAATTTTTGTAGTGGACTAAGTTTATGCGTACTTAACCATGTTAGTGCAAAAAAAAAAAATGTTCCAGTTATTGTTTCGTTTTTAATTTTCGATTATTGTACTTGTGGGAATTTATTTTCTCTTTCGCTATTAAGAAATGTCACTCTTTTGATGTTTTAGTCGAATATTTGTATTGTAGCCGTGTCTTAGGGGAAGTACTAAAAATTACAAAGCTAAAGACACATGTCGCTATTAAGACTGTTTTTTCGATTCCTCGCATCAAGACGAACGATGTGATGTAAAAATTTGATCAAAATTTAATAAGAATTAAGAGAAAACAATTAAAAAGAAGATGGCAAAAAGACACTAAAAAATTAGCCGAAAGGACCCATTGCGGAGGCTCATTTATAGAGGAACCAGGAAGTCTATAGCAAGCAACTCACTACAGGCATGTAGTACTGAGAATCTCAGTCGTCCATTCTTGTTTTGGACGGCCGAGATTGTTGAAAAAATTACAGTGGCAATCGCAATTCCAAAGAACAATTACTTCTGATATATATAACATGAACAGATTACAACGAAATTCTCATAAACATGAAATTAATAGAACTGGAAATTACAGAATCGTAAACAGAAATACAAACAATAGAATCGTCGAGTCGTGTGTGACCACACTCTCCTTAACAAAGATGCGCCGCCTACCGTAGGTGTTGTAGGTTGAACCGACGTCTTCGTCTCAGGATACAATGGTTAGAACCACGATCACCGGAACACCACCGCTGGAACCTTGGCGAACTGAAACAGCGTCTGCCTCTCTCTCACACAAAGACAAACTCTGGAGTATTTTGTTGCTCGAAAACTGATATCAAAAACACACAACAGAGCTGCCATTTTATAGATGGAAAATGGAGCTGAAACTGAATACAGGATTAAAGAGGAGGAGCCTCCCCATTCATTAGGCAGATTGAATATCCAATTCAATTCTGTAATCTGTAACTCCTGTCTTGAATTTGAATTTGAATGGGGAATGAATTCTGCCATAATCTTCATATTCACGAGGGAGTTACCCAGCATTAATCCGCGATCGTATTGAATCCGTGGGGCAGTTTCGGTTGCCTCAAGAGACCTTCCGAGTACCCCAATTTTATTCACAAAATTTCCAACGATTTACTCACTACAGGGTGTAATGACTACAGTGCCCGTTACTATTTATAGATGGGGCAAAACGCAATTGATATGAACAAGGAGAGAGTTTTGAAGCTAAAAAGTAAAAAAACGGTTGAGAGTAGCGAAACGGACTAGCAATATCTATATGAAGGTATCTATTGTTTGAATAGCAAAACTTCAGCATAAATCCGTTGTCGTCCAGCGGTTAGGATATCTGGCTTTCACCCAGGAGACCCGGGTTCGATTCCCGGCAACGGAACTTTTTGCTATTCCCTTTCTTCTTGTTTTGCTAATGCGCTATTCCCTTCATCGAAGTGGACTTGCAAGTTGCACCAAAATAATCTTCGTAGCAATATCTTCCTTCAAAAGCAGAACTTCTGTGGCAAAAGAATCACCTTTTTTTGTTATTAATTTCATTTTAAATCTAAGACCATTGATTGCCGAAACGAACAGTTTCAGATACGGTTAGCAGGACTTACCGACCTACGGGGACAGCAGAGCCCCTGCGTTCTTCCTTGGTAGTTGTACACTATTCTTCAGAGCGATGGCTGCGTTTATTGAGAGTTTTTATTGGATGTGTCTCTTACTATGAAAGTATGAATAATACTACCGTTTTGTTCCCCAAAAAACAAAAACTTCATTGGTTTACTCACCGAGTAGAAATGTCGAATTTTATTGCGCACCCAAGAGAACCATAACACACACCCATACATATTGAAACAACGAGGTCGGGATTCAATCTTGGTTGATAATACAACAATTTTACGTGATTTAGCAACTGCCTATATCCACTATGTTTTGCTACAAGCTGTTACCATTGCAAGTTGAGAAACTGCTATCCATCCATCTCCATGCTTCAAAAACAAGTTGAGTGGTGAAGCCGGATAGATATTAGGGTAGACTTGTAACACCTCATCCCACATCGAAGTCTACATGGGTGATTTTGAATATATAAGAAATCATCAAAATTACTTCTAGTAACTTTGGCTCAAGTATTTTAGGTTTACAAGAGGCTTTATTTAGTTAGGTCTCTTCTACCATCCTTAAACATCTTCTAGAATTATTTTTTAGTCTGTCTAATCTGATGGAAACATGCTTCATCCAAGCCCGATCCGACTACTTCGACCTAGCTAACATCGAATGGATTCTATTAACTAGATATTTGGACTAAAATCGACTACCTAGTACCATCGGTAGCAAATGAAAAGTTCATCCCTCTCTTCAAGTTATTATCGGACAATCTTGAAAACTAATCATTTTTAGCAAGACTTATATGTGGATTAACTAAATTTCATTTTACTTTCAAAATTTCTCTCGTCAAGACGAACCAATAATTCATAACAAATCGATGCAAAACTGACAAATGCGAAAAAAAAAATTGATTAAGAACGAGAAAATAATCTGGCTCACATTATTTTGCCAAAGCTTCTATTCGATCAGACTTAGATTTTACAACTGCACATGGGTTTTAGTGTAGTTGTTGTTCTCCTTTACCTAGTCAACAGCTTGCTTAGGCCTATGGTAATTTGTATCCTAAGAAACTGATCATGTGTGGCAAAGAGACCATAATGCTTAAAAAAAACACAGACCATAATGCTTCCGTGCACAAACAGAAATTCAAAAATTAAATGGGTAACCAAAATGTCAAACAATGAATAACTGTGTTGGGTTTACCGTACAACCCTATACATAATGCAGTGGCAGAGCCACGTTAGAACCAGTGTGGGGCCGGGTCCACACTCAATTTCTCGAAAATTATACTTTTGCCTATGGTTCCTAAATTAGGATAACGTCCCATTTTTATAGTTTTTTCGGACAAATTCCTCAAGTTTGTCCTGTTAAATAATTGAAACATATTGACAAGACCATATACGTAAGAACTTTGGTAAACATCAAGTTCCAATTACATTAATATCGCACTTATTTTTCATGTAATGTTTAAAGTATTAATTTATTTACTTACGTTCAAAATATTTGAAGTATGAATGAAAGCATGCATATTCCTTATGAATTGCAGGAGAAAATAAAAATAATGCGTGCCCGCACTAGTTTTCTAACTCCACCACTGCATAACTGAACTAAAAACATATATAATGGAGCGATAGCACAATAATGCCTAGCAAATTACCCAAAAAAATATGCATACCATACGAAAATAACATGTGTACAATCCTCAAAATCCATGTGTAATATTCACTTCCAACGAAGTCGTTACGTAGCTAACCAAAAAAATGTGCAACATACAGCAAAAAATATTATGCAAAAGAATATAACATACACCATGAAATTACATAATCAAAGAATACAACTCCAAGTACAATTAGTACAAGTACACCTTGTCGATGCACAGCTTTCTCCTATATATGGTACAAGTGGGCAAATAACAATGATATGATCTCCTCTTTGTTGCTTCAACAGTACTCAGTATCTCATTCCTTTTCATCCCCTCTGTGTATTTTTAAGTTCTCTGATTTCCCATTCTGATCATCTCTCTCTCTCTCTCTCTCTCTCTCTCTCTGTGTGTGGTTATCTTGTTCTTTGTCTTGCACTGACTTCTCTCTCATAGTACAATGTATATCGTTGGTCTTGTGATGATGAACTCCGCAATCTCTTATCTACTCGTCGAGATCATGAGTAGGTGTATGCATCCCGACGAAGAGGATGATAGTACTGTGCCTTTAAACGCCGAGGAGTTGCCATTGATCTATTATCCCGACCACGAGTTAGCCAAGTCCTCGACTTGTGCTATTTGCCTGGAAACCTTTCAAGGGGAGGAGCGTTGCAGGGAGTGCCCGGTTTGCAAGCATGTGTTTCATGCTCAGTGCATTGATCTTTGGTTGGCGAAACGACACACTTGCCCAATTTGTCGCACCCCGTGCAAAATTGAAGAGAGTCCCGATGCTGTCTAGTCTAACACAGTTACCAGTTATGTTACCATGTTTTAGAGGTTATTATTCATGTTTCCTAGTTGGTTGATTATTCATGTTTCCTAGTTAGACGAGGTTTTCTTCTTATGCTCGTTTCGTAGTTGGTTTAGTATCCTTAATTTAATTTGTAGCCGAGATTATCTTCTTTACGGATGTGGCGCGCGCAAACCATGGGGTTTGCGTGGTTTGCGCCACCCATTGTGGGCCCCACCGTGCGATCACTGCAATAAGCTGAACTGTTCATCTTGTAGGGTCTACAAAATAATGTATCCAAGCAAAAAACTAGCTTGATCGATCGGACATCAATAGGTATATCAAAAGTTGAGTTTCGGATTAGAAAACAGACGGTATTGGACATTTTAACTTAAAAACTATTTACAGAATCCAAACCGTCCATTTTTTAAACCAAGATTCAACTTTTGACATATCTATCGATGTCCGATCGATCAAGCTAATTTTTTTGCGTAGATACATTATTTTGCAGGTCATACAAGATGAAAGGTTCAAATTATTGCAATATACGCTCAATGGGGCTTGGCGCAAACCCCTTCCATAAAGAAGATAATCTCTTCACACATCTTAGTAAAAGTAAGGGTTTTTTTTTTTCTATATTCACTTCTCTTAACGCTCATAATCTACTAATGTTTTCTGGTCTACATCGCTATCACAATGTTTTTGGTGCTAAAAAAGTGACCAGTTTTTGAAACAATAATTTTTGGGGGTAAATCAACTTGAAAAAAAAAGAAAAAAAAAAGATTAAGAGAATATACAGTCTATGAGGGGCATACCCATAGAAGACAAAAGAGAAATAAAAAAAGAAAAGGAAAAAGACAATAGGGATGGGCGGATGGCCAAACTTGGCTACATGGGAAAGGCCTAGACGGCTGAGAATAAACATAAATGCTAGAGGGTACAAAAATTTTAAAAACATAAAACAAAAGTTTTTTTAAACCATCACGGATAGAGTAGAGAGACACTCAAAAAGGCTACAACGGCGATCTATTTTAATCTGGATCGTTGAATTTATTTCAACCTTGAGGAAAGGATTGCAACAGCCCATATGCTTCGGCGTTGTGGGCCCAGAATAAGGCTTTGAGTGAACTTGGACGGAAGAAAACTGCAACACATAATTGGATTTTGGCCATTGAAGTAGGCCCTCTCAGAGCACTGGATTTGCCACATGAGAATTGGTATGACCCGCTTGCTGTTTGGGCCGGAGTGAAATAGCAGATAAATAGAATGGAATGGGCTTTCGAGCCTAGATGGGCTTACATATAAACCTTGGATAGGCCGGTGCCAGGCCTAAATGGACAAGAAAATCATAACAAATGTTCCAAGGGACAACCCCATGGATAAGCCATAAAATAAAAGTCTAGGAGACAGCCCCCTAAAATTGTAGCAAAAGGGTATATTCAAGGTGAATTTAGTCCAAATAGTTCAATTCTGGGTAACAAAAACCAAATGCTGAAAATGTATCGTGTTAAGACAAGCACGAAGTAGAGAATAAACAAACCAACGAACAATCAAAATAAGACATAAAGATATATGTCATTTCACTCATGCACGAAGCTTAAATGTACTCTACGAGCGAAGGGCAAAAGAATTCACTATAAATGAGAAGAGAGTACAAAGAGCCGACTATATCCTGCCACTACCTTTTTCTTAGCAGACATTGCTTGTGTTCTATTGCTCAAACTTTTCTTCATTTATTTTTCCACCAACTGCAATATTATAAGAAATGGCCACAGAAAGACCAAGGAAAACCTAGCATTCTCCCTCCCATCCTTTCTCGAGTTTCTTTTTCCAAAAACATATTTTGGTTGCCTTCATTATTCTACCGTTGACAACCCAGTTTAAACAATCATTCCTTCAAAATCTCTCAATATAGGGGGTTAGTGGTTTGTGTTGCGTAGCAATGCATAGCGCACTTGCAGCAGTTATGGGCTTACCCCAGGTTCCGTTGTTTGATCCGAACAGTTCATTTTATTTGTCTCATTGAGTAAGCAGCCTAGGTAAAAATATAGGTTGAAAATGAGGAAGTGTCCAAAGTTGTTAGGTCAAACACTTACAGCCCCTTTGGCTGGTGAGATGAGAAAAAAAAAGAAATGGGTGTAATCTTCCTTATTAGTGAGAAAAGAAAAGAAAGAGGTGTGATTTCTCACCTAGTGCATGAGCGCTCACTTTTTTTGGCTTACTCTTTCACTTTTCTTTCCAAATCCGTACCTCGTTTGAATGAATTTTGTTACAAATTAACAGCTACAAAACCTCTCCCAAATTAGAACTTTTCCTTCAAATTGCAAGGAAGAAGGCACATGGTGTTTCAGTGTAATTGTGGTTTCCTTTACCTAGTCAACAGCTAACTTAAACTTATGGTACTTTGTATGCAAACAAACCCATATGAAAAAAGCAGAATTGTCAAATAATTAAACCTATAAGTAATGCAAAATGCTAAATATAACCTCATTTTTGTTGCTTCAACTGGGAGTTTCTTACCCCTTTTCGATTCCCTTTTTGTTTTTCCAAGTTCCCTCTCCCTCTCTCGTTACCTGGCACTAATTTCATATAATGGTGTCTAGAGCAGCTACTGCACTCCGACGTCTCTCTTATCGATTGTACAATGTATGTCGTCGGTCTAGTGATCATATATTCCACGATCTCTTATATACTCTTCGATATCATAAGTAGAGATACGCATCCCGGCCAAGATGATACTTCTTTGCCTTTATCTATCGAAGAGTTGCCAATGATCTCTTTCCCAGACGGCGACTTGGCAAAATCCTCGACTTGTGCTATTTGCTTGGAAAATTTTCGACACGAGGAACGTTGCAGGGTGTTTCCAGTTTGCAAGCATATGTTTCATGCCCCCTGCATTGATCTTTGGTTGGCGAAACGACCCACCTGCCCAATTTGTCGCTCCCCGTGCAAAATTGAAGTCGAGTCCTAATGCTGTCTAGTCTATAACACAAGTGCAGGTTCTGATATGGTTCCAAATGATGTTTTTCACTTGTTTTTGTAAACAAGTTTTCTTCTCCACCCTCTCTGCCTCCTCGACGCGTCAAATGAATCGATTGATCGGTTCAGGATTGGAATCCATCAGGCATTGGATTTCTGCTGGGGGTAATAATCTGAACACCAGTTGCTGATAATGGAACTACTACCAAAAGTGAAAGAGTAGATGTAGTATTTCCAGTGGCATTTTTAAAGGGATTCACATTTTTTTCTGCTGTATTTGTTGGTGAAGCTTGATTTACTTTAGTTTTATTAGATTGTTAATCATCGATTCATCTAAAAACTTAAAGATATTAGAGAGAAGAGTAACTTCATTATTTTTACCCTTAATACATCTCCTCACATGTAGAGGTGTAAACGAGTCAAGCCGAGCTTTGTAGAGCTCGAGCTCTGCTTGTTTTGTAAACAAGCCAAAAAAAGAGCTCAAGTTCGAAATTGGCTCGTTCGGAGAATTCACTTAACGAGCCTCCTTAAACAAGCCGAGCCTACATAAACGAGCCGAGCTTTACCGAACTCATTTACTAAACGAGTCTAAATCTCGAGCTCGAGCTCAAACTCTGCTCGACTACTAAACAAGCCGCTCGTGAACAGCTCGGCTCGTTTGCACTCCTACCCACGTGTAGTCAAACTCTCCTCTATAAGAGGCAAAACACATAAATACTTAATTATTAGGCCCGCCTGCTATGAAGTTTGAACATATGATCTATTGTTTGCTCTGATACCATATTATATTACTAATCATTAATTCATTTAAAAGTTTAGGCTATTAAAGAGGGGTAACCGTATTATTTATATGTTGAACAAGTTTATTACTTCACGAACTTTGATGGGGTTCGATCCAAACAAAGGTAATAGGGTAATTCTTGCGCAAAACCGTAAAATAGATGTTTCGTTGTACACGGCATTCAATGTATTGGGTACCATGTTCTGCATTCTTTCTTTCTTTTTTCAAACGGTAGGAGAATACAATTATGAATTACATCAAATTGGAAACAAAATCCATGATCAATATAAGCCGAACCCAAACACCCACACGCAGGTAGCCAAGTAGGGATACAAGTATTATGTCGTGCTTTCCCTGTGCAGTTTGCTTGATTATTCTTCGTGAGATTATGTTCATGGTTTTGGATCGGAAGTACAAGTGGTTGTAGGCCTAAAACATGCTTGTCAAAACTACCCACAGAAGAATCGACGAGCATTCATACTCAGTAACACCAATAACACCACCAGTTCAAGAAAAGAATTAGCAAAAAAAAAAAACTTTCAAATACTGCTATGTTCAAGTAGATTAGTCGTATCGATTACACCAGCTTCAACATTGATCGAATGCTTCCTTGCATGCCCAGATCGTGGCGCTGCCAAGGAAAACATCAATCCAACTAAAAGAAAGTACATCAATCTGAACCCAGAAAGGATACAAAATCCCGATTGTTATGACCCAAATCGCTCAGAAACTAACACACAGAATTCATGTGAAGTAACTTCGGTACTTTCAACGCTCAGACTACAACATGCTCGGTGCATAGGAGCCGGGGCGTGCTAAAGATTGGACCTGAAAGTTAGTTTTAAGCATATAGTAGGTACTAGCAGTTATGCACACTTCGCATGTGCACGTATGCTTTTGAATAAGTCGGGTAGGATAGTGAGACAGTTGAACCCAAGTGAACCATTTTATTTGGGCAATGATGGAAACCACTCTTGTGACACAGCTTCACAAAAGCGTCAACGACAAAATGAATAGTCCCTTTCTAGATTAGAATATATTTGTCTTGTTAAGCAGCTTGGGCCTGGGCCGGCCCTGAGGCCTACCTAGCTCCTAGCCGAGCTAAGTTGTAGTCTTGTAGAGTAGTCAGGTATATTTGTTAGTACAGTAAATTTTTAGCAAACTCGGGCTGGTCTCAAAATGGTTGAGAATGTTGTTTGCAAGTTGAGTGGCAACACTTGAAGTTCTTTATTCTTTTCCATATCCTTTTTGTTTTTTCATCTCTCTCCCTCTCTCTCTCTCTCTCTGCCCCATGCTGCAGTTGCTGAAACTTCACCCTTTAGCTTTGGACCATACTGCAGTTGCTTCACCAGGGAATCTTCTATTTCTTGACTTCTTGTTCTTTGAGCTGTGTCCCTCTAGCTCAGCCCCTGGCTATGACATGCTACCGTTGCCTCAGCAAGGAATATTTCATCTTTTCCCATTCCCTTTTTGTTTCGTGAACTCTATCTCGCTGTCATTATAATTCTTTCTTATCGTACGATGGATATCGTTGGTCTTGTGATCGTACATTCCGTAGTCTCTTATCTTCTTTTCAAAATCATGACTCAATGTATGCATCGCGGAGAAGAGGATGATAGTTCTTTGCCATTATCCGGGGAAGAGTTGACAGCTATCCCTTTTCCAAAGGTCCAGCTCGCAAAATCCTCAACTTGTGCTATTTGCTTGGAATACTTTCGACACGAGGAGCATTGCATGGTGTTTCCAGTTTGCAAGCATATGTTTCATGCCCGGTGCATTGATCTTTGGTTGGCAAAACAACTCACTTGCCCAATTTGTCGTACCCCGTGCAAAGTTTGAGTGAGTCCCGACGCTGTCTAGTCTAACAGAAGTTCAGGTTCTTCTGGTTTCTAGCTCTGTCAAAATCCCATGGCTAGTAATGCTGTCTAGTATAACTCAAGTTCAGGTTCATATTGTACTCTATCATCCATTTGAAATATACTGAAAATTTGATGTGGTAGAGTACCAATTGGAACGCATAGCTTTCTCCGCGTTTATTTATCCTAGAGGTTTGCGTTTATTTATTCTAGAGGTTTGCTACAGGCACTAACACTTGTACCAACAATAACCTGTATTGCATGGTTGAAGGCTTATAAAGTGCTTGACAAAATTGCCAACTGAAGAACAAAAGAGCATTGATACAACACCATGATAAATCCAATTCAAGAAACGAAACAGCATAAGAAAAACACATGAAATCCTAAAATCTAGAGCTTTCTAATGGTGCTATTATCTAAATTCCAGTAGAACCAAACCCACCAGCGCCCCTAACAGTGGAATCCAAATCCTCAACCTCCACCACATCAGGCATCATGATTACCTGAATTATCAGCTGCGCAATCCGATCACCAACCTTCACTTCAAAATCGATATCTGAGTGGTTGAAGAGGATGACCCCAACTGGACCCCTGTAGTCAGCATCTATCACGCCCGCTCCAACATCGATTGAATGCTTCCATGCCAATCCAGATCGTGGCGCTGCCAAAAACCATCAACCCAATTGGAAAAACATTAATTCAAACCCAGAACGCCAATTGTTATGCTCCAAGCCACTCAGAAAAGAAACACACAAATTCGTGCGGATCACCTAACTTTTGATATTTTCAAGGCTCACATTACAACAATAGTCCGTGCAAGGGAAGACCTAAAGTTTGTGTTAAGCATACACACTCCAGTAGACTCTTGTTTTGTTTAAGCATATGGTGCCCTCTCTTCCAGCCCGCTTAGCGACAGGGCACTTTCTTTGGCATCACCCAGTTGTACAGAAACAACAATGTTACCTGGTTCGGCAAATCACGTATTTCACGGGCGTGGCCAATTTCCTTTGAGATAGTTAGAAAAGGAGGGGGGAAAAAAAAACGTTGAAAACCCGGACCTCACAATTCTGTCACCCTAAATCTCGCTAACACATTTTCTGAGCCTATCAATACACATTTATCGGAGTAAGAGAGGCAATGAAACAACAATCTCTACCGGACCCTCGAATGCATGCTTGAGGAACAACTGAACATCTTTCTTTGAACAACTGAACATATTGGTACCCTTTTCATCCAGTAATAAGTAAAATGAGTGATACAGTATCTTTTTGTCAACAAAGGCTATTCCCCCATCAATTCAAGCCGATCTTCAACACCAAATTGAGTGAGTGAACTACTGTAACTTGAGGTTAATTTCACAATAATCCTATGTACTATACATATATATAGGGGTTTTCAAGAAAAATATGAGTTAGGTTCACCCATACACAAAAATGGAGAGATGGATTGAAAGAAGGAAATCACCTATACGAGCATACGTTCCTTCTGGAATTGCAATACTCAGATCTGTTGGAACAAGGGCTTTCCCTCTGGCTGGTACTTTGACCTCTGTAGCACTGCATTGTAAATCAAAACACAGTAAAAACATGCTTATCAGGCTCAAGAAATGTGCGTACCATCCTTCAAAACTATCAATATATCAAATATAAGTAATATTCATTTCTCAACTAACAAATGGGAAAGGCTACGATACACAACCCTATTCGGGCGTATCCTATGCACCTACAAAATGTTATGAGTTTTTGGTATAAAAGTATAATACGCACCAATGTGTTACCATTTTTAGTGAAAACGTTACCTATGAATTTTAATGCTAAAAAGATTGCTAGGGAAAATATTATGGATAAATTTGTTAACTAGATTGCTAGTGAAAATATTATGGATAAAATAATTTGGACCACAAATTAGGTGCGTGCTCACCTTTAAGAGGTGCATTGTAAAAAAAACACTCAACATTTCTAACCCTAAATTTGTAACATTTACTATAACCCTAGCTTTCTCCCAAAACTAGAAGAAGGCGATCCAACCCCAAATTACAGTAGTCAGCATTCTACAATCGAAATCATGAATCCGAAACCGATGGAAAGTTTGATTAATACCTAGAAAGATCATAACCAGCGGAGAGAGGGGAAGCTCGAGAGGGCAAAACAGCTTTCTCAGAAAGCTTCTTCACTTTCAGAAAAGGGTTCGTGACCGAATTGGTGGTTCCATGGACGCCGTTCTGATCAATCTTCTGAACCTTTTGGGTGGGTTCTTTGACTTCGCAACCGTTGATTTGTGGGTTTTGATCGGTCATTGCGAAGGATTCGAGAGAGTAATTGATATGGGTATTTGCTAAAGAGTGGGACTGGTTGGAGATGGAGACGTGGATTTATAGAGAGGGAGTAATTGCCGGCGGGAAATCTGTTCTGCGAAATGGCGCCAAATGTTCCCGCCATTGGTTTAATCATTGATGGGCTTGGGAGGAGAAACTGCCTCGGTGGAGACCATTTTTGGGGGGTTCTGCTCAACTTTCAATGCTAAAAGATGGAGCTAGCTAAGATATTGTATCCCGTAATATTAACCACTCAATGGTCTAACGTTAATTATAAGAAGACGTAACCAAAAAAACATGTACGTAATAGGAACCACAAAATGGCTAATATTATCAAATCTCGAAATGACATAACATTTACCAAAATAAGGCAGGACAGCTTCAAGATCACTTTTTTTACAGTATCCCCCGTTGTTCTTCATCATAACATTAATCACTCAAAGAACAATAGAAGAATGCCGAACGTAATTTTCGAATCCGATTGCAAACTATTCAGCTGGTGTTTAGCCGTTTGGCATGAGAATAGTGAACTATACATCTATACATTACAACCAGTTAGTTTTTGTTTTTTTTTTTTAAGAATAGCAAATTTTATTTATGAAACAAAGAGGGGCCAGAGGCCCTAACAGCAGCAAGCGCTAGTTCTGCTAGCCAAGAGGGAAAGTCAAACCTCTGACTTTTTTTCTAACCAGTTAGATTTAAAGAAAATAAATAATATGAAAATTGTTCATAAGTTTGGATGAATAGAAAGGGCGATAAACAGTCAGATATTTTATTTTAATTTTAATTGTGAACATTATTTTTTTATTTTTTTTTGTTTCTATCTGAATTAGTGGAAAAATCATTTTTTTTTCTCCAATTTCAAGGTGCAAGTGAAAGGTCCAACGAGTCAAATATTGTAAGGGCGTGAGTTGATCATTTATTCTATGATTTGATTATTCTCTTATTAATTGGAAGAGATAATTCAACATTAAGGGAGTTGCTAACGTGGAATGCCAGGAATAGAATTAATAAACAAATTGAATAATTGATTGTCTAAACTCGGTTTGCAAAGTTATGAGACTAAAAAAATTGTTTTAATCTACCACAGGGTGAGCTAATCCCAAAGGGTTTTAATCAAATAATGGCAAGTCTATATATCGAGTAGTTTAAATCTCTTACGTACCACAAATCGAATATGCCGAGTTGCAGTTAATTCAATGTTGATTTAAAATCTTAACATAAACAAATTGAACAGCTGATTGTCTAAACTCGGTTTGCAATTTTTTGAGATAAAAAAAAAATTGTTTTAATATACCTTAGGGCATCCTTATCAGGAGCACCAAACTTTTTATCAAATTTAACTTCAAAAACACCTTTTACAAATTTAGCAAGTCACTTATCCAAAATTCCCAAAATCAGACTCTTTATCCAAACTTAGAGAGGTTAGTGAACAGTAACTTAACAAAGGTGGGGTGTTACTGTAGCAAAGCTACAAATTTAACAAATTTGTAAAAGATTTGTTAAGTCTGATTTTGGAGGGTTTTGTTACATTTCACTCATCAAATTTAACTTTCAAGCAATTTGTTAAGTGTGATAATGATGCTCTTAGGGTGAGCTAATCCCAATGAGTTTTAATCGAATCATTGCAAGTCTATATCGAGTAGCTTAAATCTCTTACCTATCTCAAATCAAATGGCCTTGTTCTCCAATAGATTTTAGGTACATTTTAGGTACATTTTATGAAAATCTCATAAAATGAACATTTTATGAAGGGGTGATAAAATGGAGTTGTTTTTTCAACTGATAAAATGTAGTGTTTTTCTTATAGATTTTAGGAGGATTTTATAAAAATCTTATAAAATCACTTTTACATTTTATGTATTGAGATTGGAGTGTCATAAAATGTGAGATTTTATGAAACAAAAATCAGTTGAAGAACGAAATAGGAACAACAAAATGGCGTAATATTATCAAACCTCGAAATGACGTAACATTTACCAAAACAAGGCAGAATAGCTTCAAGATCACTTTTTTTTACAGTGTCCCCCATTGTTTCTCATCGTAACATTAATCACTCAACGGTATAACCTCATCAACTCTGCGGGGTTAAAAAAGTGGTCTTGTCTTGAGACTTGGGATTTTGCTGTCACCTATGGTCTCAGGTTTGATTTCTCTTGCTAACAAACTCTTAGGGTCACTGTGTATTATGTCAAGTCGTTACCTCTAAGTCTTCAAAATTAGTTGAAGTGGGAGCAAGCTCACCCGGACATCCGGTTATGAGAAAGAAAAAAAATGGTATACCGTCATTTGCCTTTGGGAAGGTGTAACATATTACGATAGGAGAGACACTATGAGAAGGGATACATTAGAATTTTCCAACGTTGATTTTGTAGATCCGTAAGTTGGTAGCTTTAATTCATGATAGAATTTTATCCTAGTTGTCGATGATAGTCATTTGATCCTATCCAAATGAAAAAATGATGACCAATAAGATAAAATCAAAGGATTACAGTTTAATATTATACACCCGAATATCTGAGCTGTTTCTGATTTATTCTGTTAAGGTAACAGAAAAAATTAACTTGTATTGACATTTATTTCTTCATCCCTCTTCAATATATGGGCCATCCAGTAGAGTAGGGCTCAGATTTTGTTCTTGAAATAGCACCAGAGGGCCAATGGTAGATCTTAGTTTTAATCAAGATGAAACATTGTGGTAAAACGCTGATGGTTTTTCCCTGTCGATTTTTTATTTAGAGGAGAGATTTTTTCCCGTGTTTGCAACGTTTGATTTGGATATAATTTTCCGTCTCTCAGGCTAATCCGTTTGGCTTGTACTCTAGCAAAAGATAGAGGAATGCGAAACGTAATTTTCGAATCTGATTGCAAACTATTCAGCTGGTGTTTAGCCGTTTGGCATGAGAGTAGTGAACTATACATCTATACATTACAACCAGTTAGTTTGTTTTTTTTTTTTTTTAAAGAATAGAAAATTTTATTTATGAAACAAAGAGGGGCCAGAGGCCCTAACAGCAACAAGCGCTAGTTCAGTTAGCCAAGAGGGAAAGTCAGACCTCTGACTTTTTTTTTAACCAGTTAGATTTAAAGAAAATAAATAATATGAAAATTGTTCATAAGTTTGGATGAATAGAAAGGGCGATAAACAGTCAGATATTTTATTTTAATTTTAATTGTGAACATTATTTATTTTTATTTTTTGTTTCTATTTGAATTAGTGGAAAAAGTCATTTTTCCCCCTCCAATTTCAAGGTGTAAGTGAAAGGTCCAACGAGTCAAATATTGTAAGGGCATGAGTTGATCATTTATTTTTACTAGCAAAGGCTTTCTATGTTGACAATTTATATTCTATGATTTGATTATTCTCTTATTAATTGGAAGAGATAATTCAGCATTAAGGGAGTTGCCATCGTGGAATGCCAGGAATAGAGTTAATAAACAAATTGAATAATTGATTGTCCAAACTCGGTTGTCAAATTTATGAGATTAAAAAAATTGTTTTAATCTACCACAGGGTGAGCTAATCCTAATGAGTTTTAATCAAATAATTGCAAGTCTATATCGAGTAGTTTAAATCTCTTACGTACCACAAATCGAATAAGCCGAGTTGCAGTTAATTCAATGTTGATTTAAAATCTTAACATAAACAAATTGAACAGTTGATTGTCTAAACTTGGTTTGCAATTTTTTGAGATTAAAATTTTTTGTTTTAATCTACCTTAGGGTGTCCCAATGAGTTTTAATCGAATCGTTGCAAGTCTATATCGAGTAGCTTAAATCTCTTACCTACCTCAAATCGAACGAGTCAAGTTGCAGATAATTCAACATTGGTTTGAAAACTTAAGAGTTGCAATAAATAAATAAATAAAAACACGTTTTTTTGTAACAAATTAATATTGAATGAAATGTAACAATCAAACACGAAATAAAACTCGATTTGATTGGTTCGTTTTATCATACTACTGCTCTTATGACTCATGCCGACCTGTTAATGGACAAATTACAATGACTCAAGACTACTAAGAGTATCAAAACCTAAAAAATTACCATCATCAAACGAACTCACCAATTTAAAGATTTCTTAAATGTGCCACAGTAAATTTAACAAATTTGGTGACCTACTATTCACTCACCAAAAGAGGAGGGAGGGAGGGAAGAGTAAAAGTTTGAATAGAGGGTCTGATTCTGTGAATTCTTGATAAAGTGACTTGCTACAATTTGAATAGAGAGTCTGATTTTATGAATTTTTTGAAAAGTGACTTGCTAAATTATAAAATGTATTTTTGAGGTTAAATTTTGTATTTTGTATTTTTTTTTTTTTGTGTGCCAAATAAGGATGCCCTAAGGGCAAGACCTAGCCGAGCAAAGTTGTAGAATATCAAACTCGGGTTGGTCTCAAGTCTCAATGGGCCAGGGCCTGTGTAGGGTAGTTCTCTGTAAGGCACATTCGAACCGAACCGTTCATCTCTTCTATTGATGGTTCAGATTCGTTTTGTTCTTTGACCAATAATAGTATATCTGAACCATCGATAGTAGAGATGGACGGTCTGGACGTGCCCTAAAAGGACCGCCCAGCAGGATCTCTCATTTCGATCTCAACACATTTATAACATGGTAAGTATTCCAGATGTGGCAAAATAACACATTTATTGACTGGTCATAAATTTGGAGTTTGTCTTTAATTCTTTTAATAGATGAATCAAATTCGAATGAACTTTTATCTAATCGAGCAACGAATAATTCGTGATCGCTTCGGTTCATCCACATATTGCAGCTACAAAAATGTTAGGGTTGCTGAACAAAGGGGTACTGAAAATGTACTAACGGCATAGAGACCACTTTGGTCCCACAAGAATAATCCGAACCATTAATTAATTTTAACAATAATTTTTTGAGTTTCTCTGAAAAAATCCAACTCAATTGGATATGCGTAAGTGTGTGATACAGTATTTTAATTTCTCATTCAAAATCTAGAATTCTAAATTCTAAATGAAAAAATTAAAGTTTGGATCAATCACTTACACAAATCTAACTGAGCTAATTTTTTTATAGGATCATTCATATAATTATTTTAAAATCATTAAATGGTTCGAATTTTTCGTGTGAAACTCAATATTGAGCTTTGCACGTTGTTAATACAATTTCGGCACTTCTTTGTTCGGTAGGCATAGTCGGGTCCTTGTAGCTATAGGGAGACCCTACTTGATCGAATCTCTCTTGGAAGGAGAAAATTTTGGGTGCTGCATGAGTACCCATTCGGCGATATCTAGAGCACATTTCAACCTTTCAAAAGTGTTTTAGACAGTCTAAATGGCGATGGAGGAATCTGAGCATTTCAAATGACCAAGATGCACACTCGGACACCGCGTTAGTATGTTGTTTAACTTGTTTTGCCCTAAATTTCCCCCCATGGAAGGATTGATTGGAAGATAATCCTGAGGGAGGTTTTTGTAATCTAGCCCTTTAAGTATTTGATATTTTAGTTGGGCATTTGCCCTTGGCTTTATATTCCTCCACTTTGCGTTTCCCACTCCCTCACCGTCTTCAAGCAGTCAATCGAAACAGCAAACACAAAGGGTTTCTTTGGCGTCTATCTCTCTTCTCTCTCTCTACCCGCAGTCCCATCTCTCTCTCTCTCCCTCCTCCATCACCTATGGCCGACAACACAGTATTCGACTCTCGCAACCACCAGATCTCCAAAGGTATATTTCGCATTCACAAAGTCCATTGCCGCTGTCTCCGCCCATTTGTTCACCTTTTTTTGCGTTTCTGATTGTTTCGTGTTTGTGCGGTTCGATTACCAGACGAACTGCTTGTGTCTAGCGCAAAACCCTAATTTTGTTTTGGAGATTGATGCGAGACAGACCTGGTCGTTTTTAATGTCATTTTTGGCGGATTGGAGTTTTGTTAGGTTTTGGGGAATATAGATGACAATGCTTCTCTGCTTTAGTGAATTTCTTCACTTTTCGTGGTTTTTTTTGTTAGAGTAGCTAATTCAGCTAAGGCCACGTAAATTTGAACGATAACCTGTTAAATTAGGGTTTTGCTACATGTTGGGGAATCCCAAGACACTGTTTGGTTGCTGTGTCAAAATCAGTTTTGTAAAATACTTGTCGAAAGTGGATTTTGAAACAGACGATATTTTTTTTTTCCCCTTTTGGAAACAGAAAACAGTCTGTTGTTTTCATTTGAGTTTGTTTTGATTTTAGTTTTTGTTGATTGAAGCTTTCTGGATACGAGGACAGATAGATGATAATGCTTATCTATTTTAGAAAATCTCTTGACCTTTGACGTTTATTTTGTTGTAGTAGCTAATTCGGTTATTTGATGTTGGACGATAGCCTGTCAAATTAGGGTTTGTTAATATGTTTTGGGCAACCCTACGTCCCTCTTTGGCTGCTGTTTTAAAATGGGGTTTGTAGAATAGTTCTCAAAAGTTATTTTCACAAAAATAATAATAAAGTTTTGGTCACAGAAGACAGTCGTTGTCTTCATATTTCGTCCACCTTTCACAGAAATGGATTTCTAGAATTGACAAATATATGCTTACCATGTTCCCTATAATTTCTTTCACCTATTCCACAAATGCTTTCCATGTTCCACAGATTGGACCATTCAGAAGTTTATGCAAACTGTTCTACAAGATTGATAATGAAAACAGCGACCGAAAAGGGTCTCACTATTTTTCCAAGAAATGATTAGGTAGTGGCAAGAGAGGCTAGATCATCGGGCTTTTTGACTTCGAATCTTCCCTAATATCTTCAATTGTCATATAGTGAACCATTTCGGTCGTCAAGGAACAAACACTTTGCCCAATTCTTTTGAATCCCGACTTGTTTTTCCCCACTAACCAATTATGTTACAACCACTGAACAAACTTGGTTGACAAACATAGTTTATGTACAGACCCTAAATCTCTGTAACGATTTGATTTAAATATGTGTTGTAGCTGATTTCCACATTGGTGAATACAGTTACTGAATGTAGTTGTTTAGTAATCTACTGTGTTGCCAAGATATATTTTTGGTTTGTTTTTTTCATTGCATCTCTAGGTTCTCTTGTTTTCTGTATTCTAAGTAATGAGTTTTTTTTATTTGAAAGGTCATTTTCCTATCTTTCATGGCCTTGACGGGTACCAGTTTTGTCCTTTATAACCATAAAATTTCTAACTGGGTTACCAGCTGGGGAATTACTAGATAATTTATTTGATGCGGTATACAAATTCCCACTTGCCCTGATATTTCAATGACAATTATTTGAGATGAAGGTACTTTCAACCTGCATATTTCATATTTAGATTTAAGAGGTTCAGAAATAGCATCTGGTCCATGAGAAGGTTAAGATATTCTTCCAACGAGTAATTAGGTTGTTATTATTTTATGAATAACGAATAAATATAATGTGATGATTCAGAATAAGAAAAGAAGCTTCAATTTTATTGTTGTGGACAGCATTTGAAATATGCTTTTTAATTCCTATATTTCAAGGAATTTGAAACTCAACAGTTAGCAGCATGATTGCAGTGATTAGTGCTTTGAGCAACTACCAGTTTCATTTATTGTTTCACTGTTGATTATGTAACGACCTTGATCACATTGTTCTCTAATTGAAAGAATAATATCGTTTGGAGAATGCTGAAGGCATGTCAGGTCTGTTTTTCCCATTTCAATCCATTCAGCTTTTGGAAAATGATACTCATTGTCCTCCTTAGACAACCAAGTCGAGAATTCCGTCACATTTGATTTGTATAGGCTTTTCTACTCCATTACCAGTTTTTTGGTTGTTATATACAGATGTGCATGGATCTGACAATCCGATTCCGCTTTCACCACAGTGGCTTCTTCCGAAGCCAGGGGAGAACAAGCCTGGAAATGTAACTGGGGTGGGTTATCGTCCCCTCATTTGTTTTACGGAATCTAGTCTATCATAGCCTGTTTTTCTCTAAAGAATTTTGCTGTGGAAATTGATTTATGATAATTCTAGAAATTCACCTCTTTAGGAGTGCTTGCTCTTCTGCTTCCAGTGCGTTGCTCCATTAGATTATCCTGCAACTTGCAACTCGGTTGGAGGTTCTATTTTTTCTCATTTGCTCTCTGTATGCAGGAAAACAATTTCACCCCATCTCCAGGTTATGTAAGTCCAGCAGATGTGATGAAGAAAAAAGATGTTTTCAGGCCATCTGTGCTTGATATGGATTCTGATCGTCGCGATCGCTGGCGTGATGAGGAAAGAGACACCAATTCCTCCATCCGTAGGGATCGTTGGAGGGAAACTAATCATGATCAACGCCGTGAGAGCAAATGGAACGCAGAAACTAATCATGATCAACGCCGTGAGAGCAAATGGAATGCAGAAACTAATCATGATCAACGCCGTGAGACCAAATGGAACACGCGTTGGGGCCCTGATGACAAGGAGTCGGATAGTTTGCGTGATAAGTGGGTGGACCCTAGTAGAGATGCCGACACGCCTCTTGATAAAGGGTTGTCTCAACTTACTCCTCATGCAAAGGATGAGAGGGAAGGAGAACATTATAGGCCATGGAGACCCAACACTAACAATCGAGGAAGAGTGGAACCGCCACCTCATCACCCCACCCCAATGCCAAACAAACAGGGCCCCACGTTTGCATATGGTCGGGGACGTGGTGAAAATGCTGTACCATCCTCTTTACATGATCGTGGAAGGGTTGGCCCTAGTGGAAGCTCTATGAACCGTTCACAAATCCATTCTCAACCGTTTGCGACCACCTTGGAAAAGGGTGAAATTGGACAAGGAGAATCTCCCCCCTTGAGATATAGCAGGACAAAATTGCTTGATGTGTACAGGAGGACTGACATCAGCTCCTGCATGAAAATATTAGATGGTGTTGTGCCTGTGCCTTCTCTTACACAGGAAGAACCATCAGAGCCTCTTGCATTTTGTGCACCTACTCCCGATGAAATGGTACATAGACTGTTTTTCTTATTATTGTATATTTTAATCATTTTTATGGCATATTGGCATCTCTTTTGCTGCTGTATTTATTGCTTCACTTCTTGAGCAGGTTACTTTGGAGGGAATTGAGAAAGGGGATATTATAAGCAGTGGTGCACCTCAGATTTCTAAGGATGGGTCCATTGGTAGAAACTCCAATGATTTTGCGAGGCGACCCAAGCTTGGTACTGAATGTGTCCATCTTTTGTAATCCCAAGTATTTTAGTGTTGTTTCTCGTATCCTTAACAAGTGTCGGATGTGGCTGCGAGCAGGTAGTAGAGAAGATTTGCCATTCGCTGCTGATGATTATAAAGGTGAAAATGTTGGCAATTCCAAAGGTGGTCATGTAAGCCACACAGAAGGTTTGCCCTCCTACAGGCTGGATGCAAAAGTGGAAACCAAGCAGGATCAACAGATGTATTCTGACGATAAACTGTATCCTGGAGGTATATTAATATGGAGATCACAGTATTAATTTATCCTTTCTGCGAAACTTAAGTGCTATGCTGGATGGTGATTCAATGCCATGTGGTTGGTTCTGCCAAAACGATTTAGTGGTCAAATTCAATTTTTAAATCACAATGGTTCAACTATATTTGAAAGTTGAATGGTTCAGGATCGAAGATATACAATTTGATGGTTGTAAACTGCAATCCTCTGGTTTCCATTTCTTGATTGAGAATGTTTTCTCTGGATGAGTTCTATTTGACTGGTTTGCCAATTCTTGATTCAAAACGTTTTATCTGGATGAGTTTTATTTACCGCTATGTCATTTTCCCCCCTTTTTAGATTTGAGTTTTATTTACCGCTATGTCATTTTCCCCCCTTTATTTTTAGATTTGCTCATTATTCTAATCAATTATATGATTCTCAGATTTGAGAAAAGATGGCGGTCGTTACAGCGCGGAGGAGGCGGCTATCAATAGGGACACAATTGCGCACGGAAATTCTTCTGTACATCCTGGCACAGCATGGCAATCCTCATCAATTGCAGAACATTCAAATGTGACCTTGCACGATTGGAGAGAGATTCCGGCTGACATCAGGTCAAGAAGTTCTGACATAGGCTGGCTACAGTCACGGAAAGATCTGAACAATGAATGGGGATTTGGTTTGGCAGATTTGTCTTACCCAAAGGATGAATCGAAATGGCAGCTTGGTGGGGATCCGACTATTAGAAGGAAGCCATCTGCAGTCGTAGACAAGGAACAAGAAACCATGAAACTTTCACAGACTTCTCCAGAGGACCTGCTTCTTTATTATAGAGATCCACGGGGTGAAGTTCAAGGCCCTTTCACTGGCAGCGACATTATAGGGTGGTTTGAGGCTGCATATTTTGGCATAGATTTGCAAGTTCGCCATGCAAATGCGCCGCCTGACTCACCATTTTTGCCACTTGGTGATGTTATGCCTCATTTACGAGCAAAAGCCCGGCCTCCGCCTGGATTCAGTGCACCAAAAGATAATGAACTTGCGCAAGGATCTAGTAGGCCAAACTCCAGCACCATTGGGAAGCTTCATGCAAGTTTAAGTGATGTTGATATGGCGAAGGTTGAGGAAAGATATAAACAAGGCTCAACAACAGAAGCTGAAAATAGGTTTTTGGAGTCCCTGATGTCTGGTACAACGAGTAACATGAGCGCTTCTCCGCTTGAGAAGTTTGCTTTCTCCGAAGGTTCTCAGCCTCACCGCAACCTAATCGATTAACGAAATACTTTTGTTCAGTTGTAAAGCATGATGGAATTTTCTGCTAGTGTTCTTTTCCTTCATGTTCTTTTCTATTGAGTTACTATGATTTCACATGGCTGTTTGACCTGATCCTGTGTACTATTTTCACACTTTGCAGGTCTGCAGGGATATATGGGGAATAATTCTAGTGGTATGCCTCCCATGGGATTGGGAAGTGAGGACAACCTTTACTTATTGGCCAAAAGAATGACGCTTGAACGGCAAAAGTCTCTACCCAGTACCTATCCATATTGGCCGGGGAGGGATGCAGCACCAATGGTTCCTAATGTAGGTATAGCCCAAGACCCACATCCAGCACTGATGTCACCAATTGGTGATAATACTCAATCTCAGAATTTGATGTCCATCCTCCAAGGGTTACCTCCTACCTCTGGCTTCAATACTGGAGTTGGTGGTCGGCCAACTTTCCCGGTCCAAGGTGGCCTGGACCAACTTCAGGAAATGCTTGAGCTACATCAAAGACAAAATTTCCCTCCCCAAGCTTCATTTGGGATCCAACAACAGAGGCTCCAACCGCAGAGCCAACCCTCTTTACCAGATTTGCTAGCTCAAAACATAGATAACTCTTCTGGCATTTTAAGACCTGAAAAACTACTCTCTTCTGGTCTTGCTCAAGATCCCCAACTATTAAGTTTGTTGCAACAACAGTACTTATTGCAATCGCATTCCCAGGCACAAGTTCTTCCGTCTCAGCAAATTTCGGTATTGGATAAGCTCTTGTTGCTTAAGCAGCAACAGAAACAGGAAGAACAGCAACAATTGTTGCGGCAACAACAACAATTGCTCTCTCAGGTCTTGTCAGATTATTCCCCTCACCAGCGTTTTGGTGAGCAATCTTATGGACAGATACAGGCTTCTGCAGTGCCATCTCAGGAGTTTTTTCAGATGGGTTCACAGATTCCGGTGACAAAGGTGCAAGATGAACACAACGTTAACTTAGCTAATCTTCATCCCAGTGTTTCTCGGGATTTCAGTCACAACTTTGGATCCGTGGCTTCTTCTACGCATTTGGCACATCAAATTTTGCCACATCAAATTTTTGGGAATACCACCATTCAACAAAATTCGGGTACTGCCCTGCCGGAGCAAATTGATAACATTCAACAAAACGATTCGTTACTTTCATCAACTGCGGTTAATAGCTTACCCCAATCTGAGCTGGTTAATAAATCTCCACAGGAGCAGATGTTGGAAAACGTTTTGAGAACCAATAAACCTATTACAACGTCTGAGGCTGCTGTGGAGAGTCTGCCTTCGGAACATCCAGCAAAATCTGTTGCGGTAGAACGTGTGACGAATTTTGAGAATGAATCTCCGTTGCCTGATCAAGGAAATGATATGATTATTCCACATACCGTTGCTCTTGAGGAAGCCCAAGTTGAACTAGAACAACAAAATGAAGAGACGTCCGAGATGAAAGAAGTGAAAAATGTTGAAGTGCGCGAAGTAAAGAAAACTTCTGACAAGAAGTCCAAAAGGCAAAGGGCTTCCAAGGCACAACCCTCTGACCAGGCGAAGGGAGCTTCTAAAGCAACAACATTGCAACAATCGAAGCCATCTGGAACTGAAGTTTCTAATCTTGCTGACACCACGAACGAGATAAATATTGGCTTAGGAGAAATACTTCATGGAACATCTCTACCAGAAACTACAGAAAGCAAATCTGAAGTTGGCAAGATTGATATAGTGGATAATCAACAAGTTAAAGACTCATTTCCTGCTAGTTCATTCAAAGATGGCGCTGAATCTGTGGATGTAAAAGGTGATTCCAGAACAATTGGGAGAGCTTGGAAGCCTGCTCCCGGTTTCAAGCCAAAGTCACTGTTGGAAATTCAACAAGAGGAACAGAGAAAGGCACAAACAGAAATGGAAAATTCAGAGATCTCAACGTCTGTTAATCCCATTAGTTTCTCCACTCCTTGGGCAGGGGTTGTCGCCAGTTCAGACCACAAAGCAGATGTATATAATGCTGAAATGAATTCGGGCAAACCTGAAAGTAATACAAATCAAAAGAACAAGAAAAGCCAATTACACGATATTATGGCAGAAGAAATTTCAGCAAAATCTAAAGAAAGGGATATGGAAGTTTATGATGGTATTTCCTTCCCGGTGAATGCTCAGTTGGATTTGGTTGATGATGATGACTTTATCGAGGCTAAAGACTCTAAAAAGAATCGCAAGAAGTCGGCAAAAGCTAAAGGGGTTGGAGCTAAGGCTTTGGTGCCAATTTCGTCTGCTGACGTGTCTGTTGGATCGAGTGCCAATGAGAAACACAAGGGTTCTCGCCAAGTGCTTCAACAGGAGAAGGAAGTGTTACCGGCTGTCCCTTCTGGTCCTTCTTTAGGAGATTTTGTAGTTTGGAGAGGGGAATCTGCAAACCCTCCCCCTGCCCCAGCTTGGTCCTCTGACTCTGGAAAACTTCCAAAGGCTGCATCATTGAGGGACATCCTAAGGGAACAGGGGAAAAAAGATTCGTCTGTCCCACGCCAACCCCTAATTCCTACTCAGAAGCCCCAGCCACCTGAACCCACCCGTGGAAGTGGTTCTTGGTCACTTTCTGCATCATCTCCAGCCAAGGCTGCATCTCCTATCCAGATTGTTTCGCATGCTTCTGGTCAATCAAAAAATAAAGGAGATGATGATCTCTTCTGGGGTCCTTTGGATCAACCAAAGCAGTATGACATCTTCTCTCTTTCTTTGACCTCTGTGTCGTATGCTTCTGTAGATTCCATACTAGGTAGATCAGTTTTGTTTAGGATTGGTTCTTTGCTTAGATTTACACTCTTGTCAATTAAGTTTAGTCTTTTTCTGTTCAATGTCTATGATTTGGACTGAACTGTTTTTGTAGCAATCTGTTAATTGTTTTTTCATTACCCATCTCTATCAAAGAAACGTGCAGAATCTGAAATATGGTATAGAGTCAATATGTTGTGTTTTCCTAACACATATGGACATGTTCAGAGCTCAGACCACTAATCCTATAAGGCTAGAACAAAGTAGGCTTGGAATGGCAATTTGCATACATATATTCCCCTAGATTTTTTATATTGTTCCCATTTAAGAGATTCTAGGCATGGTATAAAGTGTCCAAGAAGCGCTGAAATTTTTGAAAAATGCAGTGTTTCAATGAACATCACACAATCATGTCTCCATGCCTATAGGAAGAAGGCTATTGGTTTTAGTGACTATTGTTATAATCCGTTACAGTGATTAAGAATGTGGAACGTATAGCTAAGAGTATGTTTTCTGCATGCAGGTCGGATTTTCCTCATCTTGCAGGCCAGGGCAGTTGGGGAACCAAAAGCTCCCCTGGGAAAGGGACTTTTGGAGGTTCATTGAGTAAACAGAAATCTACTGGAGGCAGACCTGCTGAGCATTCTCTTTCATCATCACCTGCCTCTGCTCAATCATCAATGAAGGGGAAAAAGAATGCCACGAGTAAGCATTCAGGTAAGTCATTATAGTTTGTTGTTCCAATATAAAAGCTCTTTTGGTTGGATACTCTCATGATTTAAGGATATAAATGGCCTTTTACCCTTAATTCCTTGCAGAGGCCATGGGCTTCAGAGATTGGTGCGAGAGTGAATCTGTCAGGCTTATTGGTTCAAAAGGTATCAGATTGTGTTTTGCTGTTTTTGGATTTGGTTACAGAAAATGAGCAAGATATAGAAAATTGATGGGTCTAACTGCTCATAATAGTGGTTAGATGCTTTAACTTTTCGATTTCCTCTTCTTTAACCAAATCCCTTGTCCAAATATTTTAGTGGGCGTGGAAGAATTTATTTGTGATTGCTGGGTGAATTGGCCTTGTTTTGTGCTTTTCTTCAAATTTCAATAGCTGGTTCAGTGAGTTATTGTATCAGAATTTACTATCTGACGCATATTGTCAAGAATGCTGGGACATTAGTCTTTAGCGTATTATACCGAATTCAGATTAGGGGAAAACTTGAAAATTTGAGGGCAGTTAGGGAAGTTGCATTGACCTATGACATTTGCTTTAATTTTTTCTTTATTAGATACAAGCTTCCTGGAATTCTGTGTCAAGCAACCCAGATCGGAGGCTGAGGAGCTTCTAATAGCGAACCTTGGCAAAAAAGATCCTGACCACAAGTTCATTGACAAGTTCCTCAACTACAAGGATATGTTGCCAGAAGATGTCCTTGAGATAGCCTTCCAAAGTCGGAATGATCGTGGGGCCCCTGGATTTGGTGCCAGAGAGATGAGTTCCGACAATGGAGATGTGAGAGACTCTGATCAAGGCAATAATAATCCATCGGGTCCCGATGAGTCCAAAGGGGGAGGGAAAAAGAAAGGAAAGAAAGGGAAGAAGGTGAGCCCAGCAGTTCTGGGATTCAACGTTGTTAGCAACCGAATCATGATGGGGGAAATCCAGACCGTTGAAGAATAGGAAGGTTTGAAGGCAGTTTACTTGTAAATACGTCTGTCTAATCTAAAGAACTGACTTTAATGGTTTCTTTACGTTGGGATTTTGTTTCTTTTTTGGTTTGCATCATAGAGCAGTAGCGGCAGGACTAATTGAATCCAGGCCAAGCGATTTTGTGAAGCACACAATATGTTACTTTAGAACCTTATTGGTTTATGGAAGTGCGTTCAATATAAATCAGTGTAAACTGTTCCGTTTTCACTTGTTTTGTGAATTTTGGTCTCTCATGCATTGTGGAATTTAATCTGTTGGCTCTCCTGTTTTGATTTTACTCGGGGAGAATTTCACGGTAACAATTTCCTTGGACCAAATTGCATATAGTAGTTATATTTCTGGGCATGCAACTCTTTACAACATCATCATGAAGTTGAGATTCTAAAAACGAAGGGCATGAGGTAAAGATAACTAGGCCTAAACTAGCATTGAGGTCCGATTTTGCGAGAATGTCTGCACATGCGTTAGCTTCCATGAACAAATGTTTGATGGAGCTCGAGTGGAACTTCTCCAATAGCAACCTGCAGTCAGATTGAAATAGTGGGTGATGAGTATTTCCTGATCCTGGAGCAAAATGTATTACTTGCAATGCATCGATTTCCACATCAAGATTGCGGATTCCATTTTCACAAGCTAAGTTTGAGCAATTGCTCCTTCTGTGTTTTTACTTATGCCGCCCATCAATCGGTCTGGACCAACCCACAGATAATTGGGTTCGAACTTTCGTTGCGTGGGGTTTAGAACAGATGTCGTGCCATTCTCAAGCTCGGCCAATGAGGTCTTGTAGCGTGAACAATTTATGTGGGGGTGTGATGGAAATGACGACGATTGTCCTATAATTTTGCGGTCACACTTAGTAGCTTTCAGAGGTCCTTGCGCCACCTTCTCCCGGCGGAACCAATTCTCTCATACCAAAAATTGGCATTTCGACCATTATGAATGGAACACCGTCGGACTGAGTCAGACCTAGCCTAAAAAGCTTATGGCCTTCGACAAAGCTTCTAATAGCCCATAAAAGCCTCCCTCTCTTGGGTTGATCTCCAGTTGAGTTTGGCTTAAGAGCAAAACCAGCAGCTAAAGGGTGACTTTAGGCTTTAGCTAAAGTAACAACAGAATTCATGGTGCAGCAGTCTTATGTATTATACAATTGGCTACAGTATTTTGTATACTATTCCGGAGCCGAAGAGTTGGAAAATACTTATAATCCCTCAACCAACTTTTTCTCATCTCTCTCACTCTACATTTATTCTCTTTCTCTATCTACTTTATATACTTCTATAGGAGTATTTTATAGAGATGGAAAATGTAGTAAAGAATATTGTTGCAGCGTTGAAAGAGATATGAGTAGTTAAAAAGGAAAAATGCACAATGTTCATTCGTAGTTTTGGCTCAAAATGTACCTAAGCTGTTGTACATGAAGGGTTACTTTGTTGGCTTCTTCGGTACGTACGTTTGATTCGAGTAATTATTCAACGTCCCGGTAGTACCACATGTCATTGGCTACTTGATACTTCTAACCATTTACGTAGCGACAAATCATCCGGTAGGAACATTTATCATTCACTTTTGTTGGGTAGTTGGGAGACAATGAGTGACCCACATAGTGTGGTGCCGATCTTTTATTTGTGAGGAGTACCACATGACATTATCATAGGGTGCTCTGAGAGTACCCAATAATTAGCCCTAAGCCACCTAAACATTTGTCCCGAGTCACCTTATCCCATCCCACTAAATGATGTTTTTTGTTAGATGAAATGGACCCCCACAAAAAATCCCGGTTAATCCTATCCAATCTGTTTTTGGGTTTCTTAGAACAGGTCCAGGGGATGGAAATGGTGTAGAGCCACTTGATGCCTCGTCAAATCCAACTGCTAATACCAGAAAATGGATGATCGGAACTACCTGAGTGTGCCGGAATTTTCCAGAAGGTCAGTTTGATTGTGTGTGTGTGAGAGAGAGAGAGAGAGAGAGTTTGCTCCGCTGATCGAAATAATTTTTTTTAAAGTCATTGTATTGCAAACCGAAAATAGATTTTGGGATGGAAGTAGTTGCTGAAGTAGGGTTGAGAAAGTGGAGGAGAATGAGGTGGAGGGAAAGTTAGTTAATATTTGAAACCCTTTCATTCTTTTAGGTCAAATGGGGGTTGAAAAAATAGTTGGGAATTGGTTGGGGGGTTAAAAAATTAGATCACAACGGAGTTGAAAATAACATAGATAGTTGAATTGAGATTGAAAAAGTAATTAAAAGTGATGTGGTGGAAAAGTTAATTAAGTTTAGAACTGTTTGGTTCTAAAATAGAACTAACCACTGGAACCTGAATTCTATTTTAGTACCAAAAGCAACTTTTTGGTGCCAAAATATGGCAATGACTGTAGCCATTTTGCATTAGATTTGCTCTTATAACCCACCATTGGAGAGGAGATGCCAAATTTTGGCACCTAAAGTTAGTGCTAAAAGTAGAACATGGCTATTATCCATCCCCATTGGACTTGCTTGTGTGACTGATTGTGCTCATCAAAAGTACATATCGATTGGAAATAGATATTGACGTCCTGGTGAATCTTGTCACAAGAATTTTTACTGATGAAAGCAAATTGAATAGCACAAGTCATTGTTTCTTTTTTTGTAATTCGGAATATTATATAATTAAATAAACTGTAAGTTACAACGAACAGCTCCACCACAGTTGGAGGTAGCAAATGTGAGTTTTCAAAGGATCCTATAAATTGTGACTCCCCAGATATTGCGCCGAATACCACCACCACCACAGTTGAGATGGCAAATGTGTCTGTTTGCGACACTGGTCTTACTTAAAACTTTGTGAATCACAACTTCTGCACAACACTAGTCAAAATCATTTACGTCCATTTATATGCCCATTTGCAGTAACTTCGTCCCACAACCCAACTTTCGGTACATGCTCAAACAGCTGCCATGGGTTTCCAATTTTGATAACTTATTTATGCCTCACGTCAATCCAGTATAGGGCAACTCCAGAAGCTTTACTGCCTTTTTCCCCAGGAAACATTTCATTCAACAATCACGTCGTTCTGTACGAAAATGAATGCGAAAAGAAGTATACAAATGGAGATGGCAACGTTTCGTTCGCTGGAACCATATTCTTGAAAATAGATAGTACAAAATAGGAAGGAAAAAAAATAGCTTTAAGACCATGAATACCAAATTTTGCTAATTCATTCTGCTCAGTAGAAGCATTGTTTGATCATAGACAAACTCATATGTCCAGACATAATATTAGCTACTTCATCATAGCAGACATACTAGTAGGCAATTAAACCAAAAATCAGATGCATAATGTCAACAAAGTAACAAACCCAGAACCGTTGCCGAACGTCGTCAAGAGTAATTCATAGAGTCAAATACTAACAACAAGAACATGCCCAAAAGTAGAATTACTAACAGTGGAGCAAAGTCTCAGAGACATTCCACAATAAGTGGAAATTCGCAGACAATCACCATGGCATCAGGTCTGACCGCCCGTCCGCTTTCTCTCATCATTGATCGAATGCATCAAACGTACAACATTTGAAAACTAGACTCTAGCTTGTCAATCCAGAAAAATACAGTCATTTGATTCATTCAAAAGCCATTACACTCGCCTCGTATTTAAAATCGGACAATTTTTTTTCCAAAACCTAACAAAATTTCAACCGAAATCCTGAGGAAAACAATTTTTATAGCCTGAGAATGGCATCAGATAATAAGCGGAGTTTGTAGTCTTCATAAAAACTCAGAGTTAAGCATAAAAATTGTTTTCATCATTTGCCATCCCATTCTACAAGACAGATAAATCAAATAAAATTAAAGACCATAAGAAAATTCCAAAGCCACATGCTACGCTAATCTAAAGAAAATTTAAGCACTCGATAAAAACCCTTTTTTCTTTTTTATATCGGCAAAATTATTCAATTCGTAGAAGAAACTCGATAAGGTCCGTCGAGTAGGGGAGCCCAATAAACACACTTATCGTCGTAAAATTAAAATAAAAAATAAAAAAATCAAAGCAGTAGTAAAAATCGAATTTTTTTTTCCAAGCAAGGAAATCTGAAAAATAAATAAGAGCAGAACTAGAAAGAAAAAAAATTCTAAGAATATTGGCATCAGACAATAAGCGGAGATGTAATCAACACGATGAATTCAGTGTGTAGGATAAGATAATATTCATCATTTGCCATTTTTTCCTAAATAAAAAAATAAAAAATTAACCCACAATTCCAACGAATGTTACGAATGCCCAGAAGACAACAATCGAAGAAAATAATAAAGCAATCGACAAAAAATGGAGATTTGAATGTAGGTGAGTCCATTTGACCCAAGGCAATAAAAGTAAAATTACGCAATGGGTTGGTAAGCCAACCTTGAATCGATTTCTGCATCCGTTATATCCCCTCGTGTATTCAGATTTGCAATTCGAGGAGAGGGTAAACAAATGCAAAACAAAGGTAATTAGGAAAGCAAAATCAAAATTGATATTAAGCCACAAAAAAAGAACACGAATTGAATCGTCGGCAATCACAGAATCGTAATTTTATGTATATGCATACATACGATGCGAACTACACGAAGATGGATGCAGGTGTATATACCGAATTGAAATTAAGAGATCTGAAAACCCTAAGAATCATTCAGATTGAGAAGTTTAGGAGGTTTGGCGACGGCGAGTGAAGTTTAAATAAGGGTTTTTAGAAAATTAGGGTTTCATACCTAATACGGAGAGGGCTTTGGAGTAGTCAGAAGTAACGTGTGAAGTTGGGCTCAGACGATCTAATAAGTCCAGGATAGGGCTTTGGAAAATAGGCCCATATTTGTCAGAGAATTTAGGGCCCTTGTTTAAGAACCTTTGGGTGGGAGAGTAACGGAAATTGGCCCACACCACGATAAGAAACGGTGGCGGGGTGTTTGGGAGCCCACTTTTCAGTTTTTTATTTTTTACTTTTCGGTTTTTTAGCTTTTTGGATTATGATCAGAATGTGTTTTCAATTTGAGAGGAGTGTTTGGAAGAAATGTGGAGAATGCATTTTGCAACAAGTATAGTGTTTAGGAGAATAATGATGATAATGAGTTATGAATTGATTGTTTACCATTTTGCCCTTGTTAATTTATTTTGGAAAAAAAAAATTGCTATTCAGCCTTCTTTTTTTTTTTTTTTAAAAGTCTCCCATAATACAAATAATTTACTATAAAATGGAAAACCCGATTGCCTGGCATTTTAATTTCAGAACCATTGGTCTATTAAAATATCCTTCATCTTCCTCTTCCGCATTCCATCTCTCTCTCTCTCTCCTCTCAACACACATAAATCAACCAAAAATCCAAATCAACATTTTCGATGAACACAAATCAATTGTTTTCCATGAACACAAATCACTCTCTCTCCCATTTGGGTTATTTTGTCCTTCCACTTCTCCCTCAACATAGATTCGGGCATAGCTGATCCTTTTACAACTTCAAGCAAAAACTCAGGTTTGAGTTCAGAGGCTATCTGACGACTAGAGCCTCAAAAACTCGGATTTTGAGTTCTGACTTCGTACACAACTTCAAGCAAAAACTCTGGTTTGAATTTTGAGTTCAAGCAAAAACTCATATTTTTTTTAGCCGAAGTGGTAATGAACGATTTTTGTGGTGGAAAAAAGGGGATCTACAGGTAGAGGGGTAGAATGGAGAGTAGAGAATTGAGAGGAAAATGAGAAAGAGAAACGAAAAGGAGCTCCACAACTATTTTTGTCTTTTGCTCTATAAAGTGAAAATTGAAAAAGTTGTTTTGAGAGAATAGGTTTTGGGACTTGTCGCCCAAACACCCAAAATCTGAAAATGGGAATATGAAAACGTGAAAAGGGGTCGGCCAAACACCCCCAACAACACGTGACCCATCTATTCATGTTCGGCTGCACATACCTGAAGAAAGTCTAAATGTTTGGTTGCACATACCTGAGGTGGGTTGGGGAGCTAGGTCTTAAGTCTTGCCTCAAACACACGGGTTGAACACACATGATGGGTGACTTCGCGTCAACGCACAACGTGGTGTGGTGCCACAACGTCGAGAAATCCATTCTTCACCATACTCCATTTCACCCAAACCCTTCCAAATGAGCATTTTCAGTGCTAGGAGGGTACCACGTGGTACCCCCTCGGCACATCTAGGCCGTCCATATTGGTTTTGGACTATACGAATTTGGAGAGAGAGAGAGAGAGAGATTGTAATCTTTTTCTCGCTTCCATCGATATAAGACAACGTATGACCCAGGAGTACATCATTTAACAAATGAACTTTTTTTTTTAAATAATTCTTGTAGATATAATATGGCAGCTCAAGTGGCAATATGAGCGAGTTATAAATCTAAATTTAGAGTTCAAAACTTGACAATATCTTAAATCAAGCTAGAACAGAGAAATTATTGGTGCAAAAATTCGGGAGTCTTCGAGAAACTGAACGTCTTGATGATGGAACTTGCTTCAAGACACGTTACTATGTCGCTTTTCGAAAAAAGTATTCGCCCCCACCGTTTGGTGTGCACCGGTTTGATAGCGAATTTGTTCCAAGATACAACGAAGCCCGATTTATTCAATGATCTTCTACCTGCGTCCGCACAAACGAAGGACACACAGAACACCGAGTCGTAAATAGGATCGAAAGAACCAAATAATTGTCGGTACCGTTTCTGCAGAGTAACGGTACAGCAAAAACTAGAAAGCGATCTGTAGTAATTTTGGCAGAGTAACAAGGCTAGAATTTGGTGTAAAATGAATGTAATTTTGGTATTATTTATAGACCCAAATGTACCTTTTCACCTTAGGACACGAGACTTGAGTTTGGGTCATAACTCTCTGTTTTGAGTTGCATCCGTCCACGAACCATTGTCTGAAATCCGCGCGCAGACCCGCTGGTATTGATACCCTAAACCGGGGGATTGATACAGAAATATTCTGTTCGTGAGAGAGCCCAAAGGTATTGATCAAAGCGCCACATTGCAGCCACACAACCCACTGCCATGCTCACACACGCATGCACGCGTGGGTGCGTATAAGTGTGTTCCATCATCGGCTACGCCGGTAAAGTGCGTAGCACCATAGGTGCCAGGCCATTTAACACTATGTGAACATTATAGAAATGTTCCCATATATAAACCACTCAACCTTTTCCTCACTAGCCAATGTGGGACAAAACCAAAACATAACAAAAAAGCTTTCTAAAGAGCACAAATCCCCAAAGCTTTCTAAAAACCCCAAATTAAAACCTATTTATTTTGATAATTTCCAACAGAAATCTCTTGTGAATCTTCAAGCATGGATGAGTATTTGCCCGGACCAAATATGAAATAGAAATGCCACACGTAAGAAAACTTACACCGAATCATACACAAAATGTGAGTAATATGAGAACATGAAGTCATGTTTTGCATACACGTTTTTAAAAAAACACTCACATTATGTATATGATTCGGTATAAGTTTTCTTGTACATAACATTTTTTGAATTTGAAAATTGTCAAAGTGTGCGTAAACTAAGAGATTTTCACAAGAAAAAGAAGGGGGATGACATTTAACAAAAGGAAAGGTGAGATGGGGTTGAATTGAAATATTTGGCGGTTCGAAAAGTAATCCGTCACCCCAAAGTTTGAACGTTTGCCGCCTAATCGTCATCTCCCCCCGCCTTCCTTATCTCGTCTTCCCTCCTCCAATTCCCAAAAAATTGAACAGATCCAAATCCTCCATTGATTCCCATTCCCAACAGAAGCCCTAGCTCTATCCATCGCTTCACCAATCAACCTACTAGAACTCCACATGGAAAGCGACGACGATTACCAGTCCTTCTCTCCTCCCCAAGAAGAACCCTCTCCCCCACTCCACCACCGAAAACTCAAACGACTGAAGAAAGCAATTCACGTTGCAAAAGAAGTCGTTTCATTGCCGCTGCTGCCGATTGACAAATCATCAGAATCGCGAGATCTGGAGTCTCAGTGGGTACACAAGGCTTTGGGGGGTGAAAGCGAGTTGGGTTCTTCGTTTGGAGGTCAGAGGAATTTAGGGTTTGGTGATTTGGGTGATGGGGAAAGGTCGGGCCGGGGCGGTGAAGAGGAAGAAAACGTGTCGGATTTGGAAATGGAGAGAGATGAGGAGAAACGGGTGAATGAAGAGGGTTTGAATGAATCTAGGGGACGTGATGGTGACGATGATGACGATGATGAGGAGTTGAATTGTGGATTTGATGGGGTGAAATTTGGAGAAGAGGGGAAGGAGACTGAGAGGGTTTTGGATTTTGATGACATTGGCGAGAGAGTTGAGAAGAAACGGGTTAACAAAGAGGATTTGATTGAATCTGAGGAATGCGATGGTGATGATGATGTTGAGTTGAATTGCGGGTTTGATGGGGTGGGATCTGGAGACGGTCGAAAGGAGACTAAGAGGGTTTTGGATTTTGGTGATACTGGTGAGGGATTTGAAGGGGAAAGGTCGGATCAAAGTGGTGTAGTGGAAGAAAGTATAGCGGATTTGAAGAAGGTGAAACATGCGAAGAAAAGGGTTAGTGAGGAGGATTCAAGTGAAGTTAAAGGGAGGAAAAAGAAGAAGGAGAAGAAGGGTGTTGAGAGTGATGGTAATGATGTGAAGCCTAAAACATCTTCTTCCAATAGAAGAAGGGAAGAAAAGGTGGTTTGATGTGAATTTGGTTATTTATGGCTTGATTTTCAGCTATTTTGATCTTCGTTTTTGTTAATTGACAATTTGATGATGTATGTTCCTCCGATTTCCAGGAAAGGAAAGTTTATCTGCAGCAGCTTCATGCCGAGTCTCAGAGACTCTTGCGAGGTATAGTGCTTCATTTACAAATTTACAATCCAAGAGTTTTGAAACTCTTTCTGTCAAATCATTTAGGCTGCCTTTGGATAGATCTGGAATTCAAATGAATAGATTTAATAACAAAATGTCTTATGAAGTACAAGATTTTGAGTTTTAAGCTGCTTGTTGGAAGTTGGATAAAAGGTACAAGAGATGTATTTTTTGTTGGGATCTCTAGGCAACTCTCACTATGAAAGATTTCCAGTCAATTCCTATTGAATTGTCCTTTCAAATCCATCATGATAAAGCTCTAAAAGCAAATGTCTAAATCTATACAAGGAATCTGAGTCTAGGCTAGTCTCAATGAAGACAAGTATCAAATCCATTCTTCTGAAATCTGCATATATTACTTATATAGGCTTTTATTTTCATGATGCAATTTATTTTTGTAGAAACTAGAGAGGTCACCTTTAAGCCTATACGAGTTGTACAAAAACCTATATCATCTGTTTTGGAGAAGATTCGCCAAAGGAAGCTTGAGGTGTTGAAGAAGTAAGTATTTATGGTTTGGCTTTGAGTTTGTGTATTTTGAGTCTTTTGCCCTTTGCTCTTACTTTTCTCAAAAAATTTGTTGGCAGAACGACTAGTCTGCAAAATAAATGGTCTGTTGATGTGAACAATGGCAATTTGATGGAGGACATAATGGACCATGATTCGGAGAAAGTCTTCACCGAAGAGAGAGAAGTCAATATATCTGTTGAAGTGGTGCAAGAGGAGACAATTGTGTGTCATGCTGATGTGGAGAGTGGTTTTGATGTATCTCGTGTGGATGGATCTCAGGAAGATGCAAGACAATCAAGTAATGAAAATACTCCTTCACAAATGGTAAGCCATATGCTATTTCTCATTGAAATGATTGCTTTTTTCCATAAAAAATGTTGGGTGTAATGAAATATGGAGATTAAATCAGGAGAGATTTGTGATAAGTGATACGCCCCTGAAATTTTGTTTACAGCTTTTGCTATATAATTCCGGTGTTCACGATTGTTCTTCATCAAAAGAAACGATGTCTCTCTCGTATTATGTGATGAAAAAGATATCCTACATGAAAAAACTTTTTCTGGTTTATATGTGCAGGCTGTGGATGAGCAATCAACACATCCATTTCGAGCTCCAGTGGATGATACTCAGGTTTTTTTTCATGTTTCTGATGTTTGGAAGGAAATCACTGCGCCTGCAAGATATTGATGATTCATAAATTATTGCACATCATTTGCTCTTTGTAGGATCTGTTCGGCGATTCTCAATCAAGCGAAGGGAAAGATACCTCTTACGATGACCAGAATAACAGTCCTACGGAAGAAGTTTTGGCACCATCTCTCCTTGCAATGAACTTGAAGTTTGATTCTGCTCCTGCTGATGATTTGTGAGTAGTTAAAGACGTTCCTAATCTCATGGCCTTGGGGTGTAAATTTACTTAATTTAAAGGGTTATAGGCAATTGATGTTTGACCTCACCTGACTGCCATGCAGCATCATAAATAATTCTTCTTGTGGCGGTTGTTTAATTTCACAGGTCTGATGACGAAGAATACAATGACAAGGAAAACGTTGATCCTGATAGAACTGATAATGGATTATCTTCTCCACAAGGTGACCCTGTCAAAGCTTTTGTTGATGATGAAGCTGTGGAAGAAGATGATAGTGACAATGACCTAATGCGATTCCAAGAAGATGAAGAAGATGGGGACATTGAAGATTATGATGAACTTAAGGATCTAATAGCAACAGGGTATGATGAGAAACCAATTGATAATGAAATGCGCAATGAACTTCATCAGAAGTGGCTGGAACAACAGGATGCAGCTGGGACAGACAATCTTATGCAGAGACTGAATTTTGGTTCAATACTTAAGGACACAGGTTTGCTTGATGAGAACGAAGAAGAAGAAGCAGAAGATAATGAGGATTACGGAGAATTTGGTGATGAAGCTGCGGAAAACAGTGCAAAAGCAAGTGTGGTTCGAATGAATTCAAGAAAAGCAAAGCAAATGATTCCTCACATGTTTTCTGATATGAACGATGGTTACTTGTCTGATGGCGAAGAGACAGAGAGGAAGCTAGCTAAACAGCGAGTTCTTGAAAAAAGTGTGAGTTGTTCCTATGGCGTACCAGATGTTGAACTACAGTTCATTCTATTGTCCTGTGCTTTTTCAGAGTTTTTGTAGTTCCTATAACCAGTCTCCCCCTAGTAGGCATGTTCGATTGATATGACAAGGAAAAGGGGTGAGACGTGCCCTACAGCCCTACAATTTAGACACTAGAATAGTCTAGTCCACATTGGCTTGAAAAGAGATATTTTGTCTTCCATGTGGATGGGAGAGAGACTTCTTTTTTCCCATTTGATTTCAAATACGTTTATAAGTAGTTTACAACATACTACTATTTCTACCTAAGAAAATTGTACAATATGCAATAGGCAATTACTTTTCCAGACATGTCCCTTACCATACCCAACTTGTTAACACTTCTAAATAGCCTAAGCTTTAACGGTTGGGCACACACCCATACCTATTACCCTTAGCCGAGTCTATGTAACCTTTACATTTCATACAACAATTTCATTGCGATTCACATTTCTATGTCTATAATTGCAGTAGTTCAACGATATTTCATGTCTGCCTTTGTTTTCTTCAGTTTGTTCTACAAACAATTGTTGAAATTCACAAACTTGAACAGGAAGTACAAGGTACCTTGTTGTCCCCAGCCAAGGATGAGAGTTGTAGAGAAGTGTTTGGACTCATAAAGAAGTTGAATATTGTGCCTGATGCCAAAAAGAAAGCAAAAACATCATGTGAGATGTTTCTTGGTAGTTCATCAATATTGTACAGTCATAATGTTTCATTGTTTTTTGTACTAAATACAAAAAAAAATTTCTTATTTTGCAGCATTTTTTGATAAGATGCTAACTGGAAGAAGCAGCAATGGCTCTTCAAAGGTAACACAAGCTGCATCTGTTAGGAACATGAAGGGTGGTTTGTGTTTTTTATTTTCTTCAATCCATCAAGTTCTGTGAGAATAGTAGATTCGAAGATTCGATAATGAATTCATTTGAAACATAACCTACACATTGAGAAACATCTCTTGCCATCTGTCTTCTGAATCAAAGCATTTCTTTTCCACCTTTCCCCCAGTTATCCAAGTTATATGTGCTTACACATTGTTTGGTAAACTGAGAAACAAAACCACAAAACATAATGAATGAGATGGGTGGCTTCCTTACGCAAGTATATGGTGGATTCAAGTCCTCGAAAGCGTGAGGCCTACCTGCCTACTTCCTATGATGCCATTTTACTATTAGAAACTTGGAACTCTTGTAGAGTCCAATGTTAGACACTTTGTCTGCTGTATTAGTACTCTAGATTGACCAGAGTCTGTAGGGTTCCGTCATGATAGTGGTGGTAATAAATTTTTAGCACCAAAGGCTTAAAAAGAGTTCAAGTTGCGCGTGCAGATTATCAACTATAGCTTTTCTTTGAAAAATGTTGCAGTCATCTTTCCTCGGTCGAGCAACAAGCCATTCTCTGCCATCTTCTCACAAGAAAGGAGCAAGCACCGTCCGATCTTTCATTTTCGGACGGGATGACAGTAATAGCAGGAATTCAGCGTTAATGTCAGACGATTCTTCTGATGCGGTATGCTTTATTGGGCTTTGGAAAGGGACAATATTGATCCTCTTGTTACATATTTTCGTCCACTATTTAACTTCGTGATTTTCCCAAAAATTATCCTTTCATGATGCCTATGTTTCCTTTGAAACATGCAGGTTCCAATAGAAAATTTACCAGCAAGGAATACGATGACCAAGTTCAGTAGCTCGCAATCCAAAGTGAGTACTCAAAGCAGAAAGGTTGCTGCTGAAGCAGTTTCCGGCGCCTCACTTTTTGAGATTTTGAAGCGATCTTCAATGCAGCCGAATGTCTGTAATCAGGATACTACGGTTGGTCTAACGCAAACTGTATATGCTGCTTTTAAAATTCCAAAGAAGCCGGTAAAGATCGAAGGAAGAAGCTAGAAAAAGTTAAAAGGAATCTGCAACATCCTTACTTGGGTTGTTAATCTTGGAAGATAACTCCATGAGAAGACTAGTGCTAAGACTTGTTCTTTTTGTGACCATGTCTATCATTTATGGGAAGAAAGGGATTTTCAGATTTTTCAGAACCATCGAATGGGCGGGGAAACAATTTATCATGAAATTTGTCGAGGATATCGATTAATATGATTACGGGACGAATCTAGCTCTAAAAAATTATGTTGCACTAGATTATATCCATTTATATTGCAATAGATCTGAGAATTTTAGTTATGAGATTAGCTTGTTAAATCAAATTTCAAGGATAAAATTCAAAATTTTAAATTAATCAAAAATTTAAAAAGTCTAATTTCATGAATAAAAAGTCTATTTTATCCATTTAAATAAATTAAATTTCCAGGATAAACAAAGTAAAAAATTTGCTCCATTTGTATTCTTTATAGCTTAATAATGTGTTTTATAGAAAAATAATTAGTCACACTTTACTTACTTTTCTAATGCACTAGTTGTATCTTTATTAGGCAAGTATTCTCTCTGCCTCATGAAGTTTGTTCGGCATAAAGTTCAAGGACTCAAAAAACTAGTTGTATCTTTATTAGGTAAAACTCTCTTTGCCCCATGAAGTTTGTTCGGCACGAAGTTCAAGGACTCAAAAAATCATACTTTTGTCAATAAAAAAATAATATTTTTTGCACAAATTAATTAGATCAATGTTTGTTCTATTATTTTTTGGAAGAACTTTTTTTTTGTCTTTGGACTCCGTGCCGGACAAATTTTATGAGACGGAGGGAGTATTTCATAAATGCATTTGGAGAAGATTATGAATTTCATATGTTTCATGACCTTATATTTCTTCAAGAGCGTTATTATTGAGTGATATTAATTGTTATTATAAATGCATTTGTAAAATAGAACCCATTGTTGTTAAGTTAAATATGTTCCGATGAAACACTAAATGATATCCGATTGAGTTGATTTTTTGTACACTTATTATACTTGACGAGCTCCACGCAGTGAAAGTTTCCGATCATCGGAGTGCCAGCCACCAGAATACTGCCGCAATGTGTGCCCAGCAGCGTTGTGCAACCCCAAGCTGCACGACACCTCCTCCTAGTCTATCATCATTAAACTTTATCCACTAACTTTTCAAAAATGAATCTACTTCTACTTTTATGGCTTAGTTTTTTGTTTGATAAATCAACCATGATTTTAGCAAACGAGTTTAATAGGTGCTAAAATCATGATTTTGAAATCAAAAAATGAAGTGGTTCCGTGTATCGTTTTTCGATTTTTTTTGCACCAAATTAAAGTACTCCTCGTGTACTTTAATTCGGTGTGAAAAAATTGAAAAACGGTAAACGGAACTATTTAATTTTGTGATTTGAAATGGCTATGATTTTAGCACTTGAACTCATTTGCTAAAATCATGATTGATTTTAGCAATTGAGTTACTAAAATCAAACGGAAAACTAAGGCCCAGTTTTTCAAAAGATTTTAGCACCCATGTGCTAAAATCATGATATTTCAAATAAAAAAATAACGTGGTTCCGTATATCGTTTTTTGATTTTTTTCCGCACCAAATTAAAGTACTCCTTGTATACTTTAGTTTGGTGCGAAAAAAAAATCGAAAAACAATACACGGAACCACTTCATTTTTTGATATGAAAAATCATGATTTTAGCACATGTGTGCTAAAATCTTTTGGAAAACTGAGCCTAAGCCTAAGAGCATTATAGGTAATGCACTAACTTTTACTTATTAGCTTTATAACATCACACTTATTTAGAGAAAACTTAGGGCTTGTTCTCCTACACATTTTTCTAATAAACACATTTTATCACACTCCAATCTCAACACATAAAATGTAAAAGTAATTTTATGAGATTTTCACAAAATCCTCCTAAAATCTATAGGAAAACCACTATATTTTATCATTTGGGAAAACAACTCCATTTTATCACTCCTCCATAAAATGTTCATTTTATGAGATTTTCATAAAATGCACCTAAAATCTATAAGAGAACAAACCCTTAAAATAAAAATACACTGCTCTTTTTAAGGAACGAGGAGTAGCAAATAATCCCCACAAAGACCAGTAGCATGAAATTAGAGCATCATCATCAGGGGCATCAAAACCCCTGATGGCTAAATTTGTTCACTAAAATGCAACAAAACCACAAAAAATCAGACTACTCATCTCCCTTCACCAACTTATTTTTTCTACAGTAACTACTCAAATATAAGTAGTTACTGTGCACTTACCTTTTCATTTTATATTAATTTTTCCGTGAGCTAAAGCATGTGGTTCATCTGATATAGTACGGTTTTGTATGGGAAAGTGGGAGTTTTGTCTGGGAAAGTGTGGGATCCTTCTGATATGGTACGTTTGCACCAATAAAGAAATGATAAAGTAAAGGGTGAGAGAACAACTCCGAATAGTTTTATAGGAAAAAATTTTGTTGGTTAAATTTGGTGTTTTTATAGAGAGTCTGATTTGTGAGTTTTTTGATAAATGACTTGTTAAATTATAAAAGGTGTTTTTGAAGTTAAATTTAGTGTTTTTTTTGGTGAGTCTGACAAAGATGCCCTTATTACTAGCTAATATTTTCTATTTTACTTAAAAAAAAATCCACACAAAGACATAGGTGGGGTCTAAACAAGTGACCTAGGGTGGATTAAAGAAATTTTATGGGTACCTTAACCACATGCTAAAATATTTGTTTATTTTACCCGCCTGCCGCCCATGGTTTTATGCTGTTACGGGTTGGCGGTTTAAGCTGTTGCGGGTTGGCGGATACATTGTATACGTAATAAGACGTCAAAAAAAGTCAAAGGTAGTCCGCGCCTCACTAAATCGCAACCCTTTCTTACAACCCCCGAATCTCTCTCTCTCTCTCCTCCCAAATATTTTCGCCTGGAAAATCGAAAAACCTTGCCCTAATTCACCTCACTCTCTCGCTAAAAATCCTCCTTCCTTTGTCCAAAAATCTTGTTAATCACACTGGTTCAGATCTTCGAGCTGGAATGATCCAACATCTCTAACAAGAACTCTTCACCGATTCATCAATCAATGGCGTTTCGTCTCAAAGGCAAGTGCTTTCTCCTGTATTTCCTTTTCGCTTTCGCTTTACTTCACTTTTCTAGGGTTTTAGGAAACGCCGACTCAGTTTCGATTCAAAACGAGGGTTTAGAAACAGAGAGTGAAACTCATGAGGTGGTGGATTTTGAGGAGCTAGATAGTGATGGAAAAATTGAGGTGGTGGTGGGTTTTAACGAGCTAGATACGGATGGGAAAACTGAGGTGGTGGATCGACACCAGATACAGATTGAAAAGCTTGAACAGCTAGTGAGAAACCTTAGTGAGCTGGTGTCTAGGTTAGAATCACGGTTTTCCGAACAGCCTTTAGATGACAAGGTGAAATATATAGATGGAAGGAAAGTTGGTGGTGATGATCTGTCTGTGAAGAGAATCGAAGGGAAGGTTGGTTTGGGTAAGAGATATGGAGAGGGAGAACCAGAGAAAGGAGGCGGGAAGGGAGTGTCGGTTACGAAGTACGATCCGTTCTGGTCGGAGAGGTTTCAGTCGGTTTCGGCTGTGGATCTTGATTCCCGTGTCACGTGTATTAATGTTTTGCCATTTAGGGATTACGAAGGGCTGAGCAAGTACTTTGCGGTAGGGGATGATCAGGGGAGGGTGTTTGTGTTTCCTCGGAACGGGGATGTTTTGGTTGAGTTTGATACATTGGCGGATTCGCCGGTCACTGCCATGTTGTCGTACTTGTCGGTGTATAAGAATGAGAGTGTTGTAGTCACGGGCCACGGTAATGGTCTAGTTTTGGTGCATAGGGTATGGGAGGCATCGAATGGTGAGGATTGGACGAGTATTAGTATGGAAAATGTTGCGAGATTTGATTTGGACGAAATTGGTGAAAACAGGGGGCCAGTAACTTTGTTGGAAGTGCATCACGTTGGGAGGACTAGGTATATCTTGTCTGCGGATGGCATCGGAAAAATTAGGGTTTTGAGAGAGAATGGAACGGTGTATGGTTTGGCTGTGCCAAAAAGCCGCCCGCTTGTCTTTCTGAAGCAAAGGCTTTTATTTCTGACGGAAACTGGCGCGGGATCATTGGATTTGAGGACCATGAAAATCAGGGAGTCCGAATGTGAGGGATTGAACCGTTCTTCTGCGGAGAGTTATGTTTTTGATGCCACGGAGAGGTACAAAGCGTATGGGTTTACATCAGATGGTGATTTGATCCACGTGTTATTGCTAGGTGATATAATGAACTTCAAGTGTAGGGTTAGGTCCAAGAGGAAGTTTGACATGGATAAGCCTCTTGCCTTGGAGGCAATCAAGGGCTATTTGCTTCTTGTTAATCGTGAGAAGGTATTTGTGTACAACGTCTCGTCTCAGCATTATACTAGGGCCGGTGGACCCAGGCTTCTTTTCTCTGCTGACGTTGATGAGATCAGATCATCGTTTCCTAATTATCGATCAACGGATCTAGATGCCCAAAAGGGAATGGTAATGCCGTTGCTTGCCAGCGACTCTGAAAAGCTTCTCGTTCTTGGCCTTGGAGATGGGCATGTGCGGATGTATCGCTCCAACCTTCCGATTTTCAAAGGGGAATCCAGTACAATGACGTGGGCTAGTCCCGTATTCTTCTTCATCCTTTTCCTCTTCGGGGCATGGCAGTTTTTCGCCAAGAAGAAGGAAGCACTCATATCGTGGGGACCAGATGACCCTTTCAATTCCACAGCTATTTCCAATGGAGCTCCTCAGATAGGATCTGGCTCCAGTGACAGGTCTTTCACAGAGTCTTCAAGAGGTGGTGATGTTATGGATTTGAGAGGTGGCGGTGCTGGTAGTCTGAGGGGCCCGTCAAGAAGGTATGTCTCTCCATCTCGATATCCTGGTGGATCAAGCACTTCCTTTAGGAATGGTTCAGCAGATACCAACTCCTCTAGACCTTCTTCTGTGGATCCCAATCTGAGAGCACCCTCTGAGCAACTGAAATTTAGGGGGTCGAATCTAGAATCGACAGGTTTCCAGAAAAGGCGGGAGAGTTTGTTTGCGAACAGTCAAGTCGTGGATGATACCAGTTGACATTTAAAATCAACTGCGTGTACTCTTGCTAAAATCAACTTGGCATTCTTGTGAAATTTTATCCATAAAACTGTTTTGTTTGCGCTCCCAGGCTGTTTAGGCTTTTTAACTTTTTTACACTTGAAAGAATAATTGAGAAGTTAAATGTAATTGTAGTTGTAGTGTCTGTAAGTTTGTAACTTACTGAATTCAGCAAATCAGGAACTGTAGCCTTTGTTCTACCTTATGGTTTTGTATCCTTCAGATACTGCAGGGAAAAATGTCGTCGGGCAAATGACAATGATCTTGTTCTTTCCTGCAAAATCATGAGAACTGAAGAAATTGTAAGAACGGGGCACCTTTCCTTGTGTTGATGTTGGGTTAAACCTACATCGAACGTAGTTCTTATCTTCTCCAAATATTTGCTGTATTTATTGAATTCAACGTCCGTGAATTGGTTTCAATGGTTAAAGCTGATGTTATACAGCAGAGGGCTTGCTCTGGTCTGTGGCTGCTTAAGTCTTCTTTCCCCACATTTTTTCCATCCCAAACGTATCTTCAACAACTTTTCGTAATTCCCTTTAACTTATGCTTGTAGGATGAGAGGTAACAAGTACGTGACATTGCATCGTAGTAGCTCTTTGTTGTGGCATTTCTCTATTATAGTTTCAGCTTTAGTGAATGTTGCTAGTTGTTACAGAAATTTGTTTGGCGACACTGAATATGAAAATGATCAAAAGTACCCAAGATCGCAGAGGTACTGGCCTATTGCGCAATTCGGTATTGTTGTTTTATGCTATTGGAAATCTAGGGTTTGGAATATGAGGTTTGGGGAGGTGGCTAAGGGCACATTCCTTTTCTTATGTATTCGGTTGGTTCAAGCGAGCACCAGTCGCTACAGCAGGAAAGTATGAGCAATAGAGTCCAAGAAGCTTAGCTACATTGGCAGTTTCCTATTCTGTTTTGTTTGTTACAGGTGGTTCTATCCTTCCTAGTTAGGGCTGCAAACGAACCGAGCTGATCACGAGCAGCTAGTGGCTTGGCTTAACAAGCTCGGCTCGTTAAGGCTCAACTTGGCTCGGCTCGTTTAAGGAGGCTCGTTAAGTTATTTATCTAGCTTGGCTCGTGGTCCTGTTTACTAAATGAGTTGAGCTTGAGCTCTATAAAGCTCATCCCGGCTCGTTTGCCCTCCTAATCCTAGTAGAGGGCATCTCGAACTTGGGTGTGGTTTTGATTTGTCTCGTCATCCTTATTGCTTTGCAGAATGAACAATTTGTTACTCTCGTTTGAAAGATCCACTCATCCACTTGTTCCTTGCACCAATTGTCCCCTCAGTCCCTTTGTTGTCGGAAAATTATTGATTGCTCCTAGGGCATTGCCAGCCTCTTTTTCCACCTTATGAGCAATCACCGGTATATGGCGGAAAAGAGGCTTTGGGGCACTGAATAACCTCTCAATTCCTTCGGTGAAATTGGGGGGCCTATTGTACCATTAACAAGAATGTGTATACGGGGAAGAGAGTTGTCGAACAAAAAAAGTTTCAAATTCGAGCTATTAATCTTGTAAGACACGTCGAGCAGATCATATCTACTCGACGCACAAGAATTAGGGTTTGTACATGGATTGTCTATGAATCTTTTTCGTTGTGGAATATGTTTGACTGGTCTTACAAAATACAAACTTAACAGGTCGGATTACCCTAGAAGAGCCCAAGAGCTATACAAATTGGACCAATGGCACGGTACAATGGTTGACTACACAACGGTGGTCCTCCTTTTTCTTTTCTTTTCTTTTTTCCTTTGTTTGATTTGATCAAACAATGTTGTTTTGGTTATCGCCAGATGATCAGAGCCGTTTTGTTTATTTTAAACATTGTTTTTAATGGGCTTGATCAATTCATTCAAGTTTAGTCCTTGCGAATTCAGGGACAAAAATTGATCAAGCCCTTACCGATATTCAAACAAGTTGATGGTTTACAAGAACCTTTTAAAATAGGTTTTAAACAAACTAGAGGCTCCGATCATTTGCGTAGAACCCCAATGTAGGTTCCACACAATTTGGTGTACATTTGAAACCCACAACTTTGATCCGAACCATTCACCTTATACGTTGAACAAGGAGCAAACTATTTGTCTTCAAAAAAAATATCAGTAAGATCAGATACTGCAGACTCAAAACCTGTTGTGAATTAAGAAGCAAAAAGAATTGGTAAAAATATATATTCTAGAGCGGAGTATTACGATTTATGGAACACAATGTAGCTTAATGACATATCTATTGATATCCAACCCTTTTTTTTAACAGAATCCTAAATTTTGTTTGTTCTACAAGGAGAACGATTCGGATCATAGTTGTAAGCCCGATTAGCGGATGAAAATTAAGAATACAGGAGGGATGTGTTATGGAGAGGAGCTCATCCCTTTTTCTTCTTTTGGCCAAAGTTTAGGAATGATTTCATAAAAGAGAGCCAAAAAGAACAATCAAATACGTGCGTGTCCCGCTCCCTCTCACCGCATCTTTGGCCACCAATTAAGTGTGTCACTGAATTGCCAGTCCACCTAACAAAACTTGCTTTGATCCCTTCGAAATCCTGCCATATTCGATGGATATCTTCAACTAGCGTGTCTGCATCAGTATTTACTTCTCCTTTCTTCTTAACCATCCGAATCGCGTGTTGTGAATCTCCTTCCAAGTGGACCCTTTGCAATCCCAATTTCTAAGCAAATACTAGACTTTCTCTAGCTGCCATGCCCTCGAGCACCAATGGGTTCATCAAGTTGCCAACATGAACAGCTCTCACTGCCCTAAAGGACCCATCAGCATTACGGATTACAATACCTAGCCCGCTTGTCTTAGTTCTTTTGTCTAACCCTCCGTCAAAATTAAAGTTTAACCCGTCCACTCAAAGGTTTCTCCCACTTTGTCTGCTCATCCTTTAAACTAGTATCTTAAATGGAGTATTAAAATTTGACAATTTTAAGACGTAAGAGATTTTTTTTACGAATAATGCTACTCTTACACCCATCTGATTACATTCATGGGTTACACACCCCACTTTGATTTTTGACACTTGGAGAGAGAGTCGAAGGGATTGAGAGGGATGCCACATGTCAGAAATCAAAGTGGGGTGGAACAACCGGATAAGTGTCAGAGTAGCATTATTGGTTTTTTTTTTATTCATTTGCTTTTTCTAGAAAATGGATTTCTGATTGCATTGGTGGGTCAATATTGGATCTGACTCACCAGTGCTATAAGATGTTGGTTGTTCTCTTTGATTTTTTCCTTTTATTTTGGATTACATATAGTTGGTGTGGTCCGTGTTAGCTAGGTCTTTTGATTTCTCCCCCCCCAGTGTTCTTCCCCATGCTTTGAACATTTTGTTAAAAAACAAAAATTGTAACGGGATGACCGCGCAATGTTGCATTGCGAAGTCTTTTTATTGTAAACCTGGATTCATTTTGATAGAGAGAAGACTAAGAAAAATGATGAAACAAAAATATTTCCAAAGTATATAAAGACCCGTTGTTGAGCTTTTGTTGTTCCTTCATCCATGCAATTTAAAATGGGTAAACGATTTTCACTTTTTTATTATTTTTTTTTGATCGGCAATTTTCACTTCTTTTTTTTACCATTTTGTACTACCCTATTGTTTGTGTCAATTTATTTAAGGTAACCTATGATAATGTTCTTTCATATATAAATGAATTATTGAAGAAATGAAAGGGTAATGTTGTAATTGTACATGAATAAATACTTAAAAAGGGGTGTTGATGTAAGTTAAGGGAGTATAAAAATTGCTATCTTTTGGAAAATCTATTTTGATATGATTTAGCCATTTATACTAATGAAACATATCCCCACAAATTGTGAGTCTCTCCCCGAGCAATGGATGGAATAGTTGTCTTAGTCGTATTGAGATCCTCTCTACAGAAATCGCTACTTGAATTAAATCGTTCATTCTGTTATGTTTTGATGTATAAACTAAGCACCAAAATAAGTTATTGAAGATTGGTAGCTATTTGAACGAATCACAATTGTCTTGAGATAATGGGCAATCAAAGATGATCAGAATTTTTTTTGCTATTTTGCCATTGAATCTGAAAAGTAGTTAATTATGTCATCGACTTATGAAAGTCATCCGGTGTCACAGCCTAAGATCACTCTACGAGTCATCTTTTATAATGAAATAAATATTGTAAATGACATATTAGATGATATTGTGCTTTTTGGATATGCACAACAGATTAGGTAAAAATCACATTTAGTCACTTGGTTAATGAAATACCCCTTCATAACATGTGTACTCCAACAGCCTATAGATAACATTGATAGTATTGTTTTAGTTTTTTTTTTTTTGAAAATCTATTGTCTGAGTTTTGGAAAAAATACAATTGACATCAAAACTACACCTTTTTGTTACTACTTAAAATAACTAGCACATTAAGTTCCTCAATGGTCTAGCATACCTCTATTAGTTGCTAGAAATTGGACCTCTCCGGTTTTTAATTTGGATTGGATGGGATAGTCCATCTACAGATTGATCAACCATTGCTACAATGAATGGTTTGAGACAATAACTCTTATCAGTAGGAGTTTTCTGAGTAATTCCGAGCCATTGATTATATCAATATATGAATTAAATTTTTTATTGTCCAGAACTTGGACCAGAGAGAGAGAAAACTAAGAAAAATGATGAAAAAAAAAAAACATGTCCAAAGAATAGATGACCCATTGCCAAATTTTTGTTGTTCCATCATCCATGCATTTTGAATTAGTAAATGATTTTTACACTTCTTGTTTTACTATTTGTTCCCTTTTGTTTGTCTCCATTATGTGTAAGTTTTTTGTTTTTGTTTTTTTTTTTGTCAATCGATAGAAGAGAGATCCATTATGTGCAAGTTTATGTTATGTTCTTTCATATTTGAAAAAGGGTAATGTTGTAATTATACATGAATAAATAGTAAGAAACTAGTGATATAAATTGCGGGAGTACAAAAAACGCGTTAATCCATTAACAAATATGGAAAATCTATTTTGTACTAATTTATAATTACCCATTTACACTATTATTGTAATATAACCCCACAAATTGTTAGTGAGCCTCTCCCCGAGCAATGGATGGAGTAGTTGTCTTATTCGCATGGATTACTAATCTTGTATTGAGATCCTCCCTAGAGAAATCTCTCCTCAAATCTTTTTAGCAAATCAAAATATAAGTCACCATGGTTGCACTTTATAATTCAAATCTTTTATTTTACTCCATGTCTTAATGTATAAATTACGCAACAAAATAAGTTATTCAAGATTGGTAGCTATTTGAACGAATCACAATTGCCCTGAGGTAATGAACAATCAAAGACGATCATAATTTTGACTAGCTATTAGTCAATGATTTTGAAAAGTTCCTTAATTTACTAATTAAAGTCATCCGTTATTACATTCTAAGGTCACTCTACAAGTCATCTTTATAATCAAACAAATAATCGTCATAGTATTAGATTAGATTCCCCTTTTAGGTTAAAGGTTTAATATGCCAGTTTTTTCAAATTGTCAAAAAGTGTTTCTTTCCCAAAATTTCACAATATATACTATCTATTTTATCTTTACTTTTTCTTTCTTATTTTTTCATTGTATTTTCTCTTTCTTACTTTTCTTTCACTTGTTTTGTTTTTTAAACACAGAGAGAGCGACCAAGAGAAAACTTACGAGGAGAGAAAAAATAATAAGAGTAACGACTTGTGAATTAGTAATCATGCAAATTCGGGAATTGGAAAAATACTTTAGAAAAAATTCATTTTCCCTAAGTTCTATTTAGGATTTTAGAAAAGATACTTAAGTTTTACGTAATCTATTGCCCATGTCATATCACTCAATATATACTCAAAGATGAGTATACATCTATCAGTTGCAAGGTCGCATTCACATGATCACCGCTATCTCAAACCGTGGCTTTCTAGACATTAATAATATCTAATCAATTTGATTTTCTCCGTGAATATTAATTTTACATAACCAAACCATAAAAAGAAACATAAATCCCCACGACATATCCAATGTGATTCCATCTCAAAGAGGATAGGATCCTGGACTTTTTGATCATATATTTTCAGACCCCACAAGCCCTCTCTTCATATCCAAAGTTTAAAATTATGGCTAATGTGTGCCCTCTATTTTTTAGGGCATCTAAAAGCACAAACCCTTTTACAAAAAAGTCCAAATTGAGTCGGTGGATGAGATATTCAAGGGCTGCCCCTTTACTGGCTATCGGAATCATCAGATAAAGAAAGAAAGAAAAAGTAAATAATCAAACCAGTAATGATCACTTCCTAAGTTCTAAGCCCCTCCCTCACTCATTCCCCCCTTTTGACATTTTTGCACATTTCTTGTGGACCCTCTCCCCATCACCTCACAGGCTTACAGCTGTCTCCTATAAACCCCACGTTAACTTTTTCTTTTTTCTTTTCTTTTTTTCTATATCATCGAGTTATACGCACCTCAATTAATTTTCCAGTATTTTCGTGAGAAATAACGTGAGAAAATTTATTTGTTTGAGCGATTCTACAGTCTCGGAAATAAAACAAAAAATCCACACATATATAACTATGGGAAGCTGATCTCCTAAGGGATCCCTTATTAAAAATTTGATGCGGACCTAGCATTTTTTCACCTTTCCGGATCAAATTTTGACGATCCAAGCCACTCAATGTTTTTAAAATGCGTTTTCCAAGGTTTAGGCGGGAAATCTTCAAAAACAAAATACCTGGAAGGGCTTGATTCAAACAGTTTTCGGTAAAACTATACATATGTACAGTTTTACCGAAAACTATTTGGATCAAGCCCTTCCGGGTTTTTTTTTTGCCGAATCTTCGCGTAGGCCCTTAAAAATGCATTTTAAAAACATTGAGCGGTTCGGATCATCAAAATTTGATCCGAAAAAGTGAGATCCGCACCAAATTTAAATAAGGAATCTCTTAGGAGAACATCCTCCTATAAATTTTATGATCCATATTCGCTTTGGCGTGTTATTCTTCTGATTTCCTTTTGTTTTTTGATCGCACTTTGGTGTGGAGTAATTCTTACGCACTTAAGTAATTCTCCTGAATAATTATGAATCAAACAATTTAATTTAAGGGTCATTTTCTCGAGGGTCATAATTTTGCTCACTGCTTTCTACGGATCGGTGTTTTTTCCCCTTCTGTTCATATTTTTTCGATTTGACATTATTATGTAAGTATGTAAATTCTTGCATACTTGCATCCCATCCCATGTCATACAGCACTTCCAAGACTCCATGGGATAGGGTCCAAGATTTTTTTATTCCAATCTGGAAAGTTTCGAGTCAACCAAACAATTGTTTAATTTGACTTGAATAAAGACTCCATGGGATAGGGTAGAAGATTTTTTTTCAAAATTATGAGAGATAGAAATGCTATTCAAACAAGCCAATTATGTGTAGGGATCTTACGTTTGTTTTATTTAAAAATGGGTCTTTGGTCTGGACGGGATAGTTCAAATCTTAACCTTCCATTTGTTGCAATAAACAGGTTTGGATTTGTTCAAAAACTTTCACCGGTAAGAGTTAAGTAAATCCAAACTATTGATTTTATCAATGTATGGTCCAGATTTGAACTGTCTCGTTTGGTCGAAAATTTGGACCACAGATGATCCAATTTTTTTTTTTTCCATATGGAATAATGAAAGTTTGTTGTCTGAATGTGAGTTGAATTTATGAATTTAACAAACAGAATATCCACCCTAGGAGCTCTTTAAAGAGTCAATTTAACAAACAGAATATCCACAAGTTCCAAGTAGGTTGCTCCAATTTGCAACCGTAGTCCTCATTTTTCACTAACATCATAATTCAGTGTGAAAACAATAGGTGTTGTGTAGAAATTAACTTTTGTGTAGCTCTAATCGTGCAATTTTTTTGTTAATCTGTCATTTTAGAGTGTCGATTAGTATCTTAAAACTGTTGAATGGAACGTTTACTATATATATTATACACTACGTAGAAATTATAGAACAAGTCAAAAAGCTTAAACTATTAGATATATCAATTCCAATATCCCATGCAATACTATAACTGCAAGTCTGTAAGTGATGCTCCTTTCTAATTAATTAACCCGGTCGACTTATTTTCCTAATTATACTCTTTCCCTTAACATATTGTTCGTGAATTTCTCAAAATTGTACTCTTCGAATTGCAAAATAAAACACTTTTTTTTATTCATTTTCTCACACCAATTGAAAAATGGATGAATATCTTTAAAGTGGTGCAAAGAAGTCAAAAAAATTACACTGGTTCTTTTATTATGCAAGCTGCTATAATAGTAAAGTTATATAAACACAATGATGATCAGATGTGATCGTGTTTTTGGTAGGAAAATAGTCCTCAAAATATAATTTGTGGAATTGTTGGGGTGATCACATCACACCCCACGTCAAAATTAAAAATTACACAAGGGAGTTTCCCAAAATTGTTGAAAGTATTAAAAACAGTTGATGTATGTAAAGAAAATGAGATGTCCCAAAATTTATGTTTAGCTCTTTTAATGGAGTTTGGGCTAGGGACTTGATTGGTACAAAATTGGAATATTGGAGACTAAATTTTTCCAATTAATACATTGGGGACTAAAATAAGACGCGGTCAATACTTTGGGACCAAAAAAGTTAATAAGCCGGTAAAAAATATAGAACCAACTCAAAAGCTTAAGCTATTAGATAGATGAATCCCATGCAATACTAAAATTGTAAGTGATTGTCCATTGACAAATTATGGCTAGCTCAATTAGCTCGGGCTCTTGCATCTGACTGGTGAGGTCGGAAGTTCGAATATCCTCGCCTGACTGGAGGGTGTTCTCCTTTATTTGTTTCTATCCTATAACGGGATTATTCCTTGTACTTGGATAAGTTGTTGGGCACTGATATAGAAAAGTTGGTATATAAACAAAATGATTACTATCAGATATTATCGTGTTTTTGATAGACAGATAGAACTCAAAATAGAATTTGTGAAATTACTAGAGTGATCATGTTTGAGCATCATTATCAGCCTACCCAAAATTTTCACTAAATTTAACTTCAAAAATACCTTTTATAAATTAGCAAGTCACTTTATCAAAAATTCACAAAATGAGACTCTCTATTTTAACTTTATTATATTAAACTATTATTTCTTTCTACTCCTACTCCCCAAAAGTATTAAAAAAAAAAAAATAAAAGTGAACAGTGCATGAATAGTGCCCTGGTGAGTGAACAGAGTCGCACCAAATTTGGTGCGGTACTGTAGCAAAGTTAGAAGGTCAACAATTTGGTGAGGGAGGATAGGGAGTCTGATATGGGCTGTTTTTTCGGCTTTGGCTCTCTACTTTGATGAAAATGGGTATTTGATGCTCCACATAAGGATGCTCTTACACAACGTTAAAATTCAAAATTACACACTACACTTGTTCAAGCACATGTTTGGAACTTGTGAAAAAAAGTGGAATAAGAAGAGAAAATTTTTGAAAATTTCATTTCCTTTTTTGGTTTTGAAAAAGAGAAGGGAAATTTTCAAATTCCCATTCAAGTTTCCTACCCATTTCTCTTCAATTTTCCCTCTCACTTCCTCCCCTTTTTTTTTTCCTCTTTATTTCCCAAGTTCCAAACAGAACCTTAGGTACCTGTCGAAACATTACTTTTTTTTTTGGCTCAAAACACACAATAATGTTTGAACATTCCACGGGAAAAATCCCAATTTAAAAGTATTAAGAAAATACGAAATTTTCCTTGGTGTGTGTGTGTGTCACTATAATTAAGCATTTAACAATCCCATTGAAAAATGGAGTCTATAACAATTTTGTCCTTCACTTTACTGTTCCTTACACACGAATGGGTTGAGATTTAAAAGTATTAAGGTAATTTTTTTTTTGTTGTTTTCACTATACCCAATGGGTTAACTGAAGTCACACAATTTGCGTGTGCGAGCAAGAACGTGACCGTGAAAGCGTCTTTGAAATAAATCTCAACTTATTGAAATCCACAGGAGTGATAATTGAAAGCGTGAGCGCAAGACATTTTGAAAGATTATATGAGTTGGGTTGAGACCCAATGGAAAAACTTTTTCTCCATTTTATATAGCTCATATTTTTTTTGATCGGCTTTCGAGTAGCTTATATTGAAATATGCAAGAGTGATAACTGAAAGCGTGAGCGCAAAACATTTTGAAATATTATATGATTTGGGTTGAGACCTAATAAAAAAACTTTTTCTCTATTCGAGTAGCTCATATTTGAAATTAACTGAAGTGCACGTAAACTGATTTCAACATCGTGAATTAGCAAGAAATATATTTGTTTGACTTGGAATTGGACAAAAACATAGGCACTGAGAACGGCTGGTTTTTCAATGGGTTAAGGTTGTCGGGGTCAGTCTACGAACACCTCAATTATTTCTCTTCATTGTCAAGTAAAAGATGGGCCATTCATGCTGGAGCTAAAAAATTCACAATAGATTTCTCTCTAGTAACCTGACCCTAAAAAGTTGTCAACTTTTTAACGCAGAATATCTTTATTTGCTGTACACCTCTGAATCTCTAATTCAAGAAGTTGGAAATCAAATCTTCTGTGCCAGAGTTTTTTTGCCTTTGTTCCCGTGCACTTTCAACCATTAGACATATGATTATTTTTTGAACACTGAAATTTTATAACACAATTCAACGGCTCAAAACAGATTGGAAACAAGAACGGGAGACTTGGTTACAGAGGACCTTGGCACCAAGAAGTTGCCAAGTTTTGAACAGCTAGTCTCTGAAATCTGCTACAAAAGATTGTGCACATGTTCAGTTTGGGACACAATCACGAGAAAGCCAACTCCCCACGCGTAAACCGACAAAAAACCAACAATTTTGTCCACATTGTTACATTCATCGTCCTTATCGTGTTCTAAAAAAAGGGCACATAAAAGTACTTATACTCCCTCCGTCCCAATTTTATAGACCCTTTTGGGAGTTCGTGTCACTTTTCAAAGTGTTATATCTTATAATCTACAATGTTTTAGGTGATTTTGAACACTTTGTTTATTAGATTAAATCAAGATCTATCAAACAAGATCCATATTGCATATAAAATGTATTACCGATTGAAAGATATAATCGCTTTTTTATCCGGTTAGGATAGAACGAGGGACTATAAAATTGGGACGGAGGGAGTATATAGTACTCCTATTGTTTTGAGTACGTTGCATGTGTTATTGTATACCGGATCCCGGGGGCTTGTAGTAAGGGAACTCAATTACTTGGAGTTCCCGTAGTGATTTTTTGGGCCGTTTGAAATTTTTATTTAGGATCGGTGTATGGTTTTGAGTACGTTGCATGTGTGGTTGTATACGGGATCCCGGGGCCTACAGTGAGGTGCTACTTGGAATTCCCGTAGTGTCATTGTGGGCCTTTTGAAATTTTTATATAGGATCGGAAATGTGATTTTTTTTACGAATGTTGATTATATTATGGGAACCAATATCCAATTAATTTGATTTTTGCCATGAATAATCTACTCAACAATTCGATGAATTATACGGTTCTGATACCAAATACAAATTTAAATGACCAATAATTGAGGTTACTACAAGGATATAGATACTTTGGTCACTACGAGTATCACAAATCCCATAACTACCAATAATAGCGGTAGTAGTAGTACTAAATAATACCCCGTTGGAATTGGGGAGGCACAACCGTGCTGTGCACCTTCTCGGCCGTTGGATCGTGTTTTGGACGGTTCGGATGTGTTTTGATTTTTTATCGTAAAAAAATATCAAAATTAAAGGATAATTGCCGAACGCATCCGAACCATCCAAAACTCGATCCAACGGCCGAGGGGTGCACAGCACCTCCCCCAAGTCCACCCCCGTTAAATGATGGCTAATAAATTTAACTTTCTTGCGACAGTTATCGATTTAGCACTGTAGTAAATTGTTTGTCCCAAAATAATTAGCCCTTGTTAATTTAACAATAAAGTACGCTTTCTCTAGCAAGGGTGGCTAGCTCATGCGGTAAAGCTTTTAGATGTCTCACACTACATCCCGAGATCAAATCTCATTCACCCCATTGTAATAGAGTAGGAATGACGAATGACAAGAAAAAAAATATATTAACTCTCAAAATAAACAAACAATACTCAAACGATTTTTGCTCACTTTTTTATTATTGACAATCGAATTGGGTTCTCTCCCCCTACTGGATTGGAATTGTTTATCTTTTAAAAATATCGAGAACATTAATGATTTTAAGAATAACATTTATCCAATTTCAAATAATATGATTTCGAAAAATTAAAAAATGGTAATGAACTTAAGTTTTGACAATGTTATTGTTAAAGCGTGGCAGTGTTTTAGAGCATTCTCAATCATAGAAGCGACACTTAGGCCTCCTTTGGGTAAAAAACTTAATCCGGATTATTGGTTTTTTGGTTTTTCCTCAAATAATCCAAAAAACCGGATTATTAGTTTTTTGTTCTGCACATGACACGTGGCAACAATAATATGGATTATTGGATTAAGGCCTCCTTTGGGTAAAAAACCAGTTTTTGGTTTTTTAAAAAACCAGTTTTGTCCTTATTCAATTTTTTTTTTGCATTCGTTAGTTTTGCGTCAAGATTTTGTAGTTTCTGGATTCCTCTTGACAAGACGAATCCATTTTTTACTTTTTTAATTAGGGAGTGTTTGAGAGTTTTTTTTTTTAAAAAACAAAATTACCATTTTTTACTTTTTTAATTATGGTAGGAATGTATTACTCTCTTCGTCCCATATTTCTTATCATGTACAGGGAATCCAACTTTTTAAAAGAGCACATAATTAATGCATGTCACCTTCAAAAGGATTGTGTTTCCAATGCTACCCATTGTTCTCTTCTTTAAAAACAACTTTTTGTCATTGAGAGTGAAATTTTGAAAACTTATGCAATTTTTTGTTTTCCTTTGCAAAAAGGACAAGAATTTGGAGAGATCCCAAAATAGAAAACATGACCAGCAATAAATAAAATAAAATAAAAACTCATTTTCCCATATTTTTAGCTTTTATTCTCTGAAGTCTGTTTTTGAAAATGAAAATACATTCTCACATTTTTCAGCCAAACACCAAAATCTAAAATTAACAATGTGATAATACAATAATCCAAAAATTTTTGGCTTCCACACCCCCTCTAGAAATGAGTCCCACTAGAGAGAAAAACTTGGGTGTAAATAGGGTACTGCACTAGTGGCATTTGAGTGCGCATCTTGACAGTCCAAAAGTACTTTGGACGGTCCAAAATCCAAACACCTCAAAATACTTTTGAACGGTTGAGATGTGCACTGAGTATCGCCAAGTGATACCCAGACGACACCCGAGTTTTTTTCTCTCCACCACTTGATGGTGCTCCACGAGATGGGTTATTATTATTATTATTTATTTATTTATTTTTTTTGGGTCATTAGTCATTCCTAGGGGGTGTTCCACTAACCCAGTTTTTTGAAAAAAATTGGTTTTTCACGGTTTTTTATGTGATGTGTTTTGAGAGAATGACCTGTCTCGGTGTTTGGAAAAAATAGTTTTTTGTTAGTGGAACACCCCCCTGATCCATTACATTGGGAGAGAGAGAAATGAAATTCGATCTTAGAATGCAGTGTGAGCATCCAATAGCCCTACCACATGACGACTTGCAATAGGTTATTAGGGGGTGTTCCACTAAAGTGGTTTTTTTGAAAAAAATAAAATTTCACGTTTTTTTATGTGATGTATTATGAGAGAATGACATGTCTCAGTTTTTGAAAAAAACAGTTTTTTGTTAGTGGAACACCCCAATGTGACAAACAAAAACGAAAAAGATAAGGGAACCGACGGAAAATGTACAGACCACGAACCGATGGCGTCGCCGGCGCCGTTGTGGTTCCCAACCGGTCGATCCGAGTCGTTCATCGTTCTCAGAATTGAATTCCGAGTGGGCGGCCCACGCGGGAATCGAGACAATCGGATGGCTGTATGAGCTCGATCCAAAATCACCCTCATTTCATTCAACGTCAGTACGTGGTCTGTGCAAGGCAATCGGTGCACATAGAAGGGTTCAAACAAAAAATGGGGCGGAGTAAGGGCAACACTGTCACTTCAAGTGCAATCTGAATTTTGAGACGGTTCACTAAACGACAGAAAAGCTTATCCGATTTCCCCCCGACAAGTATCGCCAGCCACCGCCTTTTCACACGTGGACGGCCAGAGTCGAGTTCGCTCTATCTAACTCGGTGGTTGGATTCAAAAAAAGGCTGACCCCCTTAACTACACTTCTTCATCAATTATCTAACCACGGTTCAATCCCCGCCGCTTTAACCATTTTCTTTTTTTTACGATTTTTTTTTTCTTTCTACTCACTTCGTTCATAATTATCCCCATTTATTACAGAAATGATACATACACACAAACAATTTACTCACAAATGACCCAAACACACACTTGCAGTGTGTGTGGGAGCCACACACTTTTGTGTGTGTTTGGGTCATTTGTGGGTAAATTTTGTGTGTATGTAATGTTGCTCCATTTATTATCTGGGGAACTGAATTTTGTATTCCTTATTTTTTTATTGGCACTCAAAAAAAGAGTATCAATAAATATTTGATAATTGTCAGTATCAATTTTGTTTATTTATTCCTCCCCCCTCTACAAGCGATGTTGTCACTGTGTGAATCTGGTTTTGTGCTACTAAACAAATCAAACAATTCGAGTTGGCCCTGCATGTGTGTGTGTTTGTAATGTCATTAAAAGCTCATTTAAATGGATTTATTTTTAAACTGATTTAGTTGCACTTTACGAGACAGATCATTTTCTAACAATACATCATCTAAAAAAGCCAACATAAGTCAATTGTGCAGAATAAGGCCTTAATATTGGCTTGTTATATTGATAAATAAAATTTGTGTATTTTTAGGCTCATTAAACTGAGCTTGAATATGATACTATTCAGTTTGTTTGGTTTATGATGCATAAAATTCCAAGCTAATTGAGATCGGATCATATTAGCCTCGATTAAAGCTTGTTTGACATTAACTCGTCCTAGAAAAAGCTATAAGAAAGCTAAGCTCCAGCGTATTCTAAAACTTGACCAAAAATACTATGGATACATCAAATGTACGTCGAATTGTGTTGGACTTGTCTCGGGCTTCCAAACAAATAATTATGAGGTGTTCAATTTTTTTAGAACAATATTATAGAGGTCCCAGCTAAAAATTAGCTCAATAGAATATTATTGTAAGAACTTAATCTAACACGTTCAATTTTTAGCAGGGACTAAAAATTGAATGAATCGATCTAGCACATACTTATATAGTGTTGAGTGTTTACATGTACCCTTAACAGATATATTAAACAAATTAAACGACTTAGATTATTTATGTGAAACTCAAATCTGGCCCCACGTAGTCTGGTATAAAATTGGTGTAGCCATTCAGGTGTGCCCGTAGCAGGGTTGCTAGCTCGACTCATTTAGCTTGTTTCTAGTCTCACTGTCCTATTTGATACTCCCATATTTTATTTTGGACCATCCTACACTCGTCGGGTGTTTTTTTCTAGTGATTTCATAGTGCCAATCACCCGTCGGGTGGTTTTTTCAGTGATTGCATGCTGCCAAGCACTCGTCGGGTTAATAAAACCATGGAATATCCCACCCAAGCCCTTGGCATCACACCGTGCACTACCGTTGTGCCTTGCGTAAGATGTCACACCCCGTCCCGGATTAACCCTCCAATGAGTTTAATCGATACGGAGATGCAACCTCAACCAATAAACAACATAACCCCTTTAATGGATAAAACCAAAACCCGGAAACCACAGTTATATCTTCTATGGACAACACAAAAGTTAACGTTCTTAACAAACCACAGCAGAAGTTTTAAAGGAAATTAAGAACAACATTTTACACAACAAGATATATATAACCAAAAAGCCTCTCGGCACCCCCCGGCAGACAACCACCCTGCGAGACTAGCAGTGGACATCTACAAAACCTGCAAAACTGGAACTCGAACGAGTCCCAGGAGTGTTGTGAGACATAGATGCAGTTCGAATAAACTGTACGGTTAGCTTAAAAAAAAATGCGTAAACAGCTCGGCACGAAGCCTATTCGGCACAAAGCCACAATTCGACACGAAGTCTATTCGGCACAAAGCCACAGTTCGACACGAAGTCTATACGGCACGAAGCCACAGTTCGACACGAAGTCTATTCGGCACGAAGCCACAATTCGACACGAAGTCTATACGGCACAAAGCCACAGTTCAATTCCAAGAAAACATCTGTGAATCAAACACTCACCTCCGTCTTCCAAAAGAAAAACACAACTACGATTTCGGCACCTCAGACGTGCCCGTTTCTGCACCTGAAGTAGATATCCAAGATTAGCTCAACGACGTTCATAATCAACTGTGAAACATTCAATAAAGCTAAAGGTAGCAAATGATTCATCCTTAAATGCAAAATAGTTGCATAAACACACTTGAACAACTCGACATCCTTACGGTTCACAAATTAATAGAATTAATCTACTCATCCAAATTCTCCAATATTGTAACCATAGATCAACAACATAGATTGAATCAACATACCAAAACCTCATAATTTTCATAACTATGTAGCTATTTCTAACCAATTAACGATTGAACCCAAAACCCGCAACAGAATCTGCCAAACCGGTTCATGATCAAATTCAAGCCAAAAACTGCTATTCTCTAGAACCAATTGAGACACAACCCTTACACTCTTTCGAAGGTATTCGAATCTAGTTTCAGAATCAAAAGACGGTGCATGAATCGGATACTCACACAAAGAGTTATGACTGTTTTCCCAGGGTGTGTCTGTGCTGTCTGCACAGACGAGAATCCGACAACAGATTATTGCACGAATTTTCATATTTTCTGTGCTTTACCAAAAATTCTGAAAATTTAACACCACATAGAAGAATGGTATGGGTAGCTACAGTAAAAATTTCAGAAAATTACGAAGATAGGAACCCTATCTAAAAATTCACCAAACATCAGGGCAGATTCAAGTTTCATCACAATCAACCACTCTTAACAAGTTTTATCACGAATTTTGTAAATAAATCACTCTAAAACAATCCTCCAAACTGTAAATTTTCCAGAGCACACCACCCAAAAACCACTAAGATTATCAAATTAATAACAAGAATTGAGAACCTTACCTTGTATTAGGTTTTCCCCTAATTTTCCCCTAATTTTCTTCCTCTTCTTCTTCTCCCCTTCTTCTTCTTCTTCTTTTCCTTCTTCTTTCTTCTTCTCTTCCCACGTCCAACTCTCCCTCACTGATTGTGTGTGTGTTTAAGTCAACTAAAGAGATAAGAAGGAGACTAAATATCCCACTTAGGAAAATTATTGGGTGTAGCCACCCCACATCTCCAAACCTACTCCCACCCAATGAGAACATTCCATTTCACCTACTTACAAATAACGCCAATTAACGCTAGTACACGCGAAATTAAAATAAACACGCACAAAACCAAACACCTAAACGTAAATTAAAAGTCGGGTGTTACATAAGAAGCGCGACTACACAATCTCATGACACGGAGATACCACCGGCATCGAGCAGGCATCCCCTCGGATGAAATCGCAGTCCACATGTCCACATTATTTTTAAGTTTGAAAATTGCATGTAGTTTCAAAGGGGATTAACTTTATAGGACAGAGAGAGTATTATGGTTGTGTTTAAATGGAAACAACAATATTTACTTCAATCAAATTTGAAATGTCAATTCTTTCGGATTTCATAAAAGTTAATTAATAAAATGTATAATCAGAAAGAAAATTCTAAAGCTAATCCACTAGGGCATCGTTAAGATTTAGAGTAAATTTCACTTACCTCCCCTGAGGTTTCTGATAGTAAATAATTTTAGTTTTCGCGTCATTTAAAATTTTTATGCAATATAAACTCAAATAAGAAAAAATAAAATAAAATCAGAAGTCATGTTCAAGGGCATTAATGTCATTTTACCAGCAAAGTTAACGTCGTTAGACAATTTTTAACGGCAAGGGAGGTATCTGCCAATTATTTTGCAAAGTAAAGGAGGGCAGTGGAATTTCAGAAAGTACAGGGGAGGTATTTGTATTTGTTAGAAACCTCAGGGGAGGTAAGTGAAATTTACCCTAAGAATTTAAAATGTGTATTGAAATATGTGAAAATAAACAAAAGTGTGTAAAAGTGTATTAAAAGGTATAAAAAAATTAAACTAAAGAGTGTGTGTGTTTTTTTTTGTCTTATTGTCTTAGGCCTAGTTTTTCAAAAGATTTTAGCAATTCAGTTGCTAAAATCAACCATAACTTTAGCAAATGATTTCATCAGGTGCTAAAATTATAGTTGACTTTAAGCTAAAATCAACTATGATTTTAGCACCTGGAGAATTTATTTGCTAAAATCATTTGGAAAACTTAGCCATTATCAAAACGGAACCAACAGTGCCACCTTCTGAAAACCAAATTGCCACCTTTTACTAAGAACATCCTTATCTCCCACACACAAAAAAAAAAAAAAACTAAATTTAACCTCAAAAATACATTTTATAATTTAACAAGTCACTTTTCAAAAAATTTACAAAATCAGACTTTCTATTCAAACTTTAGCAAGTCACTTTATAAAAAAACTCATAAAATCAGATTCTCTATTCAAACTTTTACTCTTCCCTCCCTCTCATATTTTGGTGCGTGAACAGTGCCTTTGAGGAGCCTGATTTTTAAGGTTTTTGAAGACTTTGCTCTCTTCTTTAACTTTAAAGTTATAGTGGAGAGTTAAATGAGAATGCTCTAACAAAATGGAACCAACAATAATTCCTAATTGTGCTATGGTACTTAACCGGGGTCAATGAGTATCGAACCATGGTTAGCCGCTTTAACCATTTTTAATTCCTTTTTCTCCTCACTTTGTTCATAAACCCAAATTTATCTATTCCTCCCTCTCTCTCTCCTCTCTCTAGAAATGATGATATTGTCGCCGTGTGAATCGTGGTGGTGCTCCTCCGGTCACGAGTCTTGACTGCTTACTGAAGCGAACTTCCCTTCTCTCTCCTTCTCTCCAGTCAACCCAGGAAGCCTCCGCGTACACACCTTTCTGCTATTTTCCCGAGGAAATTTTGTTCTCTTTCCAACAAAATTCCGATTTCTCGGCAAATACGACAAGCGTAGTAGTTGATTTGTGCAATCTGTATTTCTGGGTAAAAATCTACGATCTGCACTCGAGTACTTGTCGAGCAAGCAAAGCGAGAAATTATGTGGGTTTGTGATTGTCGGTAGATGGGGCGAGCTGATTCGATCGAGATCAACTTGAGCTGAACGAGAGATTAGATTTCATGTAGAGATTTTGTGTTGTACGAGTTGATTCGATTTTGAAGGAAATTTTAGGGTTTCGAAGCAGAGAAGTCATGGTGGAATTTGAGAGCTCGTCACTTGTAGCGGCTCCTACTGCTTCTGAAGAAGCGAGTGTTTCTTCTTCTGGTGAACAAATGATGATATTGGCTCCACCGTCCGTGGCTACCGCCGAGAAGAAGAAGCGAAATCTCCCCGGAATGCCCGGTAAGTCGAAAAAAGGACTAGTTTTGTTCACCCTCGCTTTGTTCATTTTGTCCAAGTTCATTTTTTCGGTGATTATGTAAGAGTTCAGCTCAACAAATTCAATGCTTTAGTAGAGAATTTTGAAGCCAAATAGTAAAGTTTTAGATCAAGCGTTTGTCGATATCCGATTGAGTTGAATTTTTGAATGGTTTGATAACAAATGAATCTGAATAAAATGAACAGGTTTGATTAAGCTATGACCCGAAATTGAACACTTGTTGACAATAAATGAACGGGTTTGATAATAAAATGTGATTTTTTTTGGTTTCCAGATCCAGATGCGGAGGTGATCGCTCTATCACCGAAAAGCCTCCTAGCAACAAACCGATTCATATGCGAGATCTGCAGCAAAGGGTTCCAACGAGACCAGAACCTCCAGCTCCACCGCCGCGGCCACAACTTGCCGTGGAAGCTCCGGCAGCGAACGGGGACCGAGGTGAGGAAACGGGTCTACGTGTGTCCCGAGCCGACTTGCGTGCACCACGACCCGAAACGGGCTCTTGGGGATTTGACTGGGATAAAGAAGCACTTTTGTAGAAAGCATGGGGAGAAGAAGTGGAAGTGTGAGAGGTGTGCGAAGAAATATGCTGTGCAGTCGGATTGGAAGGCCCATATGAAGACTTGTGGGACTAAGGAGTATAGATGTGATTGTGGTACTTTGTTTTCTAGGTATGTGGTTTGTGTATTTTTGGTTGCTCAGAAAATGCAGGAAAATCAGACATTGAGTTTTTCAAGAAAGTCTAAAAACACAAACTGGGTATTAAACCGTCCGATGCATGTGGGTCTACGTGTATCCAACTGCTCTGAACGTAGAAGTGTCCGAAATCGCATTTCTAGCATTGCTATGATTTGTTGATCTCGATCTTCTTGGCTGTAATTGATTCAGTTAAAGTATCTACTACAATCTTGGACTCAAGATTTTTTATTCAAATTTTTTACTTAAAAAATGGGAAATTCGAAATTTTAGTCAACATTTTACTGAGGCCAATTTCTCCCTCTCCAATGTGCAATTATGTTATGAATGAGCTATTATTTCAATTCCATGCTTAGATTTGTATTTGGATTGAAGTTATCATTGTACAATTATGTCATTAATGAACTATTTATTCAATTTTATGATGATCTAACATCTCTCCTCTTGTTGTAATGGTAAATTCTTAAATTTCTTTAATGATTTTGGGTTTGGTTTGGTTTGTGATGATAATTACAGGAGGGATAGCTTCATCACTCACAGGGCGTTTTGCGATGCCTTAGCACAGGAGAGTGCTAGATCAGCTGAAACTCTAGCTATCGCTCGTCCAGATGGAGATCTGAAGATTCAGACTGCTGTTGCAGCTTCGTCGTCTTCTAGTCCTCCGCCGCCGCCTCTCACTCCGTCCACCAGCGTTCTCTCTCCGGTTCTGTCTATTCAAAGCTCAGGTATAACTTCAAAATCTAACTCCCAGTCTATATTGTAGTATATGCCAAAAGGAGGATCTCGTGATGCTTTTTTTTTGTTCCATTTGGGAATAGAATGATCAGACTGATTTTGGAGTATTAGATTATAGTCTCTCTCTAATTTTTTTTTGTCTTTTATGATATTTTGTTGGTTCCGTGCCTAATTCATTTTGAAAAAAACAAATCTCGACGAGCAAACTTTGAAAAGTAAAAAGAAGTTTAATCCTGGGTTGAATAAAAATTGACGCAAAATTAACAAAAGCTTGTAAAGGACAAAATATTTAATCCCATTATGAGTCAAGGCCAAATCCAGCCGATGATCAAATCATTTTTTACTTCCATTTTATTTAAACAAATTATTATTTTTTTTTGTTTGGGGGTGCTGTTTTAACATGATCTGTCGTTTGGATTTGTCTACGAATGATCTTTGTTTTCATCTGGAGATGATGTTAAGATAAGGTTTTGTAAGGATTGATTCGGACATAAGGTCTTTGTTCATTAAACTATTCTAATTTTAATTAATTTTTAATTAGTACTTTCTCTGTCAATAAATAGTAGGACTACTTTGATATAAAAGATTAAAGGAGGGTTAATAATTGAAAGTTGAAAAGTTTACTTTCTGATCTCACAAAGAGAAAATAAAAGGCAATTGAAAATGGAGATCGGTTGGTGAGAGTCAGGAGGTCATGATTGCCTTTCCTTTTAAGCCCCAAAGTACTCCACTATTGTATCTTTCCAAGTTAAAAAGGCCTCAAGAAAAAAGTGTCCTTATTTTTGTGTTTTGGTAATGTTGGGGAACAGCCTCTGCTTTTGATTTATGTGTTAAAGTTTACTCTAAAGTATTTTGAGGAGTTCTAGGGGTGATTGTGGTAGCTTTTAGGATGGTAATTTTATTTTAGGAGTGGGTGGATAATCACACTTTTGAGGGCATTTGTGGAAATCCAACGATTTCGGTGACATGGGTTTTGATACGGTTAATATTCCGGACGAGTTTTGAGAAAAATGAACATGTAGGATCGTCAAAGTGGCCGAATCGTTGCTTTTCAGTAGAGTTTTAGAACTGCTTCAAATTTATGGTAAAAGAGTATCAGTTTTAGATTGGGAATCTAGGCGGGGTGGTGGTGGTTTGGTTTGGATTTCTATTTTCAATCCACCTTGGGTAAAGTTTCGTATTTTGTCATACACTTTCCTAGGGTAAAAGTTTGCACAATAAGTGACTCACATTATCTCAATTTCCTTTGTTCTTGATGATGGTTGACTCTCATAACAGAGGCACCGGAAAATCATCCGGCGGGACTAGTACAGCAACAACCGGTGGCGGCAGCCTTGACCACCACCACCACAACCACAACTGCCGCTGCTGGCTCATCCACCACCAGCGGCAACACCTTAAATAGCAACAGTGGCGTATTTGCTAGCATATTTGCATCATCATCAGCAGCACCGGCTGGGCTGCAACAATCGTCCCAATCTCCATCCTCGTACTCTGACATGCTCTGTGCCATGGCTGGTTCAGAGCAATACAGGACAGAACAACCCATGTCCCTCTCCCTCTCCTCCTCGCTATACCTATCCAACCCCACCGCCTCCTCCCTATTCCCAACCACCAGCCACGACCACCACCACCACCACCGCTCTCATCAACCCCCCGCTTTATCTGCCACCGCATTGCTTCAAAAAGCTGCCCAGATGGGAGCAACGGGCTCCGGCTCCTCCTTCCTCCGTGGCCTTGGTTTGGAGCTGCCATCATCCGAAAACCGCACCGCCGCCTCCACCGCCGCTACCGCCACCACTCATCCTTGGAACAGCCACGTGAAGACCGAGGGAAATTCGATGGCATCTGGGCTGGGACTCGGGCTACACATCGACGGCCCGGATCTGATGATGGGTCCATCGTCGATATACGTAAACAAGCCCACCACGCTTGATCTCTTCGGATTGGGGGTAGGTGACGGCGGGGCCTCCTCTGCTGGGTTTTCTGCTTTGCTAACTTCCATGGGAGGTAGCATTGATGTTGCTGCGGCTGCTGCTGTATTTGGAGGAGTAAATTCAAATGAAGAATCTTGGGAAGGTCCATCTGATAGGAAACCATCTATGATTTAGCACCTCCTCTTGAACAACATGCTGTTGGAATTCTGGCTCATCTCTCTATTGGTTTTTGTGTTGGAGAGATCTGTTTTGTTCTATGCGTAGCTGCCCTTAAATATATAATTATATATGATGTATGTATTTAGCCTTTTTGTATTGGTTAAAAATTAGTAAGGAATTTGCAGTTCCAGTTTAGCTATTTGAAGTTTAGGTTTGTTCGTGAAATCTCTTAGATGTATGTTCAGTTTAGTTATGGCAGATCTATGGGGAAGGGTATGGGTGGAGCTAGGATTTTGAACTCGGACGAAGGGGAATTAGGAAAAAATTTTTCCGGAAGACGATATTTATTGCTTATTAAGCTTAATTGTAATTCTTGTAGATTTTTAGAATGTTTTGTCAAATTGAAAAATTAAAATGTGTCATGTATTCATATGCGGACATTGAATTCTATGAAAAATGAAAATTCGCAAGTTATTTGTTTATTATGAGTTTGAACGTTTTTTTTTGGAAGAAATTGAGCTTGGCAACCTATGAAAAATCTGTAAATAAAGGGTGTCATAGCGTCACGCATCATAGATAAGAGTGTAGGGCATCATGTGACGGCGCTCTATACAAGACCATTGATTAAGATGAGTGTGAAATTTTTATTTTAGTATAAACAGACCTTTTTTTTTTTTTTTTTTTTAAACTGGGCATGAACAGATGCATAATACTAGTGCGGATGCCAATCTATGATATGAATCCTTCATTAATTCTGGGATTTACTTCGGAGTCTCACACAATTTATATAAACCGTTGATTAGTTTTACCCACTACGGTATTTTTGGTATTTTTGAATTGTGAGTTGTTAAATTATCAAGTCATTATTTTCACATACGTCAACTGATTTAACAACTTATAGATAAAAAAAATCGAAAATAACAAAAATATCAAAAGTTAGCCTATGGAGTGGCTAGTTTGTTTAAACAGTTCTCTTATTGTCCGCCCATTGCTTTCTTACTGATAAAAGTGTTCTTTGACTGGTAATAGTGAATATATCTTTACCGGTAAAAATACATTCTTAATAGTCGTAGAGTAGTTTTGCGGCCTACCTATTGGGCAGTTTTGCGGCTTACCTATTGGGCTGACGGTAAAATTTTTCTAGTTTAAATGGTGAGGCAAGTCGGTGAGGATTATTGATTAGGGAAGCAGCTCAGCTCAGCTCAGCATTGGGATACAGCTAGAAAGAAGTAGGGGGACATGGACACATGGTTATGGTGGGGGAAATTTCTGAGCCCCTCTTATCAGCTGGTTGTTGGAGGATGCTGAGTGAAGCATCTTATCAATTAATTTTGGTCAAATAAAACATGAAGACCATGTCCAGTTGTCACTGTCAGATTAATTGAATGTAGTGAGTTGTTTTTTATTATTCGTTCCGTCTCAATTTGTTCTGCCTTTGCAGATTTTCAATGTAATTTTTAAATTGTATTCTTACATATGTTTTAATTTATAAAAGATTCATATTGTACATAAAAACATTATAGGCAAAAAATACGATAATTTAAAAATTACATTAAAATCCACGTACAAAAAACAATTTGGGACGGGCGGAGTGTTATTTTTTAGAACTGGAATTGAATGTGGTGTGTTGGGTGCAGCATTTGTGTCCAATCTTAGGACCCACTCATGGTTAAATTGAAAACAGAATTCTTTGTTAACAAATTTGTCAAATCCGATTTTAGAAAGGGTTTGCTTCCTCTTCTATCCTCATTTGGGAGTCCTGGATTAACCCGTTTCATTAGTTGTTTTGGCAAAAAAAAAATAAATTAAATTTATTTAAAAAAAATTCTATTTCTTATTTTTTTAAAGAATTATTGCTTCATCTATATGAGAGGAATTTAACAAATAATTATGAACCAAACTAAATTTTTTGTAAAAAAAAATAAATAAATAAATAAAGACACGTCTATTTTTTTTAATTATTTTTGTGTTTTTTGGATTATTTTTGTCTTTCGCACTTTTTTTTTGGGTGAGATTTTGCTTATAATTTTGCACATTTTGGATCTTTTCATCGAAACAAACTAATAATCCACAAAAAATGAACTTAAAACTAACAAATACGGATTTTTAGGAATAAGGACAAAAAAAATAATTCTTTTTGCTTATTTTTGCCAAAACCTAATGGATTATTAGAATTTTAATTTTTTTGCTTTACGAAATATGTCTTCTCTTCACATATATCAACCGAAAAAAGCCCAAACATCAAAAAATCAAAAAGTCAATTTAGTGGAACATGCCCTAAAAAAGTATCAACTCCGCCACCAAAAAATGTATTACTAACTTCACAATGTTATGAGATTCATGACTAACTCGTTCCCCACTTTCGCTTGAGTTTTTTTTTGTTTTAATGACATTTGGCACTTCAATTTTCTATTGCTAAATGCATCACATGTTTGTTGTTGTTGATGATGAATCCTTTTTTTTTTTTTTTAGCACTTCATCTTTTAGTTAACAAGAAACAAAATGACTTTTTGCCTTTTTGGGTAAAAATGACCTTTAACAATGGGTGCTAGAAACGGAAAACTTAGCCTAACTTTTTTTTTTTAAAAAAATACTTTTGGGGTTATTTTAATTAATGTATGTGAGAATAATGACATATCTTGTAAATTGTGAAAACCAAAGAATCAAGTTTTGGAAAATAATCTACTTGGCTATTTTTTTTTTACTTTATTAAAATTTTTCTCGTATTTGTAAGTTTCGTGTCATACTTTGTGAATTACTGATTCTTCTTTATGAGAGGAATCGGAAAATTAAAATATTATATTCCACACTCAAAATTATTTGAATAAAACCAAAAAAAAATATGACAAAAGGCTAATTTTCGGATTCATTAAAAAAAATTGAAGTTTGAATTATATTTTTTACGTTTTCGATTCCTTTGGTCGAGAAGAATCAATAATTCACAAAGTATGACACGAAACTTACAAATACAGATTTTTTTGACAAAAAAAAAAAGAAGCCTAATACTCCGGTTTGCTTAGCCAAAACAAGTGCATTACTCCATAGACACCACGTGTAAACTTAAAAAACATTCACCTTAAAGTGGGTTATTTTGGGCCTGGTCATGGTGATTGCTAATTGCCCACCACATTGTCAAATCTCATTTTTGGGAAAAGACGTGAACACTGGGGGAAAAAAAAAGAAAGAGGAGACGACCATTCTATTCTGTCTTGGATTAATTTTTTGTCTTTATTGTATTTTTTTTGTGCATTTGTTGCTTGTGGTAATTTTTTTTTGGATTATTGGTTTGTCTAGATGGGAGAAATGTAAAAGTAAAAATTAAAGTAAGAGTTGAATTTATTTTGGATAAAGACAAAAAATATCTAATAATCCACTATTTTTGTCTTTATTTAAAAAATCAATTTCGAACATGTTTTTTAATTTCTGGATTCCTCTCATTTGGACGAACTAATAATTCACAAATAAATCGACATAAAATTAACAAATGAGTAAAAAAAATTGCAACCAAGGACAAAAAAATTATCTTGATCAATTGCTTCGTATTATTCCACAAAAAATAACATCTTTGCAGATGAGGCTCCATTCTCTTGTCTTTTTAATTTTTTGTGCTTTGTTCGTCTTTTCTAAATTATTGTTAGATTTGCATTATATGTTTTAGATTAATCATGGGTCTCAATGAAATGAGTAAAAAAAAAAGTAAAAAAATTCTGACCAGAAACAAAAAAAAAAAAATCACTAAAGACGAAAATGTAACAAACACAATATAAAAATAAAAATAATTATGCGTCAATATTTTTATACTTTTCTGATTACTCTTGTAAATATAAAAATAAATGAATAATCTCGTGAATTACTACAAAATACTAAACAAAAAATTACGAAAGACAATAAAAGTTCAAAAAAAGACAAAAGAATGGCACCTACATTCGATGAATTTGCATTATTGAGCGTGGGACCTGGTGATAAAAAAAAAAAACTTGGGACCTGAACCTCGGATGTTTATCCGATGGATAAATACAGCTGAGCTACTTAGGGCATCTCTAGTGCACTACCTAAAATCACTACCTAAAGTGCTTTAACTAGTTAGCTAAGAAAAACCTCAAAAAATGGTCTCTAGTGCACAAAACTTGGCTCCCTAAAATCCTAGGTGGCACCCCTCACTACCTAAAGTGCCCTAAGTGACTACCTAATTTGGGGAGGGACTTAAGGAGAGAGAAAGAGGAGAGAGATAGAGAGAAAGAGGAGAGAGAAAGTTACTTGCATTTATAACATTGAATCTACCATTGTTTTTTTGGTTATGAGGCCCACTTAAATGGGTCCCACATATACTTTAGGGAGTATTTTTAGGGAGCCCCATTAAAGTGAATTTTTTCTTAGCTAACTAACTAAGTTCTTAGCAAACAAAATTGGGTCCCACATGTGTTTAGGTGTACACTTTAAGAAGTATTTTTTAGGTAGTGCACTAGAGATGGCCTTATAGGCATAGACTCATAGGCACACTTCTGAGTTCAATTGATGCGACTAGGATTGGGAACCACATTGCGTAGGCAAATTCTATAGCAGTTGGTTGGCGTTAATATTTAAAAAGTGTGTTGAAATATGTAAAAAATATGTGAAAAAATGTAAAATTATGGAGTATTAAAATAAGTGAAAAGTGTATGAGTGTGTGTGTGTTTTTTTTGTCTTTATGAAGAAAATCAAAAATTGAGAAACCCTAGAGAGAGAAATAAAACTGGAATGAAATGTATCTTTATCATTGATATGTTCTTCGGGCTTGTTCTCCTATAGATTTTAGGTGCATTTTATGAAAATCTCATAAAATGAACATTTTATGGAAGGGTGATAAAATGAAATTGTTTTTTCAAATGATAAAAAATATTCCCTCCGTCCCATAAAGTTTGGTCCCTACGAAACTACATGCAATTTTCAAACTAAAAAATAATGTATTTACCAAAATAATTTTTTTTTTGCACCGTATAAAAGTTCTCGATGAGATCTATCAAACAAGATCCATATTGACTAAAAAATTATTTTCGTAACACGTTATTTTTTAACTTGAAAATTGCACGTAGTTTTGTAAGGACCAAACTTTATGGAACGGAGGGAGTAGTGATTTTCCTATAGATTTTAGGAGGATTTTATGAGAATCTCATAAAATTTCATTTACATTTTATGTATTGAGATTGAAGTGTGATAAAATATGAGATTTTATTGAAAAAAATGTGTAGGAGAATAAGCCCTTCCTCGATTACCAACGAAATAGCCAAGATCCCCTTTTATACTCCTAGTACTGATACATAAACCGACTTAACAAACAATTGACAGAAAATCAAGACTAACCACCATTAAACGGAAACAGAAACCAACTAGCTTAACAGGAGAAACTAACTAACGGAAACTTAACGGAGAAAATATTAATGCCCTTTTTTCGCACTTTATGTGTGTTTATTGTTAGCCCAGTCAAAAATTCAAATTGAGTATACCGAAGCACAATTAATTAAGAGGAAAATAAATGGAAGATGATGGATATACTCCATTAATAAAATTTCTTTTCGCTGTTCAAAAAAAAAAAATACTCCAGTATAGTTAAGATGGAAAATGCATGTGATGGAGGAAAGCATATTGAAAAAGAAAGAACCCCACAAGAATAATTTCACAACTTATCAGGAAAGCTCTTTATTTAAATTCAACTCCCTTGTCCTAGGTGTTACAGAGCTTATTTATGATCTTAGAAACCCTAGACATACTAACTAGGAAATAAAATAAAAAAAAAAAAAAAAACCTTTCTAATCAAGCTTGAACTAAAGAAATTACCTAATTGGCAGTGCACTAAAAATCGCTAGGCTCAAGTTGGGCAGACGAGGGCTGCCTAGCTCCTGGGTGGGAATTGAGCGCTGACTAGTCGGTTGCCTATCTAGGCGTCGAACTCGCCAAGCACCTATGCGGAGACTGACTGACATAGGTAGACAACTTTTGAACACTGCTAATTGGATAGAGATTAGCAAAACAGGAAGGGGTAACTCCCAAACTACCAACTACTATAAAATATATATCGTAGACCTAATTGATCAGTCTGTTGACATTTGTGTTCGAAAACTATACATGTCCACTTTACAAAATAATGACTGATTTTCACAATGTCTCATGGTTCTTATAGAGTATTCGCTTTGCTCGGTATATTTGTGTGATGGAGTATACATAATCCTGAGATTAGACGGATGGGCACCGACAACTTGACCCAGACCACCCCGTTATCATTTATCAAAAAACAAAAAGATGATCTAATCCATAGATCGAGTGATTTTTCAAATAAATTTTTCAGAAGTTCTGTGCCCGAAGCAATGTCGCATGGGTCAACAATAACGGTTCTCATCCACAAAACAATCATTTTGCTGCCCTGTTTCGCTGCCTGTTTTTTACGGTTTTAGTCCCATGTGTGAACGCACCCCGCACAAGTTCTACCCAATATTTGCGGGTACTGGAGTACCTTTTTTAGTACTGGTCCTTTGGCCAAAAAGAAAATTGTTTTTTTAGTTTTTTCGTTTTGTTTGTATTCAAATTTTTTTTTTGCATTTGTTAGTTTCACGTCAAGATTATGTGGTTTCTAGATTCTTCTCGGCGAGACGAATCTAACAAGTATAAAATTATTGTCATACCAAATAATTTTTTGAATAAAGCCGAAAAAACTTGAATTATTGGCAAAAAATTGAATAAAGATGAAACGAAAAAACCATAATCTTCTTTTTGGCCAAAGGAGTTCGGAACTAGCTCCTCTGGCAAAAAAGAAAAAACCGGTTTTTTTGTTTTGTCTTTATTCAAAAAAAAATTACATTTGTTAGTTTTGCGTCAAGTTTTCGTGGTTTATGGATTCGTCTCAACGAAATGAATCCAAAGAGTATAAAATTATGGTCGAAACTATTTTTTTTTAAATAAAGCCAAAATTAAACCAATAAACTGGTTTATTTTCGGTTTTATTAAAAAAAATATTACTTTTGACCATAATTTTATACCCTTTTTTGTCTTGCTAATATTTGTGGATAATATGACAAACAAATTTAGATATCAATACACTGCCATGGATATCAATACATTTTTTTCCAGATATCGGTACATTTTTACACATTATCTTCTATCCTATGGGTTGAGTTATAAGTCATGTCTCCGCCTAATGGTCTATTCTTAGTAGAGTAGTACTATTTTTTTAGGGTCTTGTTAACGTGTGCCCAATAGGCACACAATAAACACACAAACAAACAAACAAAAATAACACACACTCCAATACACATTTTACACTTTTTAATACACTTTTACATATTTTTATACACTTTTAACACATTTTAATACACTTTTTAAATATTAACGTGTGACTATTGAGCAAATGCTAGCATTCTCCTTTTTTTTTAAAGGATTAATTGCAAACTTCCTTATCAAACAATTTTCAACTGCATCTAGAATTCGATCACCAAACGGGCCCACCATTTCCTTTTCCTCCCCAAATCAATCAATCTCTCTCACTCTCAACCAGTCGAGTCAACCATGCTTGAGCTCTTTCTGATACTCCTCCTCACATCCCTCTTCATCAAACTCACGCACTCACTCATATGGGTCCCACTCAAATTCCAACACCACTTCCGCAACCAAGGCGTAGGCGGGCCCAGCTACCGTCCGTTCATCGGAAACTCGGCCGAGATCCGGCGGCGAATGATCGCCGAAGCAGAATCGAGGCCGATATCCGCCTTCACCCACGACATCGTGGGCCGTGCGATTCCTCACTACTACAACTGGTCAACGGTATATGGGAAGACTTTCCTGTACTGGTTTGGGCCAAGAGCCCGTTTGGCTATATCCGACCCGGATATGATCAAGGAGGTTTTGTTGAATACGAGTGGGTCGTTTGAGAAGATTCCGATGAACCCTTTGTCTGGGCTGATATGGGGACAAGGGCTTGTTGGGCTTGCGGGTGAGAAGTGGGCCGTTCATAGGAGGATTGCTAGCCTGGCCTTTAACATGGAGAGAGTTAAGGTGATTTTTCTCTCATATTCTCCGTAGTAATTGCGGTGATTTTAGCATACTTTTAGCAAAAGCGTATGAGCAAATGTTGTACTTTAGCAACTTAATGTTTGAAAAAGCATGTATACCAAGTTGGCAAATGTTGTCTGTTTGTCCCAGCTTAACTGAGTTTTCCCCCCTGTTTGGAAGGTATGCCATTTTTGGTTTTTGTAAGACTGTTTTCTCTGAATCAAAATTTCTGATTTGAGTAAGACATTGATTTGGATCTTTGGTTGAAAATGAATGTTGACATTCAGAAAAAAAGGGTAACTCAATACAGAGATAATTGGCCGCAGAAAGTACATAAATGCACAGTCAGGATGGAGCCGGGGCCAGTAGGGGCGGTCGCCCCTGCAAGGAAAAAAAAAAAAACTCTACTATTATATAGGGAAAACAAGAATTTTCTTATGAATTATATAGGCTCGCCCCTACAAAGTATTTTAGAAAATAAATTCGCCCCTGCATAGTGAAATTCCTGGCTCCGTCCCTGATTATGCACTTGACTTTACAAGATGTGTTGGATGGAACTACTTCTAAGAATTGTTGTCCATGCAAGCGCTCTATGTGGCCGGTTTTGGTCGAAATTTAAACGACTTAGAATCTTTATTTTCGGTACATATTCGTTCCTTTTGAAATAAATAGAGCCAGAAGAGTCTTTGGAACAAATAATAGGTATTTTTACTACATTAGCTAAAATTTATTTGTCCTTGTTCATTTCTATCACAACAAGATGGACTTGTTTTTACACTACTCCCGGGAACAGATCCAGTGGAGGTGAGCTGGGGCCTTTAGCTGAAAGGATTAGAGCACGTGTGTCTGGGTTTCAAATCCCTCCTCACCAACCTTCCAATAGGGAAGGAGCACAAAAAAGGAATCAGAAGCCATCAAGTTGGAAGCAAGTTGAAAGTTGAACTTATATTTTTTCGTTGGCAAGCTTGGCTGAGCATTTTGCAATAAAGAATTGCATTTAGTGTTATGAACCAAAATACTATCAGGTTAACACTGTGCATGTGACAGGGTTGGGTGCCAGAAATAGTTGCCAGTACTATGAAGATGTTGCAGAAGTGGGAGGAGGAAAGAGGAGGGAGGGACGAATTCGAGTTGGAAGTGCACAAAGACCTACATGATCTTTCCGCTGACATTATATCTCGGACAGCTTTTGGAAGCAGTTTCGAAGAGGGAAAACGAATTTTTGAATTAGTAGACCGCCAAGCAAGTCTTGTGTTGCAGGCTTTAAGGAGTGTCTACATTCCCGGATTCAGGTGCTTATTAATTGGTGTGGCATGGGGATCTTATATCCCTCTTCCGTCTCATCTTTTTTATTATGCCCTCTTGTTCTTTGTGATAGAGAGTGAGATGCTAAGAAGGACTAAGGATCCGTACTTCTATTAACCGAATTATGACTTTATTGTTGCATTGATATCAATTTAGAAGGTTTGCTCCCACATTTATTTGACTGAAATATACATGTTAACTCCATCTGCTTTGATGAGACTCTAGAAAAACTCATGTTCCTAACCTATGTCGTTTTGTAACAGTAGCCTTACATGGATTTTTGAATGTGCCCGAATATCTCTCCAACATTATGAAATTTTTTGACTGGATAATACTAACTCAGTTGGACACTGTATTCCTGGAAAGAAAAAGCAGGGGTCTTGTCACTTGTGTTACTTGGTTTTGACCAATCTTGTTGTCAACAAATCCTCTGCAGGTTTTTGCCCACAAAGAAGAACAAAATGAGGTGGGAGTTGGATAGAGAAATACGAGAATCAATTCGGGCACTAATCGGTATCAACAGGACAAGTGAAAATTCGAGAAATCTACTTTCGTTGTTGTTGTCCTCCCACAGGAGTCAAGATGGTGTAGAAGAGAGATTGGGAGTCAAGGAAGTAATCGACGAGTGCAAGACATTCTACTTTGCTGGAAAGGAAACCACTGCTAATCTTTTGACTTGGGCGCTTCTACTTCTTGCATTGCATCAAGAATGGCAAACCAAGGCAAGGGAAGAAGTCTTCTCCATTTGCAGGGAATGTGAGGTCCCAACTGCAGAGAATTTGAATGACTTCAAGATTGTAAGTATAGTTAATATCCGTGTTAATTATCTTGCCAAGTTTGGCAACACTGAAAGGCACAAGGATTGGATCTTGAACAAAATTTTTAACAAGTCAAACTAGTTTTTGGTACCATGGTCCTTGTCTGTTTTCTGATCTCAAAAACTCGAAACTTGAAATAGAAAGACACTTTTGACAAATAATATCGTTGTTCCAAAATGATGGGCAGTCAGGGCTGGCCTTGAGCTATGGCCACAACGCGGTGGACTTAAGCGATTGAAATTTGGCCCAAAATTAAGTCCCCCAAATAGGTATACAGAGGTATATAATAGCATATCTTTAATTAACAAATTCATTTCCAACAGAGGTGGCTGGCCAATTGGTATGTTTAAGTCTAGCTATCTTCAAGGTTCAATTCTCTCCCCAAGCAGTTTATCTTCTCAATCTTCATATGATTTTGTTTTCCTTTTGAGGTTTATTTTTATTTTTGTTAAAAGAACTAGGGCCCCGGTTTTACAAGTTTGAGTTGGCCCTGTGGGCAGTCAATAGGTTTAGGACACAAAGCACCAATCTTGAACAGATTTTCAACCAGTCGAATGAGTCTTTCGCGGAGTAACATTTTTGTTTTCTGTTTTCAAAATTTATGAAACTGGAAGCCACCACCATGCTAGATAACTATGGTTGTTCCCAGCATCCTTGGAAGTTTCTGCTAGTCATGTTGCCAACTTTTGCAATACTTTTGGGACTCATCGAGCCAATGTAACTGTTAACGAGTCAAATGCAAGTTTTTGTTCATCTCTGTTTTGTTTTTCCATCCCTTCCCGTTCCCATTCTGTTGGAGGCCTGCCCCGGCCAACTTCTTGTTCTAAATGTTTCTGATTACCATGTGTATCGTATAAGCACTGACGACGTTGTTGCCAAATGGTACCCATTGAAACTTTTTTTTTTTTCTTTGGCAGGTGAGCATGATAATAAACGAAACGCTCCGGCTTTACCCACCAGCCGTGATGCTAATGAGGCAAACCTCCAAAAGCGTAAAGCTAGGGACCCTCGACGTTCCGGCCAATACCCAACTCTACCTAGCCATGACTGCTGTGCACCATGACACTGAGCTATGGGGAGCAGACGCCAACGAGTTCAACCCATTGAGATTCACAGAGGCTCGGAAGCATTTTGCAGCATTTTTCCCGTTTGGTATGGGTGCCAGGATTTGCGTAGGTCAGAATCTTGCTGTGGTGGAAGCGAAGATTGTTTTAGTTATGATTCTTAGACGGTATTATTTCTCGGTGTCGCCGTCGTACGTTCATGCCCCTATTCAGTATGTGACACTGCAACCTCAGCATGGTGCACACATACTCTTCAGGAGGGCTTAATTCTACTGCATGTTGGTTCTCAAAACTCTTGCATTTCGCTGCGAAAGTCATGTAAATAACTTGTGTAAAGTGGATGGTAATAAATTTTTGAACTTCAGTTATCGATTTTATGAACAAACGTAAGAGTTCTTGTACAAATGTTCTTTGGTGCCAAATTTGGCGTCGAAGATGGCTATTGTCATTTCTCCCACCTCGTCCAAGCCATTTGTTTCACTTTGACAAATGAGATAGTTTAATCCAATAGTCTGTATTTGAGATTGTTCCACAATGATGACTCCGACACGACTCTAAGTTGTTATGTTGTGCTGCGGTCCATTTCCCGGCTTCGCTTGCCACCTCATACATTGAGGGCGCCCGCCTCTTCTTTACACGTGGCACCGACAACTTGGCGGTTGTTTGACTTTCTATAGTGTCGTTACTTTATTTTTTAACTTCTCAACATTATTGAAAGTCAAAAAATGCCTTTAACATTGTTATTTTAGCACCAATCGGTGTACTCGTGACTTATTAATTCTTCTCGATACGAGAAATTGCAAACCAATTATTTAATTGCAACTTCTTTATCATACAATTTTCAACTTCCTTATTTAAATTTTCCCTTCAATTTCCTCTTACCTCCCCAAAATCTCTGTGTCTCAACCAGTCGAGTCAACCATGCTTCTTCTTCAGCTCATTCTGATACTACTCCTCACATCCCTCTTCATCAAATTCACGCACTCACTCATATGGGTCCCACTCAAATTCCAACACCACTTCCGCAACCAAGGCGTAGGTGGGCCCAGCTACCGTCCGTTCACCGGAAACTCGGCCGAGATCCGGCGGCGAATGATCGCCGAAGCCGAATCGAGGCCGATATCCTCCTTCACCCACGACATCGTGGGCCGTGCGATTCCCCACTACTATAACTGGTCAAAGGTCTATGGTAAGACTTTCCTGTACTGGTTTGGGCCGAGGGCCCGTTTGGCTATATCCGACCCGGATATGATCAAAGAGGTATTGTTGAATACGAGTGGGTCGTTTGAGAAGATTCCGAAGGACCCTTTGTCTGGGATGATGGGGGGACAAGGCCTTGTTGGGCTTGCGGGTGAGAAGTGGGCCGTTCATAGGAGGATTGCTAGCCAGGCCTTTAACATGGAGAGAGTTAAGGTGACTTTTTCTCTCTATATATTATCTCCGTCTCGACTAATTTTGAGAAACCAATCTCCGTGTCCACTAGCGGACTTATGTTTGTCTCTCATCATGTGGTCTCACACGAAAATAAGAGCATTATTATGGAATAGAACCATTTTGGAACTCATTTTGCATCACATGAAAAGTTTACATAAGGATTCATGTCTTAACTAAGTGCCTACTACTCTTGCTTGGAATATGTACTTCCATCAAAACTCTCGGTGAAAGATTATGACAAGAAAATTTCTAATATCAGTCCACTGGGCTGTTGTGGCTGTCTTTAAGGTTTAAAAAGTGTATTGAAATGTATGAAAAGTATACAAGAATGTGGGAAGTGCATAGAAAAGTGAAAAAATACACCAAAGTGTTTTTTGTGTGTGTGTGTGTTCTTCTTGGACCCTTAACAAATCCCATGGTATTGTGTATCCATCTTTTGTTGGCTATGTAATGGTATAGATCTATACAATAAGATGTTGCTCAAACTCCAACTATGGAGTGGTGTACCCCAAGGGTTGGTCCGGTGACTTGGGTATTTGCTCTCTCCTAAGTCTCATGTTCAATTCTCCTTGTTAGCACCTCTTGGGGCCACCTCACCTCATGTGTAAGTGCGGAAAGGGCTGCGTGAGGGGCTGTAGAGATTATTCCGAGGTGTGCGAGCTAGTCCAGGACACCTGCATTACCAAAAAAACAACTGTGGAGTGGTATATATTCATTCTTCTGTTATTTACCTTATAAGAGCATTTCGAGCATTACTCTATTTTTTACATGAACTCAAAATTTGAGTAAAAACATCTCTAAACCAACTCCACTCCTTAACTCAATCTTACATTGAATTTAGTTTTGCTCGAATTAAGAGAGACTCAAATCCTTGTTCAAATCGTGATGGCCTTTTTGTCACTCTCAAATTCATAACTATGCGAATAACGAAGCTTTTTACTCGTGGTTTGTCTATTGGAGTGCATCATATGATCATATATGAAGTTTTTACTCAAAATTTTCCTTACATTTGAGTGTGAATGGGTAAACATTCGAGATGCTCTATAAGTTTTTAAAAGCATGTTGAATCGTTGATTCAAAAACTGTCTTCCACTGTTCTAGATAAGATATGTTTTGATGATCGGGTTAGGTGTTTCTAATTCGCTTCTGTTAAGCAATCTTTCTTAAACACCAAGTTTTATAGCGTTTGGCAAATGTTGTATGTTTGTCTCAACTTAGCTGAGTTTTTTCCCCCTGTTTGGAAGGTATGCCATTTTTGGTTTTTTTTTAAGACCGTTTTCTCTGAATAAAAATTTCTGATTCGATTAAGACAGGATCTTTGGTTGAAAATGAATGTTGACATTCGGAAAAAAGATGTTGACATTCGGAAAAAAGGGTAACTCAATATAGAGATAATTGGCCACAGAAAGTACATAAATGCACTTGACTATACCAGATGTGTTAGATGGAACTACTTCTAAGGATTGTTGTGTGAAGCGAAGTCCCACATTGGTGGGGTACCAAAGTAATATGAAATATATATAAGCGTGAGGGCATCCTTATTTCATGAGCTAGCTTTTGGGGTTAAGTTCTACCCAAGATTGTCTAACATGTTGTCCACGCATGCGCTTTATGTGGCTGGTTTTAGTGGAAATTTATGATCGGTACATAATTGTTCCTAAGCTTTTTCGAAATAAATAGAGCGAGAAGAGTCTCTGTCACAATTCACAAGAAGATGGACTTCTTCAACATTAGAGTTGTGAAGCAAAATACTCTCAGGTTAACACCGTGCTTATGGCAGGATTGGGTGCCAGAAATGGTTGCCAGTACTATGAAGATGCTGCAGAAGTGGGAGGAAGAAAGAGGAAGGAGGGACGAATTTGAATTGGAAGTGCACAAAGACCTCCATGACCTTTCCGCGGACATCATATCTCGGACAGCTTTTGGAAGCAGTTTCGAAGAAGGAAAACAAATTTTTGAATTATTAGACCGCCAAACAAGTCTTGTGTTGCTGGCTATAAGGAGTGTCTACGTTCCCGGATTCAGGTGCCTATTAACTCCATCTGCTTTGATGAGACTCTAAAAAAACCCACATTCCTAACCTACGTCTTTTTGTAAACTCAGTAGCATTTTATGGGTTTTTGAGTGTGCTCAAATCTCTATCCAACATTACCAAATTTTTAGACTGGATACTAATTTAGTTGGACAATATATTCCAGGAGAAAAAAATCAGGGGTCTTGTCACTTTTGTTACTTGGTTTTTGAACATTCTTGTTGTCAACAATTCCTCGGCAGGTTTTTGCCCACAAAGAAGAACAAAATGAGGTGGGAGTTGGATAGGGAAATACGAGAATCAATTCGGGCACTAATTGGTATCAACGGCAAAACAAGAGAAAATTCGAGAAATCTACTCTCGTTGTTGTTGTCCTCCCACGGGAGTCAAGATGGTGTAGAAGAGAGATTGGGAATCGAGGAAGTAATCGACGAATGCAAGACATTCTACTTTGCTGGAAAGGAAACCACTGCTAGTCTTTTGACTTGGGCACTTCTACTTCTTGCATTGCATCAAGAATGGCAAAGCAAGGCGAGGGAAGAAGTGTTCTCTGTTTGCAGGGAATGTGAAGTCCCAACCGCGGAGAATTTGAAGGACTTCAAGATTGTGAGTCTAGTCAATTTCCATGTTAATTTTCTTGCCAAGTTTGGCAACACTTTGAGGCACAAGGATTGGATCTTGAACAAACTTTTTAACGAGTCAAATGAGTTTTTGGTACCATGTCTTTTTTTTCTGATCTAAAAAACTCTGAAACTTAAAATAGAAAGACACGTTTGACAAATATTGTTCCAAAAAGATGTCAGTCAGGACACAAAGCGCCATTCTTGAACGGATTTTCAACCAGCCAAGCAAGTGTTTGTGGAGTAAAATTTTTGTTATCTGTTATCTGTTATGAAACGGGAACAGCGAACATGACTGATAACTGTTGTTGTTCCCCAAAAATGGCATTGTTCACAGCAGTGTTACCATATTACCCATTGAAACATTTTAAGTCTATTTTTTCTGGCAGGTGAGCATGATACTAAACGAAACGCTCCGGCTCTACCCACCCGCGGTAGCGGTAACGAGGCAAACCTTAAAAAGCGTAAAGCTAGGGACACTCGACGTTCCGGCCTATACCCAACTCTACCTAGCCATGACTGCTGTGCACCACGACACTGATGTATGGGGAGCAGATGCTAATGAGTTCAACCCGTTGAGATTCACAGAGGCTAGGAAGCATTTCGCAGCATTTTTCCCGTTTGGTATGGGTGCCCGGATTTGCGTAGGTCAGAATCTTGCTGTGGTAGAAGCGAAGATTGTTTTAGTTATGATTCTTAGACAGTATTATTTCTCGGTGTCTCCGTCATACGTTCATGCCCCTACTCAGTATATGACACTGCAACCTCAGCATGGTGCACACATACTCTTCAGGAGGGCTTAATTCTACTGCATGTTGCTTCTCAAAACTCTTGCATTTCGCTGATGAGAGCATCTCTGCAAAAAGATTAACTTGTTTGACGTTATTCATGTAAATAACTTGTGTAAACTGGATGGTGATTTTATGAACAGACGTAAGAGTTCTTGTACAAATGTTCTTTGGTGCCGAATTTGGAATCGAAGATGGCTATTGCCATTTCTCCCACCTCGTCTAAGCCATTTGATTTGCTTTGACAAATGAAATAATTTAATTCAATGGTCTATATTAGAGATTGTTCTAAAATGATAGTGTAACAATATTGCTATTTTTAACTTTTCGATACTATAGATAGTCAAAAAATGACTTGAGCATTGCTATTTCGCACCAATTGGTGTACTTGTTCTAATACCCTCCGCAACTGTTGCTATAATTAAGAGAATTTGTGCTATAAAAATGGTAAAATGGCAAATTGGGCGTCACACACTACCAAATTCTTTTATCAAATTTGCAAACGCCAATTCTTTTCGTCAAAAGTGGCAAACTTATGGCCATGCTGCCATTTTTTTTTTTTTTTGCAAAATGACATGGGTGCAAGTGCAACACATTTACCATTTTTTTTGTTGTTGTCAAAACGGCATAATTCATCGCAAAAAATGAGAATTGAAGGGTAAAGTGGCAAATACTAGTGTAAACTACCACCAATAAAGCCCACTTTGACGAGTGCTATTTCTAGGGCTGCAAACGGGCTGGTCTTTTGAATTGCTAGGGTTGCAAACTTTTGAATTGCTTGGGCTGCAAACGAGCCGAGTTTTTAATGTCCAGATTTATTCATTAAGTTTTGACCGAATGCTAGCCAAGCTCGATAGTAAAAATTTGACGAACTTCCTTCGGTGGGCAGATATAACCCAGATTCCGCTGGAGGGAGGGAAGGAGGTAAAAAATCCAGAGAGAGGGTGCAGGGCCGGCCCTGAGATTCTAGAGACCTAAAGCGAATTTTAATTAAATGGGCCACTCAATTTATTTTTTTCAAAACATTCAATGCGACTAATATATTTTTTAAAACAAGATGGTATTTTAACTTTGTATGTTAACTAAAACAAACTTCTAAAAAAAAATTATACGTTTTTGACAAAAGAAATCAAGCATAACAAGTCCCGCTCATTTTCAAACTAATCCATTATTAACTTTAATTGTAAGATAGTAATATTTATAACAAGAAGATAATTTTTTAACATTTTTAATCTAATAGAAAATAGGAAAAAAAGAATATACAAGACTAATAAATTAATAGGAGTAACAATAGAAACTTCAACATTTTTAATCTAATAGATAGAAAATAGGAAAAAAAGAATATACAAGACTAATAAATTAATAGGAGTAACAATAGAAAACAAGAAAAAGAATGTCATGCCAAAAGAAACGATAAGATTCGAACCAAAATCCTCCTCGTTCTTAGTACATCGCACTGACCATTGACCTACACTAACTTCTGTCACGCTGTGGAACAAAATATATATATAATTCAAACTTTTTATAATAGAATGGTCCTTAATTTTTGCTTGATTTTTCGGATCTAAAGTGATCGCACCTCTGCCTCTGGCTTTAGGCCAAGGCCGGTGCTCAGAGGGTGTCGGAAATGGGGGTGAGAAAGCTACAAGAATTCCTCACCATAGCAAAATATGGACTAGATAAATCTTTCATGGTAGCCAAGTTCTTGTGCTTCGTCCACGTTACCAACACCTACCTCTGCGGTCTTGGCGAGGTAAGTAAGAAACCCTCGTCACTCCTCGTCCTCCGCCTATTACCACATGAATATCACAAAGAAATTAATTTGGGTGTGGTTGGGTTTTGCAGGCAGAAGGTCCTAGCATGCTCCCGACCCTCAGTCTGACTGGTGATTTGATCTTGGCCGAGCGGATCTCGGCCCGATTCGGCAAACTGGGTCCCGGCGATATCGTTTTTGTTCGGTCACCGGAGGACCCTAGGACGATTCTCGTAAAGCGTGTGAAAGGCATGGAAGGTGATAGTGTTACCTACATTGTGGACCCCAAAAACAGTGATAGACGCAAGACTGTTATTGTAAGTCGTATTTTGAAATTATTGTCTATCTTGATTTTGGCATTTGATTTCTGGTTTCGGTTTGGTTTTTGGCTATTGGTATTTTTAAAAAAAAAAAATTTCGGTTGATGGGTTTAAGGTGTTTTGCTTTTTTTTTGGTGTATATCTTCTATGTACAGTTTAGCAGCTTTAGCTTGGGTATTGTGTTAATTGCTTTGTTTAATTTTGCTTATGTTGAAAACTAGGAGAGTTACTGATATAGCTTTGGCAACTACATCCGCATAGCTATCGGTTGCTTGAAAACTAGGAGAGTTACTGATATAGCTTTGGCAACTGCATCCGCATAGCTTTGGCAATTCCAACCCATCAAATGAGACAATAAGCGAGAGACCACATATGATTGAAGGCTCTTAATGGTAGTTATGGTAGCCTTGAGAGAGATGAAGAGAGAAAATACTACACAAACTCAACTCACAAAAACTCCACTTGTCTTGCGTTTTTGTACGTACAAAGGGGTTATATAGACCAACCATTATTGTGAAAGGCGAGGCGCATCAAAGCCGTGCTACTGTGCCTTAAAGAGGTGGAGGCGGTGTGACATCCTAGAGGCGCAGAGGAGGTGGGAAAGGCATGCGCCTGACATCGAGTCACAGACAAGGTTTACAAAGGCGAATGCACAATGCGAGGCATTTATCAATGAGGCGAGGCAATTTCCCCAAGTGGTTGAGGCGTAAGCGATTGCAATTATATCATAAATTATTCTCGGTGAGAGAGTGATTATAATGCTAATTGCCAAGTAAAATTCTTAAAAAGCTCCTTTAAACCTAGAAACATAGATGTTTGTGTAAGTGTAAAGTAGTAAACCAATTTTTATTGGGGAAACATTTTGGAGCCCAATAACAGATATACTTCAGACTGTTGTCTCATATAACTGAGTTTATTGTGCATCTCGGCTTGGATTTTGATCTGGGGGGTTTCTAGGGTGTTTTTACTTTGCGGCTCGTTTTATTTCTCAGTTTAGTCTGGAATTTGTTAATGAGTTTTGCAGGGTATTGCTTCTGTTGGCTAGAGTTCAGATTCTGGTTGTATGAGATTTTTGAGTTTATTGAGCACATGGATTTTGATTTTGATTTAGTGTGTATAAGGTTTTTTGATTTGTGCCTCGTTTTATCTTTATTTTTTTTTTTCTTAATGGGTTTAAAGGGTTTTTGCTTTCGACTTTACTTAGTTTGGATATTTGGTTAATGAGTTCCCAGGTTTTAGTTTTCTTCTTCAAAATAGTTACTCCCTCCGCCCCAAATTGGATGTCCATTTTTGAAACCCGTGCCATTTTCAATCGCTTATATCTTTCAATATGAATCTCCAAAAATATCCAATATGGATCTTGTTTGATAGTTCTCGACGAGTTCTATAATACAAAGTGTTCATAATTATGAAAAACATTATAAATAGAAAGATATAACAATCGAAGAATGGCACGGGTTTAAAAAATGGACATATAATTTGGGACGGAGGGAGTATGATTTTTGTGCAATGTTACGATGATGACCATTTTTTGCTTCATTGTCTGAAGCATTTTTTTGTTCTTTCTAATTTACGTTTGTATGATTGGCAATACTCTATTTGGTGGGTTGTTTTTGTTTCTTTTTCTATTATCCTCCCGACCAAGAACTGTCTCTCTTTACAGGTACCAAAAGGGTGTGTTTGGATTGAGGGAGATAACATGTACATGTCTACTGATTCAAGAGAGTTTGGGGCTGTTCCTTATGGCCTGGTTCAAGGCAAAGTCTTTTGGAGAGTATGTATCTTCTTTTACTTCGTTACCTCTGAAGCTCTAGGGTGGAAAGTTGATTGGTTTGATTGACAACATAAAGTTTGAGGCATATTAAGTATTAGACAAGTATTTTCTAGTGCATGGAATCTATCTCTTTACGGTTCAAATGTCGCACGGAATCTTTGTGCATAGTTAGCTGTTGAAACTATAATCATCTTGTGAATTGCATTGAGTCATTGACCAAGTCTTTGGAAGAAAAATGGAGAATTCCAATCAAGTCTTCAAACAGAAATTTAGTGTATTGACTTGATTTTGGAGAAAACATTTTAACGAGATGGTGAAAGTCTTCGTTTTTGTTTGGTGGAGAAACTATAAAGCAATGTTTTAACTTGTGGGATATTTCTGCACTCATTTTCAGTTTCGGAGGAGCTAGTAGCATATTCTGCCCGATCGTTCATGCATCGATTCATCCCTCTTTGGATAGTGGCATGGCTTTTCTTTCTCATTTAAGAAATGACTTTTGAAGAATTTTTTTTTAAATGATACTTGGAAATAGGACAACTATAATAAGGTAAATTCTTTTGATGTGGCGAATCTCGAAAGATGTGTCCAAATGAATGTAATCTAACAAAATAATAAAAGCATTGAAAATTACACAACTCTCATATTTCTTTCTTTAGTATCCTTGTCTTGGTATTGTATTTTTATCATCTTTACATCTAAATGTCTAATGTATCCCGATTTTGAACCACTTTTGAGTCTTTGGCGTCTTTTTCACCTTCTAAGCTATAATGTTGAATACATTCTTGATCTTTTACTGTAATGAAAGTCATAAGCTGTTTGGTGTTGATTTCTAAGCCCTAAATCAGTTGGTTATAGCATCTTATATCGGTCAGCAAGGCAAATCCAACAATGGAAGCAAATTTTATTTGTATGATTTGCAAACCAAAATTTGCCAGTACTTGGAGTTTATATGATTATTCCTTCGCAAGTCCTTTATTGCAAATGAGTGTAATCGGTCGACTTCAATATATTCAATAATTAGTTTTTTTGTGTTTTCTTGCTTCTTTTAGTTTGAATGTCATCTTTTTGCCGTTTTGTTGGAGTTTTTCCTGTTCCTTTTTATTTCAATAGTATTTAAGTGGGTTATTTGGGCTGAAATGATGCTACTATGTTGTAGCCAATAATTTATCAAACATAATTCATGTTGAAAAATTAGTAAAGGTAGGGGACCCAACAATAACATTCATTTCTCTCAAAGAAAAACATTGGTAGCATCAATGGCTGGTTTTGTTAAGTTGCGCAAAGTTGTTAGACTGGTCCATAAGAGCTGAACCAAGAAAAATGCCAGAAAGAACAAGAACATTTTTCTGCGATGAGGTTGAACCAATCCTTCATAGAGCGGCCTATTATAGACCGATGTGAACATCAAGAATTTTCCTGTAACAAAACCAGCCAAAAAAAATAAACAAAATTGAAAGGAAAATTTTATAGAACTGCCATAAGACCAGCGATGCTTTACGGGACAGAATGCTGGCCTATTAAGAAGCAGCAAGTGAACAAGATAAGTGTAGCGGAAATGAGGATGTTGAGGTGGATGTGTGGTAAGACTAGACGAGATAGGATTAGAAATGAAACAATTCGCGAGATGGTAGGCGTAGCACCTATAGAGGAGAAGTTAAGGGAAAATAGGCTAAGGTGGTTTGGGCATGTCTATCGTAGACCAGCGGATGCAGTAGTTAAGAGAGTGGATAGGATAGCTTTGGGTAGAAACGCACAAGGGAGGGGAAGACCTAAATTGACATTAGATGCAGTAGTACGCAAAGATCTGAGTATACTAGGTTTAAATGATGAAGCAGCACTGGACAGAGCTCAATGGAGAAAAAGGATTCATGTAGCCGACCCCAATTGATTGGGACATAAGGCTTGGTTTGGTTTGGTTTGGTTTGGTTATGGTTTTTTCTCTTAATATGATTATATAGAGGAGTTCTCTTATTGGAGTTTGGAATATTACAAGGGCCATTTCTGGGCCGGTCCTCCTTAGGTAGACAAAGTCTCTGTGGGTCCTAACAATCTAATCCAAGAAAAGTGCGTACCCCACTAAGTCCTGACCATACTTTTTGCCCAAAAATATCCTCTGCCGCGTTATACGCGCGTGATGCGTGGGATTATATTCCCTCTGAGCTCTCTTCTGACTTCTTCCGTCACTTTACTCTCTCGCTCCTTCCTTTTCTGCCCCCTTTTTTTTTTTTTTGCTTTTTATAATACTTTTTATAGGCTCTAAGTTACAATGCCTAAAGGCAAAAGTGTTTATATGTACATACTACTAGTACTCTCTCCAGCCGATTTGTTAGTCCGTTTTGGAGATTTAATAATTTAAATGTACACTCCAAATTGTAAATTCTAAATGTACGGTATAAATTATAATTGTACAGTCTAAATTCTACATTCTAATTTCAAAGTGCCTAAATGTATGGTCTAAATTCTAAACATATGGTCTATATTCTAAATGTACAGTCTAATTTCTAAATGTACATTCTAAATTTCTAAGTGTCTAAATGTACAGTCTAAATTCTAAATGTATGGTCTAAATTCTACATTCTAATTTCAAAGTGCCTACATGTACAGTCTACATTCTAATATACAGTCTAAATTCTAAATTCTAAATGTATAGTCTAATTTTTAATAATTTTAAATGTACGCTCCAAATTGTAAATTCTAAATGTACAGTATAAATTCTAATTGTACAGTCTAAATTCTACATTCTAATTTCAAAGTGCTTAAATGTACGGTCTAAATTCTAAACATATGGTCTATATTCTAAATTCTAAATGTACAGTCTAATTTCTAAATGCACAATCTAAATTCTACATTCTAAATTTCAAAGTGTCTAAATGTACGGTCTAAATTCTAAATGTACAGTCTAAATTGGTGTCCATTTAATAATTTTAAATGTACGCTCCAAATTGTAAATTCTAAATGTACGGTATAAATTCTAATTGTACAGCCTAAATTCTACATTCTAATTTCAAAGTGCCTACATGTACAATCTACATTCTAATATACAGTCTAAATTCTAAATGTACGGTCTAATTTTTTCTAAATGTATGGTCTAAATTCTACATTCTGAATTTCAAAGTGCCTAAACGTACGGTCTAAATTTATAGGCTAAATTCTCCTTGTTATTAGTGTACTGTCCAAAGTGCCTAAATGTACTGTCTAAATCTCCTTGATGTTGGTGTTCATTTAATAATTCGCGGTCTAAATTCTAAATGTACAGCCTAAATTCTACATTCTAAATTTCAAAATGCCTAAACGTACGGTTTAAATTCTAAATTCTCCTCTGTGTTTGTGTATGATTCTTGGTGTTGATGTACGGTCCAAAGTGCCTAAATGTACGGTCTAAATTCTACATTCTAAATTTCAAAGTGTCTAAATGTACGGTCTAAATTCTAAATTCTAAATTTAAAACATATGGTCTATATTCTAAATTCTAAATGTACAGTCTAATTTCTAAATGCACAATCTAAATTCTACATTCTAAATTTCAAAGTGTCTAAATGTACGGTCTAAAATTTCAACACTCCTCACCAATGGATAAAATCAAGTATTTGATTTTATCAAATTTTTGATAATCCATTGGAGAAGTCTTCCAAAATAAACTTCTACGGGTTAGTTTTGTAATTTGATACACAAACCAGTCACTTCAAGAACAAAGTACTGCACGTCTTCTTTATTGCTGACATTGCGTTGGAAAGGGGCGAAATTCTTGCGCGTGTGTTGCACAAACGTGAGCCCTCTGGGCTCAAGTTAGCATTTGCCATTATTCAATTCCTAGGGTGAAGAAAAAGCGAGACGGAACAGAGAGAGAGAGAGCGTGCGGGAAATAATTGAGTGTGGGCTGAAGCCTGAAGGATGTGCTACAGGATAAAATGGTAAAACAACATTTGACCAGGACCTGCCCAACAGTGCAATTATGCCCAGGACCCGGTGAGCGATTTTGCCCAAAGGTAGGACCGGCCCACTATTTTCTAATATTACAACTTATTTGCAATGCGGGAAGTATATGGTATAGTAAAATCCAGAGCAAACCATTAAGAGTTCGAAGTAAAAGTTGAAATAGTATGAAATGATATAAATAGATCTTACTATACCTCATAAGTCTGAGTTGATTTTTTTGGGGATTTTGTCCATAGTAATATCATGGTTGAAACCTGGTCTTTGGTTCACATAGTAATATTATTATTTTTTTCCATACATCAGCGAAAAAAGGTTGTACAGAGATAATGTGGCATGAAAACAGAGAGTCATAATAATGGCCTCATGTGAGATGAACCACGTCTAGAGATGTTATGCTTGCTGTCATTTAGAAGCTTTTATGTTCACATAGTCTGTAATTTAAGTAAAGGTATTAATTGTTTATGCTGACAAAAGTATTTGGATTTTGTCTACAGATATGGCCACGTGAACGCTTTGGATCAGTGGGATGAAGTGAAGACTGGTATAACTGTTTCTTCAGGTACAATTAGTAAGAACTTCATGCTGCCAAATTTCCATGTTGAGATCTTTGCAAGATAGATTCTGTTTTTTTGCTATTGATTTCGCTGGTACCATTTCCATTTCCTATTGTTTTCTCAAAACGGTGCAAAATTTAGGGCTTCAGGATATGATTTATGCGATAAATCTCAGGCATGGTTCGGATCAGAGCTTGAATCACATGGTTTTGGTAATAACTTAGTATTTTTTGGTGTGGATTTGAGGGGTACTCGGGTTGAAATTTCTTGCAGAAGGAGCTAAGATCAACGGTTTGAAGAGTTGAAGGGTATTGTAGTTGGTTTTTATTAGGGAATTGGTATTATTTTCCTTTGCCTTTCTCAAATTTTCAGTATTGGAAATTGAGGCTCTTGGGGGGGCTTAAGAAAGTTGAACTTCTGTGATTTCAGAGTGTATGTAGTTCTGATTTGCTGGCTCCGAGTGTGTACTGTGTAATTCCTAAGGGCCCCTCTGCTATTTCGTGGAGGATCCCAAAACCCCGTGGTATAGGCTGGTTGCAGTTTACCCCCCTGACATTTGACCTTAACCTCATAGCCCCTATGTGTTATATGGACTGAAGCACACCGTTACGTTTTCCATCCATCTTACCTGTGCATGGAAGCAATGCGCTCAATCTACAGTTGAAAAACGTAAAAGACTTATTTCCCTCCTAGGATGAAGACCAAAATACCCATAGTGTAAAGATGAGAAGGAAACCCACTTAGTTCTCCATCAACCAACCACTCTGTCTCCAATCTGCCTCCAGCGGCAGCACCGCTGCAGTTACAAGAGCACACGAATGCACTCTTCATTTGCTTCCAAAGAGAACAAATTGGATTAACACCCCAAAAGAATCTAAACTGTTTGTTTTAAATTCCCCACCATCTCTCTCTCTCTCTCTCTCTCTCTCTCTCTCATGCACACAAACACAATTGAAGTATACTCATGCTTAGTGCTCCCTGCTGCTAGTGTTTTTTTTTTTTTTTTGTGAAGATGCTGAGTTTATTTTCTTATTGTTGGTAACTATACAGATTTCTTTGAATGATTCTTGTTCGTATTTTTAGTGGATTTTTCCTAGGGCTGATGCTTTAGTAGTTGGAAATGTGTTTTGAGGTTGCCCCTATGGTGTTTTTGTTCTTCATCCTCCCCATTTATTCTCTCCTTACCCAATGATGAAATTGCCAATGGTCTGTTATGTTGCATTTCAGCTTCATCTTTTGATGCTACAGATTGCAAGGTTGTTTTTTCAACATCTCAGAAGATGCAGTTATATTGATGAAATCAAGTACGAATTACAGAGTGCAAAGACCTAAACAAATGAAAAGCTGGAAAAGACGGTGGTGAGAGTGATTGCAACTTGCATGGTCGTTAACTGAAGCAGAATGTAATGGCTTTTTTGGTAGCTATGCCTATGCTGGAAGCAAAAGCTTTTGCTTGAATGCCCTGGGGTGGTGTCTTCAGAAACAATTTTCTTGAGTTTCTATCTTCACGGACAGATTGATTTTGGATTAGTCTCTGAATAAGGATTGTCTAATTTGGATGAATGTGACTTGATTTTTATATTACTACTACGGACTACTTATTTCATCAAAGAAAAAAGGCCGAAAAACTCTGCAGATTTGAAAGAAGAAGACTTCTTATATTAAGGTTAAGGAAAATTAGCTAGGGCTGCAATTGCAAACAAACTGACCTGCTCGCGAACAACTCGTAGCTCGGCTCCTTAAGGCTCGGCTAGGTTCTAACGTTAAATAAACAAATTTGATCAACACGTTGAGAAACGAGTTTGCTCTTCGATCAATGTTGATTTTATTTGATTTTATCATTTGCGAAACTCCCCCTTAAAAAATCTTTTTTCATTCGACAAAGAAAACAGATTGCATATAAAAATGAAGAAGACAAATGAAATTGAGAACGGGCTTACCTTTGAGAGAAAGAAGGTAGGGTTTGGGGAGGAAGTCAAAGAGGTAATATTTTAGATTTTGAATTTTACCTTTTAGGATTAGGATTAGTTATAGAGTTTGAATGAAATATAATAATATTACCTCCTTTTAGGATTAGGATTAGTTATAGGATTTGAATGGAATATAGACGGAGGAAGAGTTGTTGATTTTAAACTTTTTATTTTAGTGGTTGTACGTGTTAGCATATATTGGATTGGATATATATATGGTTTTAAAATTCAAAATTTGAAATAAAATAAAATTGCGGTAAAAACTAGTAAATCAGAGAATTTATTACTTTGAGATTCAAAAAAGATTTGACACTTGCTTAAGTATTTCATCACAAAACCAATTAGTTTGTGCCACTTGTTGCAACCACAACCCTCTTCGCAAAAACTCATCCTGCAATAATATAATAGATATGGTTGGGGAGGATTTTTCCGCCGTGACCCATCTATGTAGGGGTAAAAAAAAAAAAAAAAGAGGGTAAAATGTTGATATTTTATAAATACGTGATAGAAATAAATGGTGCCATTAGTTTCTAGATATGTTGTTCTAAATTAGGGGGTGTTCCGTTACGGGTGTTTTTAGAATAAATTGGTTTTTCACGGTTTTTAATGTGATGTATTATGAGAGAATGACTTGTCTTGATTTTTGGAAAAAACTATTTTTTGTTTGGCGCTTGATAGATATGGTGAATAATAGTATACAAATTTTTGGCAAATTCAAAATTTATTTGACATTATTATATCTGAATTGAAATTAACCGATTAGTTTTTTTACCCGGAAAAAAGATACTCCCTCCGTCCCTTTTTAAGTGTGTTGTTTCATAACCAAGAAACATCAGCATTACACCCTTCACATCAACTTTTTCACTTTTCATATCAACGTTTATCTCCACTTTCTCAAATTGTCCTCTACTTTTCATCCATTAATTCTCTACCTACTAACTTTTCAAAAAAAAAAAATGATAATTATACAAATTTTATCCGTTAACTTCTCAAAATACACCCAAAATGAAAATGTTTGACACTAAAAAAGAGATTGGAGGGCAAAGCATAAGGAAAGTAAGGACGATCTCTCACGGAGGGAAATAATTAAAAACAAATCGATGATTTTTTTTTGAACGGATATATTTTCAAATCCAATCACTGAAGATATTATACGTACAAAAGAATGAGTTCTAGGGTTCCATGTTTGTTTTCCCCCTAAATTTCTGTTGTCTGAATCAAAACCAGCCCAAAATCTAAAATCGAACAGGTATCTGTGTGTGTGTGTGTGTGTATCTTTGTTGTTCTTTGTGGGTAATTGAAAATCTGAGATGCTTAAAAAAAAAACCCACCCCCTTTCTATAGCCCAGGAGTGAATCCATTCAAAATTCGACTCAGATGTTGGAGTATTAAACATTGAGGTGCCCTTCTTTGTAGCACTTTTTGTGGGTCTTGAAGCTGTGGCTTTCTTGGCTTTCTGCCCAGGGCCTGCCCCGTGATGTGTGCGTAAGTCTGAATGCATCATTCCGGAGGGGTGGAGTATGTGCGGAACACTCTCTGTTAGAGATAATCAACGGTTAAACAAGGTTACAGTAGCTTATCTTGTGTTCTTGATTGGGAGAACCTTGTGTTATGTATGGGAGTTGTTATATTTTGTGCATAACTCTTGGTCATAGTATTGTTTTTCAGGTATGATATTGGCCAATACATACTGTACTAGTTTATCCTTTTGAGGCTCGTTTGGATGCCTCTCCTTTTGGCTGGTTCTTTGTTTCCATTTAGTTGGTTCGAATAATATTAGGATCAATTCATTAGATGTGGATTCAAATGGAAGGATTTGACAATATATTCATCCATCAAAGTATTTAAGCTTGCCCATTGATTTTGACATTGAGGGGCCGTCTGGTTATCCGAGCTTATTTTGCCTTTAAATCTTTACTCACTTTGTGTCTTCATTCAGAGGCAAAATAAGAAAATAAGCATATAAGATGGGACAAAAAAAAGAGCCCTGAATTTGGGAGATATATCACAGCAGTTTTGAAATAATTATTCGGGAGTGGTGAATTATTATTTTTTTTTAAAACCAAAGGAGTAGTGATGTTTAGGTTTGTAATTATAGATGTTCCTACAAAATAGATGCGCTTTATCTCTTGTCCATCTTTCACTCTACTTTCACAGCTCGCTTACAGGTAAAGCTGCTATATCTGAGTTGAAATAGAACATAACATCCCTTCACCTGGTATTCACAATTTCACATTGTCCAAACTGAGCCATCTTTTTACTTTTCCAATGGAGAGACTGTTCTAAAGGTTTAAACTCCAGTTTTCTTCAGAGATTAAGTTTTTGACACCATATTTCTTGTAAATGAAGGGTTTTTTTGTTTCCCTACTTAAATTTTATATAGCTTGTTTCTGCTTTGCAGGTTGCTGATTTACTGTTACACACAGTGTGGAGTTGTCTGCTACTTAGCAAGTTGGAAACTGATGTGTTGGGAGTCATGAATCTTTTGTATACTGTGCCACTTGTTATGGTATCTATAGTGAACGGGTGGAAGAAAGGTTGCTCTGTTTGAGAGGCTAAGATGCCATCTAATTATTTTTCCATCATAAGCACCGCATTCAAGCTGGAAATCCCAAGGTCAATTGCAGGGCAAGAAAGTGGGGTTCAAGACTCGGTTGGAGTTCTTATTGGTCAAGCGAAACTGTTGTTTGGCTGCACAAGGTCATTCCATTCCTCGCCTTTTTCAGCATTTAGTGATCTTCATGTGCTTGTACGACCTGGAACTGTTGTCGCTGCACAATTGGATTTGCACTTAGTGAATCGAAGAAGGAATGTTTCAGTTGTTGGAGCACTTTCTCGCACATTTTCCATACCGTCTGTTTTAGGGCCTTGATTTCAGGTTTGTGGATATCACATTGATCGCCTACTATCTGAACCCAGCCACATTACTGCCTGCATAGAATCTCAGAAGATACCAATGGCTATTTGTGGCTCTAGGGCTGTATTTGGTGACCGTTCCTCAAATAATCCAGCTTCGAACGTTGGGAACCTAAAAGTGTCAGCAAACAATGCTTGTACTATTTGCAGCAATATAAGTTTCGTGTCTTTTGACAATTGCAGAAAAGCTTGCATGAGTTTGAGAAGTTGGGAACAGTCCCAAAATTTATTTTTTTGTCGATATTACATACACAATGATACAAGGAGGAGGGGCAACTATAATAATTTCGTGGGACTGGAATTAAGTGCTTCCACAGCTCATACCCTGTGAATTCCTCTGTCGGGACCGCTCGTGAAGTGTCCTTTGATCACTCTGGATGTGAGGAACAACTTGCAAGTGCTAAAGTTACTTCAGGAAAGTATGTTTTCATCATCATGCTGATTGTGTTTTATAATAACAAATGAAATTGAGATATTTTATCTGATTTCTGTTACTAAAACTTCTAATGTTAATATGCTATTGCTATGGCTGTTGATATTTGTGATACTGAAGTCAATGACACGTCTAATAATGACGATGAGTCTTCTGTTTGAGTGCCAATTGTGCTATATGAATATAGAATGGAAACAATTTATCCTCTTACGGTAGAGTTGATACAACACAGTGGACTCCAGAGCTAAACCGAATTTTCCTCTTTTCCGTTCGAGTTTGTGTCTCAGTGCATTAACGATGTTCGCGGCGTGTCGGGTTGTTTTGTGCTACCTATGGTTTTCAAATATAAAACTAAAGACTTCTTGCTTGACCTTCCTCTCCATATCTATCTGTTGAGTTCCTTTCTGTTTCTATAACAAGAGAAGGCCAGTGCTTTTCAGATAATTTTTCCCTTCAAATGTTCATTTCCATTGCTCCATCTGCCCTTTCCTGGCACGTTCACAACCTGAACTTATCTAAGATGGCCTTGGGCAAGACCTCATCACTGTGGTCATTCATGAGAATTGATATCTTCATATTGGAATGTCCAATCGATTTCTTCTTGCTGGTGGTATAAACTTTATGACAGGACTTGAGGAATGATGTTTGATATATAATCTCAGTGATGACTATAAATGATTTATCATGTCGGAGTCTTACTGTTTTCAGGAGCTGATTTTCTACAAAAGATTGATTCAGTGAAAAGTTGTTCACACCTGCAAATACAAATTGGTAGTGTTGTTGTAGTGTTTTCATTCAGTTATGTTGCTTGGCATTGACTGCAGGAATGACCTAGGAGAGAGTACACTGAAGCTAATTTCAGGGTCATGCTATTTGCCTCATCCAGACAAAGAAGAAACTGGTGGGGAGGACGCTCACTTTATTTGTGAAGATGAACAAGTAATTGGTCTAGCGGATGGTGTTGGTGGCTGGGCTGATGTGGGTGTTGATTCAGGGCTTTTTTCTAGGGAACCCATGTTTCATTCAGTTGCTGCAGTTCAAGAGGAGCCGAAAGGGTCTATTGACCCGGCCAGGGTCTTGAAGAAAGCTCATTTGAGCACTAAAGCCAAAGGGTCCTCAACTGTGTGTATTATAGCACTCACAGATCAGGTACGCTGCTTTCAGTTTGGGTAGCTTCCTCTTCTGTAATGCTTGTTCAAATTCATAGTTAATTGTTTGGGTGAACAATCTGGATTCAAGTTCTTGTGACCTTTTTGAAACCCTTCTTAGTAAGCTTTGTACGAATTCTTTGGTGGGAAATAAATGGGGGAAAGGATCCAATATGAACCATGTCAATTTCCTTCTTGCTTTCTAATGAGAAACTATATACAGTCTTGTCTCATGTAATAATGGACTATGATATGGATATTGTTGTTTAAGAGAGAGAGAAAGAAGTGTAAGGGTGTTAATGAACCCCAACCCGTAATATTCTTATTTATATTATGAGTGATCTCAGTACAAGACTTAATTAGTCAATGTGGGACAAACTAATATAAGCTATTCTAACACTCCCCCTCAAGCTGGAGAATAAATATCTAAAAGTCCCAGCTTGTCACATAACAACTCTAACCATGGCTTGAACAATGATTTAGTAAACATATCCGCCAACTGAGCACCCGTAGACACATACGGAGTAGTTATCGCACCACTAGTCAACTTCTCACGCACCAGATGACAATCAACTTCAGTATGCTTAGTCCTCTCGTGAAATACGGGATTGGACGCAATGTGAATAGCTGCTTGATTATCACAATACAGCGGTATGGGTAACTGCACACTGAACCCTATCTCCTCAAGAAATGATCGCAACCATACAACCTCACATGTAGTGTGTGCCATTGCTCTATACTCTGCTTCTGCACTAGATCGAGCCACCACTGTTTGCTTCTTACTCTTCCAATTGACAAGATTTCCACCAAGAAAAACACAATATCCAGTAGTGGACCTCCTATCAGACGGTCCTCCTGCCCAATCAGAATCAGTGAACGCCTCTACGCATAAGTGTCCACTGGCTCGATATAGCAAACCCCGTCCTGGATGTAGCTTAAGATACTTCACAATTCTGAGGACAGCCTCCCAATGTGGATGACGAGGAGCGGACATAAACTGACTCACCAAGCTAACTGCAAACGAGATATCCGGTCGTGTAATCGTGAGATAGTTTAACTTACCAACCAACCGGCGATACTAATCAGGATTGTGAAGCAGCTCCCCTTGGTCCACACACAGTTTGACATTGGGATCCATAGGCGTCTCAACAGGCTTAGCTCCCAACAAACCTGTATCCTCAAGGATATCCAGTACATACTTCCTTTGTGATAAGCTAATATCTTCTTTGGACTGGGCCATTTCAATACCTAAAAAGTACCGAAGTTTCCCCAGATCCTTAGTATGAAATTACTGATGTAAGAAGGCCTTTAGCTCATCAATACCTCGCTGGTCATCATCGGTAATGATAATGTCATCCACATATACAATCAATAATACTTTCCCTCGACCAGATGTGAGGGAAAACACAGAATGGTCAGTCTGACTACGAAGCATGCCAAATCTCAAAACTGCATCACTAAACTTGCCAAACCAGGCCCTAGGAGACTGCTTTAGGCCATACAGAGCTTTACGAAGCCGACATACCTGATTACGCTCCCCCTGAGCAACAAACCCAGGTGGTTGCTCCATGTAAACTTCCTCTTGAAGATCTCCATGGAGAAATGCATTCTTGACATCAAGTTGAAACAATGGCCAACCAAGATTCGCAGCTAGAGAAATAAGAACTCGAACAGAACCAAGTTTAGCAACAGGAGAGAACGTCTCCAAATAATCAACACCATAAGTCTGGGTGTAGCCTTTGGCAACAAGACGAGCCTTATAGCGCTCAACAGTGCCATCAGGAAGATACTTGACAGTGAATACCCAACGACAACCAACAGTTGTCTTACCAGCAGGAAGAGGAACCAGTTCCCAAGTACCATTATGATGAAGTGCAGACATCTCATCCTCCATAGCTGTCCGCCACTCAGATATAGATAAGGCCTCCTGAACAGACTTAGGAACAAAAACGGAAGAAACCGAGGTAGTAAAAGCTCGAAGGGACGGTGACAAATGAACATAGGAAACAAAATGAGCAATAGGATGGAGAGTGCAGGACCGAATACCTTTACGGTGGGCAATAGGAAGATCAAGATTGTCTGGATCCCGCAACGGAGAAGAAGATGGTGCAGTGGGTGAAGGTGGTATTGTTGGCTGAGATGGCTCTGGCTGAGGCTCTGGCTGAGGCTCTGGCTGAGATGGCTCTGGCTGAGGCTTTGGCTGAGACGATGCTGACTGAGATACAATTGGTAGGTGTTTAGGACAACGATGATATACCTGCAAAGGTTTTGGTGGAGGAACGGTACTAGATGGGACAGCTAGAGGACACACAGACTCATATGCAGGCAAATCATTAGTGGTGACAGACTCCGAATAAAAAGGAAGAGACTCATTAAATGTGACATCAGCACACACAAAATGACGACGTAAAGATGGGGAGTAACATTTATACCCTTTCTGAGTGCGAGAGTAACCAAGAAAAATGCACTTAATTGACCGTGGGTCCAATTTACTTTGGTCGGGACCAAGAGCATGAACATAACATGTACACCCCAAAACCCGAGGGGGTAATGAGTGAAGAGGACGACCAGGAAAAAGGACTGTATGGGGTATCTGACCCCCAAGGACGGAAGAGGGCATACGATTGATCAAATGGCATGTAGTAAGAACCGCGTCACTCCAGTAAGACTTAGGAACTTTCATTTGAAATAACATGGCACGCATGACTTCTGATAAGTGCCGAATCTTGCATTCGGCAACTCCATTTTGTTGTGGAGTCCGAGCGCAGGATGACTGATGAATAATCCCATAATCATCAAAAAACTGAGATAAAGTACTATGAAAAAAATTCGCGTGCATTATCAGACCGAAACATACGAATGCAAGTATTAAACTGAGTCTTTATTTCCATGTAAAATGATTTAAAAATAGTCTTCAACTCAGATCTCTGTTTCATAAGATAAAGGTATGTAATATGAGAGAAATCATCAACAAATATAACATAATACTGAAAACCAAAAACATTAGGCACATGAATAGGTCCCCAAATGTCTGAATGAACTAACTGAAAAGGATGTGACACACGACGTTCAACCCTAGGATAAAATGGCACTCTATGATGTTTACTCAACTCACAGACTTCACAAGATAACTCCTTAAGAGAACTGCACGAAGGCACTAGACGCTTCAAATTTTGAAGAGATGGATGACCAAGCCGACAATGTTGTTGATATAAGGACTCTGATGACTGAAGGGCAACTGGTTGAACACCACCATTGGTTAGGTAATACAGACCACCACGCTCAACACTGGCACCAATCTTCCTCCCCGTCTTGAGATCCTGAAATACACAACCATGAGGAAGAAATGTGACTGAACAATTTGAGGATTTTGTAAGTTGACTAGTAGACACAAGATTAAAGGGTAAACGAGGAACATGCAACACATAATTTAAAGTAAATGACGGAGAGACAGAAACTGAACCCAAGCCAGTAACCTCAGTGGTAGAACCATCTACTAAGGTAACATGAAAGGTTTTATCCATGGACTGACAAGTAGAAAAGAATTTAGAAGTACTAGTCATATGATTAGTAGCACCAGAATCGATAACCCAAGGAGAAGAAAAAGATGATGCAACACAAGCAACAGAGGGACCTGTCTGAGCGAACGTAGCTATGGAAGAAGAAGCTGCAGTAGCAGAAGGCTGAATGGACATAAGACGCTGGTACTCCTCTGCTGAGATAGTGATAGTGACACTGCCATCGGTAGAATGAGTAAACTGCCCAGCATCCTCAGAATGAGCAACCTGATGAGCCTGGGGAAAACCATGAAAATTATAACAATAGTCCACTATATGATTTGTACCCCGACAATGAGTACAAAATCTGGTACCACGACCACGACTAGAACCACCGCGACCAGAACTACCTCCCCCTGACATGCGACCACAACTATTTCCACCACAAACACTGGACCCAGAATCACCATGACCACCAGAACTGGTACCTGAATCATAGCCACCAGAACTTCGACTACCAGAACCACGACCACGACTGCCAAACCCAGAATCACGACAGCGACCGCGGCCACTACTTGATCCAAAACCACCAGAAATAACTAAAGCAGAACGATCAGATGGTGGCTGAGAGACAGATCCAGCATCTGAGATAGAAGCTTGGCGAAGACGACTAAACACCTCATCAAGAGAAGGCAACTCCCGCTCCCCCAGTATCTGAGACCGAACTTGATCATAAGATGAGGGCAATCCAAATAAAAAACGAGAGACCTCCAAACGCTCACGCTGACGCTCCATAACCTGAGAATCACTCGAGATAGGCTCATAAACCCGGAGTTCCTCACAAGTGCCACGAAATTTGGAGTAGTAGTCCTCCAAGGATCCAGTACCAAAGGACAAAGAAAAGAATTGCTGATGGAGATCATATGTACGTCGGAGATTATTGATACCTGAATACATCCTGGCAACCCGATCCCATACGAGCTTGGCAGTATCAAGGTAGAACAAGGGGCCACTAATATGAGGTTCCAGAATAATAGAACCAGAACTTGCAGCAGAAGCAGATTTTCCATCAGACATCTTGCCAAATAAGGGAGCAGCAAACAACACAAATATCCACTAAATATCATAAACTACAGTTGTAGTAACCCCTGTTAACAACCCACTCCAAACAAGAGTACACTTCTTCCACCAACTACACTAGACACCAAATGGCAGATAGCGAGATATACCCACCATCATCAATAACTCATCAACATCAACAGTGAAACAAGAGAAGACTACCACAAAATTTAAAACCCAAAAGAAACCATTAATCAACATCATACCAGTGAAACAACTAACAGACGAGCAACAACAGAAGTGAACCAGTAAGTACCACACAGCGATGAACCAGTACGTACTGGACGAAGACTGGATAAGGAAGTCGAGGGCTTGAACAAGAATTTCAAGCACTATTGCATAACTACCAGAGTCGAACAGAGGTTTCGAAGGCCATTCTTGGGATTTCGAACCCCATGAAGACCATACAGAGTCAAAACATTAACTGGGTCGAGGCTATTCTTGAGGTAATAGATTAACTATGGGTCGGTTTGACATTTAAAGGTCTCGATTTAGGGTTTGTAGGTCGAATTGAGAGTCGTCTTTGGGTCTTTGAGATTTGATTTGGGATTTGAAGGTCTCGGTTTAGGTTTAACTGAGGTATCACGAAGTGGGTTTGGTATATTATGGTTCGAACTAGGATTGATTGGATCGATTAGGGTCTAATAGGGTTCATATGGTTCAATTGTGGTTTGTATAGGGTTCGTAACAAATCACAGAGGGGTTTGTATGGTTCGTTTTTTTTTTTTTTTTTTTTTTTTTGATTTTAAGAGATCGATTTGGAGGTTTGGGTTATCGAGATTGTACAGTAGTAGGGTTTAGGTGTTGACGATTGAAGAAGATGATGGGTGACGACTGCGGTGATGATGATTAGGGTTTCGAAGAACTAGTTTGGTGACGTCAGGCTAATGTTAGGGTTAGGTGATGGTAATTTGACAGAATTAGGTTTTGGGTTTGAATTGAAGGCGCTCTGATACCATGTTGTTTAAGAGAGAGAGAAAGAAGTGTAAGGGTGTTAACGAACCCCAACACGTAATATTCTTATTTATATTATGAGTGATCTCAGTACAAGACTTAATTAGTCAATGTGGGACAAACTAATATAAGCTATTCTAACAGATATCTGTCTGACTCTAACCTCCATTAATTCATCCTCCTTTTTGAATCAGAGGTTACTCGTCTTTGAATGTTATATTCCCATGCGATAAGATGATATTGCTATCTCTTGTTTGCCTCTACCGCTCCGGAACTTCATATTTGCCACTTTATCATGAGACCTTGAGTTTGCATTGATTATCAAATCTGCATATAATTGATGATAATTCATGCATCCGGAGAATGAAAATGAAAGTTTGCCATACTACACAAGCACACCTGGACATTGGGTTTATGTGTTAAAAGGCTTACTAAACCTTGAGTTTGGATTGAAACTTGGTCAAAGTGCAGACTTTGATCTGGTGACCTCATTGTCCCTTAATGGAAGGAACTCATATCTGGTTTTAAGGCCAAGTTTAGGCCATGTTATATTGGAATTTTTTCCTTTTGATTGTCTTATTATAGAGTTCAGAAGGTTTTCTTTCGTACAAAACTGGATCAACCATTTTCTATGTTCTACAGAAATGGGCTTACCATTCTGCTTTTGTTTTCAGGTTCTTCACGCCATTAACTTAGGAGACAGTGGGTTTATAGTGGTTAGAAATGGATCCACCATATTCCGATCCCCCGTACAGCAACATGATTTCAATTTTCCATTCCAGTTGGAGAGTGGAAATGGAGGTGATTTGCCCAGCTCTGGTCAGGTCAGTTATGGAGTCTGTGATCTCTTCATGCAACTAGTTTCTGTTTTGTTGGATTTGTGGATTAAAAATTTTTGATTGCTTACATTTGGTTATCGTTATCCGTTTTTTAGTAAGTGATAGATTTTTTTTTCTCCCAGATATATCCCCTCAACTATGACCCATTTCTCTACTTCATACCCTAAACTACTGGATTGAAGTGCATGTGGTCCAATTGTTAACGGCAGTTAATATATTGGACGGAAAACATCACATGTGGGTGTCACATGCCATTCTTCCCCCAAATTAAAGGGTAAAACCATTAATTACGGGTTCATTGCCTCCAAACACGGAAACACAGTGACGCCTTCTCCTTCCCCGATTGAGTCACCGCCACATGAGGAGGATTGGCCATGGTTATCAACTGTTCTCCTTCTCCAAAATTTTATTATCAACTGTTGTGGCCTACTCTCTTATCCATTTCACTCTCTCTCTCTCTCTCTCTTAGCCCTTAATTCCACACCACCATCGAGAACCCCTTCTCTGCTGCCAGCGTTGTCTGCACATCCGGAGGTGTAACAGTCTTCCCCATCTTCAAAGGTAGATGCCAAAGCTGCTCATTTGTAAATGGTATAGATTCTGTGTCCCTAGATTTCCAAAAAAAAAAACCCCACAAATCTCATATTAGGGCTTACACTTCAGTGATCTTATCCCTCATCTTTTTAGGTCCCAATAGGAAAATAAAAAATAAAAAATCCCTTCGTATTTCTAATTGGAGGCAAAGAGGCCCAGCTGGTGAGTTTCTTCTTGGCTTTCCTCTCGAAGTCTTATCCCCTTGCAATCTGATTGGCCATTGTTAAAATTTGGATTTGGACTTCTGTTTTGTTTGTTTGTTACAGAGAGGTGGAGAGGCGGTGAAAGATGAATATAGGGAAGACTCGATCGGAAAGCAAAAGAGAGAAAGTGGGAATGGAGGCAATGAACCTGTAATTACGATTTTACCCTTTGTTTTTGGGGGAAGAATTGCACGTGACGCGCACAATACAGTAACTGCTGTTAACAATTGGACCACATGCACTTCAATCCTGTAGTTCAAGGACTATATAAAGAATTTTGAAAGTTCAGGTATGAAAGTAGAGAATTGGGCTATAGTTGAAGGGGTATATCGAAAAAAACTCGATAGTGATAACACAGCTCCTCCTTCTCATCCTTTCCTAAACCTTAGCCGTTATTGATCTAGCTTTTCTTTAGGTTTTTGTTATTAGTCACTTTTACAACTTCAATGTCTTCCAGGGTTTTATTTATTTATTCCCGACTACCTTGAATATTGCTTGTGGCCTTTTCCTGAACTTGACTAGCATTTCTGCCATTCATTTGAGTGATTTCACTGAAGAACCAGTATCTTGTTCACCCAGCAATTTTGGTTGTATAATTAATATCGGTTGCTGATCTTGGGCAAACAGATTGTACAAAAAATCGCAGATAAAAAGTGCATTAGTTTTCCTCAACTATTATTCTCAATTACACGACTGTTGCGATATTGATGGAGGGCGTGTGTTTGGTTACAGGTTTTTACAATTCCTGTTGCCCCAGGAGATGTTGTAATTGCTGGGACTGATGGACTGTTTGACAATTTGTACAACAATGAGGTCAATGCAGTGGTGGTTGATGCCGCCAGGGCTGGATTCGGGCCTCAGGTTACGGCTCAGAAAATAGCAGCACTTGCACTCCAACGAGCAAAGGATAAGAAGAGACAGACACCTTTCTCCACTTCTGCACAAGATGTTGGGTTGCGTCATTATGGTGGCAAACTTGATGACATCACTGTTGTTGTTTCCTATATTTCTAGCACCAGCAAGGTAGGTACAACTCTGTCTCTCTGTCTGTCTGTCTCTCTCTCTCTCTCTCTCTCTCGTACATTTGGTCCACATACTCCTTTCACTCCACCCTTCATTGTTAGTCCTTTTCATTTTTGGATGTTCCAAAATGTAAATCCTCTTTGAAAAGTGAAAAGAAGAGTTTGTGAAGGTGCATAAATTACCCTTAAAAGTAATTGTACAAAAGTGAGAATCAAAGGGTAACATTGGGAAGAGGTGTTTTTACAGTTGAATTTAAAAGGTTCGAATCGTCAAAATGGAGCAATATTGGGAGACGGAGGGATGGCAATAATGAATGTGCTCAAACATCCTAGAGCATCCTAGTGTATGACAACGCTGTGATTCTTATGCCCTATGTTGCACGGATCCACCATTTTAGGCGAAGTACCCGTCTGGACACTGGTGTGGGATACGTACGAGATCCGGCAGAAAAAATCGAGATGCGGCTTAAATGCTTTGGACCATGAATGAAGGAAGCATGATAATTATCACATAAAATGATTTGGGTCTCTAGGCCTACCCTCTCTGATGCCTTTTGGCTTTGATTTGGGGGCATGGTTCCGCAGCAAAACGTCCTTGCAGCTCCTCGGTTCTTGGAGGTTTAGGGGGGCTACTCTCTCAGGGATATTTTGAGAAGAGCCACTTTGTGTACATTGTTTAAGGTTAGGTCTGTCTCCAATCTGCCCCCGCCCATACCCCCAATGATTGGGGACTAGATGGGTTATGTTGTCGTTATGGCTGTTGCAGATGGTTCAGCGAAGAAGAAGAAAGAGGGAAGAGTAGTACCTTGTTTGTCGGCGTGGAAGCCGATGGTCGATTGTTAGCATGAACGCCAACAATGGAAGACAATGACGAAGCCGATCCTCAATTGTCGGCGTGGAAGACGGTGACGAAGCCGATCGTTGATTGTAGGCGTGAGAGCGTGGAAGACAATAGTCGATTGTGGAAGATGATGACAACAAAGTCGATCGTGGATGCCGATCGTCGATTGCTGGCCGCTCTACTGTGTTTGTACAATCGTTGGCTGCTGCTACTGAGTTTCAAAAATTAGGGCTTATTTTTGGGTTGGTTATTGGGCTTAAAATTGGGCTAGTAAGAATATTATTTATTCTTTTTGGGCTATAGGCTTTGTTCATTTGGACAATTAAAGTAGATTTCATAGTTTTTTGGGGGGCTTTTATTATCATTGTATTCCAAAAAACAGTCAGCGTACTTTTATTTCGAATATTAAATTTTAATAATAGGAAAAATTATTACAAAAATTATTATTTGGCGTATCCCTGCACCTGTGTCCAAATCTGGATCCATATCTGCGTATCCTGTACTTTCAGATTTGAGGTGTCCGACACCAGGATTGACACCTGCATCCGATACCTGTACCCGAGTCCGAGCAACATAACTTGTGCCACAGTGCATAACTTGTATTAATGTTTTGTTCCCCTCCAGATATTTGCATGTCTTCAATTATAGACTTCCATACAGTTTTTCATTCTCACTGCAAACATACTTCATGGAGTGTTTTTTTGGTATGAGCAACAATTTTGTGTCATACAGAAACTCAATCAGGGGTCTAGCACACCATATTTGTTTAAGAAAACAGCGAAAACTGCAGGGTGAAAATCATTTGTGCGTCAGACCTAAAGGCTTGTTATAAAATCGTGACAGACAGTTGGTTTCAAAGTGTTGAGCTAATGTAAGAATGTGGTGTTGTGGAGGCGTATATGAGATGCTATGGTAGATCTCCTCGATAATGGTACTACATGTGTGCTAGATCGGTCTTCAGGAGATTACAACAACAATAACAGAACCTGCCTAGTCCCCAATCATTGGGGGTATGGGTAGGGATGATTGGAGACACACCTAATCTTTGGCAATATGCACAAAGTGGCTATTCTCAGAATACCACTGAAACAGTGCCCCCCTAAACCTCCAAGAACCGAGGAGCTATTTTGTTGAGCTATGTATAATGGTAGTTAGTTGTTCATCCAGCTCAAAGCACAGTCAGATGTTTCGTCCCAATGTTTAGCTAAAACCTCACTTAATCACACGAGTTATGTTTTGGACCGTGTGACTGGTTTTTTTAGGCATTTTGCTTGAGCAGAACTATACTGTTTGTCTCTCATCATTGTGGTGTCACACGAAAAGAAGAGCATTATTATTGAATTGAACCATGGTGGAACTCATTTTGCATCACATGAAAAGTTTACATGAGGAATCATGCCTCTAACTAAGTGTCTACTACTCTTGCTTGGAATATGTACTTTCATCAAAGCACTCGGTGAGAGATTATGATGAGAAAATTTCTAAAATCAGTCCACTGGGCTGTTGTTGAGGTTTGAAAAGTGTATCGAAATGTATAAAAAATGTGCAAGAACGTGTGAAGTGTATAGAAAAGTGAAAAAAATACACTAGAGTGTTTTTTTTTTTTTGTTGTTGTGTTCTTCTTGGACCCTTATGATAATTAGGATTAACAAATCACATGGTATTGTGTATCCATCTTTTGTTCCATATGTAATGGTATAGATCTGTACAATAAGATGTTGCTCAAACTCCAACTATGGAGTAGTGTACCGTGTACCCCAAGGGGTTGGTCATGTAACTTAGGCATTTGCTCCCTCCTAAGTCTCATGTTCAATTCACCTTGTCAGCACCTCTTGGGGCCACCTCACCTCATGTGTAAGTGCTACGGGAGGGGCTGTAGCGATTATTCCGAGGTGTGCAAGCTAGTCCAGGACACTCTGCATTACCAAAAAAAGCAATTGTGGAGTTTTACATATTCATTATGTTGTTATTTACCTTAAGAGCGTTACTCTATTTTTTACATGAACTCAAAATTTAAGTAAAAACATCTCTAAACCAACTCCACTCCTTAAAAAAAAAACTAAATCTTACATTGAATTTAGTTTTGAACTCAATCTTACATTGAATTTAGTTTTACTTGAATTAAGAGACTCAAATCCTTGTTCAAATTGTGATGACTTTTTTGTCACTCTCAAATTCATAACTGTGCTAATAATGAAGCTTTTTACTCATGCGGTTTGTCTATTGGAGTGCATCATATGATCATATGAAGTTTTTACTCAAAATTTTCCTTAGATGTGAGTGAAAATGGGTAAATGTTCGAGATGCTCTATATGTTAAAAATCAAATTTATGTTCTATCCGTTTGAAAAAGCATGTTGATTCAAAAACCGTCTTCCACTGTCCTAGATAAGATATGTTTTGATGATCGGGTTAGGTGTTTCTAATTCGCTTCTGTTTAGCAATCTTTCTGAAATACCAAGTTTTATAGCGTTTGGCAAATTTTGTATGTTTGTCCTAGCTATGCCATTTTTGGTTTTTTTAAGACTGTTTTCTCTGAATAAAAATTCCTGATTCGATTAAGACATTGATTTGGATCTTTGGTTGAAAATGAATGTTGACATTCGGAAAAAAGGGTAACTCAATATAGAGATAATTGGCCACAGAAAGTACATAAATGCACTTGACTATACCAGATGTGTTGGATGGAACTACTTCTAAGGATTTTTGTGTGAAGCGAAGTCCCACATCGCTTGGGTACCAAAGTAATATGAAATATATATAAGTGTGAGGGCACCCTCATTTCATGAGCTAGCTTTTAGGGTTGAGTTTTACCCAAGGCTGTATAACATTTTGTCTACGCATGCGCTTTATGTGGCCGGTTTTAATGGAAATTTATGACCTTCGAATCTTTATGTTCGGTACATATTTGTTCCTGAGCTTTCTTGAAATAAATAGAGCAAGAAGAGTCTTTGGAACAATAAGATGGACTTTTTCAACATTAGAGTTGCGAAGCAAAATACTGTTAGGTTAACACAGTGCTTATGGCAGGGTTGGGTGCCAGTACTATGAAGATGCTGCAGAAGTGGGAGGAAGAAAGAGGAAGGAGGGACGAAATTGAATTGGAAGTGCACAAAGATCTCCATGACCTTTCCGCGGACATCATATCTCGGACGGCTTTTGGAAGCAGTTTCGAAGAGGGAAAACAAATTTTTGAATTATTAGACCGCCAAGCAAGTCTTGTGTTGCTGGCTATGAGGAGTGTCTACATTCCCGGATTCAGGTGCCTATTAACTCCATCTGCTTTGATGAGACTCTAAAAAAACCCACATTCCTAACCTATGTCGTTTTGTAAACTCAGTAGCATTTTATGGGTTTTTGAGTGTGCCCAAATCTCTATCCAACGTTACCAAATTTTTGGACTGGATACTAATTTAGTTGGACAATATATTCCAGGAGAAAAAATCAGGGGTCTTGTCACTTTTGTTACTTGGTTTTGAACATTCTTGTTGTCAACAATTCCTTGGCAGGTTTTTGCCCACAAAGAAGAACAAAATGAGGTGGGAGTTGGATAGGGAAATACGAGAATCAATTCGGGCACTAATTGGTATCAACGGCAAAACAAGAGAAAATTCGAGAAATCTACTCTCGTTGTTGTTGTCCTCCCACGGGAATCAAGATGGTGTAGAAGAGAGATTGGGAATTGAGGAAGTAATTGACGAATGCAAGACATTCTACTTTGCTGGAAAGGAAACCAGTGCTAGTCTTTTGACTTGGGCACTTCTACTTCTTGCATTGCATCAAGAATGGCAAAGCAAGGCGAGGGAAGAAGTGTTCTCCGTTTGCAGGGAATGTGAGGTCCCAACCGCGGAGAATTTTGAAGGACTTCAAGATTGTGAGTCTAGTCGATTTCCATGTTAATTTTCTTGCCAAGTTTGGCAACACTTTGAGGCACAAGGATTGGATCTTGAACAAACTTTTTACTGAGTCAAATGAGCTTTTGGTACCCTGTCTTTATTTTTATTTTTATTTTTATTTTTTTTTATCTCAAAAACTCTGAAACTTGAAATATAAAGACACGTTTGACAAATATTGTTCCAAAAAATGTCAGTCAGGACACAAAGCGCCATTCTTGAACGGATTTTCAACCAGCCAAACTGCCAAACTAGTGTTTGTGGAGTAAAATTTTTGTTATCTGTTATCTGTTATGAAACGGGAACAGCGAACATGACTGATAACTGTTGTTGTTCCCCAAAAATGGCATTGTTTACAGCAGTGTTACCATAATACCCATTGAAACATTTTAAGTCTATTTTTTCTGGCAGGTGAGCATGATACTAAACGAAACGCTCCGGCTCTACCCACCAGCGGTAGCGGTAACGAGGCAAACCTCAAAAAGCGTAAAGCTAGGGACACTCGATGTTCCAGCCGGTACCCAATTCTACCTAGCCATGACTGCTGTGCACCATGACACTGAGGTATGGGGAGCAGATGCTAACGAGTTCAACCCGTTGAGATTCACAGAGGCTCGGAAGCATTTCGCTGCATTTTTCCCGTTTGGTATGGGTGCCCGGATTTGCGTAGGTCAGAATCTTGTTGTGGTGGAAGCCAAGATTGTTTTAGTTATGATTCTTAGACGGTATTATTTCTCGGTGTCGCCGTCATACGTTCATGCCCCTACTCAGTATATGACACTGCAACCTCAGCATGGCGCACACATACTCTTCAGGAGGGCTTAATTCTATTGCATGTTGCTTCTCAAAACTCTTGCATTTCGCTGATGAGAGCATCTCTGCAAAAAGATTAACGTGTTTGACGTTATTCGTGTAAATAACTTGTGTAAACTGGATGGTGATTTTATTAACAGACATAAGAGTTCTTGTACAAATGTTCTTTGGTGCCAAATTTGGCATCGAATATGGCTATTCTCATTTCTCCCACCTCGTCTAAGCCATTTGATTTGCTTTGACAAATGAAATAGTTCAATTCAATGGTCTGTAACACCGAACTAGGGTAACAATATTGCTACTATTTTTTAACTATTCGATACTATAGAAAGTAAAAAAATGACTTTGACATTGTTATTTCGCACCAATCGGTGTACTTGTTCTAATACCCACCGCACCGGTTGCTATAATTAAGAGAATTTGTTGCCATTTCTCCAAAATGGCAAATTGGGTGTCACACTTAACCAAATTCTTTTATCAAATTTGCAAACGCCAATTCTTTTCGTCAAAAGTGGCAAACTTATGGCCATGCTACCATTCTTTTTTTGCAAAATGACATATGGGTGCAAGTGCAACACATTTACTATTTTTGTTTTGTCAAAACGGCATAATTCATCGCCAAAAAAGAGAATTGAAGGGTAAAGTGGCAAATACTAGTGCGGTTACTCTAGTATAAGCAAACAAAAATTTAGGAAAGACTAGAGTTTTTTTTTTTCTAACTTATTTTTAAATGAGCCGAGTTTTTTGAATATTCAAATTTGTTCATTAAATTTTAAGCGAACTCTAACCGAGCTTCAACTGAATAAAAATTTGACCAACCATTAAGTTTTAAGCCAACTCTAACCGAGCTTCAGTTCAATAAAAATTTGACCAACCGAGGTTCAGCCGAACTTCCTTCGGTGGGTAGAGATAACCCACATTCTTCTGGAGCGAGGGGAGGGAGGGAGAAAATCCAGAGAGAGGGTGTTGGAAATGGGGGTGAGAAAGCTACAAGAATTCCTCACCATAGCAAAAGAAGGACTGGATCAATCTTTCATGGTAGCCAAGTTCTTCTGCTTCCTCCACGTTACCAACACCTACATCTGCAGTCCTGTCTTGGTAAGTAAGAAACCCTCGTCACTCCTCGTCCTCCGCCTCTTACCACACGAATATCACAGATAAATTAATTTGGGTGTGGTTGGGTTTTGCAGCCAGAGGGTCCTAGCATGCTCCCGACCTTCAGTCTGACTGGTGATTTGGTCTTGGTCGAGCGGATCTCGGCCCGATTCGGCAAAGTGTGTCCCGGCGATATCGTCCTTGTTCGGTCACCGGAGAACCCTAGGAAGACTCCCATAAAGCGTGTGAAAGGCGTGGAAGGTGATAGCGTTACCTACATTGTGGACCCCAAAAACAGTGATAGACGCAAGACTGTTATTGTGAGTCATATTTTGAGTTTATTCACTTTATTGTCCATCTTGATTTTGGCATTTGATTTCTGATTTCGGTTTGGTTTTTGGCTATTGGTATTTTTTTAAAAAAAATTTCAGTTGATGGGTTTAAGGTGTTTGCTTCTTTTTTGGTACTATGTATCTTCTATGTACAGTTTAGCAGCTTTAGCTTGGGTATTGTGTTAATTGCTTTGTTTAATTTTGCTTATGTTGAAAACTAGGAGAGTTACTGATATAGCTTTGGCAACTACATCCGCATAGCTATCAGTTGCTTGAAAACTAGGAGAGTTACTGATATAGCTTTGGCAACTGCATCCGCATAGCTTTGGCAATTCCAACCCATCAAATGAGACAATAAGCAAGTGAGAGACCACATTTGATTGAAGGCTCTTAATGGTAGTTATGGTAGCCTTGAGAGAGATGAAGAGAGAAAATACTACACAAACTCAACTCACAAAAACTCCACTTGTCTTGCGTTTTTGTACTTACAAAGGCGTTATATAGACCAACCATTATTGTGAAAGGCGAGGCGCATCAAAGCCGTGCTACTGTGCCTTAAAGAGGTGGAGGCGGTGTGATGGCCTAGAGGCGCAGAGGAGGTGGGAAAGGCATACGCCTGACTTTGAGTCACAGACAAGGTTTACAAAGGCGAATGCACAATGCAAGGCATTTATCAATGAGGCGAGGCAATTTCCCCTAGTGGTTGAGGCGTAAGCGATTACAATTACTCTATATCATAAATTATTCTCAGTGAGAGAGTGATTATAATGCTAATTGCCAAGTAAAATTCTTAAAAAGCTCCTTTAAACCTAGAAACATAGATGTTTGTGTAAGTGTAAAGTTGTAAACCAATTTTATTGGGGAAACATTTTGGAGCCCAATAACAGATAGACTTCAGACTGTTGTCTCATATAACTGAGTTTATTGTGCATCTCGGCTTGGCTTTTAATCTGGGGGGTTTCTAGGGTGTTTTACTTTGCGGCTCGTTTTATTTCTCAGTCTTGCTTGACGGGTTATGGTTGTGTTTTTCTTGTTCAGTTTAGTCTGGAATTTGTTAATGAGTTTTGCAGGGTATTGCTTCTGTTGGCCAGAGCTCAGATTCTGGTTGTATGAGATTTTTAAGTTTATTGAGCACATGGATTTTGATTTTGATTTAGTGTGTAAGGTTTTTTGATTTGTGCCTCGTTTTGTCTTTATTTTTTTTTCTTAATGGGTTTAAAGGGTTTTTGCTTTTGACTTTACTTAGTTTGGATATTTGGTTAATGAGTTCCCAGGTTTCAGTTTTCTTCTTCAAAATAGTTATGATTTTGTGCAATGTTACGATGATGACCATTTTTTGCTTCATTGTTTGAAGCATTTTTTTGTTCTTTCTAATTTACGTTTGTATGATTGGCAATACTCTGTTTGGTGGGTTGTTTTTGTTTCTTTTTGTATTATCCTCCCGACCAAGAACTGTCTCTCTTTACAGGTACCAAAAGGGTGTGTTTGGATTGAGGGAGATAACATGTACAATTCTAATGATTCAAGAATGTTTGGGGCTGTTCCTTATGGCCTCGTTCAAGGCAAAGTCTTTTGGAGAGTATGTATCTTCTTTTACTTCGTCACGTCTGAGCTCTAGGGTGGAAGGTTAATTGGTTTGATTGACAACATAAAGTTTGGGGCGTATTAAGTATTAGACAAGTATTTTCTATTGCATGGAATCTATCTCTTTATGGTTCAAATGTCGCACGGAATCTTTGTGCATAGTTAGCTGTTGAAACTATAATCATCTTGTGAATTGCATTGAGTCATTGACCAAGTCTTTGGAAGAAAAATGGAGAATTCCAATAAAGTCTTCAAACAGAAATTTAGTGTATTGACTTGATTTTGGAGAAAACATTTTAACGAGATGGTGAAAGTCTTCGTTTCTGTTTGGTGGAGAAACTATAAAGCAATGTTTTAAACTTGTGGGATATTTCTGCACTCATTTTCAGTTTCCGAGGAGCTAGTAGCATATTCTGCCCAATCGTTCATGCATCGATTCATCCCTCTTTGGATAGTGGCGTGGCTTTTCTTTCTCATTTAAGAAATGACTTTTGAAGAAAAATTTTAAATGATACTTGGAAATAGGACAACTATAATAAGGTAAATTCTTTTGATGTGGCGAAACTCGAAAGACGTGTCCAAATGAATGTAATCTAACAAAATAATAAAAGCATTGAAAATTACACAACTCTCATATTTCTTTCTTTAGTATCCTTGTCTTGGTATTGTATTTTTATCATCTTTACATCTAAATGTCTAACGTATCCCGATTTTGAACCACTTTTGAGTCTTTGGCGTCTTTTTCAACTTCTAAGCTATAATGTTGAATACTTTCTTGATCTTTTACTGTAATGAAAGTCATAAGCTGTTTGGTGTTAATTTCTAAGACCTAAATCAGTTCGTTATAGCATCTTATTTCGGTCAGCAAGGCAAATCCAACAATGGAAGCAAATTTTATTTGTATGATTTGAAAACCAAAATTTGCAAGTTACTTGGAGTTTTATATGATTATTCCTACGCAAGTCCTTTATTGCAAATGAGTGTAGTCGGTCGACTTCAATATATACAATAATTAGTTTTTTTGTGTGTTCTTGCTTCTTTTAGTCTGACTGTCATCTTTTTGCCGTTTTGTTGGAGTTTTTCCTGTTCCTTTTTATTTCAATAGTAGTCAAGTAGGTTATTTGGGCTGAAATGATGCTACTATGTTGTAGCCAATAATTTATCAAACATAATTCATGTTGAAAAATTAGTAAAGGTAGGGGACCCAACAATAACATTCATTTCTCTCGAAGAAAAACATTGGTAGCATCAATGGCTGGTTTTGTTAAGTTGCGCAAAGTTGTTAGACTGGTCCATAAGAGCTGAACCAAGAAAAATGCCAAAAAGAACAAGAACATTTTTATGCGATGAGGTTGAACCAATCCTTCATAGAGCGGCCTATTATAGACTGATGTGAAACAAGAATTTTCATGTAACAAAACCAGCCAAAAAAAAAACTTGGTTATGGTTTTTTCTCTTAATATGATTATTTATAGAGGAGTTCTCTTATTGGAGTTTGGAATATTACAACTTATTTGCAATACGGGAAGTATATGGTATAGTAAAATCCAGAGCAAACCATTAAGAGTTCGAAGTAAAAGTTGAAATAGTATGAAATGATATAATAGATCTTAGTCTCATCTTACTATACCTCATAAATCTGAGTTGATTTTTTTAGGGGATTTTGTCCATAGTAATATCATGGTTGAAACCTTGTCTTCGGTTCACATGGTAATATTATTATTTTTTAACATACATCAGCGAAAAAAGTTTGTATAGAGATAATATGGCATGAAAACAGAGAGTCATAATAATGGCCTCATGTGAGATGAACCACATCTAGAGATGTTAAGCTTGCTGTCATTTAGAAGCTTTTATGTTCACGTATTCTGTAATTTAAGTATAGGTATTAATTGTTTATGCTGACGAAAGTATTTGGATTTTGTCTACAGATATGGCCACGTGAACGCTTTGGATCAGTGAGATGAAGTGAAGACTGGTATAACTGTTTCTTCAGGTACAATTAGTAAGAATTTCATGCTGCCAAATTTCCATGTTGAGATCTTTGCAAGATAGATTCTGTCTTTTTGCTATTGATTTTGCTGGTACCATTTCCATTTCCTATTGTTTTCTCAAAAAGGTGCAAAATTTAGGGCTTCAGGATATGATTTATGCGATCAATCTCAGGCATGGTTCGGATCAGAGCTCGAATCACATGGTTTTGGTAATAACTTAGTATTTTTTGGTGTGGATTCGAGGGGCACTCAGGGCTTGAAATTTCTTGCAGAAGGAGCTAAGATCAACGGTTTGAAGAGTTGAAGGGTATTGTAGTTGGTTTTTATTAGGGAATTGGTATTATTTTCCTTTGCCTTTCTCAAATTTTCAGTATTGGAAATTGTGGCTCTTGGGGGGGCTTAAGAAAGTTGAAATTCTGTGATTTCAGAGTGTATGTAGTTCTGATTTGCTGGCTCCGAGTGTGTACTGTGTAATTCCCAAGGGTCCCTCTGCTATTTCGTGGAGGATCCCAAAACCCCCTGTGGTATAGGCCGGTTGCAGTTTACCCCCCTGACATTTGACCTTAACCTCATAGCCCCTATATGTTATATGGACTGTAGTGCACCGTTACGTTTTCCATCCATCTTACCTGTGCATGGAAGCAATGCGCTCAATCTACAGTTGAAAAACGTAAAAGACTTATTTCCCTCCTAGGATGAAGACCAAAATACCCATAGTGTAAAGATGAGAAGGAAACCCACTTAGTTCTCCATCAACCAACCACTCTGTCTCCAATCTGCCTCCAGCGGCAGCACCGCTGCAGTTACAAGAGCACACGAATGCACTCTTCATTTGCTTCCAAAGAGAACAAATTGGATTAACACCCCAAAAGAATCTAAACTGTTTGTTTTAAATTCCCCACCATCTCTCTCTCTCTCTCTCTCTCTCTCTCTCTCTCACACACACACACACACACACACACACACACACAAACACAATTGAAGTATACTCATGCTTAGTGCTCCCTGCTGCTAGTGTTTATTTTTTTTTGTGAAGATGCGGAGTTTATTTTCTTATTGTTGGTAACTATACAGATTTCTTTGGATGATTCTTGTTCGTATTTTTAGTGGATTTTTCCTAGGGCTGATGCTTTAGTAGTTGGAAATGTGTTCTGAGTTTGCCCTAACTATGGTGTTTTTGTTCTTCATCCTCCCCATTTATTCTCTCCTTACCCAATGATGAAATTGCCAATGGTCTGTTATGTTGCCTTTCAGCTTCATCTTTTGATGCTACAGATTGCAAGGTTGTTTTTTCGACAACTCGGAAGATGCAGTTATATTGATGAAATCAAGTACGAATTACACAGTGCAAAGACCTAAACAAATGAAAAGCCGGAAAAGACGGTGGTGAGAGTGATTGCAACTTGCATGGTCGTTAACTGAAGAAGAATGTAATGGCTTTTTTGGTAGCTATGCCTATGCTGGAAGCAAAAGCTTTTGCTTGAATGCCCTGGGGTGGTGTCTTCAGAAACAATTTTCTTGAGTTTCTATCTTCACGGACAGATTGATTTTGGATTAGTCTCCGAATAAGGATTATCTAATTTGGATGAATGTGACTTGTTTTTTATATTACTACTACGGACTACTTATTTCATGAAAGAAAAAATGCCGAAAAACTCTGCAGATTTGAAAGAAGAAGACTTCTTATATTAAGGTTAAGGATAATTAGCTAGGGCTGCAATTGCAAACAAACCGACCTGCTCGCGAACAGCTTGTAACTCGGCTCCTAAAGGCTCGGCTAGGCTGGTTAAATAAACAAATTTGATCAACACGCTGATAAATGAGTTTGCTCTTCGATCAATGTTGATTTTATTTGATTTTATCATTTGGGAAACTCCCTCTTAAAAAATCTTTTTTCATTTGACAAAGAAAACAGATTGCATATAAAAATGAAGAAGACAAATGAAGTTGAGAACGGGCTTACCTTAGAGAGAGTAAGGGCGTGGAGAGAATACGACAAAGGGAGGGAGGGAGAGAAGTAGAAGGTAGGGTTTTGGGAGGAAGTCAAAGAGGTACTCCCTCCGTCCTAAATTTGTTGTCCATTTACGGGCATGCGCCTCATTTTTCAATTACTTATATATTTCAATCTATAATGTTTTTTACAAATTTGAAAACTTTATTTACTAGAACTCATTGAGGGCTATAAAACAAGATCCATAGTGACTATATATAACATTATACATTTGAAAATATAAACAATTTTTTGAGGTGCTGAGAATAGTGCAACTGGACAAGAAATATGAGACGGAGGGAGTAATATTTTAGATTTTGAATGTTACCTTTTAGAATTATGATTAGTTATAGAGTTTGAATGGAATATAATAATATTCCCTCCTTTTAGGATTAGGATTAGTTATAGGATTTGAATGGAATATAGTCGGAGGAAGAGTTGTTGATCTTAAACTTTCTATTTTAGTAGTTGTACGTGTTAACATATATTGGATTGAATACATATATGGTTTTAAAATTCAAAATTCAAAATAAAATAAAATGGCTGTAAAAATTAAATCAGAGAATTTATTACTTTGAGATTCAAAAAAGATTTGACACTTGTTAATGATACAATTCATGCTTCAGTATTTCATCACAAAACTAATTAGTTTGTTCCACTTGTTGCAACCACAACCCTCTTTGTAAAAACTCATCCTGCAATAATATAATAGATACGAGTGATATAATAGATACGGTTGGGGAGGATTTTTCTGCCATGACCCATTTATGTAGGGGTAAAAAAAAGGGTAAAATGTTGATATTTTATAAATATGTGATAGAAATAAATGGTAACATTAGTTTCTAGATATGTTGTTCTAAATTTAGGGGGTGTTCCGCTACGGGTGTTTTTAGAATAAATTGGTTTTTCATGGTTTTAAATGTGATGTATTGTGAGAGAATGATCTTTCTTGATTTTTGAAAAAAAAACTATTTTTTTCTTTTTGGTGCTTGATAGATATGGTGAATATTAGCATAAATTTTTTTGGCAAATTCAAAATTTATTTAGCATTATTATATCTTAATTGAAATTAACTGATTAGCTTTACCAGGAAAAAAGCTACTCCCTTGTCCCTCCCTTGTCCCTTTTTAAGTGTGTTGCTTCGTAAATCCAACTTATTAAAGAAACATCAGCATTAAACCTTTCACATTAATATTTTCACATCAGCTTTTACCTCAACTTTATAAAATTATCCTCCATTTTTTATCCATTATTCCCTCAACTTTCTAATTAACTTTTTAGGTTTGGCTAAAGTAGTAAAGTAACTTTTTACTGTTCCTTTTTTTTGTTTTTATTCAATTTTTTTTTTGTATTTTTAGTTTTGCGTCAAACTTTTGCCACCTATTGATCCGTTTCGACGAGAGGAATCGGAAAAGTAAAAAATTTTGACCGAAACTCTTAAATTTTTTAAAAAATACAGAATAAGTCAAAATAAGCGGCGATAAGTAGCGGGACGATCTCTCACGGAGGGAGATAATTAAAAACAAATCGATGATATTTTTATTTTCATTTTGAATAGAGATATTTTCAAATTCAATCACTCTGAGTATTATACAAAAGGATGAGTTCCAGGGTTCCATGTTTGTTTTCCCCCTAAATTTCTGTTGTCTGAATCAGAACCAGCCCAAAATCTTAAATCGAACAGGTATCTGTGTGTGTGCGTGTTTATCTTTTCTTACGTGGGTAATTGAAAATCTGAGATGCTTAAAAAAACCCACCCCTTTTCCATACGCCAGGAGTGAATCCATTCAAAATTCGACTCAGATGTTGGAGTATTAAACATTTAGGTGCCCTTTTTTGTAGCATTTTTTGTGGGTCTTGAAGCTGTGGCTTTCTTGGCTTCTGCCCAGGGCCTGCTGGAGTGTGTGCGGAACACTCTCTGTTGATAACCAACGGTTAAACAAGGTTACAGTAGCTTATCTTGTGTTCTTGATTGGGAGAACCTTGTGTTATGTATGGGAGTTGTTATATTTTGTGCATAACTCTTGGTCATAGTATTGTTTTTCAGGTATGATATTGGCCAATACATACTACTTTATCCTTTTGAGGCTCGTTTGGATGTCTCTCTTTTTGGCTGGTTCTTTGTTTCCATTTAGTTGGTTCGAATAATCTTAGGATCAATTCATTAGATGTGGATTCAAATGGAAGGATTTGACAATATATTCAGCCATCAAAGTATTTAAGCTTGCCCATTGATTTTGACATTGAGGGGCCGTCTGGTTATCCGAGCTTATTTTACCTTTAAATCTTTACTCACTTTGTGTCTTCATTCAGAGGCAAAATAAGAAAATAAGCATATAAGATGGGACAAAAAAAAAAGAGCCCTGAATTTGGGAGATATATCACAGCAGTTTTGAAATAATTATTCAGGAGTGGTGAATTTTTTTTTTTTTTTTTGAAAATCAAAGGAGTAGTGATGTTTACGTTTGTAATTATAGATGTTCCTACAAAATAGATGCGCTTTATCTCTTGTCCATCTTTCACTCTACTTTCACAGCGCGCTTACAGGTAAAGCTGCTGTATCTGAGTTGAAATAGAACATAACATCCCTTCACCTGGTATTCACAATTTCACATTGTCCAAACTGAGCCATCTTTTTACTTTTCCAATGGAGAGACTGTTCTAAAGGTTTAAACTCCAGTTTTCTTCAGAGATTAAGTTTTTGACACCATATTTCTTGTAAATGAAGGGTTTTTTTTGTTTCCCTACTTAAATTTTATATAGCTTGTTTCTGCTTTGCAGGTTGCTGATTTACTGTTACGCACAGTGTGGAGTTGTCTGCTACTTAGCAAGTTGGAAACTGATGTGTTGGGAGTTATGAATCTTTTGTATACTGTGCCACTTGTTATGGTATCTATAATGAACGGGTGGAAGAAAGGTTGCTCTGTTTGAGAGGCTAAGATGCCATCTAATTATTTTTCCATCATAAGCACCGCATTCAAGCGGGAAATCCCAAGGTCAATTGCAGGGCAAGAAGGTGGGGTTCAAGACTCGGTTGGAGTTCTTTTTGGTCAAGCAAAACTGTTGTTTGGCTGCACAAGGTCATTCCATTCCTCGCCTTTTTCAGCATTTAGTGATCTTCATGTGCTTGTACGACCTGGAACTGTTGTCGCTGCACAATTGGATTTGCATTTAGTGAATCGAAGAAGGAATGTTTCAGTTGTTGGAGCACTTTCTCGCACATTTTCCATACCGTCTGTTTTAGGGCCTTCATTTCAGGTTTGTGGATATCACGTTGATCGCCTACTATCTGAACCCAGCCACATTACTGCCTGCATAGAATCTCAGAAGATACCAATGGCTATTTGTGGCTCTAGGGCTGTATTTGGTGACCGTTCCTCAAATAATCCAGCTTCGAACGTTGGGAACCTAAAAGTTTCAGCAAACAATGCTTGTACTATTTGCAGCAATATAAGTTTCGAGTCTTTTGACAATTGCAGAAAAGCTTGCATGAGTTTGAGAAGTTGGGAACAGTCCCAAAATTTATTTTTTTGTGGATATTACATACACAATGATACAAGGACGAGGGGCAACTATAATAATTTCATGGGGATTGGAATTAAGTGCTTCCACAGCTCATACCCTGTGAATTCCTCTGTCGGGACCGCTCGTGAAGTGTCCTTTGATCACTCTGGATGTGAGGAACAACTTGCAAGTGCTAAAGTTACTTCAGGAAAGTATGTTTTCATCATCATGCTGATTGTGTTTTATAATAACAAATGAAATTGAGATATTTTATCTGATTTCTGTTACTAAAACTTCTAATGTTAATATGCTATTGCTATGGCTGTTGATATTTGTGATACTGATGTCAATGACACGTCTAATAATGACGATGAGTCTTCCATTTGAGTGCCAATTGTGCTATATGAAGATAGAATGGAAACAATTTATCCTCTTACGGTAGAGTTGATACAACACAGTGGACTCCAGAGCTAAACCGAATTTTCCTCTTTTCCGTTCGGGTTTGTGTCTCAGTGCATTAACGATGTTCGCGGCGTGTCGGGTTGTTTTGTGCTACCTATGGTTTTCAAATGTAAAACTAAAGACTTCTTGCTTGACCTTCCTCTCCATATCTATCTGTTGAGTTCCTTTCTGTTTCTATAACAAGAGAAGGCCAGTGCTTTTCAGATAATTTTTCCCTTCAAATGTTCATTTCCATCGCTCCATCTGCCCTTTCCTGGCACGTTCACAACCTGAACTTATCTAAGATGGCCTTGGGCAAGACCTCATCACTGTGGTCATTCATGAGAATTGATATCTTCATATTGGAATGTCCAATCGATTTCTTCTTGCTGGTGGTATAAACTTTATGACAGGACTTGAGGAATGATGTTTGATATATAATCTCAGTGATGACTATAAATGATTTATCATGTCGGAGTCTTACTGTTTTCAGGAGCTGATTTTCTACAAAAGAATGATTCAGCGAAAAGTTGTTCATACCTGTAAATACAAATTGGTAGTGTTGTTGTAGTGTTTTCATTCAGTTGTGTTGCTTGGCATTGACTGCAGGAATGACCTAGGAGAGAGTACACTGAAGCTAATTTCAGGCTCATGCTATTTGCCTCATCCAGACAAAGAAGAAACTGGTGGGGAGGACGCTCACTTTATTTGTGAAGATGAACAAGCAATTGGTCTAGCGGACGGTGTTGGTGGTTGGGCTGATGAGGGTGTTGATTCAGGGCTTTTTTCTAGGGAACTCATGTTTCATTCAGTTGCTGCAGTTCAAGAGGAGCCGAAAGGGTCTATTGACCCGGCCAGGGTCTTGAAGAAAGCTCATTTGAGCACTAAAGCCAAAGGGTCCTCAACTGCTTGTATTATAGCACTCACAGATCAGGTACGCTGCTTTCAGTTTGGGTAGCTTCCTCTTCTGTAATGCTTGTTCAAATTCGTAGTTAATTGTTTGGGTGAACAATCCGGATTCAAGTTCTTGTGACCTTTTTGAAACCCTTCTTAGTAAGCTTTGTGTGAATTCTTTGGTGGGAAATAAATGGGGGAAAGGATCCATATGAACCATATCAAAAGTTCCTTCTTGCTTTCTAATGAGAAACTATATACAGCCTTGTCTCTTGTAATAATGGACTATGATATGGATAACAGTCTGACTCTGACCTCCATTAATTCATCCTCCTTTTTTAATCAGAGGTTACTCGTCTTTGAATGTTATATTCCCATACGATATGATGATATTGCTATCTCTTGTTTGCCTCTACCACTCCAGAACTTCATATTTGCCACTTTATCACGAGACCTTGAGTTTGCATTGATTATCAAATCTGCATAGAATTGATGATAATTCATGCATCTGGAGAATGAAAATGAAAGTTTGCCATACTACACAAGCACACCTGGACATTGCGTTTATGTGTTAAAAAGCTTACTAAACCTTGACTTTGGATTGAAACTTGGTCAAAGTGCAGACTTTGATCTGGTGACCTCATTGTCCTTAATGGAAGGAACTCATATCTGGTTTTAAGGCCAAGTTTAGGCCATGTTATATTGGAATTTTTTTCTTTTGATTGTCTTATTATAGAGTTCAGAAGGTTTTCTTTGGTACAAAACTGGATCAACCATTTTCTATTTTCTACAGAAATGGGCTTACCATTCTGCTTTTGTTTTCAGGGTCTTCACGCCATTAACTTAGGAGACAGTGGGTTTATAGTGGTTAGAAATGGATCCACCATATTCCGATCCCCTGTACAGCAACATGATTTCAATTTTCCATTCCAGTTGGAGAGTGGAAATGAAGGTGATTTGCCCAGCTCTGGTCAGGTCAGTTATGGAGTCTGTGATCTCTTCATGCAACTAGTTTCTGTTTTGTTGGATTTGTGGATTAAAAATTTTTGATTGCTTACATTTGGTAATCGTTATCCGTTTTTTAGCAAGTGATAGATATTTTTTTTCCGGATATATCCCCTCAACTATGACCCATTTCTCTACTTCATACCCTAAACTACTGGATTGAAGTGCATGTGGTCCAATTGTTAACGGCAGTTAATATATTGGACGGAAAACATCACATGTGGGTGTCACATGACTCACATGCCATTCTTCCCCCAAATTAAAGGGTAAAACCATTAATTACGGGTTCATTGCCCCTGAACACGGAAACACAGCGACGCCTTCTCCTTCCCCGATTGAGTCACCGCCACATGAGGAGGATCGGCCATGGTTATCAACTGTTCTCCTTCTCCAAAATTTTATTATCAACTGTTGTGGCCTACTCTCTTATTCATTTCACATTCTCTCTCTCTCTCCATTAATTACGGGTTCATTGCCTCCGAACACGGAAACACAGCGACGCATTCTCCTTCCCCGATTGAGTCACCGCCACATGAGGAGGATTGGCCATTGGTTATCAACTGTTCTCCTTCTCCAAAATTTTATTATCAACTGTTGTGGCCTACTCTCTTATCCATTTCTCTCTCTCTCTCTCAGCCCTTAATTCCACACCACCATCGAGAATCCCTTTTCTGCCGCCGGCATTGTCTGCACATCCTGAGGTGTAACGGTTGTCCCCGTCTTCAAAGGTAGATGCCAAAGCTGCTCATTTGTAAATGGTATAGATTCTGTGTCCCTAGATTTCCAAAAAAAAAACCCCCACAAATCTCATATTAGGGCTTACACTTCAGTGATCTTATCCCTCATCTTTTTAGGTCCCAATAGGAAAATAAAAATAAAAAATCCCTTCGTATTTCTAATTGGAGGCGAAGAGGCCCAGCTGGTGAGTTTCTTCTTGGCTTTCCTCTTGAAGTCTTCTCCCCTTGCAATCTGATTGGCCCTTGTTAAAATTTGGATTTGGACTTCTGTTTTGTTTGTTTGTTACAGAGAGGTGGAGAGGCGGTGGAAGATGAATATAGGAAAGACTCGATCGGAAAGCAAAAGAGAGAAGGTGGGAGTGGAGGCAATGAACCTGTAATTACGATTTCACCCTTTGTTTTGGGGGAAGAATTGCACGTGACGCGCACAATACATTAACTGCTGTTAACAATTGGACCACATGCACTTCAATCCTGTAGTTCAAGGACTATATAAAGAATTTTGAAAGTTCAGGTATGAAACTAGAGAACTGGGCGATAGTTGAAGGGAAATATCGAAAAAAACTCGATAGTGATAATACAGCTCCTCCTTCTCATCCTTTCCTAAACCTTAGCCGTTATTGATCTAGCTTTTCTTTAGGTTTTTACTATTAGTCACTTTTACAACTTCAATGTCTTCCAGGGTTTTATTTATTTATTCCCGACTACCTTGAATATTGCTTGTGGCCTTTTCCTGAACTTGACTAGCATTTCTGCCATTCATTTGAGTGATTTCACTGAAGAACGAGTATCTTGTTCACCCAGCAATTTTGGTTGTATAATTAATATCGGTTGCTGATCTTGAGCAAACAGATTGTACAAAAAATTGCAGATAAAAAGTGCATTAGTTTTCCTCAACTATTATTCTCAATTACTCGACTGTTGCGAAATTGATGGAGGGCGTGTGTTTGGTTACAGGTTTTTACAATTCCTGTTGCCCCAGGAGATGTTGTAATTGCTGGGACTGATGGACTGTTTGACAATTTGTACAACAATGAGGTCAATGCAGTGGTGGTTGATGCCGCCAGGGCTGGATTCGGGCCTCAGGTTACGGCTCAGAAAATAGCAGCACTTGCACTCCAACGAGCAAAGGATAAGAAGAGACAGACACCTTTCTCCACTGCTGCACAAGATGCTGGGTTGCGTCATTATGGTGGCAAACTTGATGACATCACTGTTGTTGTTTCCTATATTACTAGCACCAGCAAGGTAGGTACAACTCTGTCTCTGTCTCTGTCTGTCTGTGTGTGTCTCTCTCTCTCTCTCTCTCTCTCGTACATTTGGTCCACATACTCCTTCCACTCCACCCTTCATTGTTAGTCCTTTTCATTTTTGGATGTTCCAAAATGTAAATCCTCTTTGAAAAGTGAAAAGAAGAGTTTGTGAAGGTGCATAAATTAACCTTAAAAGTAATTGTACAAAAGTGAGAATCAAAGGGTAACATTGGGAAGAGGTGTTTTTGCAGTTGAATTTAAAAGGTTGGAATCTTCAAAATGGACCAATATTGGGAGACGGAGGGATGGCAATAATGAATGTGCTCAAATATCCTAGAGCACCCTAGTGTATGACAACGCTGTGATTCTTATGCCCTATGTTGCACGGATCCACCATTTTAGGCGAAGTACCCGTCTGGACACGGGTGCGGGATACGTACGAGATCTGGCAGAAAAAATCGGGATGTGGCTTAAATGCTCTGGACCATGAATGAAGGAAGCATGATAATTACTCCCTTCGTCCCTTAAAGTTTGACACTTTCGGGAGTGCGTGCCATTTTTAAATTGCCTATATCTTTCAATTTATAACGTTTTATGTGATTTTCATAACTTTGTTTAAAAGAACTAATTGAAATCTATCAAACTAGATCCATATTGTTTATATAAAACATTATAGATTAAAAGAAATAATCAATTTTTTCATAGGGCTGGAATAGTGAAAGTGTCAAACTTTAAGGGACGGAGGGAGTATCACATAAATTGATTTGGGTCTCTAGGCCTACCCTCTCTGATGCCTTTTGGCTTTGATTTGGGGGCATGGTTCCGCAGCAAAACGTCCTTGCAGCTCCTCGGTTCTTGGAGGTTTAGGGTGGCCACTCTCTCAGGGATATTTTGAGAAGAGCCACTTTGTGTACATTGTTAAAAGTTAGGTCTGTCTCCGATCAGCCCCCGCCCATACCCCCAATGATTGGGGACTAGATGGGTTATGTTGTTGTTGTGGCTGTTGTAGATGGTTCAGCGAAGAAGAAGAAGAGGACGATGAAGAAGAAAGAGGAAAGAGTAGTACCTTGTTTGTCGGCGTGGAAGCCGATCGTCGATTGTCAGCATGGACGCCAACAATGGAAGACGATGACGAAGCCGATCATCAATTGTCGGCGTGGAAGACGATGACGAAGCCGATCGTTGATTGTAGGCGTGAGAGCGTGGAAGACAATAGTCGATCGTGGAAGATGATGACAACAAAGTCGATCGTGGATGACGATCGTCGACTGCTGGCTGCTCTACTGTGTTCAAGGTTCTAAAACTCGCTAGGCGCTCCCAGGGCGGCCGGGCACCTTCTAGCTTCCAAGGCCGAGTACTCGGCGCCTAGTCGGGATAATCAGTCTAGTTGGGCTAGTCGGCGAGGGTCCTTCTAGCGCGTAGTCTGCGAGTACTCGGCCTTCTAGACCTTCTTTTAGAACACTGACTGTGTTTGTGCAATCGCTGGCTGCTGCTATTGAGTTTAAAAAATTAGGGCTTATTTTTGGGCTGGTTATTGGGCTTAAAATTGGGCTAGTAAGAATATTATTTATTCTTTTTGGGCTATGGGCTTTGTTCATTTGGACAATTAAAGTAGATTTCATAGTTTTTTGGGGGGCTTTTATTATCATTATATTCCAAAACACACAGTCAGTGTACTTTTATTTCAAATATTAAATTTTAATAATAAGAAAAATTATTACAAAAATTATTATTTGGCGTATCCCTGCACCTGTGTCCAAATCTGGATTCATTTCTGCGTATCCTGTACTTTCAGATTTGAGGTGTCCGATACCAGGATTGACACCTGCATCCGATACCCGTACCCGAGTCCGAGCAACATAGCTTGTGCCACAATGCATAACTTGTATTAATGTTTTGTTCCCCTCCAGATATTTGCATGTCTTCAATTATAGACTTCCATATAGTTTTTCATTCTCACTACAAACATACTTCATGGAGTTTTTTTTGGTATGAGCAACAATTTTGTGTCATACAGAAACTCAATCAGGGGTCTAGCACCCCATATTTGTTTAAGAAAACAGCGAAAACTGCAGGGTGAAAATCATTTGTGCGTCAGACCTAAAGGCTTGTTATAAAATCGTGACAGACAGTTGGTTTCAAAGTGTTGAGCTAATGTAAGAATGTGGTGTTGTGGAGGTGTATATGAGATGCTATGGTAGATCTCCTCGATAATGGTACTACATGTGTGCCAGATCGGTCTTCAGGAGATTACAACAACAATAACAGAACCTGTCTAGTCCCCAATCATTGGGGGTATGGGCAGGGATGATTGGAGACACACCTAACCTTTGGCAATATGCACAAAGTGGCTACTCTCAGAATACCACTGAAACAGTGCCCCCCCTAAACCTCCAAGAACCGAGGGGCTATTTTGTTGAGCTATGTATAATGGTAGTTAGCCGTTCATCCAGCTCAAAGCAAAGTTAGATGTTTCGTCCCAGTGTTTAGCCAAAACTCACTTAATCACACGAGTTATGATTTTGACTGTGTGACTGGTTTTTTTTAGGCATTTTGCTTGAGCAGAACTATACTATTTGATAAATCATGCTGAATAAAAACTCTATCCTGGGGGGGGTATTTGAAGAGCCAGGGGTCCTGCTATCATGGTAGGTCAGGTCTTGGTTTAGTTTGGCGTTCGTGAAAACTTGTATGGTTATGCTGATATCTAAAACATGGTTATGCTGATATCTAAAACAGGCGTTCAGCTGCCTGAATAGAATCAATAAATTTCCATGGATTGCAGGGTTACGTTGGAGACACTGTTTCCCCTGGTTTCCATGGATTCCTTTGGTGAAGCAACCCTTCAGATGCTCTCCCCTCCATCTAGGAATTTAGTAAATGCTTAATAATTCTGGACTCTCATGTAGGCTGATTTTAATGGTTGTTTCTTTTTGTTATGCAGAACTTGTCTTCTCCTTCAGCTCGTGAATCTGATTAAAGACTCTTTGCATTGGTTTCTTGTTACGAATCATCAATCTGTGGTTTCTGGTTTCGACTCATTCAGGTTGATTGGAACGGTGATGGAATTTAAGCAACAGTCACCCTATGTTTTCCACTCTGGCCAACGATCCTGATGTGTTATGCACTCTTGAACCATTATCTTTGTACATAGATTTGAATATTTTTCGGCATTTTTGCTGGGGCTTAGGGTTAGGGTTTTGGGTACGGGGGAACTCTTGTTGCTATTTAATATGTTACGACTCGGTTCAAGAAACTGACTGACTGAAAGATATTCAAAGACGTTTCGGAAACTTGTCAAGAGGGCATGTATTTTAGGTCTCAATGCAGTGTATCTTATTCAGTTAATGTTCAATGGTGCTAATTTCGTGAAGTACTCTTTTCATTGCGTGATTTTACCAAGCTAGTCGGCTATGTCGACGAAGGATCAGCATTCGAAACTTGGGAAGATTGCTTGCATTCTGATGATCATACTTTGTGACTTTTTGCGTGGCTTACTTACTCAACGAGCTAATAAAATGAAGTGCTCACCCCAATCGCAGGATTCAAATGAGTCCCGTTTGAACTCAAAACATGTCACTCCTAAAACTAATTACGCTTTACAAGACTGGTTATTCTCATGTGATACATCAATTCAAAAAGCCAACTTAAATCAGTTCCACTGACTTGTTTTCAGTGTAAGTCATTTTGTGAAACACCTCCACTCTCTGTCTCAAGTTTGTGTTGTTGCTATGTAAATTTATGACCGTTGCAGCATTAACATGCGGAAACCTTTTTCACCAAGGACTGCAACATATGGAAACCTTCTTCACCATGAAAGAAGAGAGGTTAATAGTTTGTCTATTAGGAATCCGGGAGGCGGGGATCATGTAATGCACCCTTGTAGTGCAGGGTGCACTATAGAGTTCTAGTATGCAATCTGAGCCGTTCAAAAGTTTTATTATAGATAGTTTAGATGCCTATAGTGCACTCTTGTAGTTGAGGTTATTCCACTAACAAAATGGAATAGTTTGCTAGTGTCCAAAATAGATAACAGTAAGGAATGATTAAGGGGTTCAGGATTCTTGTATTTTTGTGTTGATCAACAAAAGGAAAAGCAAAACAATTTCTCCTTTCGTTTGTCTCCAAAGTTTTATTGTTTTCTCCTCATAAAAGATGTCAAAAAGTAAACAATACAGAAAAACCATGCATGGTCTTAGATTTTATGTGGGACCAACTGTCGGTAGTCTAAGGTGATAAAATAAAGCCAACCCAACACAAGATTTTCATGGACCTTTTTAAAGCATTAATCACAAGCAGCTGTATTTCTTCACTACAAAGCTGGCATTTTTTTTTTGTGGCAAATATACAAAATATCAGGGTTCAGGGTGTGTGTTGTGCACAACAGGCCCATTTTTGTTCTATTATTTGATTTGAACTGTTCATTTTGTTCGTCTGGTCAATTACGTAGTCCACGCAAAATTTCATGATGATTAAACATTGGAAACTATGTTTTCAGAATGCATTTTTCTTGGAAAAGAAACAGTTAAAGAAACCGTTGTAGAGGAATTTTTTTTTACAAAACTGTAAGTAAAATGCTCACCGATCAAATAGTTAATGATGCGAGACGACCAAAATAAACGATTTGGATCAAATAATGAGACTTAAAGTGGGCCCTATATTGGGTGCACAACACACACCTCCAACCCGAAATATCATTTAACTTCCATTACTGTTATGCAGTAGAAATGGAGCATTCATCAATCAAATATCGGTACATACATAATCGAGAATACATTGTTTTATAAAAAATAATACTCCCATAATTTTAAGAATAATTTCAAGAAAAAACGTGTTTATTCTTAAAGTAATACTAGCCACTAATTGATGTCCAATAAAGTTTATTTAAGCACAGATGACAAAATCGACGAGCAGGACAAAATAAACTATTCCTATTATAGTCATGGGACCATGGTCGAGCTAAACATCAGTGGCCCCTAGCATGTGTTATAGCTTTTTTCAGCACTACAAGAGTACAAGTGCATTTTTCCTCAACAGTAAACGCTAAAGGTATGGGTAAGATTGTAGCTAGATTCGTGCAGACTCTGTAGATTCCTAATTTTGTGTACTCGATGAATCAATTGACTATGTCTATGGGGCTTGCATGTGAATAGAGTGAGAACTGTGGTGTTATTTTTCGTCCACAATAGTTTTAGGCTTTGTTTGGAACTCAAGGAAAAGAAAGAAAAATAAAAAAAATATTTGAGAGGAAAAAGAGAAAAAAATAACTAAACTAATAATGATTTTTACTAAAAATTTTCCTCTTAACTTTTTTAGCGTTCCTTCTGTTTTTCTTCTTTTTATTTTCCTTTCTTTTCCCCTACTACCAAACAGAGCGTTAGGTTTTTTAGATACTTGTCGACAATTAATTTTGTCCAGTTTGCCTCTTCAAATTCTTTTGTTGAGCTTCTTTAATTGGGTTTATCACAAGTGACCAGAGGATTAATCGAGAGGCGCATGTCATTCCTGTTCCAAAGAGACGCATAATTAGCTTTCTTTTAATGTAAAAAAAAAAAAAAAAGAGAGAGAGAGAGAGGGGAACCGCAATAAGCATATTTTTTTTTTAATACACTTGAGATGTATTTTTCTTTATGTTTCGATTGATTTTAGTAAACGGAAAAAATGTTCAAGCTAGCTTGCAAATACTTTGATTTTGACTGATCTCCTTTCTAGTGTGATCAAGACATGTCATTTACGTTCAAGGTAAGAAATTCACAAGTGAACACTTGTCGTCTTGCTTGAAAGGACAATTGTTTCCGTGGGAGTTGAATTTGACACTTGTGGTCTCAAGCTTTGCCTCCGTGAGAGTTGAATTAAGTTTGACTTAATGTCGAGCAAATTGCATAATGAAAAAGGAGTAAACAAAAACTTGGAATCTGACTCTTACCCGTGTGCTATCAATTCTTGTATGTGGTTAAATAATGAAGCTTCCGTCCCCTTTTATTGGACTCCCCCTAGTGAATCGATGAAATTAGTGGATCTATTGTACCCAATACTCAATTACAAAAATCATAGAAAAAAGTAGGTAAACTTTTCACTGATCACGAGTTCATTTAATTACTTACTTACTGAGAATAAATCACACAGTAAATACAACAGATCGAATCATATGATTCCCAAAATGAAAGCATTATTAAAAGCACAGCATAGACACAGAAAGAGACAGGAGAGACACCATTTGTAGAGAGAGACAGAGGGACTCCACTTTTGCAAGTAGCTGTTCAGTCTTTTACCTTCGGAAATGGGGGTCTCAGTCTTTTCTTGTTTTACTTCTTATCTTCTTTATTTTGTTCGGATTCGAAGCTAAGGATTCTTTGGCTTCCTTCAAAATTGACTTCCTCTATTCAAGCAAAAGACTCAACATCAGTTTGCAATATGTTTTACCTGCATTTTTTCAGATAATGGGTTTTACTCTAGCATCCTTTTTCATGGCAATTCTCTCCAAATCTGTGAGTCTACCTCTCTCTTTGTGTGTATAACTTGTTAGTTGATCTGGGTTTAAATCTTTTTCTTGGGCAAGATTAGATTCGAGAATCTCACTAATTTCACTGCCATTTGTTGCTCTTATCATCTGTCTGATCTGTGAGTCTAAGCATGACTTGGGTGTTTCTTGTTATTTTATTATATTGCCTTTTTTTCTACGTTTCTTGTTTTTTGGAATTATATAATTTCAGTAGAGGTAACGTAATTCTGCATTTTTTAAGGAGGATATTTTAATAAACTGGCACTTACCCTCTTTTTCCCCCACTGTCATTCATGTGGTTGTTTACTTGTTTCTTTCATATTCTGGCAAAATGTGTGGAAATTCTACCTTTTCAGTTCATGAATTAGCAAGTTCAATGTCTTTCTTTGGGGGAAATGCAACTGCTAAAAGTTAGGGTTTAGGGTATCGCTAGTGAAGTTAATCAGTCTTTGAACAATATTACCGGGGAGCCTAGCGGTAAACGGCTCACTCCCACATGTTTGGGTTCAGGAGGTTGAAAGTTCTTGGTGTGCGGAAGACGCCTCCTTGTGCCTTGCAACCTGCTAGCCCGTCTGCGACTTACTATCCCTTGGTGGGAAAGTAGAAACCTTTGGGTAATTGGCCCTTCACAGGACCTGCCACATCTCTGGAGCCGCTATGATCATGCCTAGGTGTCACACGACGGCTCTAACGACGTGTGTGGTCCCTTGCTAGCCCGCCAAGCTCAAACCACAATAGTTTGCAATGCAAGCAAACAAGATCAAGTAAGTAACTGAGTTTCCAAGTAGTGACTCAAGTAAAGCAACAAGTAATGCACTAGAAATCAAGGGAAGAACTCATTCTCATTGAGTAATTCAAGTGTTACAGTCACTAGAAAACTAGTTACAAGTAGTCAATGAGTACAAATTTACTAGAGCTCAAGGATCTAAGATCATACCTCACACTCCTCCCTATATATTAGAAAATGGGATTTTTCCCATGTGGCATGAAGAAACATCTTTTCGTCCGAGGAGGGGAAGGACTAAAAGTGTAATAAAAGAGGACTAGAAATGTATATAGAAGACTATTTACAACATTTGTACAACTTAAGAAAATAACACAAGTGACCCTCCTACTTGATCCTTGAAGTTGCTTGTTGGCAATTGGCATGACTTGAACAACAGCAACTTCGTTACCCGGTAGCTTCTTGATTGAAAGGACATTGTGCATGGATCAAGGGTGATTCATGGGTAACCCGTGACACTAGGTGAGGTTGCTATAGCCGGTCGGCTCCTCCTCCACTCTAACTTTTGAGCAAAACGAAACTTTCTTGAACAATGTTGGGTGGTGTGGCGATCTCGTCAATCTATTTTAATGATTACTGCATGATTGTGCCGAATTTCAAAGTTTTAGCTGATCTAGTTCTTCAGTAACTTCCATCATATTCTGGAAAAATGGTGAAAAGCCTAGTTCTGACATGTTTGGCCCAGTTTTCCAAAAGATTTTAGCACCCAGGTGCTAAAATCATGATATTTCAAATAAAAAAATAAAGTGGTTCTGTGTATCATTTTTCGATTTTTTTTCGCACCAAATTAAAGTACTCCTCGTGTACTTTAGTTTGGTGCAAAAAAAATCAAAAAACGATTCACGGAACCACTTCATTTTTTGATTTGAAAAATCATGATTTTAGCACCTGGGTGCTAAAATCTTTTGGAAAACTGGGCAAGTAATTTGCACTCTAAGGGGCCTCCGTTGTGAACAAGGAGTATCTTAATCTGGAACAATGGTAAAAGTCCTCGTTCCATAAATTAGCGAATTCAAGTAGAGTTAGGGTTCATGATGTTACTTTGTGGGTGGTTGGATTACGTTTCCAACATCCCTCCCTATAACTTCTGAGGCTCTTGAATTTTGTTTCGTACGTGACGTGATGAAGTACCCAAGGAGACTTGTGCAATGTTGGTCATTAACACCTATTAGGACTCAAATAAGTAACTAACAAATTCCATTTTCCCCTGGTTAAATAAGTTACAGTTACTTGCAAAAGATACTTAGGTATTTTGGTAGCCCGTTGTTGGGGAGTGTCACGATCCCCGCAAGAAAATGGAAATATTTGCAACCTCCAATAATTTGATTTCAATGAAGAATTTGGTCTCTTTGGCTCACAAATATGCTTTTCTGCTTCTAAATCCTAAGGTCATCAACTGCCATTTACACAGAAAACTAGTTAACTTATGCCCAGGGAAGAAAATACAAAATGTAGAATTGGAAAATAGAAAGAGAAACTTGAAATTTCTGAAAGCCTCCAGTAATATTCTTTCGGAGTAGACTTAAGCGCTCTCTCTCTCTCTCTCTCTCTCTCTCTCTCTCTCTAATATGCAACTTCCTCCTCTAGTGATTTTATCCTTATTGCTAATTCATTTGTGGTCCTGGTGTCTAATATTTGTTCATTTGTACAGGTATGACTGGCCTTGAATAACTCCTAGTCTCACTATCAGAAGCAACATGAAATTAGGATCAAAGAAAGGTTGGAAACCAAAAGTGCCATTACGATTAAGGGGCAAATCAGCTACCCGTTTTTGCATATTTCCCAAAATCAAACCCACTAATTATGGTCCAGGCAATACACCGGTTTATCTCAATGTGTATGACTTGACACCAATGAATGGCTATGTCTATTGGGCTGGTTTTGGTATCTTTCACTCGGGTGTGGAAGGTAAAAGTCATCTGCTTCTTATCCTCCTATCTGATAAGTTCTTCATTTTCATCTGCTGTTTTCTCTGTCTATGTGCGATCATTTTCTCCTCAAGAGTTTGGATCTCCCTCTTTAGTTATGGACCTAGTTTTGTGGTAATTGGGATTTTCAATTTTTTGTTCGATTCGCTGCGATTATTACCAACTCTTCATTGCAAAAAGCTAAATAGAGATTGTTCTAGTCTTGGGGAAGGGTTGCAGGTATGAGGCTTACAGGTACGTGAAGTACCAAGGATGTTTGTGACTCTTAGTAGTGAGGAAAGGTCTATTATACTTCATGCTGACCTTTTAACTTTGCTTTTTCTTGTTTTTCTAATTTTAACGGCCAAAATGCGAAACCTTACACCCAACTAGCACACTAGGTGAGTCCTTTGAATGGTCATTCCTAAAGATGCTCTATCGTGCTTGTTGACTCCCCCATATAGTTGATGCTGAGCCAGCGTTAACCAATTGACATGAGCCACATGACAATTCCCTCTCTATTATTTAATCTCATGTTTGTTATCGGGGAATGATGGAAGGACAAGGAAAGGAAGGAAGGACAGGGAGACACTTTCTGGCGTTTAGCTGGAAGAGAAAAAAAGGGAAGCGGAACCCACCTAGGGCAACAAAAATTGATCCAACTCTTATGCTCTCTTGTGCATATGCAGCTGTCCCTATTCCTGGGCTTTTGTTGTGAATCGGTACAACAATTGTGCTCCAAATTACAATACAACCTGAAATCTAGAATGATCTAGACTGTTATCCTCTTGCTAGAATTGCTAAGACGATGTTATCTTATTGGTTAACTTCATTTGATCCATGTTGAAGATCAGTTGACTGATCGCATTAGTACCATTATATATAGTACTGATGTAATGATATTCATTGCCCTGTGTGAACGTTGCAGTTCATGGAGTGGAATATGCCTTTGGAGCCCATGACTATCCAAGTAGTGGCGTCTTTGAGGTTGAACCTCGGCAATGCCCAGGCTTCAAGTTTAGAAAATCAATTCTTATTGGAACTACGAGCTTAGATGCAGTCCAAGTCAGGGAGTTCATGGAGCGCCACTCAACAAGCTACAATGGTGATACGTATCACTTGATTGTCAAGAACTGCAACCATTTTTGCAAGGACGTTTGCCACAAGCTTACCGGGAAACCAATTCCAAAATGGGTAAACCGCCTCGCAAAATTAGGTAATCATTCCTCAACTAACAAATAGTGGGTTTTTTTTTTTTTCAAACGGACGAAATTTTTACTGGTAAATTCCATACTGTTAACCCTGTCAGTACATGGTCCTCTCTTGCATTATAGAATGGAGACCACCTTGAACAAAAGGGCACCCCTATATTGTTTATTACTAGGTTAAACAGTTAGAATACAAGCTTCTTTTGATTTCGTGGTGGCTCAGTATACTTCCCAAAACAAAAGCTACTTGTATTTTCCAACTTGCCTTTTACACTGAAACAACCTTTTGCTTTTGTATCTGTTATGCTTCGCGCTATGTTTCTCCTTCCTATGAGTTAGAAAATAGAATTAGCAGTGAGAATACGGGGTTGGATGTGCATCTGATTTGCCCCTTGATATTTTCGTTTGGGGTTTTTATTTTGGTGGGTAGGAGAACACACTGGCTTTGAAGGTCGTTTTCTTGGTGATTACATCCAAGAGTGGAGCCATTATTGTTAGGCAATGGGGTCAAATACCTAGAGTAGCATTTTCCAATTCTTAAAGGGTAAATCTTCTTGTTTTTGTGAGGGGCTTGGAGCCATGTTCTAATACATGTGGGGTGAGATGTGTGAAGTACCGCGAAATTATATCTACTGTTGGTGATTTAAATCAGTGGTCACTTAACCCGCTCCCTGAGCACTTCTCCGCTTTTGATTACATGCATGAACAAGATGAGTTCCTACTCCAACTGGCCATCTCTCTCTGATGGCGAATTGTGGATTTTATTGATTGTGTTATTCTGTTTGTTACTGTGCTAGGTTCAACCTTCAATTTCGTACTACCCGAATCGCTTAAAATTTCGGCAGTGAGACACGATCCGAGTTATGAAGCTTGCGATAGCGAGAAGAAAAGGTTAAGAAGCGTCTCCGGGTGTCTATCTTCTATCTCAACAAGGCAAAGGCAGTTGTCAACTTCATCGTTGTTTCTACAGTCACCCTTAAAAGGCTGCTTCGCCTCCATGAAAATTCAGAAAGTCTAACAATGGATCACACAAAAAGGTAAGCAAAGGCGACCTTTGGTATTCGTTTTCATGAAATCTCTTTAGCAAGAACTTGTTGGAGGGTTAGGGCAAGCAAGTTCCGGAAGCTTTGCTGGGTGGAAATTTGTAACAATTGTGTTATAACTCTCGAAACAACTACCATCATGGTGATGTTTTTTCTGTAACTACTAGATGCAGGTTGTGGAGTTGTGCCTTTTGTGCTTGTAAGTTGTAACATTCAATTCCGGTTGTGCTAATCGGTTCTTTGGTAGAACAGAATGCACTCATTATGAGGTAATGTTAGTCGAATTTGGGATTCTGTAGGGCGGAGCCACACTACAAGGTCGTAGTGCAGGCTCGGATTTCATCTCGGCAATGAACGGCTCAGATGCCGCACTACAAGGTTGTAGTGTGGCTCCACACTACAGGATCCCCGGACAGGGTTAGTCTCTCCTTCATTGCGTTGTGGTTTTCGACAAGAGTTGTCGATGAATCGATCTATTTGTTCATGATCGTTGGAAGTAGGAAGGGGGACGATATGTACTTGAAAGATTAGTTGTTGTAGGATTGGCCTGGTTACCTTTGATAATAAACCAAATCACTCGAGTTTTGAGCTCGTGTTCGCTTGTCAAAAAGCTCGTTTGGGATTCATTTGATGTAATCAAACTAAGGTGGAATATTTTCTTTAAAGCTCGTTAACTTTTTAAACCAAACTCAAACAAGCTGCTATTATGCTCCTTCGACGTCCCAAGTTTAAAATTCAAACTAATCAAGATCGGTTTGATAAAAAAAGCTCGTTCGAGATCGGGCTTTCTCGTAAACACGCCATGCCTGAATATAATTTTGAAGCTTGTTTAAGTTTTCAAACCAGACACAAAAATATCAAGCTCATTCGATTGTCTGCCCAAGTCTCATGGAAATTATGGGCCTTTCAAGACTTATCTCCCTATTGGGCTACACATCAAAGCCCGGCCAAAAGCCCATCTAAATATAGCTGTCGGTGGACCTGGTCAGGAGCCGTTGGTTACCCACTACTGTGTTTCTCCTTTTGGTGGGCTTTGGATTCTTTTACACTTTTTCTTTGGGTAAATTTCACTTGACACCCCCTGAGGTTTGCCTTAATCACATATCCCTATCACGTATGAGAAATAACAATAATCTCCCCTGTGATTTCTATGTGCATTTCACCAACACCCCGAATTGACAATTATGTTTGAATACGTGATGGAATGACATATATTTAAAAATTCAACCTTGCTGATAATAAAAATGATAAACTATCAACCCTTTTATTTATTTTAAATAAAAAGGACTTTTTTTATCCATTAGAGGAGCTGTTTTGATATTAAAAAAAAAGGGATAACATTTAATAACAATTTTTTTACTGAATGGAATTGGCTTTTTTCTGTTAAAAATGAAATTTATTACTTAGTTAAATGAGAATTGGGAGCTTTTCATTATTGTTCTATTATTAAGATTGGTAAATTTGTCAACATAAGCCACTTTTGACTAGGGTGCAAACGAGCCAAGCGAGCTTTATTAAACGAGCCAATAACTTGAGCTCGAGGTTGGCTCGACTATAAACAAGTCAAGCCTTTTACGGGCTGAACCATGTTTATTTACTAAGCGAATTAAACTAGTCCTAAATAAGCCAAGCCTATACAAACAAGCCGAGCTCTAGATTGTTAAACTTTGCTCGTTTATTAAATGAGCTTACTCAAGCTCGAGCTCGGTTAGATTACTAAACGAGCCAAGCCCTAACGAGCTGATCCACGAGCAGGTCGATTCCTTTGCAGCCCTACTTTTGACTAATTTCATAACATGTTTGTTCGAACAGTTGTTGGTTGAGTGTCAGTGAAATGCTAAAACCACATTGACGTTTATAGTCTTTTTTCATACATTAGCAAGGTATCTGTCACTAAGACAAACCTCAAGGGTTGTTGCTGAGATTTACCTTTTTTTTTTTTTTTTTGGAGGGTTGGATTCTTTATCTCAACGGTAAGAAACCTCACCACCAGACATACAGAGATGGATAGTGAGGGAGATGCGTTCACCCCAACCGTTTCCCTTTGTTTTTTTTTTTGGAACCGTATAACAACCGAAAGTGACCCGTTGCCTAAATGTGTTTTTTCATTTTTCAACCGCCGCGTACCGGTCTCCTTTGATTCCTCAAGCCATTGAAATGTCATCTCTGCCCTTGAGCTGTTAATTTTACATGCCTCTTCTGAAAAGATAATCAATTTTGTGTCTCCTTTTTTTCTAATGATGTTGTCAATTTGTGATGCAGAGCTTCGATTAAAATGATTTGTAGCGCGAGTTGTATGCAAAAAATATTCATATTTATTGTGTTTGTGTGCTTGCAAGTTGCAATTGCATGGTGTGGTGTTAATATAAAAAATATATGGATACTGAGATACGAGACATTATGATGTTATAATGAATTATTTATGAAGATAAATGATGAGAACAAACAACTATACTACTTTTTTATTCGTACGATATTTAAAAAGACATGCTCTTTTCGAAATGTACATCAAATATAAACATATATTTGCAAGTTACAAGAAACTAAACGGTTACATACTGTACATAACTAAGTTTCTCATTTTTTTTTTAACTTGGCCAAAATCAACAATTTAAATACTAGAATTTGTTAATTTTGTTGAAAGGAAAAATAAACGAATACTTAGCTTATTATACACTCATATTTCAGGCGAGGATCCTCAGATGATTTTATCAAAACTAGATTTTATCTCATAAAATTATTTGGAAAACACCCTCTTGGTAGAGTTTATCAAAACCAGATTTTATAATTTGCGAAGATAATGTGATTTTGTCACACCTCCAAGCAAAATTAAATTTATAGAAACTAAATTTTATCTCATAAAATCAATAGAAAAACTCATTCACAAGATATCATAGCAATGTTTAAGTTTGCAAAGTTAGGAGTAAAATAACCACTGGAATATAAAATTTAAAAAATGGATTTCCCAACTGATTAAACTACTTGCCCACCATTTTCGAGTTTTTTACCGCCACAACAATTTTAAACAAAAAGAAACAAGTAGCCAGTCGTTTGCTTCCAACGGCACAGTGCCGAACGTGGGTATTGTAGTCAAACCACCCACCCACCCAAACCCAAAACAGTAGAACCAAAGCAATTACCACCGGATATAACCGGTTACCGATTTCCAAAACAGTCACCGCTTTTAAAAACCTCCATGATCTCCACTCCTCTGTTTTCCCCCTTCATCGGATTTCCCCGTACTCCTGTGCTCTCTCCACTCCTCCCCCCATACTCACTCTCTCTCTCTCTCTCTCTCTCTCTCTCTCTCTCTCTCTCTCTCTCTCTCTCTCTCTCTCTCTCTCTCTCATCCCTGCAAATTCTGACCATATCAAAATCCCATCTTTCAGGAAATTCCCAAAGATCCCTCCAACGCACGCACTTTCACAAACGATCCGTGAATTTCACGAACACTCCGTGAATTTCAGTTTTTTGGTCTGGCTCACTTCTTCTTTTCTCTCTCTCTCTCTCTCTCTCTCTCTCTCTCTCTCTCTCTCTTAAAAACTACTCCTTTTTAAGTCTTTAACTACTACCAAGAAAAACAGCAATGTCTGTGGCTACGGAGCTACATTCGCCGGCAAAACAGGGTTCGGAAACCCGGTCGATACTCGGGCCGGGTGGGAACAGAGTGGTCAGGGTTTCAGAAGAAGCAAAACAGAAAAAAGAGGGTTTGAATAAGAAGAAGAAGAATCCGAGTAGTAATAAGTTGGTTTTGGAGACGCCGAAGGAAGCTTTTCGGAAGAATTCTTCGTTCGACAGCGTTTGTTCGTCGGATTTGTCGTCGGGTGGTGGAGGTGGTGGTTCTTCTGTGAAATTGGCGAGTTCGAAAAGGAGAGAGAAGCCGAATAGGAGAGAGAAGCATGAGGAATTTGTTGCCTCTGATGGGGTTGATTTGGGTATGGTTTCTCCGGTGGAAAAGGGTCCGGTGAGGCGGTGCGATTGGATCACCCCACACTCAGGCAAGTGAAAATTTAAAATTCTGCCCTCGAATTATTCATTCACATGTTTTCTAAGTTGTCTTTTGTCGGAATCTCTAGCAACTCGAGGCTCGGCTCATTAACAAATGAGTCGAGCTTGAAATCTAGTTTTAAGCTCAAGTGTAGTAAATGATCTGAGCTCGAGTTAGTTGTAACGCAATTCGTTTGTAAAAAGTTTGGCTTGTTTGTAGAGGCTCAACTCGTTAATAGAAACTTGTTTAGTAAACAAACCAAACACGAATTCAATACTAAATGAACTGAATTCGAGCTCAATTATTTGGGCTCGAGCTCGCTCAAGCTAGGATAGTTTTGAACAAGCTGAGATTAAAAAAAAAACTCCCAAAGTTCGGCTCTGTTCAGCTCGTTTGTAGTTTTAATAGTACTATGATTTACTAGTCACAGCAACTTCTAACTTTTCATGTCATTTTGTTTTGGAGTTTGCTTTAATTTCTGGACGATTTTGATAGTACAAGATAACATCCATATTAACGATTTTTTCAAAAAAAAATTAAAACAATGCACATTAGTACTTTATTTTTTAATCTTTAGAGTAGCGTGGTTATAGAGGAGTAAAAAAAGGGACGCGTAATATGTGACAGAAATCAGAAGAAGTACTATATATTATTTTGTTGGTTTGCGTAGGCTGACTAGTCCCTGCCTAGGCATTTGGCGGTGGCCTAATGTATAGATTAGGTAACCAACTAGTCGGCGCCTAGTCCCCGCCAAGGTGTTTGGCAACCTTTTTGTGTGTGCCGATTGGCGTGGTTTTATAAGTTCAAATAACCCTTTCATATGAATGGTTTAGGAACCAACTTGAGTTATGTTCTTCTCATGCTATTACTACAACAAAGAGTTACCATAGTTAAACTGTGCAAGTCAATCCAACATCAAATTTTAGGTCATGTGTGGCTTCCTTACCTTATTCATCAAATTATCATAGCAGCTCCTCGTACAGTAATCAGTTCATGTTTTGTAGTGCGGTGTGGCACTACAACCTTGTAGTGCGGCACACGAGCCGTTGATCTCGGCAATGAACGGCTCGGATTTCATCTCGGCAATGAATTTGAAATGACACATTTGCCTTGGACCCTTATTATGGCAAAATGAGGCAGTGGAGCAAAAATACTTCACCTAGTGTGTCGACCTCATATATATTGTATGTATTTTACGTAATGGGTCGTCACACTTGTATGCTTACGATGTTGTTATTAGACAAGTACAATGCGATTTGTATTGCTGGGTTGCATTTTACATTGCATAAGGGCAATATTGTTATAATCTTTCATAAGCCAGCGGAACAAGCTAGCTTAAGCTTACTGACTTAAGCATGCTAAAGATTTTTGCTTAAGTCGGTAGTTGCAGAACGAGCTCTGATTCTCATAGCTCTCCAGTTGAGAGGTTTCCAAAATGAGCTGACCAGTTTTTACATTTTGCTGATATATAATCCAATATAATGATCACTTTAATCACCTTCATTTACGACCCTTCCTTCTTTAGAGCCTCAATATACTGCTTTCCACGACGAAGAATGGGGCGTTCCAGTTTTTCACGACGATAGGAAGCTGTTTGAACTTCTTGTTTTATCACAAGCATTGGCAGAATTCACCTGGCCGGCAATCCTTAGCAGGCGAGACGTTTTCAGGTATGTGCATCTTCATTCTCCATATTGACTCAATTTTCTCTTTTTCATTATCATGCATGTTTGATCTATAATGTTAAATGAATCCCTATGGCAGGAAGCTCTTCAACAATTTTGAGCCGTCATCTGTGGCAAAGTTCACAGAAAAGGAGTTGCTTTCAGTAAGATCAAATGTGCTGCTGTCTGAACAAAAACTTCGAGCAGTTGTCGAAAATGCTAAGCAGACGCTCAAGGTATTAGAGTCCAACACTATCTAATGTCGATAACTTACTAAGAAGAACGAAAAATTCTAGGATGTGGCGTGTCGATAACTTACTCAGATGCACCGTAGGGTACTGCCACGTGGTACCTTACAGGGATTGAAAAATTTTCCCTAATTCAAATTAATGCTCAAACCAAAATTTGGCCTTTCTATCATTTTGAGTTTTCAAGTCGTCGTATATTTTATAGTAAGGTCTGATTGCCTGATATTGTTCTTGAATTATATGTTATTACCCCCCTTGATTTTGCTCTTTGGCTCTTCCTTTTGCAGATTCAGCATGAGTTTGGATCCTTCAGCAACTACTGCTGGAGGTTTGTAAACCACAAGCCAATAAGAAACGGATTCCGTTATGCACGCCAAGTCCCACTCAAGACACCAAAAGCAGAATTCATAAGCAAGGATTTGATGCAGAGAGGCTTCCGATGCGTTGGGCCTTCCGTGGTTTATTCGTTCATGCAAGTCGCAGGTTTGGCTAACGACCATCTCATATCGTGCTTCAGATACCAAGAGTGCAGCGACAACGCCAATAAAGATCTGAAACCAAGGAATGAGGCCAGAGAAGAGGTACCAACTAACGCTGCGTAGAACACATTCCCGTAACAGGATTGAATTAGCTTAGCTTCAAGATTGACTAAACACAGAATCAGCTAATGCAGAGATACAGCAGAATGATATGAAACAGATTGGTTTTCGACGCGTTTGTGTAGTGTTTCTTTTCGTAGATGTTCTTGTAAAACACTTTATCTGTTCTTGTTTATTCTAACAGATTACTTCATCTGTTCTTGTTTATTCTAACAGATTTTCTGTATGTCCAAATAATAAATGCATATTGACTCCTCTTGATTTTGTGCTGTAAGAACCTTTTGTATTGCTATAAACCAGCATCCAAGTATAGATTCATACGGTTACATTTTACATCGACTAGCTTTCAATATGGAATTCAGCTCAGATTTGTGTTGGGTTCGGCTTCTCTCTAGTCCAGATTCGCTCTCAAATGCAGTCCCGATCACAGGATTGTGCCATATCGGCTCGTTTTGTAAATCAGAGGTCCAGCCCGACTCGGTTTAAAATTAGATACTCCAATTTTCTTTTCATTGAGTTTAGACAGGACTGCATTCTCCGTTCTAAACTCAATGAAGAGAGGCCAAACCCGGTCCGCCGTTTTTGTTGCTTGTCTCAATTTTCTACTGGTTATGGGCTGCTTCGAGGAACGGTGTGGTCAAATTTGTTAGGTGCATTGCAAGACGTCTTTGAGCTGGTGATTTACAAGCTTCCAACATCAAGCGTGACATGTTTGACATAACCCACGTGCCCCAAATGACACAAATAGAAAGCTCTTGTTATGGATAGGGATACTTCCCTCTCTCTTTCTGGGTCAATATTTATATGTCAATGTACGTATATATATTCGGAAAATGATGGGGAAATAGATTACCGGACACGGTCCGTGTTTGAAACAGTTCGGTGCGTTTAGGTTCCGCATACTTCTTGTGAGGTGAACATGCATCGGACAACTCCAAACGTAACCTACATGTGCAGCTCCGAACAAAAGCCCGACTATCTAAGGGGCGTGAGGGAAGCCGGTATCAAAGGCCGCGAAGGCAATCTATCATCTAGGTCCGAGGATCTGTGTCCATAGCATTGCGTAAGAAATCGTGATACGCCATATCATGCCCAACTGTAATGCACGTTGATACCCATATGGACGACAGCTATAATTGAAAATTGAAAACGTGAGAGATTGTGGAGAGGAAATGTCAAGCAGAATCGTCAAATATCAGGTCAGAATCGTAAAAAGTAGAATATTTTGATATAGTTCTAAGGCCATGTTTGGTTGCAGCACTGAAAAAAATTGGTGAAACAAGGGCCCACAATATCCACTCCTGGCTAAAACAAATTTGATCCAAAATTTCCTAAACCAGGCGATTCTAGATAGCCAATCGAGTCGACTTTGTCCACTATGTAGACGAAATTTTTCCCCACTTAAAAGAAGGTTCACTAAAATAATAAGCAACGCCAAATATATACAGATTCGGACACAGATGTGTCTCGAACAGTCCAATGCATGTGGATCACATGCAATAAATATGGGGCCCAGCCAGGCACATCGAACTATTCCAGAGACATCTATGTCCGAATGAATGAACGAACGAACTACCATCCCACTTGAACAACAGAATTATGAAGACAAATTCTCTTGAAATACTTGAATTTTGTGAGAGTTGTCCCACAAGAGTCTACAAAGGAGGAGACATTTCTTGATTTCACTGAAAAGAAGCTCACAATATCATGGAGTATAAGCGAAAACAACCAAAGCAATTTGAAAGGGTATTGTAGTCACTAAAATAAGAAAATGAAAAAAGCTAAGAGAGAAACCAACAGATGAAAATGCAACAGAAACCAATTTTTGGTTCAAAAATTGAATTCTGCACATCAACTCTTTTCTCCTCGATGAGCATAGATACATCCGAACAATGGCTGCATTTCAAACCGGAGGGAGGAGCTCAAACATTTTCCAAATTACCAACACAATTCAGATAATCCATCAGTAGTATAAACTAATTTCGAGTTTTCCCACTTCCGAGAGTAAGTTCCAAATCGTCCAATCCCACCTCGTGGATCCTCTCCCCTTCCCACGCCATCACCGCGCCAAACTCAAACTCCGGCCCTTTCCCCTTATCTCTCATTGCATCCATTTTAGAAACATTCTGAGCCACGGGTCTCACAAGATTGAAGGTTGGAGATGCGGGAATCATAGTTGGCGCAAATGTTTGAAAACTCATCCATTGACATGAATCAATGGTTGAGTCAGACTCATCGCATTCCGGTATAGTTGCTGGACCAATTCGCCTGCATCTAGTTGGGCTTGCCGGAGCAGAAGCAGCAAATGAAGGGTAATTATTCAAAGAAGCCATTGATTCCTTGGCAAGAAAGTCCCAATTGGGTTTTTGTTTGTGAGGTCTAGAGTTTGGGGATGAGAGAGGTGGAGTCACAGGGGCACTGTTTGAGATTCGAAGAGGAGGGAGATATGATGGAATGGTGTTCCGAAGAAATGAAAGCAAATGAGATGATGAGCTGGCATCGAGACGGGACGGACTTGGGAAAGAAGAAGACGAGGGGCTTGGTTGGTAAGAAGGGATCGGGGTTTGGAAGGATGAAGATGGGGGGCTGGGGTTTTGAGAAGAGGATGGGGTTATGTTGGTTGAGATACCTCCAATTTCAGCTCGAGGGGGCTTGCATCCCTGAAATTTAAGAAGAGCTTGTTAGATAGTCCAAATAGCTAACAAGATTCCGAAACTTGTCCCAGGTATAATTTTTTTGGTTAAGAACCGGCTCTAAAGAAAACATCGAACAAATGTTTTCAAAATCTCGAAACTATTCCTGTTCAAAATTAATACAACACGAAACGACGACTGTATAGGTTTACGAAAACAGTTTTCCAGAAGAGTGTTTCTGGAAAACTGATTCCAAAAACAAACCACCAACAAATTCCCCAAGAGAGAACGGTTTGATTTAACAAATTATTTACTGAACATCCCTAATGAGCCAAAACGAGGGGAAAATAGAACGAGGAACATCACAAACTTTTAGCTAAATTAAGCTAATTCCCATCAAAAGCCAAAGTTCGCAAAGATCAGAAACAAATCTAAGACAGACGAAACTGATAACAGGATTAAACCTTCTCCGGACAGAGATAAGAGCATCTCCCGGCCCTTGCTCTTTATTTGACTCAGAACCAAAATCTGAGTAAAACTGACTGAAATTCATTCCAATCTTTGACACAAAACTACTCCGTCGCATGAAGTACAGAGACTCAAAATTTTGCTCCAATTTTACAAGGACATTTCCTCTCTCTATAATTTACAGGAGTATGTCATTAATGAACCATTTACTCAATTTAATGCTTAGATTTAGGTTGACCCACAGTGTTTGGTAATTCACTGTTACTGGTGGGAGGGTGTTTACAGCACCCTACATCGACCTTTCGGTACTCGTCCCTCGGTGCTTCATACCAATTGAAGCTTTTTACTCAAATTTGAGTGAGACCTGGAGATGCTTAAAAAAAAAAAAAACCAACAACTAGAACCAGCTAAAAACAGTCTCAAGAAAAGCACTAGAGAACGAAAATCCCAGAACTTTTTTCTCTCTCTTTCGTGCATTTTCTATCATTTCACTCTAATCAAACGAACCCTATGAGAAAATCAATTTTCACTCTAATTAATTTTCTGAATTTTGAACTCAAAAGGAGAAAAACGATTCTCAAACATTGGAAAACAAAGAAATCACGATTTTGAAGCAAATATCCAATTCTCCATTACAGATCTGTAGATCTGGTTAGAAATCAATCAATAAATTGCCCCTAAATTCTCATCCAAATAGCACGTACAGGAGAAAATTGTGCACATACATGAACACATATAACATATATATGTAGAGAGAGAGGAGGAGAGAGAGACCTTGCGATAGGTGGTGCCGTCGGGTTCGACGGTCCAACCGGCTTCAACACAGAGGGCTTTCAAGACCTCATTGTTATCGCAGTGTTTTGGCAAGTCGTAATCGCCTTGAGCCCGAAGCCCAGCGTATATCTTGGCGGCTATAGCTCTCCTCTTCCTCTCTCTCCTCCGATTGTTCTCTCTCTCTCTCCACGACGGCTTCCTCCTCCCTCCTCCTCCACCTCCTCCTCCCTCTCCTCCACCTTCTCCACTTGATCCCCCCTCCCACATCATCTCTCTCTCTCTCTAGCCCACGAGAAATACGCTACTGGTGATGGAAGAGTAGAAGAATCTCTCTGTTTCTGTCTGTCTCTCTCTCTCTCTCTCCCCTCTCTCTCTCTCACTATTATGTACACTTTATTGACAGATAAAGCTTGTCATTGTTGTTGGGATTGTCTTAAAATGGACATACAAAAAAACAAAAAATTAAAAGCGTTTTTTTTTTCTTTTTAAAATTTGCTAAAAGAGTTGAAAGACACAAATAAAAAAAAAATTTATTCACCGCTCCATGGCCGTCTCTTCTTCCACCACACATTGATGTGACACAATACGCATGTATTGATGTTTCGGCCGACTCTACTATCACACTCACATTAATAAAGCGTTACAGGAAGGAACGTATAGTAGTTAGAGTATGTGTTGAGCATTTAAGCTCACACATGCGATTTGTGTGTCCCTTTTTAAGCATTTTTATGTCCTTTTACCTTACTTGGATCGTGCCTCTTTTTCTGTTTTGTTGAATAAATAACTCGTGGAAAAATTATGTTAATTGAATACATGAAGCTAAAAAATGGGAACGTGAAGTTGTGCTTGTATAATGTCAGGTAAATACACTCTGATTATATCATATTCGATCGTTCTGCATTCTCTCACTCGACGACAAAAAACGAATGAATAGTTTAAATTAAACAAAATTACACAAGTGAGCCCAATAATAGGCACACAACATTAAGAATTAACCTCCGGTGACAGTGCCTCACAAGCACTAAATAATTACTCCACAATTCCAACACATAATCACAAACACTTGGGTCTACACACATGCATAGATCACAACTTGTTGCCTCAGACCTTAATATGAGCACTTGCGGCCCATGGCCGGCTAAAGACGGTTGGATATCTAAAGAATGAGACTTTTGACATTTTATTAATGTTGCTAAAGAATTTTTAGTTTATAACTCATTTCTTTTTACTTTTCGAAGAAAATCTAACTCGATAACATCATTATTAATTTATGACATATCAAATTCATTCCATATATGTGTTTCTTACTCCCTCCGTCACAAAATACTGTTAGTTTGGTTTGCAAAACGAAAACTTGAAAATGATCCAAAATTTTCAAGAGAAAATCAACAATGTACGTACTTAGGCGCTAACTTTGGTTATTTGACTTTTTAATTTTTTGGGTTTTTTAGTTAATGTATATGAGGAGAATGACCTGCATTGAAAATCATTAAATGTCAAAAAAGTCCAAAAAAACTTCTTAGTGGAACGGTACTTTAAATAAAGCAAAGCTATTTTGAATTTTCTTAAAAAAGTATAACTCAATACATGTACAACTATCTTTTATATTAATATAAAGAAGGATCCCTAAATTTATTTGATGTCTTGGGAGCCATGCTTGGAATTTATATTTGAAATTTTGTATGTAGAGCCAATTGCGGAGGATAATTGAACAAACTTATGAGCCATTTAGAATCGTAAAAAGTATATAAAATACAAAATATGGATTATTTTTTAAGAGGCGTGAATAATGGTTTTGGACATCCATTTTTGGATGGAGGGAGTATATTACATAGAGCTTCTACGCATATTCTTTAGTAGTTTGGGGCCTTTGGCAATTTTGGGCCTTTGAAAACAAAGACAATTCTAGTGGGTTAGGAAGTGTGTATTTCATTTAAAAAGATACATCCAATAAAAAAGTATAAAATTTTGTAATAAAAATAATTTATTTACGAAATAGTAATTAGAAAAAATATAGAAAGTGCAATCAATTATACAAATACTAAAATATATAGTAATTCTAAAGTAGAAAAAGAAGGCATTTCAGTCACTTAGTACCAAAATCTAATAGCGTTAGTTTTTAATTAACGGAATGGGGGAATCTGAGCAATACTTTGTAAAGTAAAGGAGGTTAGTGTAATTTCAGAAATCTCAGGGGAGGTCAGTGAAATTTAACCACCCCTTTTGGATGAGATTGGATTACCTTAAATTCAGCCTACAGAAATGGCCTTGAACTCAGCCTACAGAAATGGCCGTCGTCTGGGCTCTGATCAAGGGCTCAAACTCCTAGATCCTCCGGCGTCATCCTCACGTGAGGCGATACGGAGCCTCACACGAGAGGCAAAATAAAACTTACAATAATCTCATAAAGATCTTATCATGATACTCTCAAGTCGTTTATTTTTAAAATAATCTTACCATGATTCTCTTCGATCGTCCATTTTCATGATAAAGAGACACATATAGTTTGATTGTTATTTACTCATATTTAATAATCACGATCTTGTTCGTAAATGATTTTGTTTATTCAGACTTGCAACGATGAACCACTTGAATAATAGAAAGTCGTAATCATATATCTCTTCTTCATGTGGTACTATAGAAAGTCGTAATCATATCTCTTTTTTATACGAGAACCACATGAGAGGATCTTTAGTTTGGTTAAGTGACGCCTCTCTCCTTGATCTCACGGGCAAAATTCTAGATTCAACTATGTCGTGCACACAACCGGAACCCAAATTACTGATAAATGGGAGAGAGCTGAGGTAACCAAAAAAAAAAAAAAATCAACAAGAAGTCTATAAGCTTTCCCACATTCTACAATTTAATTAGCACAGGATTTATCTCTCCTCCGTACCTTCACCAAATCGTTCCAAACCTTAGCACATAATATAAAGTCATAGAAATATCAAATAAATCGGGCAATTCATGTTCAATATCTCGCGGACCGCCCAAGTAATAGGGTTTGTTCATGGATCTATGACTGTTTTATCGATTGAGCTGATTTTTTCATAGAAATTGCCCTTTTGTACCCTTAATAGATTTTTTTTTTTTTGGCAGAAAGACCCCATCAAGGACAGTCTAGCCTTTCAATTTCACAAACTTTTTTAGCTCAAAAGCATCATTGAAATTATCAGATTTTACATGCATCGAGAGTAGTAGTTGTCACCCACATGACCACCAGCCATTGCTTTTTTCACATTCAACTCAAACATTCTGGGATTATCTCTCAGGACTGCAGCTGCTTCAGAATTTAGGGGATCCTCATGATTGGGTTCCTACAGCAACATAGACAAATTAAAAATAAGCATTGATCTGTGATTGGTAATTGGTTATGATAACAAGGCCGGGCGGAGCCAGATCACTAACTGGGAGGGACCGAATTGACATAAATAATTTTTTATCGACAAAAAGCTGGACCTTCATTATCAGATATACTGGCATAATTCGAGTCTAACGTTATTTTTCCCTGTTATAAGTTAACTACCCAAATACTTATATTTGAATGTCTCTTGTCAAAAGATTAAGAAACTTTTCAGGTAGCAAGATAAATTATTTGAATGCAAGACACAATTTAATCCTATTTCCCATTTTAAAGATCAATTTCATATCAATATATATGAACTTTTTTATGTAAAAACATATAGAATTGTGGGAGTACTAAAGCACCTCCGGCCTAGTAAAGAAGATAACAAGCTGTAGACAATGATGTTTTGTGTTTTTTTTTATAAGCAGAAAAGATGTCAATGTTGTGTAATTGGTTATCCTAAGACTACCAAAAGATGACATTTAAATTAAAATTGATACAAAAATACAGCTATCCTAAGACTACAAAAAGATGACATAGATAATGGTGTTTTAGGATTACGGTTTATCATACGAGGAACACGAAAATACAGTTAAAATATGTGTCTAGGGTTATGGGTTATCTTACGAAGACCGAAAATAACCCAAAAACAAGTGATACGAGTAATAAAAATGGGATTTTCATTTAAATTATAAGGGTAAGGATAACATAGAAAGACCAAGAATAGGCGTACTAAAGAGGCGATACGACTCATACAAGCCATAAATAATACCCCTAAGTTTTTTAGATTACCGGTAATCATATTTATATTTAGATGGGACGTGTTATCATATTAAGACCGAGAAAAATACCGTGAATAGGTGATACAAGCCATAAACAATGGTGTTTATGTTAAGGACAGGCTTCCAGTCTTCTCGTAGAATGTTGAGGCAGACATTTCCTTCCAAGTCAATATTGGGATGGTAAACCTGCAATAACATGATGCAAATACAAAATGACAGCGACAATTTACATAAACCTGAAAAATGGCGAATCGGGGGCCTATAGTGAGGCCATCCAGTTGTCCATCTCGGCACTGACGACTCGGATTTAATCCGAACTTCAAATGATCCAAGTCGTCCATTGTTTAGATTCAAATCTAAGCGTTTATTACCGAGATGGACGGCCCGATGAGCTCAATACACTCTTGTAGTGTGCCCCGCACTACAGGCCCCTTGTTCAAAATGGGAAGTTAATTGCCTACCTTTGAATTGCACTTGACTTTTGGAGCTTCATGAGGATAGATAGGAGAGACTTTAAAGGAAAACCGAAAGAGGCCACCTCTAGAAACAGGCAATTCAGAAATTAATATAGAGATCCACGAAAGTTAGGCACAGTTATGGAAAAACAAGAACACTGATTTTCAACTTTTCATTAAGCCAAAACTCATTCTCAAAATTTGACATTAGAGATGAGAAGCCAAAAGTAGGTTGGGAGAAGCTTTTTTGACTTCTCATTTTCCATTTTTCCCATTTTGACCTACAAATGTATTCTGCACATATCTTTCAAACACTACTTCTGTAGCAAAATGCATTCTACACATTTCTCCGTAACACTCTTACCAAATTCAAAATACATTCGGACTATAATCCAAAAACCAAAAAAAAAAAAAAAAAACTGAAAAACTGAAAATCCGGCTCCCAAACACCCCCTAAGAGCATCTTCAATGGTTTTTCAAAAGTATGCCCTTGTTTTGGCCAGCCATACTGTCCGAATGCCACAATTTCATAGTGTTGCTCCAATGGTAAAAGAGATCATGCAAGAAAAATGATGCTTGAACCATTTATGTGAAGCGCGTCAAGAGAGAAAGAGACCCAAATAATTTTTTGAAACAAGATTGGCAAATCTATGCATGAAGCATGGATTTGCCTTCCTGTTGTAGACAGTTCTTTGTTGAGATGTGCCAAGTTATGGCATCGGCAAAGGCAATGGCTTGGGATTGGAGATGCTCAAAGACAGCAATATCAAAAGCCACATGAAACATTTTTACTAGAGCTAATCGGAAAACAGATAAGCAGGTGATCTAGTCATCTAGTACATGACGAACTGTCAAGATATCTGGAAAGAGTTGCTCACCGATAGTAGCCTTCGTCAGGCCGAATGGTAACCTGAAAGTTCATAAGATCATCCTTGCCATTCGGGAATGATATGCTACATGATTTCGGTAGATTCAATTCCCGCATATCTACAGGAGGATAGAAAATGCAATGCCAAAGAAGTTGCACTTAGATATGACAAGATGATTAACGGAGACAAAACACAAACAGGAAAATCCATTATAATTGAGGCAAGAACTGTAAATTCTAATGATGCTAAAGTAGATCATTCGCAGAAGTCGATGTAAACATAAGACGCGATTGCATATTAGATGGGACGTGTTATCATATTAAGACGTGATTACTTTCTGAGAGCACACCATAAAAAGAATTGGTTCCTTTATGAACCAGAAATGTCTTAAACATATATGACCTCATGAATCTTTTCATTCAAACTGTCAAATCCTGCATCAATAAAATTCACCTTTCGAGCATCAACCTTATTAAAGGTCATCTACAAACAAAACACAATGAAACAAGCTGTCCTTATAGAATACTACAATCTCTTCATTGGATAAGCTTAATCATCGTCGAACCTACCAAAATGGGTGAATTGTATTGATGTAAATTTGTCAGTAAATCAGTGTGGATTAATACAACTGCTAAAACAAATATGTTCCTTACAGTACAGGTAAAAAGGAAGATGTTATTACTAACAAGAGAACGAGAACACAAACCTTTATGAAGACGTATTTCTCCTGCACTTTGCTTCGTGAATGATGACTTCCCGTTAGTATTTTCAGCAAGTTCCCTCTGCTTCTCCTTAACTTTAAATAGTCGAATCATTATCCCTACAAAAAAGAAGAAAGAACACGAAGGGAAACAACAGCATCAAACTGGGCTGTTTTCAAATCAAGTAATACCTGCATGCAAAATCAATTTTCAGAAGAAGGGGAAAGCCTTTGTACAAAGACAAAAAGATGAACACTGGACAAACAGTTCACAAAAATCCTTTGATCCTTCCGATCGACAGAGGAACGAGGTTATTAAAACCTATAAGACTTTCCACTTGGCAAAAGAATGGAAGGCAGGCCTTCTAAATGAAATCCCCTTAGGGAAGACTGCCTGAAAGACTGGATAGATATAGGACAAATGGAAGTTGCTCCACACAAATAGAATAGTGTCTTGTTTCTTTGCCAAAGATAGGACAGTTGAAACACTCGTATAAGCTCGTGGTGGATTATTCATCTATCAGCAAACTAGAGCTACTTATTTGGTTCAAAATCCTTGAATGGGTCACTTTGTGCATAGAATAGATATAGATACAAATATTATATTCATATAACACTGAAAAAGCATCACTAGCATGAAGAGTAGTATGCATTTGAAGCTTTCCCATGTTCTCCATTATTTGTGTGGTCTTAAAAGGCATGGATAGGGACATGCGACACGGATACGACACAACCGGACGTGGACACACTATTTCTCTAAAATATAGGACACAGACACGTTAGAGATACATTAATTATATGTATCCACATGAAGATTAGCATGGCCCCTGCACAAGGATGACACGCACAAATCAAGAAATGGTCCAAAAAAAAATTATATGTATCCACATACATGATACATACACATACATATACATATACAAATACACAAACATACGCACACAGTACTATAACCATACATCCAAGATTATATAGACAATATCAAATAAGATATGGAGAATCAAGATTGACATGGGAAGTCATGGGACTCAAGAAGCCTTAAAAAATAAGACAGGCAAGGTTAGGAATCCTAAGAAATCCTTAAAAGTTTCAAATTCAGATTAAATATGGGTTGCGGTAAAAATTACTATTTTCCAACTTTGCCCATCATGGTGATTCGTCAAATAAACGAAATCCTTGATAATTACATGCTAGCTAGTGTCAAGAAGTGCCAATCACATATTTATCTCTTACTCGCAGTCACAGACACCAAAGAAGTTTCGGACACAATGTAGAAAGAGTGTGGGACATGTATCAAAATTAAGATTTTTACTTTCTAATAGTGGACACCAAAAACAAGTATATGGCATGTGTTTGAGAGTGTCTGAGGAGTGTCGGTGTCAGACACCTGCCCGACACTGACACTTCACCTTCTTTTCAGTGTACGTGCTTCTTAAGAGTGTACAACCAGGACAAGACCTATGACTGGATTATAAGACTTTTGAAAGCATGCCAATCTTCATTATAAAGAGCTTTTTGTATATATACTATGACAGCCACCTTGATTCTAGCTGAAACTGTAAGTACCAGAAAGACAGATAAACCACCCAGAGAGTTCATAGATTGAGAAAATCAACTTTTCCTGTGTTAGAGCATGTACACCGAACTCTCTAAATTTTGAGGAAAATAGCTACCCAAAAGTCACTCTTATGCTTTAACTTTTTAGACCAACGGTGCATCAATCTCTTTATTTTAACTCTAGTACATTAGAATACTCTTTTTCATAATCTTTAACATTATACTGTTTAACATATACGATGTCATACACAAACCGAATCCACAATGAGATAATCTAAACCACTCATATGTTGGTATTGTCGAGAATATAATTCATTAAAAAAGAATCATCTTGATTGGACATCATGTATCAAACAATATCATTTTTCTTTAATCTTTTTTTGTAGGTATATATGTCCAATTGTATGCTTAAAGTTAGTATAGCATTAAAAAGTACGTGAGAGTTTTTTATTATTCTCATTCTGCTGCCGCATATGCAAATTTTTGAATAACAATAGACCTGATAACCAGCAACATGTGTCCAGAGACAGAGGTACATGGTGGGACAGGGTGGCACATATCATTCCGAAAAAAAAATTCTATTCTATATTAATGATTTAGGCACCTGCCGGTATCCAAACAACTTGATTTCCCACACAAACGATACAAAAATAGCGTTTTACAAAATGAATGGCTCGAATCATAACAAAAAATCTCAAAGCGTATCATTTAAACACCACAGGATAATTGAATCAAGCTTTTACTTTGCACTCAACCTTTCTCTTCATATTTTTACTAGAAATATACAACAATACCTGTACACTCAGGGACGGCTCCAAAAATCTGCCTCGGTAGGGCACACAAATTAATAAACTTAACCTATTTATAAATCATAACTTCATGTTATAATTAACGAAAAGGAGTGTGTTACCACAAAAAGATGGTTAGCAGACAAATTCCTCATGAAGGAAATCCATAGTAGTTTTATTAGAACACTGTCTGTATTGATTATAATTGAAATATTTAAGATTTTTTTTTTTTCAACGGCTTCAATAGTTAAGAATAATAACATAGTCTCACAAAATCAAGTGGGTGCCCCCACGGAACCCCACATAGGTCCGTCCCTGAGTATGCTCCCGTAAACAACATCACTCCCGAATCTAAATCACGGCCCGTGTCCGCATCGAAAGACACCTAACTATACCCCTTTTTTTTTTACTCGTGTGCGGGTATGTATGCAGAGAGAGAGAGAGAGGGAAGTTAACCTGTTCGAGGAAAAGCCGCAGAGGAACAGAGGGAGCGAATAGATTGAAGATGTTTCTCCTTCTTGTTTGATGTGTGACGAATAAGAGTTTTATAAAAGGATTCATGTGAACAAGAGTAATTATTCAGTGATGTTGGGCCCACCTATTTCATGCGTCCATACACTTCACTAATACCACTTTTATGGAAAATTGAGCTTATTTTTATAGAAAATGAAGCTTTTAGTAACTTAGCTTTCATGTAATAAGAAATAAATTGGTTTTAGCAACTTAGCTTTTTAACTCTTTTGTTTGTGTTAAAAACCAGAAACTCGGCCGTAGTATTGGACTCACAAAAATGTGTGACGAATAAGAGTTTTAGGGTACCGCTAATCTTTGAGTGCACAAGAGTAATTATTCAGTCATGTTAGGACACCAGTCATGTTAGGACACCATTGTCTGTCTCAAATTTTCATAGGGTCCATAGACTCCATACGTTACAGTTAGTACTAAACCTTACACAAATATGTAGTTAATAAAGGTGTTGGGCACAACACAGCGGTACCTCAAGATCACCAATTAATTTTTCCTATCCAGCCCTAGCTTATTATTTTACCCAAATGAATTTGGGTCAAAAATTATAATATTTGGGTATGCATTCTCCATTACCCAAATGCATTTTATTTTATTTTTTTATACCCAGATCCAGTGTTTCTGGGCCTTCCAAAATTTGTGCCAAAATGACACATCTCGATTTGGGTCTCCCCTCATTTGAATAAGAAAGTATAAAAGTCAAAATCTGGTCTTGGCCACCTTATTTACCACACATTTTCATGGGGTCCATGTACTTAATATTGGAACCCACAAATCACAAATGTATAGTGAATAAGGGTACGGGACACCATGTAGCGGTGTTCCAAAACCACCAAATAATTTTTCATCCCCAGCCCTGACCTAGTTTCTACCCAAATAAATTTGGATCAAAAGTTCTACCTGGGTATGCAATTTTAAACCCCTTTTTTTTCCACTCAATAAGTCAATGTAGTGTTTTTAGGCTTCCCCAAAAATTTGTGTAAATTTGGGTCTCCCTTTCATTTGGGTGGAAAAACGGTAACACTCAAAATTGAAAGACAAAATGATAAGTCATTGGAGATGATTTTTTTAGTGTTTTTACTCAAATTTTGAGTTTGGGTAGAAGAAAAGGGTAAAAGATTGGATATTCTCTAAAGGAAGACTATAGCGAGTCCGAAACTTTAGGCTCCATTTGAAACCTGGAAAAGAAATGAAAACAAAGAGAATTTTTTTAAAACAATACATTAATTTTTTTTATATTAAGAAAAAGAGGAAAAAAATTTAAAAGATAAATTCACTTTTCTGTTAGTAATTATTTTCCCTTTTCTAGCCCAGGTTACAATTTCCAAACAGAGCTTTGAGCAGCTTCCACCTTGCAAAAAGGTGAAGGACAAAATCGCCGTTGCCGGGGATCGAACCCGGGTCACCCGCGTGACAGGCGGGAATACTTACCACTATACTACAACGACTTGGTTGGTGTAGACCTTGAACAACATACAATTTATTTTGAATTATAAGTTATCGAAAACCAACTTAGAATATTGTGTGAATTTTTTTTAAAAGAAGGTATACTATATTAATCCCTTAGCACCAAAATGTTAGCCTATTAAGAAAAGTGTTACCATTTTTTTTAATCAAAAAATAAAGCACTTTTGTACATAATTTCACCTGACAGAATTTCAGAGTTAAACGAAAATTTTAGTTCGGTGGGAAAATATTTAGAAAAAGTAATGCATGAAATTTCTTTTATTTATTTGTTAAAAAAATTTGCTCGAGGCCCAAAGGAAACGAGAAGTACTTTTGAAGCAATCCCTCTGTCCTATTTTTAAGTGGCCATTTTCAATTTTTGACTTTATTTTTGAATTGTTTATAACTTTCAATTTATAATGTATTATATACTTTTGAAAAGATTATATTTTAGAACTCATTGATTTCTATCAAACAAGATACATATTATATATTCTTTGTATTATAGATTGAAAATTATAGACAACTTTTGAATCCCGCTGGAATAGTGACATGGCCACTTAAAATGGGACGAAGTGAGTATATTTTTCCTTTCTCCTTTTTTTTCCCCTCCCCAAATCACAAAAACAAAGCATTAGGGAATGGTTATTCTTCTCAACTCAGGCTTGAAGGCACCAATCAGAAGTTGCATCAATGAAAAATGCCAATAACAACCTAACAGGGCAAAGGAGTCTTCTACTATATTAAAATACCTTAAAATGTGTTAACAGTGCATTGGAAATTTTTTTTTTTTTTTTCCTTGGCTTATTGACAGTCTATCAAGTCTTTCCAATATATATATTTTTTGGCAACAAAAACATATATACATAACCAAACACTACAAAAGTACAAGGGACCCAAAAGGTCCAAACAAAAAACAAGAAAATACGAACAATAAACAACAAGAAGAAAAAAAGAAAAAATCACGCCAAAATTGACAACCGCGTTGATGAGGACCACCGATCCGCTCGTTGATGTGGTTGGAGGAAGATGGAAGATTCATATATCGGCACTTGGAGCTCAACGTCCCTTCATCCCACCGCAATCGCTACTGCTAGGCGCCACCACCACTGCTATTGGAGAATCCACATACCCGTCTCCAAGGCTAATCGGATCTGATGGCCAAAAGTGACCAAATTTGAACCAGATTTGGGTCACCACCGTTCAAAAATGATGGGGTGGTGAAAGACTATCTCTCCTAAGAACGAAAGTCTCAACCAGCACAAAACCATGGAAAAGGGAGAGCCGGAGAGGAGGAAGAGAGAAGGGGCTACCGAGAAATTCCAGAACAATTGATACTCTTCTTCTGCGAAAGTCTGATCTGATACCCACATATCTGAATGTTCGATGTTTGTTTTCATGTATTTGTATAACTATTGGCCTCACACCTTCAAGCATGATGCCATATTTTTTCTATGGAAAGTTGTAATAATATATTGTAACCACCACCCAAAAAGCTGATCAACGTGAAAATTTCCAATGCAATAGTTATTTATAATGTTCTCTCACGTAAAATGTGACCTACACATTTATCAGACCCACATCATGTGGCCTCAAGATCTTTTGATATTCGATGGATCGCCACATCTGAATTGGAGCCCTTAGCCTGAAAAATACGACAGTTCCTTTCTCTCCAGAAGTGATAAATGGAAGTAGCTAAACCCATGTGACAGAAAAGGAAGCTTTGGCACCTAAAGACAGACACTTTTAATCTCCTCCCCCGTGATCATCATGTCCCGGATAGGCAAACCTTCACGTTCCTGGATAGGCAAACCTTACATATCATATCTACGGCAACTAGTGCGTTCAAGATCAGTTTGTTCGAGCTTGAACACTTTTTTGAAACTTGTTAAGCTTTCAAATCAAGCTCAAACAAGTTACTACTTTCCAGAATCAATAAAGTGATAAGGAAAGAAAAGTTTTGCTTCTTACATGAAGTAAGCGCTCGGACGAGAATACTGCAAGGATTCCAGGTCCATAAAGGTAGCTCACACAAAGAGGCTTTCCTTGGAAAGAATTATGTATGTGCTGTCCTCAGAAAATACGTAGACTCTTGGAAATGAAGGGGTTCATTCCCCCATGAAGTCCATCCAGCTAACATTTCTCTGGCAAATAGTTCAATGCAACGAGCAGGCTCGGATCCTGGCGCATACTCCAGTAGCAACTCTGAATCCGATAAACACAAAATAAAATGAATTTGCAATAGTCAAAATTGCTAACCGACAATGCCCTATTACTGCAATAAGTGTTTCGCGATTTTGGCTAAACAACATTTGTACTTTCTAAGATCTAAATAACCAAATATTCAAAGTATAGTTCTTCTGAGACATAATTTACTTATTTTTAACTTCTCTTCCTATTTTAAAACTTTTTTTTTTTTGTTGAAGCAAGACAAGAACTCAAAAATTCCCAGAAAAGAATAGGATCAATTCATTGCTAATGTTATAAGTAAACAAACCAAAAGTTAAAGAATTGATGGACGAAGCATGAAAAGGATACCTCCAATAGGGGGCTTCCTAGAGTAGTCCCCAGGAACACTAATGAAGACTTGATTATCGGGAATAGGTTTGAATCTCGACAAGCATTCAGGAGTCCTGCTCTGCAACAATATGAGAGCAAATCTTTTAAAAGAACCGTCTGACAAACAAGTCAGTCAGGCAATCACCAATCATAGGTGGGTAGTCTACCAGTTCATAGTCTCACCTCTCCATGATAGTAACCCAAAAGAAGGCATTCATACGGTCTATGATGAAAGAGATCCAATTCACTAGTCAATATACCATCTGCTTTCACCTGTAACCCCAATTACATCAGATTTTTTCTACAGTAGCAGAAGCTTTTGCAATGGCTTGTCATTTGTTACCATATATTAAGAGAAAAGAAATCACCTTTAACCAATAAAGAGTAGCCATGTATTTGACTCCCCAAGACGGAAATAGTTCTTTCTCAACAAAAGACCTTAATTTCTCCCTATTGGTCACCCATAAGGCCAGGAGAGCTCCTTGTGTATGGGCGAGTTGCTTGATTGGAAGAGATAAGAAGTGTCGGTTAGGCAAAGTCGGATACCTGTAATTATGGGACAACATTAAATACAGCACCATCAGGAGCATTAGGGATCACACAATTGAAGATATATGTACATATGGTATACTTAAGAATCAAGATTTTGGAACAAAATCAAGAAGAATGATAAACTTTTATCACTTCCAATCCAACATTGTGAAGCGGCTACTGGTTTACAATAGATGAGGCCTTGTAGCTCGTGATTGAAGATATACTCCACAGATTACTGAAGTTTTGTAACAACGTCAATTCTCACGATAGCTGACTGAAGAAAGTTCAATCTTTTTCAGGAAAGTGTTTTCTGAAAATCCGAGTCGTGATTAGATCTTTCAAGACCCAAAAACTACTAGAGATATGAGAATACTTTTGACTTATATCTGGACAAAGTGACGCAGTTGGCTTGGGCAATTGCCTAGACATGTCAAGAGTACATTTTCTTTGCCATAAGGCCCATAACCCAAATACTACCAGAGATATGAGAATACTTTTGACTTATATCTGGACAAAGTGATGCAGTTGGCTTGGGCATTTGCCTAGACATGTCAAGAGTACATTTTCTTTGCCATAGTTCATCTCACTATACAAGACTATATATCACAGAACAGACTTCGTAAAAGAAATAAAAAGTCATATGCACAAGTTTTTTTTTAAAGGTTGTTTTATCACGTGTTTACCAAAGATTAGGTGGAGGGGATTTTTGTAATGTGGTATAAGCACTATAATAAGCATACTAGAGGTTGGGCACACACTTCGTGTGTGCATGTGGGTAGTTGAGGGGAAGTTGGGGTATGGCAATTAGAGCGAGAGTGATTTTACATTTACCACCCTGATAGTTAGTTATTGTTGCGGTTAAAGGGCAGTAAGACCTTTTGAAATTCACTTTTGTGTTGTGTTCATGCCAAAGTGGGTAACCCCTTTCTATTAGAATAGATGATGAAGCGAAGAAATTGATTAGGTTTTTAACCTATTTCTCTCTTCTTCTCTTCTACTCCCTTCTCCACTTCTAGTCTAAACACACGCTTCTATTTCACAACTCTAACTCCCTGAAACCCTGTAAAAGCTAGAAAAAGCCCAAGAATGTGAGTACGTACTTCAATTTTTGATGGGCACTGCTATTTTCCCATGGTGGATCGACCAGTATAAGATTGAACCCACAATCAGATTCAGCTGCATGAACGAATCAGAGTATGTTTAAAAGATTGCAGAAACACTGCAATTGCACAATTTCCCTCATCGACAATGAAAAGCTCAAAGAAACATTATGAAATATTTGCAGAAAGAGGACAGCAAAGCAAAAATCAGTTAGGCCCACCCCATCGATAGGACAAGTAAAAGCATAGTGGAGCAAAAAACAGATACAGTATAGAAAAAGGTCCCTGTGACAATAACTAAGTCTTTTTTTCTTTTGATCTCCGACAACAACTAAGTCTGATGCTAACTTATACTGCCACAAGGAGACGCGAGATTCATATAACTATTAAAAAGAATGGGTCCAACCACTAGCTGGAGTCAATAGCTGGAATGGAGATTTCTGGAGCTGAAGTATCAAAAGATGCCCCCATCTATGCCAGATGCAGTTCATAATGTTTACTTTCATATTAATGACTCATTAAAAAATGTACAATCAGAGAAGAAACTGCTCACACCTAGAATGCCAGATTCAGACTCGAAATCAAGGTTTATTAGGGAAAATTACCAGGAATCAAGTTGTGAATCTTCCCCAGATCAGACTACCACGAGAAAAGAAGAACAAGAAATCATAAGAAATATGTAAGACATAATGGATAACAATCCACTCCATATTGGAACGAAATTGTCTTAAATTAAATCTAAATAGATAGAACAATAGTGAAGATATTGTTGGCACCATGGTCCCATCTATTATACGGAGTAATAAACTTTAGCCAAAGGAAAATTTAACTCTGTACCATGTAAAAGCTACTTTTTCTTGGTATTATATATCTGCTGTTCAGGAACTCGGCCTCCACGTCCTTACTTGTCTCATTAACAACCAAGTTATTGAACACTGGAATCAACCTTTGTTCACAGGAGTGAATTACTGGTGAACCTGAGAACAAAATGAAAGCTCAACTCATTGGGTTTTAGAAGCAAGGAGTACAAGAGAAATAAGTGACTGAGAAAACAGAAACATCAATACATGCAACCCGAAACACACAAACCTGAAAGCAGAATAAATTAGCTCCTCAATTTAGGAGTTAAATGCTAGTAAAACATGCATTCTCAACTCCCTGTACAATAAACTTGTCTCATATGTGATACCATAATCATATTTCTATTTTCTAACAAGATTTAGTACTGCATTCTTTAGACCTGGGAAAGTGATAGCATACCAAACTCCAGATAGGTTTACACTTTACATCGAGGGAAGAACTAAGAGTGATTGGACCTCCAAACTAGAGATTGTGAAAGCAAGCAATAGGCTTGACTGCAAACCATAACCGGCGTGGAACCAACCAATGAATACAGAAGAAGTGCTATATTTGCTAGATAGCTTCAAATTAATGGTATTTGCTCTCGTCATCTCAAGTGTTATATTCATCAAGCTTGATTTTATTTCTGAAACCAGTAAAAGCCAGTAGAAATTTCACTAGCAACATGAACACGCAACATGCATCGCGTGAGTCAACCAAGCATATTTTGAGAACCTTTTTACTGTTGCTTAATCTTTTCATTTCTCATCAAATCACTCACACCAAACGTTCAGGTAATGCACACATTGCAGAGGGAAACAAATCCATTATAAAACTATGTAGCTTAGACTCAATAATAGTACTAAAACCCAAAAAGAAAATAAAATAGAAGTATACCAAAATTAGATATTATATGAATACAGGACCACAACAAACCTCCACCCAGGGTGGGCTCTCTGTATTGAGGAAAATTGAGAGTTATCTCATACAAAGGGGCTTGCCAAACACTGGAGAGCTCAACAAAAGACTGCTTAACACTTGGCAAAAACAAGTCTCGAGAGCCCTCTGAGGAACATCTTTCACTCCTCAAGCTTCTGATAACCGCTAGTAAATCAATAGCTCCAAGTAAAGCATCATGTGCCTTCAATAACAAAGGCCTCGCCTCCTGCAACAACATTACATATCCAAATTTTCAACAAACCATGCGTGCATATACTCACTATTAGAAATTTGCAGAACTCTAGCACGTGATATATAGGATAAACACACATAACTAACGTAAATGAAAACATGTGAGCATAAGAATTATGTGGCTGAGTCAATGCAGGCTACACCCATCATTCTCGTGGTTATTGCACTTTTGCTGAAGAAGAATTAAAAAGAAACATTGGCAATGCCCTACGCAACAACATACAGCAAGGGCTACAACTCTGTGAAACATTTCAGAAGTACAGGAGAAAAATAAGAATGTAAAGGTGGATCCATGACAAGCCTGGCTAATTGAACAGTTCAGGCCCCACCCCCTTAACACACTGTCAATTACCCCTACCTCAAGATGCTTCTCAACAGAATCAAACTCCAAGCGTTAATGGCCTAGGCATCACACCACCATATCACCCCTTTATAAGGAGTAACAGTTGTTTTAGAACTGTAAGAGGCAGTCAGGCCAGTTAACTCATGACAAGTGACCTACCTCCATCAAAACCAAAACCGAAACCAAGTTTTGTTCTTATGGAAGAGGTCCAACGACTATTCTACTTTAAACCAAAGATACACAAGCCACGATACCCGAGAGTTATAAACCCATGATATTCACATGAGAGAAATGCCTTAGAATTAGTCCAATATACATTTCAAATCACTCAGACTTTGATTCCTAAACTTCATAACTTTCTCTTCTTGAAGAAAAATGCAGCATGGTTATCAATTCTACCATGTCCCACCTAAACTGGACCAATTAAGCACATTCTTTCGTACTTACATCAGTTTCAGCACCCATTCAAGCAACCAAGATCATTAAATACTGCTTTTGAAACATAATTTCAACTTCCAAACTCCAGTTCAGAGAATATTCACCCGTTTCACGTTCTAGATAAAATTCACATCAACTAAAACATAATTTCACCACTTAAACACTACTTCAGCTTCTTTTTTTTTAAACACAAATTCCCGAAACTTGCAATAATTTCAGTAGTACATACTCCATTCAGCTCCTAGTAAGTTAAAAACATATCAAAAATTCAACCTATGTATACATGCACATATGCATAACACCCTACGTGTAAATATATCCTTATATCCATTAGGGGTGAGAATTTCAGACACAACCACTCAGTTAAGACAACTCGGGCTCGAACATGAAGTCAAGTGAGAGAGTTAGGCCGACTACTTTTTGACAAGAACATGAATACAACACGAAAATTAAATAAGCTGTTTGTGAGAGTTATTTTGACACAAACCCAAAATAAAAAGAACTCGAAGTGACATGACACGATACGATACTACACGATGCTCGTCCATAATGTACATACAATAGTACATGTAAATTACATAAATGGATCAATATACAGAATGGCGATATGTACTTGATGTCGTTGATCGGCGATCCTTTCTCTGTCATTAAGAGTATAAGGTCTCTTCACTTTCTGCTTCCGTTTTCGTTTTCTGTAGTTTGTAGCAATTGCAGGTTCTGCTTTTGCTTTATCAGATTCGAAGAAACGAGAGTAGTACGCGGAAGGTGAAACCCTAAACCGGTTGTAAGACCGGTTGAGTACTCGAACCGGATCGATGAACACTGCGTTGGAGCTCTCGAACCGGTAAATGCCCGATTTAAAGAAGGAGGAGAGCTGGTCGGATGTTTGAGATTCCGCCATTTTCAGACTGCAGAGCTCAATTTTCCCGCGGTTCAGGTTGTGTTTGTGAGATTGTGTGAGGGGGAGGAAAGAAAGAGAGAAACTTATTTACGGATGGGGCGGAAACAGCCCTTGCACCCGAACAATCTGGACCGTTCCTTTTAAAATTGAGCGGCTCTGATTCAAAGGCTCGGCACTTTTGTTTTAAATTCCAAATGGTATTTAGGGGGAGTTCTTGAATGAATTATTTGATTTTATCATCTTTGATTTTATCATCATCTTTTACGAATAGATTTTATTACACTAAATTTTATCAACCATTTTTTAAACTCATAATGGCCCACAACTATTTTATCACCTAAATTTTATCTATTGGGAAAACAAAAATGTGATTTTATTACCCCTCCATAAAACACCAACTAAAATCAACTTTCTCATTTTATCTCATAAAATCCATTCAAAAACTCTCCCTTAATGCGCCCGGGGGGGGGGAATCAATGAAACGTACGGCCTAGAAAAGGGCATGAGACAAAAAATGTTATAACCACACCTAAATTTACGCACCCAAATACACACGCAACGATAATATGAGTTGACACAACTACTCAAGGGTCTCGGGTGTGGTTTAAGACAAATTGACAAGACTCTGGGACAAGGGGTTTGGGTGAAATTAAAACGAATCGGGTCCTGTGGTTGTGCCTTTTGAGCACTACACCGCGTAGTGTCCAATCTAAGCCGGTCGTTAGATAATGGTCCATATTATTGTACATGTAAAGTAAGTATCTTACGTGTAAAAAAAATATTTGAAATCTGAACTATTAAAAACATTTGTAGACGGCTTAGATTGAGCACTACACGGTGTAGTGCCTTTGGGGCATTACGAGAATTCCTCTTCTAAACTGAAACCGGCCAAACTGATAAAATTGAAAAAATTGGACCGAAGAATTAGTTTTATTTGGTTTTTTCCAAGTATGGTTCTGTTCAATTTTTAATTTTCCAAAAAAAAATTGAACCGACCTGTTATATTTATGTATAAAGATGTATTATATATACATTTATAGATAGATAAGGTAAAATGGAATTAACTCTTATCTAAATCATAGTAGTAAAATGAATTTGGGCCAGTCCAAGGATTAATCCAGTTATTTGGTGGGTTTGCTCTCCACTCATGGTTTAAATTTTTAGGTCATGTCGCAACATAGTATCTTGTGAATCCCTCAATCCCAGCATGAATGGCCTACCTTTGATAGGACTAGGGAAGATATTAGTTGAGGTGCGCGTAACCCTGACACTCTTGACGATCGAACCAAAAGAAACAATGAATTTGGGAATCAAAAAGTGAATAAGAGAATGAATGAATTGTAGATTATCCAAGTTCTCCCCTGAGCGGGAGTTTCTTTCTTTACAACTAGAGAGCTTGTTAGGGTTTATCCCTATCTTTTCCCTTCGCCGCTGCCTTTCTTCCGATCTGTCTCCACCAGATCTCTCCACCCCTCACTCTCCATCCCCTCTTCTCATTCGTTTCTCTCGAGGGGGGATGGAGTTCCACCTTTGGACCCCTCCTCCCCCCACTCTGTCCTTCCCACTCCCGCCACCACCTCCTTACCATATCGCAGAGCTACCTGCCTCGGATTCGTCACCACCACCCTCGCCTACCACTTCCACCTCTTTACCTCCATCTTCCGCCTCCCACCTCTGGTCATCTCCTTTGTCGTTGTTCTTTTCCCTCGTTTTGGGTTAGTTCCTAACCGTTCGGTGAGGTTACGGTGGCTTGGGCCCCCTTCGACGAATAATGGTACCCAAATATTGTTTGGCAGCGGTTTTGGAGTATGGATCTAAACCGAGGAAGCAACTCATCCAATACTCGGTACAACTCAGAGGATCTCGGCGACTCAGCGATGGGTATACGATTTTCTTCAATCTCTGGGTTTAGATTAGTTGATTTAGTTGTGTTAGTTGTTCTAGTTTCCTTTGTTCTTATTTTGTTGGTTGGTTGGTGCTTACTAGTAATGTTTGCTCCTCCGTGGATTGAACTCTATTTGGTTTTCTTTGGATGATTCCACCTATGCATTCTCTGGTTAGAGTTTTGGGATTTCCCTCGTCAATCTCGGCTGCCATTTCTTGGATGGGTTCTGTGCCTACCAGAATGGTTGGCGCTGCTTTTGCAGCATGTCGCGTTAACCAGCTTTTGCGGTGGTTAGTTTAGGTTCTGGTAGTTTGTAACCCTTTCCTGTATTTCTTGTGGAATCATTGTACGGTCTTCGGACTTTTTTCAGCCTTTCGGGCCATTGAAGTTAATGAGAGAAGACTGGGCTTCGTTCACTTTATGGGCAGATGTGATATGGACTACAAGCCCAGTCCAAAATGTACATGGATACATCATCTAAATTTCATATACCCCTACCAAATTTTCAGAGTTGACCGTTGTCCTTGGTCACGTGCTTTCACTTCCGTTTGATTTGGTTTTGGTAGGTCAAACAAGTTCCCTTGTGAGGGAGCATCTAACATGTTCCACTGGGGCCCACAACTTTTAAATTTCACCACACATTTCATTTGATAATGAATGTCTATGTGTATCAATAAAGGGCCCCTATACCCAACTTTTATATGTTCCAAATGAACAAAAAAAAAAACAACCAATTCTAGACAAAAGTACTATTCATTTGCAAATAGGTTGACAAAAGAATCATAAGTTGAAAGGAAAAAAAAAAGCATATAGGCAAATGCACTTGCACATGAAAAAGCTAAAACAAGGACATACTCTCAACCAAGATTCACATGGCTCCCCTAGTGTGGACGGTGAAAATCCACGCGGCTCGCTCGAAAAAAGGTTCGGATATGAAAACGAAAAAAAATGTGAGTCGCCACCCGGGGTTTATATTTAGAAAATGTTTGGTACCCGAGAAACCGTTTTAAGAATAATTATTGACTCTCATGCCGTTTTGGAAAGGGTTTGATCTGCGAAAAGATTCTTTTTGGATTCGGAAGCCAGATTACGCGCGGGGAAGGTTTTATTTAAAAGCACCCCGTTTGCCCGAGAAATTCTCGGTCTCTACTAAATAATTTGTGGGATTTTTGCAGAAAATATTTTGTTAAAAACCTTGTCAATCAAACAAGAAAATAAAGAAATAAATTGAAACCATAACGGAAATAAAACTTAAACAAAAACGATTAATTAGTAATAACGAGAAAATAGAGGGTAAAAAGTGTAATAAACAGAAAAAAGTTGCAGAAGAATCAGAGAAACAGAGTATGAACAGAGTAGAAACAAGGGAAGATTTTTGATTTAGACGGGAGCCGCGCGGCTCCTGCACGGGAGCCGTGCGGCTTACACTGCAAGCCGCGCGGCTTGCGTGTAACCTTTTTTTCAAAAATTTTGTTTTGGGACCAGTGAGTCCAAAACCCGTTTAAAACTTGATTTTCTCCTTCGAATCTACTCCAAATGAGTTGTTTTTGCTGGCAAGCAAGTTATTGAAATGAAATTTATTTCCGGTATGGATCGTACCGCGCGTTTATTGAGAAAAATCGCCCGGTACGGCTCCGAAAAGCCGGTTTTTGTTTTGAAAACGATTTACCGAGTCAATAAACGGTTGTTGAAGCCGTTATTAATCCGGGAATGCCCTCGGAGAGCTACGATTTAAAAATCGAAACTCGAAAACGATCTATACCTTTCTGGAACTTCAAACAGAGGTTGCAAACTTCGAATTTTTCGGGTTTGAGCTTGTACGATCAAGGTTTTGTATGAACGGGAATGGTATAGAAGAATCGAAATGGAATGGAAGGTGTGGAGCTTCGGGAGATTTGTTGGCGGTTTCGGACGAGAATTTTTGCCGGAAAATCGAACGGAAATTCCTTTGGGATGTGATCTTTTTCGGGTCTCTTGTTTTGTGAAGAGGGAGCCTCTATTTATAGCCGAAATTAGAGAATAAAAATGATGAGATTCGGTGGTGGCGGGATGATGATATTCCTTGAGCTGGCTGTCAGAAATTTTGCAAGGGATAACAACACTAGCCGCGCGGCTTGCACGAGGGAGCCGCGCGGCTTGTATGAGAGAGCCGCGCGGCTTGCGCGAAAAAAGGAGAACCGTACGGCCTGAAACAGGAGCCGTACGGCTTGTGAGGCTGAGTTTCCAACTTTCCGAACAAGTTCCAAGGTAGTTTTAAACGTTCCATTCGTCATTGGGCATGCACAGGTATCCAAAATTGGGGTGTCTACACCTAGGAATGGATGACATGCACAAATTGACAAATTTGGTCCAATTTTGTTTTTTTGACATTCAAAGTTTGCAGGTTTTGTGAGTTCGTTGTGTTTAGACTTTAGAGTTCGTACGATGCATTGATTTGCTACTACGTTTACAAGGCCCCATTCAGAGGGAGTAACAGCAAAGTCAGCATCACGTCGCTTGGCCATCATGAATTGAAGGAAATCTGACCTGCTTAAAAGTTGAGCATTCGTACGATGCATTGATTCTCCGGTACTTGCATGAGACGCTCAATCCGATGGGGTGCATAAATAGTCCACCACATTACCTGGACCAATATATTTCACCGAACTCAGTCACAACTTTTTAGGTGGGTTTGTGTACGTTCAAGCTATATGGGCCAAGTGATGTGGTGCAAGCTCAGTAGTTACTCCCCCGATGAATTGGGCCTTGTGTACGTAATGACATATCAATGTATCATACGAACTCCAACAAACCGTATGTTTTAGGACCACAGGTTGGGTTGTTTATGAGATTCTAAAACTGGTCCTGTTGGGTATTCAAAGACAGAAAATGGAACAAAAAGAAAACAAGTTATGTAACGAATATTCAAGGGTAACCAAACGGGGCCTCAATAACGAGATATTTAAATTTTAAACCATAAAAAAGAATTGTACGCATAATTTCGGTCCATGCTTTCTTCTGTACAAAAGCTACATCAAGCAACCTTTTGATTTTATCAAAGATAAGGACCCCCCAAAGGTGGTAGCCCCGGATGTCAAGGCATATATAGCTCACTTTTTCAGATATGACTCGGTTTTGAGTCTCGCCTCTGACATAACTGTCCAAGGCGCAACTCTGGTAATACTTGGTCCAAAGGTGGACTTGGCAATCGGTCTTAGGTGGTGCTGTGGTAACGACATATCATTCCAAATAGTAGTTATGACTCGAACTGGATATTGCACAGTGGATTGGGAGCCTCTTGATCATACCCAAGGGGGTTGCTATCACGGACGGATCAAAGGGGGTATAATTATGTAATATTATGTTATATTTAGCATACACACTTACATATGTCTCAAAAATTAAAATGTAGAGTTAATTTTGTACGTGATTCAAGTTTCGTTGGCTGATTCATTCATAATTATTGGTTTATAAATTGTTTGTTTAGTTGAAGATTTATCTTGTGATTTTCTTTATTTTTAGCCGTCGTGAAGAAATATTTTTTTAAAAGTCATCAATAAAACCATCTCGATCATTCTGAAGGCTTGTCAATGTCAAGGTAAACCATACTCTAAAAGTTTTATCTAAGATTGTGTGATCATTTTTTGATCTTTTTTTTATAAAAAGTATGCGTTATAAATTTTATAAGAATAGTCCATAATGAATATCTTAATTTAACAAGATCATTGACTAAGCAAAAAATTCCACAATTATAATTAGTAAGGTGCCCCCACTAGGTTGCATTCCTAGATCCGTCCCAGGTTGCTACGCTAGTTGCTCCCTCCCGCCCTTTTTAGCAGTTACTACAAAAATGAAAAATCAACCTTCTAATGTAAATGGGTTTCATTATAGTCGAGGACAAGATCAAAAGAAATCTACTTACAAACTGGGTCAGGTTCAAACCAGGCGCCCGTGAGTTGCTTGACCCATCAGTTTGAACGAAAATACAACCATTGAAAGGGGATTATTAGATGGTGATATCCAAGTACATAGATCTAAATTCAGAGTGTCGTTTGTAATTTAATTTCCTGACCACTAACATTACACGTGGCAAAAAACAAATTTCGTCCAGCAATCACCAATGTATTTCTATTTTTTTTTTCTCTTTCTCCCGGCGAGGATGGGCTTTTAAATTGTGAATTCTAGAGAACTATCCACCACGAATTGGAGTAAAACAATTATAGGTTTACACAATGCACGAAAGTTGAAACACCTTCGACGATACTCCAATTAAGGTACGCTCATGGTTCGCTCAATTATAATTGGATAATAAGTGAAGTGACGTTAGAAATTGAATTATAAAATATCAAAGAAACGTTTTATACTATGATTGACTTCGATCATTTTTCTTGTAGTTGAAGTTGATCAAATACTGATCAATATCTGATCAGAGTTGTTTTAGTTAGGCTTCAATAATTACATCGATGAATTAAGTAGTACGAAATGTCCACAAATATAAGTACTACCTCCATCCCTTTTTGTTTGTCTACTTTCACTAACACATCTTGAAAAATTAAACATATCTTTCGGTACGGATCTTTAAAAATATGCAATATGAACCTCATTTAGTTTTATTAATCATAAAACCCAGTATAAATTGAAACGTATAAAATATTTAAACATGATACGAATGCCAAAAATGAAGGAATTATGTGATTAAGGCAGACACGCTTTAAATGTGTGGAGTAAATGCAAATGGTATCAAAATAAGGTGGGATTTCATGTGACACATAAATAACCAGGCAGCTGTTAGAGTTATGCCTATCCATTTAAACATACGGGTGATATAATAAAAAATGGGTCATTCTATTGATAGTTCAATGGACTATCTGGTTGTCAATACGTTGAAAAAATGACGAAATACATATTTACTTTAATCCACATTTACTTCAATACGTTGAAAAAAGTAACTAATGCACCTATAGTCGAGAGCTCTGAGGCACGGTTAGGCGTTGTGCAACTAGATGACCAAAGCCAAGTACAGAGTTCTAAAATCGATAGAGAAACTGCTAGAAAAAATCGCAACCGTGTTATTGGAATGAAATGACCGAGTAGAATACTCTATTCATCTTTGAGGACCCAAGTGTAACTAGTAGCTTTATAGTGGACCCAAGTGTCTTGTCTACTTTTAAGTTTCAACTATCATCAAAGTTTATCATTGCAATTTCAACAAAAATTAATACTAAACATTGGCTTTCTCCAAAAAGAAAAAGTTTTTATCATTGGCTCTTTCCGTTCTCTGCCACATCTAATTCACTTAATCCGAGCGCAGATTTAGGAAAAGTACTTGAAATTTTTAACTTAGGAATGATGAACACATGTAGTTTGAGAAGGGAAATGGTAACGGGTGCAACATTGCACTCGTTAAAGGTATAAAAAGGTACGCTTGTGGGTCTCGTTTGTACTTTAAAGTACAATTTAAAATACACTTTTAAGTTACAATATGCTTGGGCTCTCATCATCAACAAATAGGAGAAGCCAACAATACGCACAAAAACTGATAGTAATGTTCAATTTAAGTTGTGGTGGGTGTGTATAATATAAGTTTTGTACAGCTAGAGAAAATTATTCGGAGGGATTGAAGTAAAAACTTTTCGATATTCGGAGCGATTGAAGTAAAAACTTTTAGCCAACTGTGGCTAACTTACTTGATCAGGGTTCTTGCATTTCACTAGGAGGTCAGGAGTTCGAATTTCTCCGCTTGCGTGCAAGGGCTTTCCTTTCTTTGTTTCTACCCACAGGTTTATTTCCTGTATTGGTTAAGTTGTTGGGCTTAGTTGTCTCCTGGACTCTCACATGTATTGTCCCGGGTTGGTACTTTGTAATTCATATGTGATGTAATTAACCTCTATCCTATCTATTGAAAGGAAAAAAAAAAAAAAAAAAAAAAGGCCAAAACTTTTAAATTTCGAAGGAGACAATATATTAGTGGCATTATGGCAATTTGTTGAAGTTTAGGAAAGGGACGTTAACCCTGCTGAATAGGTAAACAGAAGGATAAGAGTAGCGACTAGTCGGGCTCATTTGATCATTTGGTCTAAATGTATGCCATGTCAATTGCCCTAGTAGTGAACTATGTACATGTCTACGTCGTAACAATTCTAAATTTTCACAAAACCCTTCTCGACATATAATTTCTCATAATCTCCTCTCTTTTTTCGAAACAGCAACGTTAGAAGACACATTCTTGTACATCAAATTGTTCTGGTCGACAGAGATGTTTCTGAATTATAAAATTCTAAAATCAATCCATTGGATTGTCTTTATGGTTTGAAAGTGTATTAGAAGGTGTGAAAAATGTACACAAATATTATGTAAAAGTATATAAGAAAAGTGTATAAGAATATTATGTAAAATACACTTGAGGGTGTGTTTTTTTTTATATCGTTTTTTGGTCTTATTGTCAGCCCAGCAGACTGTTAATAAACAACGTTCTAAATTTGTGATGTTTCAATGTCTTTTTTTTTTTGTCAATTGATAGAATAGAGATTAATTACATCACATATGAAGCACAAAGTACCAACCCGGGACACTACATGTGAGAGTCCACGAGACAACCAAGCCCAACAACTTAACCAATACAAGAAATAAACCCGTTACAGTATAGAAATAAAGAAAGAAACAAAGAAAGGAAAGCCCCTGCACACAAGCGAGGAGATTCGAACTATTAATCTCCTAGTGAGATGCAAGAGCCATGACCAACTGAATTAGCCTCGGTTGGTTGAGATGTTTCAATGTTTTCAAAGTATTTTTTATGTTCGAAATTTAAACTCTTGTGTGGAGAGAGAGAGAGTGTGTGTGTGTCACCTTTCAAGAAACAATGCTTGGAAGTAACACTGCAGAGACAGTTAGATAATTAGTCAAAACATATGCTAATCACTAGACATTGTTGTTGGATTAGGTGGGTACTAAAGTGCTTTTTAATACTATATGTTCATATAGTAATGCTACGCGCACATCATATTTGCGCACACCACAAGCACACCGGCTCATCCGGACCGTCTAAACGCTTTTTGGATGTTCTGGATTTGAAACCGGTCATAAAGCATTTATGACGTCCAAAAAGCGTTTGGACGGTTCGGATGGAGTGGTGTGCAAATAGTGTGCACACATGTGGTGTACGCGTGGATTTTTCCTATGTTCATATGGTAGTAGCAGTACACTGCTGCGTTTATTTATTTTTTTGGAACAGATAGTACACTGTTTCATGGAGAGTTATTTTTTACCATCCGGAATTATCTCTCTGACCTAAACTTCACAGTATACATTAACGGCTGGGGTTGATTAATAGAGCATATTGTAGTACTAGATTGCATATTAAATACACTGGGCCAAATAATTGTTGTGTTAGTTAAAATGTCGGGATCGGTTTTGGCGATTAATTTTTTAGATACCAATTTCTTTATTCACTATTGTATGAATTGACCTGTACGAATTGTCAGCGTAAGCCTCAATCGAACTTGAGATCTTAGGAAAAAGTACAATACTAAATTCTAGGGGGCCTTGTAGTGAGCCGAACTTCGGCTTAATACAGGGTGTGTAGTGAGCTCAGCTCTGCTGTCCGATTGGCGATCGACGGTCTTGATAAATGAGACTTAAATTATATGTAAAATGTTTATTTAAAGTGTAAGATGATCCGGACCGTTGATCGTCGATTGGATGACCGAGCTTAGCTCACTACACCCGTAGTGAGCTCCTCAATACAGGGTTGAGATTGATTAAGCAGGATAATTGTCCTTGTCAAATTTAGTTTGAGTCTCATTAAAATCAAGACTGGTTTATCTATCGAATTCTAATGGTAAATAATTTATGAAAAAAATTAAGTTGAAAAAACCTCAACATGTGTCTAAGCTAATAACATTTGTCATAAAAAATAATTATCCATTCATGATTTACAAGATGATTGTGATTCAATATTTGACATTGGTGATAAATTATTTAATCTGACTTACGAAATAACTAATTTGATTGATTGAAGTAAAATTTGACAAATTTAAGCTCTACTATTAAATCGAATCGATTTTTTGTGCTTAGTAGGATTTAAAGAGGAGTTTTTCAAATGCTAAAAGTGTACACAGATTTCGAGACGCGACATTTGATTCGCATGCAACAATTATTTTTAGTATTTTTAACCCATTTATCACGTTTAGCTAACCCATTTAACACATCTTTGTGAAACTCGTTTAGTACAAAAATTAAAAGGACAAAAAATAATTCCATGGCTTCGATACCATTTCGTTTTTGCTTTACTATGACGAGGCATTACAAAAAGGACCAACCCTTAATTTCAACTTTATGATCATTACAGAATGTTAGCCAACATCTATTCTTTTAGGCCTTGTTCTTGAATGGATTAAATCTAGGGTTGATAAAGGTATTTTTTAAATGATTTTGTGAGATAAAATTTAGTGTTGATAAAATATAGTTTTGTTAAAATCTGTTGAAAATGTTATATTTTGTCAAAACTAGATTTTATGAGATAAAATTTATTCAAGAACAAGGCCTTAGTACGGCTGTCCCTCCGAAGACTTTCCAATCCGACGGCTGCATTTCCGCCGGACTGATCCAACGGCCTGCGCGGCTATCATCCTGATTGACCCATATCTCCCATATGGCGGGAAACATTAGTTAGCCTTAAAATTTGGGAAGCGGCTTCTCTCAAGTTAGGTAGTAGATTGCCGCGAGCCAATTCTCATTGGGCTTGTTCGGTTCGGGTCTCAAGGCCAAGTTTTTAAATTATTACTTAATTATTATCCTTATTTCTTTCTCATCATTACTTCTATTTTTAATTATTATTCTCATTTATTTCTATATCTCTTTCTAATTATTACCCCTAATTTTCAATTATTACTTTCATTTCTCTCTATACTCAAAACTCAAAATCCAAACCGAACAAAGTGATTCTTTCTAACATTTATTTCGATGCTCAGGCTCATTCATGTGGTAGAGTTTGTTGAATAGAATAATTGCTCGAGATGGTAGGTTAAATACTGCTTATTATCTGATCGGAGCACATGAGCTAAATCCGATATGAACTCTCCATATAACCATCCCGCAAAATCCAAAACTTATTTTATAAACCATTTAAATGTTTGATCTCGATATTTTACTTTAAATATCGATAAGAACTAGAATAAATCACGCCACGTATACAAAATTACAGAACAATAGGAAACTTTTTATGTTTGTTAATATCCAATCAACATTTTATATCTATAAAAATTGTGATCATCGAAGATTGACAGACCCACTTACAGTGCATTCTCCAAATGATATTAATCATCCATATAAATGATATTTGAACATATGACTACCAATATCTAATTAATTTGTTTTTTACAAGAATTATCTACTCAATATCCCGATAGATTATACAATTATAGAGGGCACACAATTTATGTTACTATGGAGATTTAGAGCTGGTTTGGCTAAAAAGTTAAAACTAGATTATTTGTTTTTTTAGGTACAAAAAACCACCCTCCTTTGGATTAAACGTACCCTCAAGTAAACCGGATTATACACGCGACGTGTCAAATGGATACTAATTCTAGCTAAAAGTTGTGAACTGCAATTTTACGATTTTGCCCTTGTTCATTTCAAATGGGTTTTTCCGTTTGTTATTGTAGTGGGCATTTCGGTACTTTTGTAAGTCTCCCACCATTCTCCCCATGTGGGAGAATCCATAAACCACCTATTTAAACCAAATTTAAACCAAAGCAGGTTATTGGATTATTGTGGAAAAAACCAAAAAACCAATAAACAGCAAACCACCCCTTAGGGCCTTTTTGGGCGCCTAGTTTTCGCGTTTTCCCATTTTCGTTTTCAACTTCAGCCTGTTTGGGCGCCAGGTTCTGAGAACAAGTTCTAGAAAACTCATTCTTCAATTTCGACTTTCGGAGCAAAAACCCAGAATCAACTCTGAGGTTCCTTTTCCCATTCTCGTTTTGCATTCTCGTTTTTGGATTTTTCCGTGACCCTGCCATATACCCCCTTTACCCCTTATCCTCTTCCACACTCGAGAACCACATAAACCCACAGAGAATAGAAGGACTCCTTCGATTAGAGAGAGGGAAGGCTCGCTCTTCTTCTTCAGATCTAGCTCGTTCTCACATTCATCCATTGTTGTGTGTGTGTGTGTGTGTGAGAGAGAGAGAGAGAGAGAGAGAGAGAGAGAGAGCACCTGTGAAGATCGGAGTAAGGGAATGAGATCCAATTTTGCCTGCGATTTGAAGAGAGCACCTGTGAAAACCAGAGAGAGAACACCGGCGGTAGGTCTACGGTAGCAGACGAACAAAGAGAGAAGAAGGAGATCCAGTTTTGACTGGGTCTAAGGATAGAAACTGAGTAAAGAAAATGGGTATAATTGGTACCGAACTGGGAGTATGTCGTTTTATATTACTGTATTAGGATGGGTACCAAAGCCCAAAACTTGTTATTAAAAAATGGGTGAAGAAAATGAGTTTCTTCCAAAAAAGAAAAAATTGTAAACTTGCTCTTGTTTTTATTATGTATAATATGTTTATGTATGTTTTTATAAATTATGTAATGTTTGTAACTATGTTTTTTGTGGACCAATTTTTTTTTATTTTTTTCGCAATTACTTCTATTTTCCGTAATTCTTGTTACGGGAGAACATCAATTTGTGTAAAAAAAAAAAAAAAAGAGCATCTAATAATATTTTCCAAAAAAAAAAAAGGCTCAAAATTGGACGGGTCCTTTAACAAAAATATTCCCAATATTTTTGTAAATAAAATAAAAAAATCAAATATTCATTTCACCAATAATTTTGATCAGATGCATATTTGATATTTCCCAATTTGATAGAAAATTTCCGGTAATTTTTCCAATGACAAGTTACTGTTGGCCTAGTTTTAACAAACAAGGGTAAATTGGTAAAAACTAATACATAACTCATTTTCATTATTTTTTCTCCCAAACACTACTACTTTTGCAAAATGCATTCTACACATTTCTCTCAAACACTCTTCTCAGATTCAAAACTCATTCTGGTCATAATCCAAAAAGTCAAAAAATCAAAAATGAAAAGTTGAAAAGTTGGCTTCTAAACACCCTCTTAGTAACTTTTGATACCATTTCATTTTTGCTTTATTATGACAAGGCATTACAGAAAGTCAAAAAGGACATCCCTTAATTTCAACTTTATGATCATTACAGAATGTTAGCCAACATATGCTCTTTTTAGTAAGTACGACTGTCCTCACTCCGAAGACTTTCCAATCCGACGGCTGCATTCCCGCCGGATTGATCCACCGGCCTGCGTGGCTGTCATCAATGATTGACCCATATATGGCGGGAAACATTAGTTAGCCTTCAATTAATGAGAAGAGGCTTCTCTCAAGTTTGGTAATAGACTTGCTCGTGAGCTAGTTCTCATGTTTATTTTGATACTCAGACGCGTTCATGTTGTAGAGTCCGTTGGATAAAATAATTGCTTGAGATATCATATAATTGAATACCTATCATTATCGAATCGCAGCACAAGAGCGAAATCTGACGTGAGCTCTCCATATAAATCATCCCGCGAAATCCAAAACTCATGATCAACTCCCTTTCATAAACCATTTAGATGGTTGATCTCGTTGATATTTTACTTTAACCATCGATAAGTACTTGAATAAATCGCGCTATGTATACAAAATTGCCAAAAATAGAAAACCTTTTTATGTCTATTGAGATCCAATCAACATTTTATATCTTTAAAAAAAAAAACATGCAAATATGATGACTCAAGTTTCAAAGCTTAGCTCAAAAGTGATAAATTTGGGAGGTTAGAAGATGCCCCATTTGTCCCGTTTTGCTTGTCTATTATTCCTTTTATCTCTTTTGTATTTATTGCTTATATCTTTTGATATGAATCTAAAAAAACATGCAATAGGGATATTATTTGATAGATTTCAATTTATTCTATAATAAGAAATTCTTGAAATTATAAAAAAAAAAATTGAAAAATATAGACAATAAATACAAAAGAGACAAAAAATAATGAACAAGCGAAATGAGACTGAGGGAGTATGAAGGTACAAGGGCAGCTCCAAGGAAGCGGAGTGTCCACGAAAAAATCCAGACCGTCGATTGTTGAGATGGACGGCTCAGATGCGCTCACCAACATGAAAAAAATTCGGACCATTGATTGCCGAGATGGACAACTCAGATGCGCTCTCCAAAGGCTCTCACTGGCACCCTCGGGTCCAAGCCCCAAGCATGGAAGTTCTATCGACTCCATCAAATTTTGAGATAGACTAGATATTTTGTTCACTTGGGGTTGCAGAACCACTCATTGAATTACGAATGACGCGGTCCATCTAAACCCATTGAATATATAAACAAAAGTCCGTAAAACGAGAAATATAGGTTACTCTATACTTGTTCAGTGTATGATTTGAATTAATTTTGCCGAAACTCAGTACTCTTTTCATTCTAAAAAATAAAGTTTCCCCTATAAATAGTAATGTTGACCATGGTAGATAAATACTAGTAGTATAATGGGTCTGGGAGCAGTGGATAATTTTGTTTTGGGTGAGGGAGACAGGTGTGGGGAGGCTGGGTAAGTGACCCATGTCGGATAAGACAAAACCGACGGCAGACAGAACCGTAGGAGCATCCTCCCTTCTTCACGTGTCCCCATTTTCTGAATTTCTGGTTACCGTTATCACGTTACGGTTCCCTCCGTTACTTTTCTTTTTCTGATTCCCGGTTCTGCCCCTCCTTTTCCATTTTTCGATCCAATTCAACGGCTCGTTTGACGGGAATGGCGATTAAATAAGGGGATTTGCTTGGTTGTTGAAATGGATGGATGAGAATGAGAGGATAAAGGAATAATGTGAGAGTTTATTTATGAGGCATTGTTCTTGAATGAATTTTATGAGATAAAATGTAGTTTTGTTTAGAGGTGTGATAAAATTACATTGTTTTCCTATTGGATTAATTAGGGTTGATAAAGGTATTTTGTAAATGATTTTGTGAGATAAAATCTAGTGTTGATAAAATCTAATTTTGCTAAAATCTATTGAGAATGTTAGATTTTATCAAAACTTAATTTTATGAGATAAAATCCATTCAAGAACAAGAGTGAGTTCTCCAATGGATTTTGATAAAATCTAGCCCTTGATTTTATCAAATTTTCGGTAAAATTTACTGGAGAACTCACCCCAAGTTTACTATTTCTCCTAAAAGTGTTAAAATTCCTAAAAGGATAACACATTGTTTGGTTTGGGTCTCAAGACCCAAATTAAAATTTTTTACCTCTATTTTCCTCCAATCATTATCCTTATTTTCGATCATTACCACATATTTTCAATAATTTCTCTCTCCATCTCTCTTCAATCATTATCCCTATTTCTCTCTCTATCTCTCTACAATGCCTTAAGTGCTAAAAGTAATTAACGTATTGCGAGGAGATGACCTATCTCGAAATCTGTGTTCAGCTCTTTTAGGAGTTTTAACATTTTTAGAAAAATGAAAAACTGAATTTCTCATTGCAATGAGAATACAAAAGGGGTTTTGAGAGTTGATAATGCCAAAACCAATTTTGTTTGTGCCAAAAATATTTTTGTTTCTGTCTAAATTGTAGTGCTTAAAAACCTTGTATCATGTGTAAGGTACAAGTCTTTTATGCACTGCAGTTTTGACACAAACAAAAATGATTTTGACACTAGCACCACCCGAGCACTTCAATAATTTTGAGCTTATCCCGAGGGTATGATGGTTAATTTTATAAAAAGTATAGCAGTTGTCTTAAGGCTTGCTTCATAAATTGTCTTTTTTTTACTAAAACTATCTATTACTGTCTTTTTGAGTACTATGAGAGAATGATTTGTCTCGTAGAGTGTGAAAAAACAGTAATAGACAATTTGAAAAAAAAAATTGGAACAACCCCTTAGATTATCTCAACTGGATAAGTAGTTCGAGTGCAAAAGGAAAACCAAACACGGGATAAGAATGAGCCTAGATTAGATTAGTTTATCCCTCAAAGACTCTTATCTCCCTCCCTTCTCCACCCGCCAAAAAACTTAAAAGACCACATTTACGACCCGTTTGGAGGGCGTATTGCACCACAAAAAAAAATTGGTCTTTCAGTGACAACAATTTTGTCACTAGGTTGTCATTAAAAGTGTGTTTTTAAAAATATTCAGTGACAACATTTTAGTGAGTTGTCACTAATCCTATAATTAGTGACAGCTTAGTACAAAAAGCTGTCACTAAATACTTTTGGGAACACACTTTTAGTGACACATTGTTGTCACAAAGTTGTCATTAAAACTCAATTTTTTTGTAGTGTTGGTTTTGGAGGGATTAAATAGTAAGGGGGGATAAAATAGTCGGGGTATTAACTAAGAATGGTGAACCCACATTGGTGTAACAGTTAAGAATGGGAATTAAACAGCCCATGATTTGGATGATGGATAGAAAAGAGGGGATAAGGAGGATGGATGATGTAAAATCATGTCAAAAGACTTTATTGCCCTTAGTATTGCATATATGAGCTTATGTATTTATATAATTATGTAAATACCAAAATTAATTATTTTGTTATAAATTATATAAAGTAATTCATTTCAATATTCTTTTATGGTATAAATTAAGAATCATCTCTTCATCAATTTTTAGAATTAAAAATAAAAAAATATCTTGTAATTTTTTATAAATCATATAAAGTTTTTTTTTTTTATAACTCATGTTTGTATAAACCCAACGTTAAAGTCAGTGAGTGACTAATTTTTTATGCTTTTCATTTACTTTTGTAACCCAACGTTATAAATCATATTAAGTGATTTTGCTTTGCTTTTCTATTATTTCTTGTGTCGAATTAAAGACCTCTAGTAGCAGTTTAATTTGTTGCAAAAATAAATAAAAAAATATATGTGCGGAAGTACTTTATCTTTTTATCCAAAAGATATTGCAAAGCAACTCACAAGCCAATAAGTGACCGATGAAAAATTCTAAAGTGTGAAATTTTTAATTTTTTTGTATCGAATTAAAGATCTATATTAATCGTTTAATTTGGTGCAAAAAAAAAATGCACGGAAGTACTTTATTTTTTTATCCGAAGAAATTGCATGGGGGGTAGGGGGTAAATGGGTGGGTATATCTTCCGACTAAATACCCTCCCCATGCTTTTAGGCCGCGGCTATTTTGTGCTGGTGCGTTTTTTGTTCCCAAACCATGGGCTAAACATCACATCATCCCCTTATCCCGTTTGATTGCCTCATCCCTCTTCGTAATACTTCATCCAAACGAGCCCTTAAATACTCAAATTCAAAAAATGTAAACAAATAAGTGTTCTTTACGATGTGTTTTCTTCTTGTCCTTTTTGTTTGTTAATTTCAAAGATGTAAACAAATAAAGTGTTCTTACATTGTGTCTCTTCTTTTTGTCCTTTTTGTTTGTTTTTTCAAAAATTTTAATCCGAAAGGAAGTTATTTTATAAGCATTCAAGAGGAAGTTATTTTAGAATAATGAAATTTCATGTTTGATATTGGGGTTTACGAAATGTACACTTTCTTTTTCTTACACGTAAAAAAAATAATGAAAATTTTATCGACCTTCTAAAACTTCGTCTCGTTTTGAACATAATTCAAAAAAGATAGGCTTCAAATCATACTCAAATACTATATAAAAAAAAACTAAAGGTTAAATATCAAACCAATCAATTTGATATCCACAATTACAATGAATTATCTAAAATTTAAGATTTATAGAACAATGAATAACAGAAGTAATTGAGCAAAGAGATTGGAATCATTGTCCTAATAATCATATGTTCTAGCCAATGATTCTCAATTGGAAACATGCATGATCTTTTCGCAGACATTAATGTACTATTAAAAAGGTTGTACAGAGAATGCAAAAAGAGTACAATTCGAAAATGGGACAATTACAAACACCCATAAAGAAAACTACTCAATCCATCCCATTTTGTTGGGTCTTTATTGGAAAACCATCTATTTAAGTGGATGTAATTGCATTATACTTTTGTTAATTTCTAATTTTTTCTCTTGATAAAATGTTTTTTGAAATCCTAAATTTTTATGGTAAGAGAAAAGAAGGGGTAAAGTGGGAATAATATATTTCTTTCTTGGAAACGAATCAAAATAGACAATTTTAATGAGACATTCAAAAATAAAATATTAGACCATCTTTCCCGGACGGAGAGAGTATCCAAGAAGATAACAAGGAAAATGTCAACAATATCTCCCGATTTGTGACAATAATCCACATTTGAGTTAATAAGTAGGGCAGTGCATGGATTTGGATTATGGGTCAAGATGATTCCAAGTATTTTGTTAATGTACATGTTTCACAACATGTTGAAAATAAGGAGGCATATGTTTGATTTAATGAAGTTGTTAGTCCAATTCAGAATAATTAATTATAAAATTGAAATATTTAGATGGCTGGAGGATAATCGAATTAGGCCTTAATAATTTGGTGCATAATCAAAGTTTAACGAAACCGATCCGTAGACACACATTTTGCAGGGTGTACCATATGCACCTATTGTATGGTCCAGATTGTGTCACCTCATTGGCAATTGTAACATTTTTTAGTGTTTGTAACTTTGCAGCAATATAATTCGTAACATTTTGGTATGTTTTGTAACTTTTATAAAAAAAAAAAAACGTAACTTTTATAAGGATGCGTATGATACCCCAAATAAGAGGTGTGTATTGTACTTTTTTTTCATGTATATACAGATATATATATATATATATATACACACACACATGGGGGAGAGAGGAATGAGATTCGATTTCGGGATGCAGTATGAAACATCCAAGAGCTCGACTGCATGAGCTAGCCATGACTTGCGCAGATTTTCCTAGGGGTGGGCGTCTTGTTGTGTTGTGTCGTGTCAAGCCGTGTTCGTGTCAAATTAGGTTTGTGTAAAAAATGACCTGCTTAATTAATCGTGTCGAAAAGAACCCTAACCCGACCTGCTAATAATCGTGTCGTGCTCAAGTTAACCCGATTAACATTTTTTTTTTTTTTTGCACGGTGATTTTTTTTATTAATCCACAATGACCATTACAATAGATTAGAGGGACTAGATATCAAAGAGAGTAATTATAACCAGCCAAAATGATGTGTAGGCTTAGAACCCCGGCCACCGTAACAAAACCTTACGAATTTGATAACATGGAGAGAATAACTTGTATATCTAAGGATAAACTTCAGCTGCATCAGGATTGAGCTTGAAAACTTTCATGCACAACTTCAGAGCATGAAAACGTACATGTTAATTCGTGTCATTTTTGGGTCGGGTTCGGGTTACCATGTCGACGCGATTAGACGAACAAATTAATTCGTGTCATTTTCGGGTTATGTGGGTTCAACCCGAACACGACCTGTTTACTAATCGTGTTTTTGGGTCGTGTCATATACGTGTTTCGTGTCAGAAATCTCAACACTAACCCATTAATTTTGTGTCGTGTTGTTGTATCGTGTCATAAATTTTCCGGAAAACATATGACCGACCCATATGTCCAGAAAATGTACCGAGCATGTTCGGGGACCCACTTATGGGTCCCACGCCAGTGATCCGAATTGTTCATTATTCTGAAAACATTTTTCTGAGGGACCCCACAAAATTTCAGGATTTCTAACCAAAGTTCACCGTTTCAAAATGTTTTAAGAAGAATGAACAGTTCGGATCACTCTTGTGGGACCCAAAAGTGGATCTCCAGACATACTCGGTACATTTTTTGGACACTTCTGTCTCTACCCATAGCAACGTCCTAAATTCCCACCCCTAGATTTTCCCACCATATTACTCCCTCCGTCCCGCAAAGTTTGTCACTTTCACTATTCCAGCCCTATTAAAAAACTGATTATTTCTTTTAATCTGTAATGTTTTATATAAGCAATATGGATCTCGTTTGATAGATTTCAATTAGATCTTTTGAACAAAGTTTTGAAAATCACATAAAACATTATGAATTGAAAGATATAGGCAATTTAAAAATGGCACGCACTCCCGAAAGTGTCAAACTTTGCGGGACGGAGGGAGTATTATCCTAAGAAAATCATAAATCAATTGATTACGAGAGTGCTACTAATAATCAGTTGCTTTGGCAACAAGCAAGGGCGATTCGGTCATTCACCACCTTCCACTAACGCCACTCACCACCACTTCCTTGACCCAAACCGCTAGTTGTATTGCATCATGCCCGCAACGCAAGCGCATGATTTGCGACCCCTCAGAGACGCGTGTCAATCTCCCATTCGTCCAACCGCCTTCGTCGGGATTCAGAACAACAATCAATAATATAGTACAACGGGAAAAAGAAGGAAAAGAAAACCACAGTAGTAGTCATCAGTCTCATCTCTCTCCACTCTCTCTCTCTACAAACTGTGTTTCTTCTCCCTCCCAAATTCCAAAATTACTCCCCATTTCCCCACTAAAAAAACCCACAAAAACCCCACATTCGGATTCAGCAATGGGTGATCTTCTGGTTCAGTTCAATTTCGATTGATAATGACCGAGTTTTCACTTTATTGGACTCACTGAGTTGGGGAAAAAAACTGGAATTGAGATTAAGTTGGAAATGCTTGAAGCAGCGGTGGAGAGTTCGGTTGTGGTGAATGGCGGATACTCTTCTTCCCAGTTGCAGCAGCAGCAGAGCTGCGGTGGCGATAGCAGTGAAGAGGAGCTCTCTGTTCTGCCACGTCACACTAAGGTCGTTGTCACTGGTAACAATCGGACTAAGTCGGTGCTGGTTGGGCTACAAGGTGTGGTGAAGAAAGCTGTTGGGCTTGGAGGGTGGCATTGGCTGGTAATTTCCTTATCGATTTTGGGGTTTTCTTTTGGATAGGATTACTGGGTTTTGGGTTTCCGTTTTTGGGGTGTAATGTGGTTTTACTTTAGGGTTTTTGAAGATTTTGATTGCCATTGGCTGGTAATCTCCTTATCAATTTTGGGTTTTTTGAGATAGAATTACTGGGTTTTTTCCTGGGTTTCATTTTGTGGGTGTAATGTGGTTTGAATTTTAGGGTTTTGAAGATTTTGATTGGTTGTGTTTCCCGCAATGATTATGTCAATTTTGGGTTTTTTTTCCACCTGAATTACTGGATTTTTGGGCCATAATGTGGTTTTGAATTTAGGGTTTCGAAGATTTGGATTGGTACGGGGCCATTTCAGCTTCTCTGACTCTATTGTTCATTGATTATTGATTGACTTTCTAATGTAATTGTGATTTACAATGTTAATTTTGACTCTTTGTTTTTAATTCTGCATGAATTCTAATCGTTTTGGGGGCTTTTCAAGTACTATTTTTGAATTATGAAAATTGGGTTTTCTTGCATGTCACTTTTTATTAGTGGATCTGGGGGTTTACTAAGATTTTTCAATTTGTAGGACCGTCAACTGCAATTTTAACTCCACTTTGTAATCCAAATCGCTATATTTTGGGTTTCCTTCTTCTTTTAGCTATTCCATTCTCGGATTAATTTCAGTTTTTTTTTTTCTCCCCACTTTTTGGATTCTGTATATTCAGTGCAATAGTCTCACTGTTTTTCACGTGACCCGTTTCTGATAATACTTTGTTGCTTAATCATTTTTTTAAATAAGAACATAAGTATTTGCTTCTTAATTTTTTTTAGTCATTTCTGGATTATTGAGTCTTTCTATGTAGGTTGGTTGCGTGATTTTGATTCTTTTGGGATCTTGTTCAGATTAATGTTTTGTACAATTGGCTAAATTTGATTTGGTCCCCCCTTGATCTTTAAAACATCAATTTCATTGTGTTTAATGTTTATAGTATCAATGTTCCATCCAACGGTGGTTGCTATAAAGCTACATTTTCATTTTAAAAAGTGACCCAAGTGAAAATTCCTTTGCACAAATGGTGGAGTTTGTACAGTTCTAACTCAATATCCAATAATCTTATTTTTTATTCAAACTTTGCGCGTTTCATCCATGCAACGCCAATGCTCTGGATGCTGAATGAAAGAAGCATGGTAATGTGCACATAAATCAAAATGATTTTTGGGTCTGCCCTCTCTGATGCCTTTTAGCTGTGATTTGAGGGCATGATTCTGCAGCAAACGTGACGGTATAGGGGGACCACTGTTTCAGTGGTATTCTATGAGCAGCCACTTTGTGCATTTATTGCCAAAGGTTAGGTCTGTCTCTAATCCATCTGTTTCAGTGGTATTCTGGGAGCAGCCACTTTGTGCATTTATTGCCAAAGGTTAGGTCTGTCTCCTATCCATCCCCCGCCCATACCCCCAATTATTGGGGACTAAATGAGTTATGTTATTGTTGTTGTTGTTGTTGTAAACTTTGCGCGTTTCAGGATAAAATAGATTTGGATTAGATTTAGATTTACTGGTGTAGATACTTACTCAATCATTGTAGTTTCTGATTCATTTTGTTTAATGCGATTGTATTTTTGAGATTCCGAGTGTTTCTTGATACGGGTTTTTTTCCTCATAAATTTGGCCTGAAGTCGTTAGAGTGTTGTAGCGGCTGATAAGCCGTTAGAGAAAATAATTGATAGGAATTGGTTCGGATACAATTGGAAATTCAGATACAATTGGAAATCTCTGCTTAATATGGTGAATGTCTTCAGAATTAGTACCTGATGCTGATGCTATTTTTAACTCGGGGTATTGGCATTTGTTTCTGGGATCGGTTTTGATTTTCCTTGTCTATCTAAAATGTAGGTCCTCACAAATGGTATTGAGGTAAAGCTACAAAGGAATGCCCTTAGTGTGATTGAACCTCCTACTGGTAATGAGGAAGATGACGATCTCGAATTTGAAAACGATCCATGGAACGGTACCGATTTGGGTGAGTTTGGATAATGAATATTGCATCTTCATTATGTTCTCTTCACCAATTCCTAGAGTTTACGGTTGAAAACTCCATCATTCAAAGTTTTAAATTGCGTTTTGACGAACTCTTGATACCATCAATATCTAAACCCATTTCCATCTGAGGATCTTTTAATATGTGGATCCAATAATATGAATGTCCAGCAAGAAGAGATGTTGGAAGTGTCAATTGGACCATTTTGATAGTGGGTTTTGTACAATCTTTTGCAGAGAAAAGTTGTTGAGGTTGTTACATTGGATCCATTTTCCTTTTCCTTATCTGCTGCTCTTCTTCTTTCACTTTTTACTATTGCTGCAAACTCTGTTATTGCGCGCCTTTATTCTAATTTCTATTCGGTCCCACCACCCAATATAATTGTGCTCTATAATTTTCCAGCATCCGATGACACGCAAAAATCTCATAGGTCAAGGCATCGCACACACAAATCTTCTGGTTCGTCCCACAAGACTATGAGCAGGTCCCTCTCTTGTGACTCGCAATCAAAAGGATCCGTTACTACTCCTCGGGGGTCCACGGTAAACAGCCTTTACACATGATTTTGCCCCCCCTTTGTATTCATGCTATTTGCTTGGTTGCTTTTTTGACTTCTTCATGAAAATATTGCTAGTATGGGTGCTTGTATTTTAGACTTATTTTATCTTTAGTGGTCAACTTTTTGGGGGTTATGATTGTTTATCGGCTTATTTTCCACTCTACTGGATTTTTATTCAATTTTTGTCCTTATTTTTTTGCCTGTCCCGATAGACGAGTTGTTAAATTACGAATTTGACCCTCAAATATAAAAGGAGATGATAACAAGCTGGAAATGCTGAAAACTGAGACATCTCGAATATAGGTTATGTGGCTGACGTGCAATTTTTGTACTGAAAATATATGTGATACAGAGGGTTGATTTAAGTAAGCTGGAGATGGCAGCATTGTGGAGATATTGGCGACACTTCAATCTGGTGAGTTTAAGGGGACCTGTAATGCCCTGTGGAGTGGCTGCATCACCTTCAATGTATTTATTTTTGTTTTTTGTTTTCTCATCTTGGACAAAATTGTGATAAATATTTTTTAGGTGGATGCCATTCCTAACCCATCTAAAGAACAACTAGTCGATGTTGTCCAGAGGCATTTCATGTCACAGGTACTTGCCACGTTGCTTGTTTATTGTCTTTTCTTACCCAATATCGAATAAGTGAAAGGGTGTCTAGATGTAGAATGTCGATAAGAAGTTCGGAACCATAAATCCATAGTCTTTTTACGAATAATTGTACGTAGTAGTTAACTTCTTTTCCAGGCCCTTTTTGGTGAAACCTCCAAAATAGGCACATAAGCAGCAACCATAAAAGCAAAGTGAGAAGCAAATTTGCTAGCCAAGCAATTTTGCTTCTTCCTTGCTTTGCGCTATTTATTAGCAATGCTAGCTGGCCAAACGAACCATGAATCAATTTTATAAACTTAAAAAAATACTTTGTTGTTAGCAAGTAGAGCTTGTCTTTATCGAAGTAGAAGTAGTCTTTGGCGAAGAAGACAATCTCTTGTATGCACGTGTGTTCCTTAGAATTATCATATGATTTACATCTCAACTTTGTGTTAATCAACGATTATTTGACTTGAACGTCAAGTGAAAGATTACCTGAAATTCTCTCTTCTGCTGGTGAAGCAACTGGACGAATTGCAGGTCATTGTCGGGTTTGTGAAAGCCGCAAAGAGACTGAAGCCGGTGTGCAAATAACCCTCGAGATCTGAGAAAGTGGTATCGGAAGAGAAATCTTGAATTTCTTTGTTGACGCGCTAACAAAATGCTAGTACCTAAAATGCCCCCCAAAACCTCTGCAGTGATAATTGTAATATATGTTTATCCCGGGCTTGTTTGTGTCTTTTGTTGTGGCTAGTAGGTTGCATTTAGTAGTACTTTTTAAGTTATAGAGAGGTTCTTACTTCTTGGTAAGTAGCTGTAGTTATGTAGATATGATGTAAAACTGGTGAGGACAACTCTGACTTTCTAAGCTTGGTTGAATGTATTGCTGCAATTGGGGGAAGTTGGGTTTCTTCTCTCAAAATGTATAGCCTCATTATGCTTGTTGCCATGAGGGAGTGTTGAGTGCTGAATGCTTTTACAGTATCTTCTCCTTTTTTTTTTTTTTTTGCAAAAATGATACTTACACAAACTTTGTGCTACAACCCATCACAACCTCACTCACATGGGGTGTGGGCCCCACCTGCGGGCTCCCACACTCCATGTGAGTGAGGTTGTGGTGGATTGTGGCACAAGGTTTCTGGGTGTTGCGTCATTTTGTGGTGTTTGTTTTGCCATCTGTGTTTTTTTTGTTATATTTTCTTATGGTTAATATTATGCCATTGAGTGATCAGCGCCCCAGACAAATGTGGGATAAGATTTCCTCCTCGCATGGGTCTTCCATGTTCGAATCTCTCCCAAGCCATTGCTACTTGTGTGGATTTGCGTAGGGCCTTTGGCCAAGTAGCCGCCTAGGTGTTGCTGTGGTGATGGTCTGTCCTCTTCGAACAGTAGCTATGGCTCAACCGGACATTCTACAGAGGATTGGAAACCCCAATGGTCATGCCCATGGAAGGTTGCTACGCAAGTCGCCCCTTCTCATCCTTTTGCCTTTCAAAAAAAAAAGACTTACATTATTCATGTTAAAAATTAAGTTAGACGATTTTAATTTTTCAACAATATATGTGTCTCGTGGTCTATAAATGAGCGATTTGACTCGATAAATGAAACTGTTTTGAGTGAATATTGGCAGTAACTAAAAATCATAACTAAATTAGGAAAACACACATAAAAAGAAAACCTGGAGAACATGATAACAGAATAATTTCTAGCAGTATTTTCTAATAGAAATCTTGATGAATTCTCTGTTTCGTTAAATTAAACCTTGATGAAAATTTATGTTTCGGTGCATGAAGGAATGAAGGATTATCAAACAGAAGGACGTTTTGAATTGTTGTGACCAAAATCCTGTGAGCCATAAGGGTGTTTTGAATTTTCAGCAATGCCTAAATACACAAAAAACTTATCCAGAAAAGTATCCAGAATTTAAAATCAGTGGTTCAGATTCACTTGAGAGTAGATTTAAGCCACTAATTTCGAATTCTAGATATTTTTTTGGATACTTAGAATTTTCTTTGAACAATTTTTAGGCAGAGAAACAATGGCTACAACATGCCTAGGGATAGGAAGGGATAAGAATGGCCCTACTTTGGCAAATTCCTCAGCATACTTGATTGGAAATTGTACTTGCATGCAAATAATGCAGTAGTAGTAGTAGTAGTTTTCCATCCAAATTTACGTGGCGGGCAACATCAAAATTTCGCTTTTACCCTACTAAAAGAAAGATAATTTTGGTAGCTTAGGGGTTGTTCCGATTCCTGACCGACTTAAGTCAATGTATTGTAAGAGAATAGCCTCTCTCGTAAAACGTAATAAGTCAAATTGAGTTTAATCCCAAAGCATTATATGCTAAAAGAAGTTACTGTAATGGCAAATAAATACTAGGTTCGAGTAAAAAAAAAGTAAATAATTTTTTTTATTCCTCTTTCTATAATTTGGATTGGTTTTTGTCGTCATCCATGTGAATAATGATATGATCGCACATAAAAACAATAAAAGATTGCGAATAAAATCAAGACGAATGTTAGATTTACCACACTAAAAAATCTCATGCCTTGTTTCACTTACACGGTTTTTTATTTTTTGAGTTCTCTAATTGATGCATGTGAAGAGATGATCTATCTCGAAAATCGTGAGAAGTTAAAAACGATAGTAGTAGTCAGTGGAGCAAGGCCGAGATCGTTTATTCCTCTTGCAAAAGATTACAATAAAAGGAAAAATTTGAGGAGTCTATAATTTTATCTTGTTTGATTAGAATGTCAATCAATGTGGCTTGCTTTTTAAGAAAAAAGATAGTGTTAGTAATACAAATGGGAAATTCGTACATATATCCATCAATAAACCCTTTTCTTCATTTTTTGTCAAAAGTCTCTCGCTTTCACCATTTTTCTATGCTTTCAAACCAAACTCGTTTTGAGTAAAGAAAACTAGAAAAGGACATGTTTAGACATCCCACTAGAGATCTTATCCAACAACTGGTTGGCATTTCTTTTTTTTCTTTTTGGTAATTCGGAATATAATTGGCATTTCTTCAGCTATATAAATACATTACTTACTATGTATGCCTATAGTGGTAGAGTCAGGAGTCGAAGTTGGAGGGAGCCGAATAATAAAAGAAATCTTCGTTCATTGATTTTTTTCAAAACTAAACCAGTTATTCGAGTTTTTACGGGACGGTTTTAATAAATGAAAAAAATTAATCTCGTGTATTGTTCTTATCATATCATTTGACGAACGCATTATTATTATTGCACGGTATATATCATTCACCATAATTTAGTGTCTCAAAATGAAAATTGTTCTAACTTTTAAATAAATGTTTTGAATTTTTTGAGTTGTGACGAATCGAATTATGAAAAATTTTGAGGATAGAAAAGCATCTTTTATGAAGTTCCCGCCATAACGATAACAAAAACAAATACTCCCAGGAAGAAAAAAGGCATCTTTTATGAGGTTCCCGCCATAACGATTATGGTGCCACAAATTTGAATCGAGGGTCCTACACACGAGCAATTTTTAGTGCCGAGCGCCCGCGCACATAATTTAGGCTGTCCATTTCGGTTTTGGATGGTTATAATTATGGAGAGAGAAATGCGAGAGAGAAAGGGGAGAGAGAGAGCTTCGATCTGGACCGTCCAATACACTCTTGGATGGTTCGGATTCAATGTTCAGATACCACGTAGGCTTGTACCACGTCTCAGATTAGCTCGTCTAATAAATAAAATGAGTTATACACACTTTAGAAACTCGCGAAAATTCAAACTAATTTTGACGCAATCAATTGCTCGATTCGTTCGCATTATTTATCAATCCTACCATACTTAACTCGACAAAAAATATAACTTCATGAGGATAGAAAAGCATCTTATGGAGCCCCAAGGGTTGGTTTGGTTAGTTGAGGCTTTGCTCCACGCATAATTAATCAGAGTTTGGTTCGTGTGGTCAGGCCGCAAAAAAATAAATTTATCCTAATTTTGGTGTGAATGATATGCTTTTAGGGGGTGTTCCACTAACCTAATTTTTTGAAAAAAATTGATTTTTCACGGTTTTTTACGTGATGTGTTGTGAGAGAATGACCTATCTCAGTGTTTGAAAAAAAAACAGTTTTTTGTTAGTGGAACACCCCCTTAATCATGCGCGTAAATTGACCCGAACACTCAATCTAACTTCATGAGGATAGAAAAGCTTATGGAGCCCCGAGGGTTGGTTTGGTTAGTTGAGGCTTTGCTCCACGCATAATTAATCAGGGTTTGGTTTGTGGGGTTAGGCCGCGAAAAATAAATTTATTCTAATTTTGGTGTGAATGACCTGCTTTTAACCAACCATATGCGTAAATTGACCCGAACACTCAGTCTACGCGTGTTCCCGCCAAAATGATAGGGTGCCACAAATTTAATCGAGCCTCTAATACACACACCAAAAATAGTCAAACTTGATCAATTTTAAAATATGATTCAAATCTGGAAAAGTGACAATTTCGCACAACTATTCTGGTGGATGTTTTGGTTTCCCGCCAAAACTAAAGAGAGAAAAATAACCAATCACGCCAGAAAAGTCAAGTTGTTGGGTTGGTGCGTTTTCGTTATCTAAACATTTACTATGAGTGGTCCCTCTCCTTTTTCAATAATTCCAGGCACATAAAGGTCCGAAAAGACAACGATCCCGATACCAATTTATTTGGACTCGTCTGATGCACGTAGGTTTCGTAATCGTGCTTTGAGTCGAGAGTTACGTGCATTGGCTAACTCAGATATATTTGTGTTTGAATTTTTATTTGGTTCGGGTCCTTAACATCCAAATCAATAACCGGAGAATTTAATCTTGTTACAATATTTGCTTTGAGAAAAATAAGAGGTGTGTGATTTTGAAAACACTCGGCCGATGTTCTTTAGGAAACTTGTGAATCCAGAAGGGAAATGAGTCTAAATTAATGGACATTAATAAGTCATTAGTGATTGACTTTGTGTAGTTGGTTTCGATAATTACCGAATGAGAAATGATACACGTACAGCACTTTTTTCCAACACTTTTCTCCAACAGCCAAAACGACGTCGTTTTGGCTGTTCCATGGAAAAAAAAAAAAAAAAAAACTCAAAATCGGATCAGGGTCTCTCCCCCTCCCCCATTTCATTCGACTAGAGTCCAAGAGAGGGCACCCACCTCCCATTCCACCACCACCGGCGACCCAGCTCCTCCGGCCTCTCTCTCCATCTCCGGCGACCGCCGCCTCCATCTCTGTAAAGTTTCTCAGCGACCCAACAATCTCTGTAAACCCAGGTACTCTCTCCCTCTCTCTGTGTGTGTGTGTGTGTGTGTGTGTGTGTGTGTGTAAATCCAGGTACAATCAGTTGAGTTTACCTGCATCGACTTCAATTTCCAAAGGTTGAGCCATTTACCTCTGCTGCTCCACCAATTTCGCATAAACCAAATGATATTCTTACATTTATGTAAATATCGTATATTTGAACATAGGTGTTTATGAGTGGATAGACGTCAGATTTTGTATTTGGGTACCTTAATTTGGAATTTTGTGATGCATAATGAACTGGGTTTACTTCTTTTTTTTGGTTATAAACAGATTTGGTGAAACCAAACGAGGAATAGTGATCTGGGTTTTCTTGATTCGTCTGAAAGTATATTGTGTTGTACTAAGTGGTAGATCCTTCTTCATTTGTTGTATTGTACTCTTTATTTTGCCAGATCTACGGTTGTACTGGGTTTGTGCTGGCAAGGGTCAAATGGAATGGGAGGTGGTTGACGGAGGCGGCGGCGGTCGCCGGAGATGGAGAGGGAGGCCGGAGGAGCTGGGTCGCCGGTGGTGGTGGAATGGGAGGTGGTTGCCCTCTCTTCGACTCTGGTCGAATGAAATGGGGGAGGGGGAGAGAGTCGAGAGACCCTGATCCGATTTTGAGTTTTTTTTTTTTTTTTTTTCACGGAACAGCCAAAACGACGTCGTTTTGGCTGTTGGAGGAAAGTGTTGGAAAAAAGTGCTGTACGTGTATCATTTCTCTTATCGAATCAATCAAGATTTTTTTCCTTGATGATTTATCCATTGAGACTTCAAGATAAAACAGTTCGACTCGCCAAAATAGGATTGAGGTGGACTCCACATGGTAGGACTGGATCCTCCCGTCCAAATTAAGTAAGAATAAATAGAGGCGCCACTTGCTTACACTTGTAATTAACTTATTAAGTTTATTTGTTTAAAAAAAGTTAACGACTGGTGTTTGAAATCAATTATGAATAATCACTTATTTATATTTTCTAGCTTATTTGACCCAAAAAATTGAGATTATTTAAAGCTTCAAGTTATTATTATTATTATTATTTTTAATTATCTTATTTGAAGTTGCAAACATACGATTTACAGGGAAGCACTTAACTCAAGAGTTTTTCTGTATAATGATAATGATTAAAATTAATCTATTGACATGTACATCATAATAATCTATAAATTCTGCAAATTATTTAACAGACTATTTGAACCTTTTCCTTTGTGATTTTCACACCCCCAAACTGTTATCCACATCCCTTTTTTTTTTCTAGTGAAATTTTCATGTGTAAAAATTTCACTAAAAAGACAAAAAACGGAGTGTTGATAACAATTTGGGGCGTGTGAATATCACTTACCTTTGGAGCTTATAAAAAGTTGCACCAAACACATCTTCAAATTATTTTAAGTTTAAGTGAATAATCAAAAATCAAAATCTAATAATCTAACATATAAGTGATAACTAATGAGGACGGAAATAGGACTTGCCGAAATAGGATAATTATGTAATCACTCTACATTTTTTCCTGCATGGTTTGATTAAGACAAGCATGGGCCGCTGATTAAGCTCTTGGGAAAGAAAAACTGCTACCTTTTGTCCTATAAATTTGTCCCATTTAACAATTATCTCCTGCCAAAGCCTAAACGTGGCTTGCTTTAGAGCAATAATATGGAGGAGGTTGCTTCTCGTATCCATTCTCTCCCATTCTTTGTTTCTTTCTTCCTCATTTCTCCACCACCACAACCATCGTCACCATATGAGTCCGCCTCCATCGTCATCACGACCGGCTCCTTTTGTGCCACCTAAGTCTATGTCTCCGTCTCCGTCTCCACCTCCACCTCCACCTCCACCTCCACCGGCATGGTTTTACTTCTACTCACCCCCGCCTCCTAGTCCTCCTTATTCCCCAAGGAATGGACATCCTCTGCCCTAATCACCTCCACTATGTTATTAAATTTGACGTGATCACCTCCATCTTGTTCTTAAATTCAACGTGACGGATGCGCTTGAATCATAGATTTGTTGAGAGATGTAACCAAGAAAAACATCAAAACATGATGAATGGAAAAAACCTTAGGTCTTGTTCCACTAAGCTTGACTTTTAGGTTTTTTGGGCTTTTTCGGTTGATGTATGTAAAGAAAAATGACTTGTCTTGAAAGATGTGAAAAGCCTAGAAAGGCCCAAGAATCCACTTAGTGAAACATGGCATATTTGTCCTTTTGATTTCCACAAATCTATGATCCAAAAACAAGTCGAGAGGTGAGTTTCATTTTTTGAAATTTAATTTGCTTTTGATCCAGGAATTTTGGTCCATTATGTATGCACGTGCTAATGGTGAACTTTGGGCCCCTACTCACATTTAGCAACGGGCTAGTAGTCCATCGCGTATAAGATGCTAATTATTGTGGTCTGAAGCAAAGATTAGCATGGTTCTACACCCGCACCTCCTAGTCCTCCTTATTCCCCAAGTAGGGCTATAAACGAGCCGAACTTTAGAATGTTCAAGTTCGTTCGTTAAATTTTTAAACAAACTCAAGCCGAACTCGAACTCAATGAAAATTTGACAAGCTTAGGTCGAGCCAAACTTGCCTAGGTTTGAGTCGAACTTGAACTTGTTTATGAGCCTTAACGAGTAAAAAATATTAGATATTTATACTCTCATACAAGTATAGAACTTCAAAAAAAATTTATTTTGTACATAAATAAGTTCATACATATATAAAATTATAAAACATATTAGTAAAATACAAGTTTACAATAGTTTTATTGTTTTATACAGGTACAAGTTATAAAATTTTCATTATGTATATGTAAAAGTTTATACATATCCAAGGTTATATAGGAAATTCTTACTCCTATGAGGTATACATATATTCCAAGTTCGCGAGCCTAATAGAGCGGAATATTGTTAAGTTCAAGTTAGGCTCGTTTATTAAATGAGCCTAAAATTGAGGTTCAGGTTTAGTTCATTTAGCATTTGAATCGAACTTGAACGAGCCTTTACCCAGTTGAGCCTCGAATAGTTCACGAATGACTCAGTTCATTTATAGCCCTGTCCCTAAGGGCCGGACATCCTCTGCCCTAATAACCTCCACTCGGTTCTTAAATTTGATGAGACGGATGCGCTTGAATTATTGATTTGTGAAAAGATTTTAAACACGGGCGGGGCCTACTGTCCATGGTGTCGGCAGTCCTTACCAAACCCCATCTACGCCATCCGTTTCACGTATCGATGACTTGGATTGCATCAAGTAATGAACGATTGAGATACACTTAGGTGAGGTTAGATATGAGCCGTTGATACGCGAAACAGACGGTCCGGATGGGGTCGACCCCCTACTGACCCCAAGGGACGACAAAGTCCCCCACGTTATTTTAAGAGATTTGATGAGAGATGTAATAAGAAAAAAGATTAAAACATGATAGAATGAAAAAAAAGAAAAGAAAAAAAACAAGAAGAAAAAAACATAACCCATGATTTGTGGGCTTCTTGATATTCGCCTGGACCGTTACAAATTACAACTACAAAGCAACAAAGATTCTACAAACCCACATTAATTTTCATACACGGGCTTCCAGCATCCCGATGGGCCTTGTTTAATTAATGTAATCGAGTAATTTCAGCCCAAAGCATCTTAATTTCGGGCCCAATCCAATTAAAACACTACTCCCAATTTGTTTCGTGACGAAACCAAATCTATATATAATACTCTGAACATTCTTCAGTAGTTCCTCATCGTTTTTTGGGCTCAAGAGGATCGATCATGGCGGAAGAGACCGCGGAATGCGACGAGTTGATGACCGACGCCACCGGAGAGCCCTCGTCTCCGGTCGTCGGATTCTTCTACCAGAAAAAAATCGGCAGCTTCGTATTCTCACCAATCCCTTCCAATTTCCCTCCCGGCGCCTCCACCGGCCACCTTCCACGAATCGATCTTAAGCCCTACCGCAGTGCAGTAAAAAACGACACCATGGGCCTAATCAACTCCTCCAACGGCCTCGTCCTCCTCTACTGCACGAAACCGGCCCCGCGCTACCTCGTTCACAACCCAATCACGCACGACAAGTTCTCCGTCAAAATCACGTACGAAATGCGTCCCGGTTCCCAGCGCTTCATGGTTTTCGGGTTCGCTTTTGATCCCAATCGCGAGAAACCCTACTTTGCTATAGTTCAAGTGTCCGACATAGATGGCCCGAGAATACAGGTCACTGCGTACACTTCGTCTTCCTCGCATTTACCTCAAGTTGATGATTGGGTGACGACCCATCACGACCCCCCTACAGCTGTTAGTGACAAGTACTTTTCACTGTCTGGTCCTTCCGTGTTTCACAGGGGTGCCTTACATTGGTTGTTGGAACCTTCTGGCGTAGTGGCCTATGATATTGGTACCAAATCGGTTTCCTTCTCGTTGATGAACGTTCCGGGTGACGAGAAATTTTTCGATGGGGATGGGGTGTGCAGTTGTGTTAAGAAGGTGAAGAATGCTGGGCTGTATTCTAATGGCTGTTGCACTTGCAGGTACTTGGGGGAATCTGGTGACACGCTTGTATACCTTCGGGTCACTGATAATTCTCGATTGACAATGTGGACTCTCTTCGATTATTATGGAGGTGTATGGTCGCCCACGGGTGACATTGTTGTCGATAAGTTGCCCAGATCTCTTTATTTCGGACGTGTGTTGGCATTTGATCGAACCAAGCCTCGTTGCTTGTTCCTCCTGGTGGGAAATGACGTTTTCTCGTATAGTTGCATTAGTGGGGAGCTTAAGGAGGTTTGCAAAATCGTTAAAGAATACGGAGGAAGAGAGAATTGCCTTGGGGCCATAATTCCTTATGAACTCCAGAGTATTGCCCCGTCTATTCCCGATGTTGAACACTTAGGTGCCTCGAAGACAGACAGTAAGTCGAATCATTCTTATGGTGTTTTGTAATTCAGTTCTATACTTCTAATAACTCAGTATTAATGTATATATTTGTTGTTCAAAATGGCTTCCTGTGTTCCCCTTTTTATCTTTATAAGTAGCGAAACGAAGTGCAAGAATAATTGTTGACTCTCTCTTGTGCAGAAAAACCAGATGCCCGTTACTTTGCATTGCTCTTTTGCGCTCTCAAACACTTGCTTCCAGATGCTCCAGGTACCTAAATTGCACCATACCTGCGATATTTATAGTTACATGGATTGCTTGAAATTATGTTTCACGGCTGATGTATGAGTAATACTGTAATAGGTGAAGTAACATTACCTGTGTACTTGTGCCATGTCTTACACAGATACTATGTTACTTTGTTTCCTTTCGAGTCTGCTAGATGTTTGCATTATGCATTATTGATTTCGCCGCAAAAAATATTTTTAAAAACGAATTTTTGGTTTCTTTCAATGATTGCCTAATAAGGGTGCTTATCTGTGTTTGAGTTGGACATTTTCTCATATGGAGAGTCTCTGATTTATCTTGCTTGACTACTCTTAAATTTTTTGTCTGATTGCCCTGAAGGACTTCCGCATTTGACATTTTAGTTTTGTTTTCTTTAGCTCTTACTAAAGGGCCTGCAGGCACAGTTCCTAAGTTGTCAGAAGGGATAGTGAGAAGGGCAGAAATAGTTGGACAAAGTTGGAATGATGACAATCTTTTTCATCTCTATGAGCAGTTTTGCATTTCGCAAGTGGCAGGAAGATATTTCCCTCCGCCTAATGATTTGGATGCGACAGGACCACCTACATGGTCCTCCTACAAACTTTTTGCCCCTTTCTCGATTTTTGGTATTCGTGGTGAGACCTGTTACATCTACCTCTTTGAGTGCCACAGTCTTTCCAACTCTCTTTTGATAGAATGCTTTTTTTTTTTTTTTTCCCAGATATGGTGCATTGGTATAATGACATTATTCGACTTGAAGCTTGTCTATATGGATGCACTGGTGAGCGTGAGTTAAAGTGCATCTCCCCTGGGTCGCTGAAATGCCTTTTGAAAGTACCAGCCCTGCAGCGATATCAGCTGAGAGACGTCTCTCTTTTGGGATTTTTCCATCAAAGAAGCCATAGAAGCTTTGTGTTCACTGCCATCCCGTCCAATCTCTCCCCTGACATCTCCGCAAACGAAGTCTTACAAGCGGGTATGCAGTCACATGGTATGGTTGATGACACATGTGTTGTATTGAACTCTTCCAGTGGTCTACTACACTTGTACTCTTCGAAGCCAACTCCTCACTATGAGGTGTATAACCCTACCGTAGGTGATAGGGTCTATGTTGGTGCCTCCTATTTTCTCGAAAATGTGGCTGAACGGTTTATGGTGTTTGGATTTTCTTTTAATCCTTATTGCACCAATCCCTACTTCACCATTGTGGAGGTAACTGATTGTGCACCCGGTAATAGCTTACGGGTCAATGCCTACTCTTCACTCTCACCATCTGTTTGGGAGACAACTTTTCACCAGCTCCCATCCAATCTCAGGCATGATTACGTTCTGTTGGGGCAGTCCACCTTCTATGAGGGTGCTCTACATTGGTTATTAGAACCTTCTGGCATTATTGCATACGATATTCGTGCCAAAACCATTTCCTTCTCATTGATGGACATCCCAGTTGATGAGAACTATTTGGATGAGAATGGGTTATGCGGTTGTATCAAGAAGATGAGGGGTTCAGGGATGTATTCTAGTGGTCGCTGCAGCTGCAGGTACTTGGGGGAATCTGGAGATCAGCTTTTATATACTCGGGTTACTGGAGATTCTGAATTGTCATTGTGGATTCTCAAGGATTATGATCGCGGTGAATGGTTTCCCCCTTGCCGCATTGTTGTTGAGAACTTGCCTACATCTCTTTACTTTGGTTGTGTGCTAGCATTTGATAGAATGGATACTGGTCTCCTATTCATCAGGGTGAAAAAGCAAATATTTTCATACAGTTGGGAGAATGAGGAGCTTAAGCTGCTTTTGGAAATCCGCAAAGATTATGGAGGACAAGAGAACTGCCTTGGCTTTATTATTCCCTATGAACTGCCAAGAATTTCCTTGACCATTCCCGATGGTACTTCTTCATATGACTTATTAGGGTCGGCACTGCCGGTTACAGTTGCTCCAACAGAGTGGAGTTTTTCTAAGTTAACTTTGATAAAAACTTACTTTTGTGGCTTTATTGCAGCGGGAGCAAACCTTTGGGAGCAGACCTTTCTCTCCGGATTCCATGATGGATTCTTTGGCCTTTCCACCCTTCAGGGTTTCGACATCGCCGTTTTTATTTTATTTTGCTGTTTTTTGTTTTTAGTTGTATGTTATTTTTGTTGAACTTTTTGTTCGTATTAATATAGTAATTGTGTTTATCTTGTTCGTCAAGGAAAAAAAAAGGGTTATACATGAAATTTCATGAGGTATAAAGATATAACTCTGAGTTCATGACAGAATACTGCCAGATTCAGGTTTAATTTGTCTAGTATCTGAACCAAAAGTGTGACGCCCCGACTTTTTAAACACGTCAAAAATACTGATCTTTCCAATAACCTCAAAATTATCCAACAAATCACCGAAAATTACAATGGGTCTAAAATCCTCAAAACAACAGCACTAATTTCTTTAATATAGTCTCTTAGAGTCAATCTTCCAAATAATCCATCTACTGCTACGGATCTGAAAAGTAAGATTTTTTTTTTTTTTTGAAAACTCCATAAACTAAAGCTCGTATGAAACACCGCATACCTTATCAACATTCTAATAATGGATTTAGTCAATACCAAACAAAAAGTTTAAGTAATACTTTTCAGTTAATAAGCAATAAAAAGATTCTTAGCAACAAGATAATAAATCTTTCAGTTCGTTCATATAATGAAATTCAGCTTTTCAGGGTTAAGCAGAAAACCACCGCGATCTTAAAATATCACATTTCATAATACCCGTTGATTTCACACATATTTCAAGAACATGTTTCGACCAGAATAAAAGAGGAGCGACTTCTGCAATAAAATGGAATGACGTCAAACCCATCGAGATACTTGGCCCGCATCTCCCACCCTTATAACTCCAATCCGCTTTCTCTGTTTAAAGTCCGCAAGCACGAACACATGTTCAGATGTATCGACGTAAAAAAATATAACTTTGGCAAGTTTATTTCACATATCAACCAATATCCATAATTCAATTTAAAACACAATTCTAAAAATCTTCCAACAGATACAGAACACTTCAAAAACAGAGATGTAAACAAAATATGCGTGTTTTACCTTATATCCGATGACGCAGCTAACAGTACACGGGTCTCGTACCACTACCAACTTTGCAAAACATGTTCTCTTTCTCTGTTTGTACTCGGTGCAATGGCAAAAAGAACAAGAATTTACCTTGAATTCATGTTGATTACTTGGGCACATGGAGCATGGTGTGCCAATTGTGGAATTAGGTGGCATGTTGTTGCCAAAAGAGAACTACTGAGTCATCCCACCCCTTAAGCCACACGCCTAAAACTCCAAATGCCAACCCACATTTTGTTCTCTCTTTTTTTTTTTTTTTTTTCTTTTCCTTGCTCAGAGAGAGAGAGAGAGGACGTGTCAAGAGCTGGGGTGGGGTGTAAGCTAAGCATGGTTTTGTAACTTGGAGAGTGTAAGCCTAACATTATTATTGATTCAATTACGAAAGCTTTATAATATTTATACATTATGCTAATTTTTTTTTTTTTGGTTGCCTAAGCCCGGAAGCTTGCTGGACTTACTCTTGGGCCGGCTCTAGGTCAGGGAGCTTGAAAAATTGTCGCTAGGCATAAAAAACCAAACCCCAGACTGGGTCTCCCCGTTTTCAATAAACAAATAGAACGATAAAAAGAAAAAGAGAATATAAAAAAAAGGATTAACGTTTAGTGGGTTTCTTACTGTTCGGACTTAGGAAGTATATATTTGTGTGATTTAAAGCCCATAAAAGAAAATAGTGTGTTGTTTTGTGTGTGTCAATTTTTCTTCAAATATTTTCGTATACCATTTCAACCCTATTAATAGCGTTGCAACACGAGAGTGCGGCACGAAACCACCGCGAGACGAAGAGACTTGGGGCCCAAGTGAAGGGCATGCGGAATAGGTGAGGTGACATCTTCACATTGGGTGAATCTTCCTAATAATGATTAGGGGTGGATTTTTTGTGATTTTATTTGATATGCTATCATACTTAAAGTTTGTCTAATTAGTTGTGAAGATTGTTCCCAAAAAAAAAAAAAAAAGTGAAGATTTAATTGGATTTTCCTAGATAATTCTGGATCATAATAGATATTGCTAGATCCTAATACATAATTCTAGACACAGAACCACCGTTTAAATAGGCAGCAGTCTTATACTTCTCATAGCTAGAAGGTGAGTTCAATTTTCCTAAAGGGACTTGTTAATAGGGTTTTGTTAATGTGTGCCCCTAAGGCACATGATAATGTCCAATTAAATGTCCCTAATTAAAAATAGTAAAAGTAGTAAAACTTAGATAATGCATACCCCGGTAATGGAAGAAAATTTTCATTCACTGGGTTCACTTGACACCAGTGGTATTGAATTGGCGTCGTCCTTGAACGTACTCGGTACATAAATTCATAAAATGGATCAATGTGTATCCCTTAAATTTGTTGAGATTAATTTATGGCTGGATAAGAACTGAGCTGCTCGCATGGCTTATGGCTCGACTCGACTTGCTTTGTAGATTGGACCAAACTCGAGCTCAAGTTTTAGACTCGTTCTGTGATGCCCTATTGAGCATTTTAACATTTCCACATATCACATATGTATTGTTTTTGCTTGAGGAGTAACTAAGAATTTTTTTTAATATAACTATGAGTCCACGAGAATAACTTGATGACGGCTAAGAGGCAAAAATAAATAAGCTAAAATTTATCAATAGACAAGTGCCATTTACATTCCGACTCAACATTAACCCATCAACTAATATAAAAGGAAATGAAAAACAAAGAAAACAAGGAGAAGGTCTTAATAATTTAAAATTTTCAATAGTAGAATAATTTTAGTATTTCTAATTAGTAATGTGTTATTCTAAGACCAGATACATCTCAGTCGATTTTACGGTAAATTTCGGAATAAAAAAGATGAGTTATGAATTATCCTTGTTACATGATTTTTTTTTTACGCAGTATTTATGTTTTTACCAAAGTATGGTTATTTATATATGAACTTCTGTTGAAGTAAATATACCATGGAATTTTGATGTTTTGCTCAGTTTTTGAAAAAAAAAAAAGAGTATTATTGATACATCTGAATGATGTCCATGAACCTGGGGGACATTGACGGAGTGGAAAAGGGGCACAACTAGGTGTTCGATTGATCAGTTGACCAATTCACTGTATGCGCATTGGGGTCGCTCCCTCGTAGCTGGGGATAATCATCGGATGGTATATTGTATATGTTTATGGCATGTCATGTTATATACAAACTTGTTTATGAATTTTGGTTACAATTGAAGTCATGAAAAACTGATCATGTCATGATTTTCGTTACAGTTGAAGCCATAAAAACTAATTCTCTGACTTATGCTTCATCTGCGATTTTTTTTTTTTAAAATCCTTGTTAGATCATGCAACTCTGATAATTCATAATCTCCCACAAGCAGTGATTTATGTTGTTGAAATCTTTTCCTTTTCAAATAATCAGAATTAGAAGGACGGGACGAGTACTATATTATTAAGCTTATGGTAATATAATGAATACGGAAAAAATGTAACACACGCTGCTATTAGCTTTAAGTTGTTGTTGTTGTTGTTTTTTTTTTTTTTTTTTTTAATCAGCAAAAAAAAACTTATTAACTCATAACACAAAGTACAGAGTTAACAGGATCTTGGGTACACCGGCCTGACCACCCAAAACCCTCATCTCCTAACCAGATGGAGGAACTGATATGAGCCCAACAGGCTGAGCCCAAACCAGAAAAGGAAAAAGACCCCATAATGGCCCTAAAAAAAGCAGCCCACCCAAACAAACCAAAAAAACCCTAAACCTAAAGACCCAGCCCACACCCAAAGAACCTAATCACGCCGCCACCCCTCATTGTCGGAACAAGCAGTCCCACGCAGCACCGCCTACAAGCAGCAAAACCACATCAACGCATCCCTGCCGACAAGACTCAGGCATCGCACCTCCACCAAAGGAGCACCAAACGATCACCGATGACCACAAAGCGGCCACACACCCGGGATACCTCCTGAAGATGCCGTAGAGATCGACGATACAGTTCCGCTGCTGCAAACAAGCCAATCCCGCCGACCACCAAAGCCACAGCAAACAAAAACCATCAGAACGAGATATCGCCGCCACGAACAGGGGGGGCGAAGAGGAATCGCAACCGCCCAAAGAACACGGGATCCATCGCGAGTCGCAACATCACCACTAGCCGTTAGGCCAAAAACCGGTATCAACTAACAAAGACGACCGGCATGGGAGAGGTTACCTAAACCGGCATGCCGTTAAGCAAAGATGGGGATGAGAGAGAGGGCCAAGGAGAGATCGGGGGAAGGAGAGGGGATGGAGGAGAGAAGAGGAAGAAGAAGGAAGGGGAGGAAGAAAGGCCCGGGGGGAGGAAGAGAGGCCACTCCCCCCCCCAGGCGGCTGACCCAAAAGGAGAAGCAGAGGGAGAGGGTTTAGAGAGAGAATCTTGAGAATCTCCCGGTTATTTCAAGTCTTGTTGTTGTTGTTGTTGTTGTTGTTGTTGTTGTTATTATCATTATTAATTATCTTATTTGAAGTTGCAAACATACTATTTTCAGGGAAGCACTTAACTCAAGAGTTTTTCTATATAATGATTAAAATTAATCTATTGACATGTACTTCATAATAATGTATACAATTTGCAACTTATTTAACCGACTATTTGAACTTTTATTTTAGCTTATAAAAAGTTGCACCGAACACATCTTCAAATTATTTTAAGTTTAAGGCTCTGTTTGTTTGGACGTAAAATATTTTACCTATTTTCTGGTGTTTGGCTAGAAAAAAAGGTAGTAAAATCTTTTCCCCGGTAAAATATTTTGCACCCATGGGGTGAAAATATTTTCTTCTAATTTCAGCCGTAAGTTGTTTTTGGGTCGATGGCTAGACAATTCCAAGGTGACAAAACGGAGCAGCTGTCTATGCAGAGGATTACGAGCAAGCCTTTCTCTTAATCGATTTGTTGAGTCATTAGTTTAATGAGGAAGGTTATTAATAATGGAGGGTTGGGACCAATGAAGGCTGTGTTTAGGAGATATTCATTGTTTTGGGAAAAAAAATTGTCATGTAGCAATCATGACAAACATGATGTATGGAAAAAACCTTGGGCCTTGTTCCACTAAACTTTGCTTTTTGACCTTCTGGGCTTTTATAGTTGATATAAGTGAGAAAAATGACATGTACTTGGAAGATGTTAAAAGCCAAAAAAGGCCCAAGAAACAACTGGCCACGCCAAGTTGCCCTTTTGACTTCCACAAATCTATGATCGAAAAACAAGTTGAGAGGGTGAGTATTTTCAACGGTCTGGATACTAATAATCCTCTTTAAGCAAATAGTTTCATTTAAATCCTGACCTCTGAAAATACTTTTGGACGGCTAGGATGTTGCGCTGCATGGTACAACGCATTAAGTGCGCTACAGAGTCCCCGGTCCAATCTAAGCTTAAGGTCTCTTCTTCGGGACTTTTTCGCACTTTTTTTTTTTTGCTGTTTTCTCTCATTTTTTACGAGATTGGAGTATAATTTTTACGTTACATTTTGAGTAGCTAAACGAAGCCGTAAGACGTAGAGTGGCTAGGAGATAGTGGAGCTACTCGTCGCTACGCTACGCTACTCGTCGCTACGCTACGCTACTACGTTGCTACTACGTCATTTTTTTCGTCTCAATGAGTTGAACCAAAAAAGTATAAAAAACAGAGACACACCCCCCCCCCCCCAAAAAAAAAAAAAAAAAAAAAGTAATATAAAACAATGAAAAAGACCCAAGAAGACATTAAACAAAAAGATCGTGTGAAAAAGTCACTAAAAAGTTTGTTCAAAGCACGAGCTATTAGTCCCTCCTTAGATTTGCGGTTTAATGTGTTATCTTTTGTCTTGAAAACAGTTGTAATTGTATCAAACGTACAAATGATTTGTGTCACGATTTTGTTCGACGTAAGTTTGACTCGAATGCGTACCAAGTTTCAAAATTTGTTCAAGCTTCGCTATTCGTCTTTTTGCCAATCTCCAGCTGAGTTTCATTTTCATGCGGCTTTGAAATTCATTTAAACTTATAGAGTCATGCATACAAAATAAACATGGTTTATGATATGCCTAAGCTCGATTGTAAACGCAGAAGATCAAGCTCGATTCGTAAGCATAACAGATCAAGCTCCATCGAAGCTCCGGTAGCTTGTTCTGTTTTAGGGCATCCTCATCTCACTACTCAATTTAACTTTTAAGTTAAATTGAGTAGCCAACCCCCCAAAAACACACCAAAATCAGGCTCTCCATTCTCACTCACCAAACTGTTTTTGCTACAGTACCGCACCAAATTTGGTGCGGTACTGTTCACACACCAAACATTTTTTAATTGTTTTCGGTTGATGACGCAACAGGGAAAAAGGGAAGGGGTGGGACACGTGTGTGCAGGAGAGGAGGAGAGAGGGAGAGGAGGGGAGGGGGGGTAGGGCACGTGGCGACTAGTGTATGGGGGAAGAAAGGTTAGTGGCGGGACCTACTTATTTGTTTTGCCGAAATTTCTCCCCTGGTGGGGTAGACTTCTTTATTAGGGATTTTTTTTTTTTTTTTTTATGGATTTGTGGGGAGTAGTTTAATATAGTAAAGTTAAAATAGAGAGTGTGATTTTGTGAGTTTTTGATAAAGTGACTTGTTAATTTATAAAAGGTGGTTTTGAAGTTAAATTTGGTGAAAATTTTGGTTCTCCTGATGAGGATGCTCTTAGGTGCCTATTTTAACAAGCAGTTTAACAAACAGCCTACAAGGCTTATTATCTTCATTTTTTACTTGAACTATTGCTGAACTTATTTTTGGTCTGCTTTTGCATTACGTGCATAGAGCGAGAGGCTCGTGTCTTTATGTTCGTCATAAGTTCTTGTTTCACTTTTCATTGACGCATTTGCCTGTATTGGGTTGCTTTGCTAGGCTCTGGTCCGTATATGATGAAATTATCTGTAAGTGCCGTTGGACATTCTTGAATGAGAAGTTTTCTGAGTCCAAAACAGTCCAATGTAGCTTTTCATATTGCTTCCTTAAAATTGGACATATTTTCAAAGAAGTTTCACCCAAATGTTAACCACGAGTTTTCTGAACATGGCAATGGGAAACTTGGTCTGAAAACAAAAGAGACTATATACTCTGCCAAAGAAAAAAAAAATGACGTGGGAAAGGTAATCTTGGTTTTCCAGAAAATTTTCTGCTAATATATGAGGAGTTTTACGTTCTTGGAATCCTGCGATAGTAGATATTGGAGCATGGCTGATACAGGATTACGAATCAACTTGAATTAAGCTTTTGCGTTCAGCAGTGCATCCGTAGAGACTAGCTTCAAGCCGGATAAAGTCATTGTAATTAACCACCGCATCTAACAAGAGGAAAACAAATGAATTCAATCACCAGAAATTGAACGCTTCTAGGTCACAGTAAAAAAATGAAACATAGTATCTGGAAAGAATACATGTCCTTACCTCGTATATCATTGAGTTCTAAAGGGGCATGAAAGTTGTAGGAGGACCATAAAGGAGGTCCAGTTGCATCAAACTCAACAGGCAGCTTTTGATGAGGGAAATAGTTTACTGCCACTTGAGTAATCCCAGACAGATGATAAAGATGCAAAAGACCATCAGTGCTCAAACAGTATCCACCGGCTTTCACTTTAGCAAGGAAGGTATTTACTCTTGGATCAGCAACCATATCATCTGTTATGGCTAAAGATGAAACTAAACATGTATTAACTCTTGCACACATACACACACACACACACCATAACAAGGTATTCCACGTAACAACTTCAAATTAGCCACTTCTCAATTACAAATTTCTCAATAAATTACGGTGATTCTTAATCTACAAGATCAGAGGTAAAGAGAGATCTGTCGACTTATAAGAGCAACAAAGATCGTACAACATGGCACAATTACATGCTTATACCACCTTTGCTAGTTATGTTATAAAAATACCATTTTCAAAATACAATTGAGTGGAAGAATCAGACCCATTATCCAATGATGTCTGGGATGAAATTTAAACTGGTTAATACAGCAAATTGTGAAGCTTTGTTACCTGAAGAATCCTCATGTATGCGCTTCAAAGAACTGACCATATAGCCCAGACATCTGTCATATTCAGGCATCATGGCTGCCACACACAGAATGATATCGTCTTAGATGCCCATTTATAATGTATGTATGCCCATAACAGCTTAGAACTGTATACTTAAAAAGGAAATATCTCAATAAAAAAGAGTTGTATGGGGATTGGGGAGGTACACTTAATTTGATCGAACTATCTAGCCCTCCTCAGAGAGAGAAAACAGGAGGAAAACCCTCTCTGATGATAGTGCTGCTATTTCTTTTGGCCAATAAAAAAACATCACACCACATATGGGGAAGAATATGCGAGAAAGTGTGTTACATGTCCAACAACAGATACAAGAAAAAGGTAATAAGAAGGAACCGATTCAATGCATGGCGCGCTAAAAAACTCTAAACTTCAGAAAACCAGGAGGATTTCTTAGAGGATCATCCAGAAAGCCCACCAAGACTAGCAGCTCAAATAGTTATTTCTATATAGCCAAAATCGCAAATTAGCAGTAGAACACAAGATTTAATATGGAAAGGCAAAATTGTTTTTATGCTCGGCGTAAGTCAGCATTGTTAGTTGAAGTTAGTGAGGTTTGAACTCCTGTCAAATGCATAAGAGTACATGGTGACTACCAGGCTACCACTTGGCCACTACTCCACTGGCCAGGAAAGGTAACATTACCCATTTAGCTACTGTAGCTCACATAGATTCCTCTACTCTAAGCGAACAAACAATTCATCTCACCATGCTCTATCCAAAGGATACCCACGAATATTACCAATCACATGGAATCAGTTGATTGACCAGCATACTATTTACCCCATGAATAAAAGAGAAGGAGAGGCTGATTCAGCTACTGCTACAGCAGGGTCTAGGAACGGGGTATAACCCAGCCTTCCCACCCGCGAGGGGAGAGGCTGATTCAGCCACTAGAACCTGTGACCACTAGGTCACATTGGGGCAACCTTACCATTGCATACGGGACACCTTCAGCACCTTACACCATCTTCACATATTCATATCTTACTCTTTTTAGTGTCACAGATAATCGTAGCCCCCATACTGCACCTTAGCCTGTGTTTCAGATCTCAACCAATTCAAGTATATCCCACTTTTGGTTCGCTTAACCGATTGATGTATTGATCTGTGTTCCGTATGCTATTCTTTGTTTTTTGAAATCTTTCAGCAATTAAACCGTTCTCACACAATTACAAGAAGGAAAACCCTCCTATGCTTATTCAATTTTGTATCCTAATTTCTTGCATAGTATGCAGCAAACCATCAAGATAATTGAAGATGAAACACGTTGTGTGCCAAGAAAATCATTCTAGGTATATTGAAGAGCCCAATGCGGCCTTTCACCTACAAATTGCACATTAGATTTCCTTTTGAAAAATGCAAAGAATGTATGGTGGAACTGCCCAAACGAGTTTTCCAGACAAAGTACAAGTTTCTCATATAAATGATGCGGGAAAGAAAAATAGGATTCTTTTGTTATTTGACTATATCTTGAAGAGTCCAATCCTGTTGATCTGTCATATGACACCATTTTCACCTGACACTATTTTCCGCGTCAATCGATCTCCTTGCAGTGGTTCTATTATTTGCCTCTTTGATTATGACGTAGTGCAGTTTAATGCCTTTAGCAAACAATATAAATCATACCTGTTACCACTCCAACATACATTTTCACTTGACACTATTTTTGCATCAGTCAACCTCCTCGTACTCATAGTGGTTTAATTATTTGCCTCGCCGATTATCATGTAGTGCACTTAAGATTATGCATGCATCTATAGATATACACATATTGAGAGAGAGAGAGAGAGAGAGAGAGAGAGAGAGAGAGAGAGAGAGAGAGAGAGAGAGAGAGAGAGAGAGAGATTACCTCTAGAATATAAGTCATATGAAGAAGTACCATTAGGAATGGTCGGGGAAATTCTTGGCAGTTCATAGGGGATAACAAAGCCAAGGCAGTTCTCTTCTCCTCCATAATCTTTGCTGATTTCTAAAAGCAGCTTAAGCTCCTCATTCTCGCAACTGTATGAAAATATTTGCTTTTTCACTCTGATGAATAGGAAACCAGGATCCATTCTATCGAATGCTAGCACACAACCAAAGTAAAGAGATGTAGGCAAGTTCTCAACAACAATGCGCCAAGGGGAAGACCATTCACCACGATCATAATCCTTGAGAATCCACAATGACAATTCAGAATCTCCAGTAACCCGAGCATATACAAGCTGATCTCCAGACTCCCCCAAGTACCTGCAGCCGCAACGACCACTAGAATCCATCCCTGAACCCCTCATCTTCTTGATACAACTGCATAACCCATTCTCATCCAAATAGCTCTCATCAACTGGCATGTTCATCAATGATAAGGAAATGGTTTTGGCACGAATATCGTATGCAATAATGCCAGAAGGTTCTAATAACCAATGCAAAGCACCCTTATAGAAGGTGGACTGCCCCAACAGAACATAATCGTCCTTGACATTGGACGGGAGCTCGTGAAACGTTGTCTCCCAAACAGACAGTGAGAGTGAAGAGTACGCATTGACCCGTAATCTATTACCAGGTGCACAATCAGTTACCTCCACAATGGTGAAGTAGGGATTGGTGCAATAAGGATTAAAAGAAAATCCAAACACCATAAACCGTTCAGCCACATTTTCGAGAAAATAAGAGGCACCAACATAGACCCTATCACCTATGGTAGGGTTATACACCTCATAGCGAGGAGTTGGCTTCGAAGAGTACAATAGTAGTAGACCATTGGAAGAGTTCAATACAACAAGTGTGTCATCAACTGTACCATGTGATTGCATACCCGCTTGTGAGACTTTGCCTGCGGAGATGTCGGGGGAGAGAGAGGACGGGATGGCAGTGAACACAAAACTTCTATGGCTTCTTTGATGGAAAAATCCCAAAAGAGAGAAGTCTCTTGGCTGATATAGCTGTAGGGCTGGTACTTCCAAAAGGCTTTTCAATGACCCAGGGGAGAGGCAATTTAACTCACGCTCACAAGTGCATCCATATAGACAAGCTTCAAGTCGAATAATGTCATTATACCTATATATTGTATCTAACAAAAAAAAAATGCATTGTGTAAAAAGAAAGTGGAAAGACTGTGGCACTCGAACAGGTAGATGTAACGGGTCTTACCACGAATACCAGAAATTGAGAAAGGGGCAAAAAGTTTGTAGGAGGACCATATAGGTGGTCCGGTCACATCCAAATCATTAGGCGGAGGGAAATATCTTCCTGCCACTTGCAAAATACAAAACTTCTCATAGAGATGAAAAAGATTGTCATTGTTCCAACTTTGTCCAAATTCTTCTGCTCTTCTCATTAACCTTTCTGATAACTTACGATCTTTGCTTGCAGGCTGTGCAGTAAGAGCTAAATTAAACGAAGTTAAAATGTCGGATGCAGAAATCCTTTAGGGCAATCAGACATAATATTGTTAAAGAGTAGTCAAGCAAGATAAATCAGATAGCCAAATGAGAAAAATGTCCAACTCAAACACGGATGAGAACCCTAATTAGGCAATCCTTGTAAGAAATATAACATTCACTGATTCAAAAACAATTTTTCGGCAAAAGCAATAATGCAAAACATCTAGCACACTCGAAAGGAAACAAAATATTATTGCAAGACATGGCACTAGTACACAGTTAATGTTGATTCACCATGTTACTCATACATCAGCCAGGAAACATAATTTCAAGCAATCCAAGTAACTATGGATATCGCAGTTAGTGTGCATGGTGCAGTTTAGGTACCTGGAGCATTTGGAAGCACCTTTATGAGAGCGCGAAAGAGGAGTTTAAAATAAGCGGCATCTACTTTCCCTGTACGACAGAGACGGAAAAAATAAGACCCAAATATTATTCGTGCACATGGTTGCATCACTTATGAATCATTTATATATAGATAAAAAGGGGAAGACAAGAAGCCATTTTGATGGGCTCTCGTAGTCTTAACCATGGAGGGAAAGGGATACATTGCTTGAACAACAAATGTACATTAATGCTGAGTTATTAGAAGTATAGAACTGAATTATAAAAGACAATAGGAATGATTCGACTTACTGTCTTTCTTTGAGACAGCCAAGTGTAAGTGTTTAACATAGGGAATGGACGGGACAATACTCTGGAGTTCATAAGGAATTATGACCCCAAGGCAATTCTTTCTTCCTCCATATTTTTTAACCATTTTGCAAACCTTCTTAAGCTCCCCACTAATGCAACTATACGAGAAAATGTCCTTTCCCACCAGGAGGAACAAGCAACGAGGCTCTGTTCTATCAACTGCCAACACACGTCCGAAATAAAGAGATCTGGGCAACTTATCGACAACAATGTCACCGGTGGGCAACCATACACCATCACAATAATCGACGAGAGTCCACATTGTCAATCGAGAATTATTAGTGACCCGAACGTATACAAGCTTGTCACCAGATTCCCCCAAGTACCCGCAACTGCAACAGCCATTAGAATACAGCCCAGCATTCTTCACCTTCTTAACACAACCGCACACCCCATCCCCATCGACATATCTCTCATCACCCGGAACGTCCATCAACGAGAAGGAAACCAATTTGGTACGAATATCATAGGCGAATACGCCAGAAGGTTCCAACAACCAATGTAAGGCACCCCTATGAAACACGGAAGGACCAGACAGTGAAAAGAACTTGTCACTAACACGTGCAGGGGGGTCGTGATGGGTTGTCACCCAAGCAACATCTCGAGGCAAATGCGAAGAAGACGAAGTGTACGCTTTGACCCGTATTGTCGGGCCATCTATGTCGGACACTTGAACGATAGCGAAGTAAGGTTTGTCGCGATTGGGATCATAAGCGAACCCAAAAACCATGAAGCGCTGGGAAACGGGACGCATTTCGTAGATGATTCTGACGGAGAACATGTCGTCCGTGATTGGGTTGTGAACGAGGTAGTGCGGGGTCGGTTTCGTGCGGTACAGTAGGATGAGGCCGTTGGAGGAGTTGATTAGGCCGACGGTGTCGCCGTTGGCTATCTTGCTATAGCGCATGAGACGGGTTTGTAGGAGGCGGCCGGTGGAGGCGCCGGGAGGGAAATTGGAAGGGATTGGTGAGAAGACGAAGTCTGTGATTTTTTGCTGGTAGAAGAATCCGACGACCGAAGACGAGGGCTTTCCGGTGGCGTCGGTCGTCGATTCCGCTGTTGTCGCTTCCGGCATGATCGATTCTTTTGAGCCCTAAAAACGACAAGGAACTATTGAAGAATAGTACTCCTTCCGTCCCTAAACTTTTGACCTTTTTGAGATTGTGTGCCATTTTAAATTGCTTATATCTTTTTATTTATAACGTTTTATGTGATTTTGAAAACTTTGTTTAATAGAACTAATTAAAATCTATCAAACAAGATCCATATTGCATATTTTTTGACATTTACATTAAAAGATATAGACATTTGAAAATGAAAATGACACACTGTTCATAAAGTGTCAAAAGTTTAGGGACGGAGGGAGTATTTGTTTTCTTTTATACTCTTTGTGAGTGGGCTTTGGGTCGTTTGGTTTGTTTTTTTGGGATTTCCGTAACAAAAACCAAAAGTCATTTTAGCTGCCAATTGCCCACGTGCCAAGGAAGAGGACACGTGTCCAGAGCTGGGGTGGGGTGTAAGCATAGTTGTAACTTGGAGAGTGTAAGCCTTATTATTGATTTAATTACGAAAACTTTATAATATTTATACATCATGCTAAAAAAAAAAATTTTTTTTTTGGTTGCCTAAGCCTGAACTTACCCCTAGGCCGGCTCTGGGTGAGGAAGCTTGAAAAACTGTCGCTAGGCATCAAAAACCAAACCCCAGACTGGATATCCCCATTTTTAATAGACAAATAGAACTATAAAAAGAAAAAGAGAATATCAAAAAAAGGATTAACGTTTAGTGGGTTTCTTACCGTTCGGACTTAGGAAGTATATATTTGTATGATTTAAAGCCCATAAAAGAAAATAGTGTGTTGTTTTTGTATGTGTCAATTTTTCTTAAAATATTTTTGTATACCATTTCAACCCTATTAATAGCGTTGTGACACGAGAACGCATCACGAAACCACCGCGAGACGAAGAGGCTTCGAGCCCAAGCTAAGGGCATGCGGAATGGGCGAGGTGACATCTTCACATTGGGTGAATCTTCCTAATAATGATTAGTGGTGGATTTTTTGTGATTTTATTTGATATCCTATTATACTTAAATTTTGTCTAATTAATTGTGAAGATTTAATTGGATTTTCCTAGATAATTCTAGATTATAATAGATATTGTTAGATCCTAATACATAATTCTAGACACAGAATTACTGGTGAAGATAAAATCAACTCATATATTTCCGTTCGTGGATTATCAAATCAAATGTAAAGAAAATACTAAAAATAAATTAACATCATTTTCAATCTTCTTGAGTTAGTGCCCATAAAAATGACTAAAGGGACTTGTTAATACTCCATGGTCAACCACATAAAGCTTGAGAGGACAAAGCAGATTTAATATTTAAAGGGAAGAATACAAAGCATTAGTGGGCTCAAGAAGTAAACATGCAGTAGTAATTTTTTTTTTTTTTTGCCATAGTTTAGGAGAGATGTTAGTGGGGGTTAGCGGGGTGTTAGTAATGTCAACCACAGACGAGTACAAGGGCTATCCATAGCCCTAAAACTCCAACGCCCCCAATGGGACTCGATCCCTGGTCTCCCACGTGGGGAGAGCCAGGAGATACCAATTGAGCTACTTAAAGAAGTAGAACTAATGAGCACCAAATAAGTTTTGACTGTGAATGGAGCTTTTCTCAAAATGGGATAATGCATACCCCGGTAATGGAAGAAAATTTTCACTGGGTTCACTTGACACCAGTGGTATTGAATTGGTGTTGTCCCTGAACGTACTCGGTACATAAATTCATAAAATGGATCAATGGGTATTCCTTAAATTTGTTGGGATTAATTTATGACTAGATATGAACCGAGCTGCTTGCGCGGCTTGTGGCTCGACTCGACTCGCTTTGTAGATTGGACCGAACTCGAGCTCAAGTTTTAGGCTCGTTCTGTGATACCCTATTGAGTATTTTAACATTTCAACATGTGTAATGTTTTGCTTGAGGTATGAATTAAGGAGTCAATAAGGGGAAAAAAAATTATATAAGTATGAGTCCACGAGCATAACTTGATGACATGGGCTAAGAGGCAAAAATAAATAAGCTAAAAGGAAAATGCTACCGACACTAACTAGTGTACCAACTATTACACTAATTATCCATGTGGCACTCTTTTTGTGGATGAATCTTTCCATGTATTGAATAGACAAGTGCCATTTACACTCCGTCTCAACATTAACCCATCAACTAATACATATAAAAGGAAATGAAAAACAAAGAAAACAAGGAGAAGGTCATAATTTTAGAACGAGTTTAGTATTTCTAATTATTGTTAATGTGTTATTCTAGGGCCCAGTACACCTCAATAGATTTTATGGTAAATTTTGGAATAAAAAAGATGAGTTATGAATTATCCCTGTTACATGAGTTTTTTTTTACGCAAAATTTATGTTTTTACCAAAGTATGGTTATTTACATATGAACTTCTGTTGAAGCAAATATACCATGGAATTTTGATATTTTACTCAGTTTTTGGTAAAAAAAGTATTATTGATACATCTGAATGATGTCCATGAACCTGGGGGACATTGACGGAGTGGAAAAGGGGCACAACTAGGTGTTCAATTGAATTGACCAATTCACTGTATGCGCATTGGGGTCGCTCCCTCGTAGCTGGCGGTAATCATCGGATGGTTTATTGTATATGTTTATGGCATGTTATGTTATATACAAACTTGTTTATGAATTTTGGTTACAATTGAAGTCATGAAAAACTGATCATGTCATGATTTTCGTTACAGTTGAAGCCATAAAAACTAATTCTCTGACTTATGCTTCATCTGCGAATTTTTTATATTTTAAAAATCCTTGTTAGATCATGCAACTCTGATAATTCATAATCTCCCACAAGCAGTGATTTATGTTGTTGAAATCTTTTCCTTTTCAAATAATCAGAATTAGAAAGACTGGACGAGTACTATATTATTAAGCTTATGGTAATATAATGAATAAGGAAAAAATGTAACACACGCTGCTATTAGCTTTAAGTTGTTGTTGTTGTTATTATTATTAATTATCTTATTTGAAGTTGCAAACATACTACTTTTACAGGGAAGCACTTAACTCAAGAGTTTTTCTATATAATGATTAAAATTAATCTATTGACATGTACTTCATAATAATCTATACAATCTGCAACTTATTTAACCGACTATTTGAACTTTTATTTTAGCTTATAAAAAGTTGCACCAAACACGTCTTCAAATTATTTTAAGTTTAAGGCTCCTTTTGTTTGGACGTAGAATATTTTATGGTAAAATATTTTACCTATTTTCTGGTGTTTTGACTAGAAAAAAAGGTAGTAAAATCTTTTCCCGGTAAAACATTTTGCACCCATTGGGTGAAAATATTTTCTTCTAATTTCAGCCGTAAGTTGTTTTTGGGTTGATGGCTCGACAATTCCAAGATGACAAAACGGAGCAGCTGTCTATGTGGAGGATTACGATAGAGCAAGCCTTTCTCTTAATCGATTTGCTGAGTCGTTGGTTTTTAGGCTAAACAGTTTAGGAGATATTCGTTGTTTTGGAAAAAAATTTTGTCATGTGCCAATCAAACACTGAAAAATAAAAGTAAAATAATTTATTTTCAACAAAAGCATTTTACATGAAAAACATTATACATTGTAAAATATTTTACGTCGAAACAAACGGAGCCTATGTGAATAATCAAAAATCAAAATCTAATAATCTACTAACGTATACGTGATAACTAACGAGAACACAAGATTCGCCGAAATAGGATAATTATGTAATCACTCTAGATTTTTTCCTGCATGGTTTGATAAGACAAGCATGGGCCGCTGATTAAGCTCTTGGGAAAGAAAAACTCCTACCTTTTGTCCTATAAATTTGTCCCATTTAACAATTATCTCCTGCCAAAGCCTAAGCATGGCTTGCTTTAGAGCAATAATATGGAGGAGGTTGCTTCTCGTATCCATTCTCCCACATTCTTTGTTTCTTTCTTTCCTTATTTCTCCACCACCACCACCACCACCACAACCATCGTCACTATATGAGTCCGCCTCCACCGTCATCATGACCGGCTCATTTTGTGCCATCTAAGTCTCTGCCTCCGCCTCCACTGGGTGGTTTTACTTCTACTCACCCCCGCCTCCTAGTCCTCCTTATTCCCCAAGGAATGGACATCCTCTGCCCTAATCACCTCCACTCTGTTCTTAAAGTCGACGTGACCACCTCTATTATGTTCTTAAATTCAACGTGACGGATGCGCTTGAATCATAGATTTGTGAAGAGATTTGTTGAGAGATGTAATAAAGAAAAGATTAAAACATGATGAATGAAAAAAAACCTTAGACCTCGTTCCACTAAGCTTTGCTTTTTGGGCTTTTATAGTTGATGTAAGTGAGAAAAATGACATGTACTTGGAAGATGTTAAAAGCCAAAAAAGGCCCAAGAAACAACTGGCCAGGCCAAGTTGTCCTTTTGACTTCCACAAATCTATGATCAAAAAACAAGTTGAGAGGGTGAGTATTTTCAACGGTCTAGATACTAATAACCCTCTTTAAGCAAAGAGTTTCATTTAAATCCTGACCGCTGAAAATACTTTTGGACCGCTAGGATGTTGCGTTGCATGGTACAACGCATTAAGTGCGCTACAGAGTCCCCGGTCCAATCTAAGCTTAAGGTCTCTTCTTCGGGACTTTTTCGCACTTTTTTTTTGCTGTTTTCTCTCAATTTTTACGAGATTGGAGTATAATTTTTACATCATTTTTTTCGTCTCAATGAGTTGAACCAAAAAAGTATAAAAAACAGAGACCCAAAAAAAAAAAAAAGTAGTATAAAACAACGAAAAAGACCTAAGAAGACATTAAACAAAAAGATCGTGTGAAAAAGTCACTAAAAAGTTTGTTCAAAGCACGAGCTATCAGTCCCTCCTTAGATTTGCGGTTTAATGTATCTTTTGTCTTGAAAACAGTTGTAATTGTATCAAACGTACAAATGATTTGTGTTGCCATTTCGTTCGACGTAAGTTTGACTCGAATGCGTACCAAGTTTCAAAATTTGTTCAAGCTTCATTATTCGTCTTTTTGCCAATCTCCAACTGAGTTTCATTTTCATGCGGTTTTGAAGTTCATTTAAACTTATAGAGTCATGCTTACAAAATAAACATGGTTTATGATATGCCTAAGCCCGATTGTAAACGCAGAAGATCAAGCTCGATTCGTAAGCATAACAGATCAAGCTCCATCGAAGCTCCGGTAGCACAAACAGCCTACAAGGCTTATTATCTTCATTTTTTACTTGAACTATTGTTGAACTTATTTTTGGTTTGCTTTTGCATTACGTGCATAGAGCGAGAGGCTCGTGTCTTTATGTTGGTCATAAGTTCTTGTTTCGCTTTTCATTGATGCATTTGCCTGTATTGGGTTACTTTGCTAGGCTCCGGTCCGTGTATGATGAACTTATCTGTAAGTGCCGTTGGACATTCTTGAATGAGAAGTTTCTGAGTCCAAAACAGTCCAATGTAGCTTTTCATATTGCTTCCTTGAAATTGGACATATTTCCAAAGAAGTTTCACCCAAATGTTAACCACGAGTTTTCTGAACATGGCAATGGGAAACTTAGTCTGAAAAAAAAGGAGACCATATACTCTGCCAAACTATCCAGTCTTGATGACGTGGGAAAGGTAATCTTCGTTTTCCAGAAAATTTTCTGCTAATACATGAGGAGTTCTATGTTCTTGGAATCCTGCGATAGTAGATATTGGAGCATGGTTGCTACAAGATTACGAATCAACTTGAATTAAGCTTTTGCGTTCAGCAGTGCATCCGTAGAGACTAGCTTCAAGCCGGATAAAGTCATTGTAATTAACCACCGCATCTAACAAGAGGAAAACAAATGAATTCAATCACCAAAAATTGAACGCTTCTAGGTCACAGTAAAAAAATGAAACATAGTATCCGGAAATAATACATGTCCTTACCTCGTATATCATTGAGTTCTAAAGGGGCATGAAAGTTGTAAGAGGACCATAAAGGAGGTCCAGTTGCATCAAACTCAACAGGCAGCTTTTGATGAGGGAAATAGTTTACTGCCACTTGAGTAATCCCAGACAGATGATAAAGATGCAAAAGACCATCAGTGCTCAAACGGTATCCACCGGCTTTCACTTTAGCAAGGAAGGTATTTACTTTTGGATCAGCATCCATATCATCTGTTATGGCGAAAGATGAAACTAAACATGCATTAACTCTTGCATGCATACACAAACCGCATTTGGGGAAAACAGGAGGAAAACCCTCTCTGATGATAGTGCTGCTATTTCTTTTGGCCAAGAAAAAAATCTCACACCGCATTTGGGGAAAAAATATACAAGAAAGTGTGTTGCATGTCCAACAACAAAAACAAGAAAAAGGTAACAAGAAGCAACAGATTCAATGTATGGCAAGCTAAAAAACTCTAAACTTCAGAAAACTAGAAGGATTTCTTAGAGGATCATCCAAAAAGCCCACCAAGATTAGCCGCAGAACACAAGATTTAATATGGAAAGGCAACATTTGTTTTTATGCTCTGCGTAAGTTAGTATTGTTAGTTGAAGTTAGTGAGATTTGAACTCTTGTCAAATGCAGTACATGGTGACTACCAGGCCACCACTTGGCTACTACTCCACTGGCCAGGAAAGGTAACATTACCCATTTAGCTACTGTAGCTCACATAGATTCCTCTACTCTAAGCGAACAAACAATTCATCTCACCATGCTCTATCCAAACGATACCCATGAATATTACCAATCACACGGAATCAGTTGATTGACCAGCATACTATTTACCCCATAAATAAAAGAGAAGGAGAGGCTGATTCAGCTACTGCTACAGCAGGGTCTAGGAACGGGCTATATGTACCTAGCCTTCCCACCCGCGAGGGCAGAGGCTGATTCAGCCACTAGAACCTGTGACCACTAGGTCACACTGGGGCAGCCTTACCATTGCACACGGGACACCTTCAGCACCTTACACCATCTTCACATATTCATATCTTACTCTTTTTAGTGTCACATATAATCGTAGCCCCCATGCTGCACCTTAGCCTGTGTTTCAGATCTCAACCAATTCAAGTATATCCCACTTTTGGTTCGCCTAACCGATTGATGTATTTTCGGTGTCAATCGATCTCCTTGCAGTGGTTCTATTATTTGCCTCTTTGATTATGACGTAGTGCAGGGTAATACCTTTAGCAAACAACATAAATCATACCTGTTACCACTCCCACATACATTTTCGCTCGAAACTATTTTTGCATCAGTCGACCTCCTTGTAGTGGTTTAATTATTTGCCTCGCCGATTATCATGTAGTGCACTTAAGATTATACATGCATCTATATATATACACGTATTGTGTGTGTGTGTGTGTGAGAGAGAGAGAGAGAGAGAGAGAGAGAGAGAGAGAGAGAGAGAGAGAGAGAGAGTACCTCTAGAATATAAGTCATATGAAGAAGTACCATTGGGAATGGTCGGGGAAATTCTTGGCAGTTCATAGGGGATAATAAAGCCAAGGCAGCTCTCTTGTCCTCCATAATCTTTGCTGATTTCTAAAAGCAGCTTAAGCTCCTCATTCTCGCAACGGTATGAAAATATTTGCTTTTTCACCCTGATGAATAGGAAACCCGGATCCATTCTATCAAATGCTAGCACACAACCAAAGTAAAGAGATGTAGGCAAGTTCTCAAGAACAATGCGCCGAGGGGGAGACCATTCACCGCGATCATAATCCTTGAGAATCCACAATGACAATTCAGAATCTCCAGTAACCCGAGTATATACAAGCTGATCTCCAGACTCCCCGAAGTACCTGCAGCTGCAACTTCCACTAGAATACGTCCCTGAACCCCTCATCTTCTTGATACAATTGCATAACCCATTCTCATCCAAATAGTTCTCATCAAATGGGATGTTCATCAATGATAAAGAAATGGTTTTGGCATGAATATCGTATGCAATAATGCCAAAAGGTTCTAATAACCAATGCAAAGCACCCTTATAGAAGGTGGACTGGCCCAACAGAACATAATCGTCCCTGACATTGGATGGGAGCTGGTGAAAAGTTGTCTCCCAAACAGATGGTGAGAGTGAAGAGTAGACATTGACCCGTAAGCTATTACCGGGTGCACAATCAGTTACCTCCACAATGGTGAAGTGGGAATTGGTGCAATAAGGATTAAAAGAAAATCCAAACACCATATACCATTCAGCCACATTTTCAAGAAAATAAGAGGCACCAACATAGACCCTATCACCTACGGTAGGGTTATACACCTCATAGCGAGGAGTTGGCTTCGAAGAGTACAAGAGTAGTAAACCATTGGAAGAGTTCAATACAACAAGTGGATCATCACCCGTACCATGTGACTGCATACCCGCTTGTGAGACTTTGCCTGCGGAGATGTCAGGGGAGAGATAGGACGGGATGGCAGTGAACACAAAACTTCTATGGCCTCTTTGATGGAAAAATCCCAAAAGAGAGATGTCACTCGGCTGATATCGCTGTAGGGCTGGTACTTCCAAAAGGCTTTTCAGCGACCCAGGGGAGAGGCACTTTAACTCACGCTCACCAGTGCATCCATATAGACAAGCTTCAAGTCGAATAACGTCATTATACCTATACACCGTATCTGAAAAAAAAATGCATTCTGTAAAAAGAGAGTGGAAAGACTCTGGCACTCGAAGAGGTAGATGTAATGGGTCTCACCACGAATACCAGAAATTGAGAAAGGGGCAAAAAATTTGTAGGAGGACCACATAGGTGGTCCGGCCGCATCCAAATCATTAGGCAGAGGGAAATATCTTCCTGCCACTTGTGAAATGCAAAACTGCTCATAGCGATGAAAAAAATTGTCATCGTTCCAACTTTGTCCATATTCTTCTGCTCTTCTCATTAACCTTTCTGATAACTTACGATCTTTGCTTGCAGGCTGTGCAATAAGAGCTAAAGAAAACGAAGTTAAAATGTCGGATGCAGAAGTCCTTTAGGGCAGTCAGACATAAAATTGTTAAAGAGTAGTCAAGCAAGATAAATCAGATAGCCAAATGTGAAAAATGTCCAACTCAAACATGGATGAGAACACTAATTAGGCAATTCTTGTAAGAATTATAACATTCACTGATTCAAAAACAATTTTCGGCAAAAGCAATAATGCAAAACATCTAGCACACTAGAGAGGAAACAAAATATTATTGCAAGACATGGCACTAGTACACAGTCAATGTTGATTCACCTGTTACTCATACATCAGCCAGGAAACATAATTTCAAGCAATCCAAGTAACTATGGGTATCGCAGTTAGTGTGCATGGTGCAGCTTAGGTACCTGGAGCACCAGGAAGCACCTTTTTGAGAGCACGAAAGAGGAGTCTAAAATAAGCGGCATCTGCTTTCCCTGTACGAGAGAGTGGAAAAAAAATAAGACCCAAATATTATTCGTGCACATGGTTACATCACTTATTAATCACTTGTAAAGATAAAAAAGGGAAGACAGGAAGCCATTCTGATGGGCCTCCGTAGTCTTAACCATGGAGGGAAAGGGAAGCATTGCTTGAACAACAAATATACATTAATGATGCTGAGTTATTAGAAGTATAGAACTGAATTACAAAACACAATAGGAATGATTCGACTAACCGTCTTTCTTTGAGACAGCTAAGTGTAAGTGTTTAACATAGGGAATGGACGGGGCAATACTCTGGAGTTCATAAGGAATTATGACCCCAAGGCAATTCTTTCTTCCTCCATATGTTTTAACGATTTCGCAAACCTTCTTAAGCTCCCCACTAATGCAACTATACAAGAAAATGTCCTTTCCCACCAGGAGGAACAAGCAACGAGGCTCTGTTCTATCAACTGCCAACACACGTCCGAAATAAAGAGATCTGGGCAACTTATCGACAACAATGTCACCGGTGGGCAACCATACACCATCACAATAATCGACGAGAGTCCACATTGTCAATCGAGAATTATTAGTGACCCGAATGTATACAAGCTTGTCACCAGATTCCCCCAAGTACCTGCAACTGCAACAGCCATTAGAATACAGCCCAGCATTCTTCACCTTCTTAACACAACTGCACACCCCATCCCCATCGACATATCTCTCGTCACCCGGAACGTCCATCAAAGAGAAGGAAACCAATTTGGTACGAATATCATAGGCGAATACGCCAGAAGGTTCCAGCAACCAATGTAAGGCACCCCTATGAAACACGGAAGGACCAGATAGTGAAAAGAACTTGTCACTAACACGTGCAGGGGGGTCGTGATGGGTCGTCACCCAAGCAGCATGTCGAGGCAAATGCGATGAAGACGAAGTGTACGCAGTGACCTGTATTCTCGTGACATCAATGTCGGAAACTTGAACGATAGCGAAGTAGGGTTTCTCGCGATTGGGATCGAAAGCGAACCCGAAAACCATGAAGCGCTGGGAAACGGGACGCATATGGTACATGATTCTGACGGAGAACTTTTCGCGCGTGATTGGGTTGTGAACGAGGTAGTGCGGGGTCGGTTTCGTGCGGTAGAGGAGGATGAGACCGTTGGAGGAGTTGATTAGGCCGACGGTGTCGCCTTTGGCTATCTTGCGATAGTGCTTGAGACGGGTTTGCCGGAGGCGGCCGGTGGAGGCGCCGGGAGGGAAATTGGAAGGGATTGGCGAGAAGACGAAGTCGGTGATTTTTTGCTGGTAGAAGAATCCGACGACCGAAGACGAGGGCTTTCCGGTGGCGTCGGTCGTCGACTCGCCGCGTTCCGCTGTTGTCTCTTCCTGCATGATCGATTCTTTTGAGCCCTAAAAACGACAACGAAATACTGAAGAATATTTTTCTGGAGTAGAGCTGTTTTGTTTTATTTGAGTGGGCTTTGGGTCGTTTGGTTTGTTATTTTGGGATCACCGTAACAAAAACAAAAAGTCATTTTGCCCAAGTGCCAAGAGAGATGACACGTGTCAAGAGCGGGGGTGGGGTGTAAAGCATGGTTGTAACTTGGAGAGTGTAAGCCTAGCATTAATATTGATTCAATTACGCTAAAATATTTATATAACATTTATATATTATGCTAAAATATTTTTTTTGTCGCGCTAGCCGGAGTGGTTGCCCAAGCCTGGAGGCTTGCCGGATTATCCCTGGGCCTGCTTTGGGTCGGAGAGCTTGAAAAACCGGTACCAGCCATCAAAAACTAAACCACAAACTGGGTCTCCCCGTTTTCAATAGACAAATAGAACAATAAAAAGAAAAATAAAATATTAAAAAAAAAATTAACACTTAGTGGGCTGCTTATCCTTAGGACTTGGGACGTATATATTTGTTTGACTTAGAACCCATAAAAGAAAATAGTGTATTGTTTTTGTAAGTGTCAATTTTTCTTAAAATATTTTCGTATACCATTTCAACCCTATTAATAGCGTTGTGACATGAGAACGCAGCACGAAACCACCGCGAGACGAAGAGACATGGGGCCCAAGCTAAGGGCATGCGGAATAGGCGAGGTGACATCTTCACATTGGGTGAATCTTCCTAATAATGATTAGGGGTGGATTTTTTGTGATTTTATTTGATATGCTATTATACTTAAATTTTGTCTAATTAATTGTGAAGATTTAATTGGATTTTCGTAGATAATTCTAGATTATACTCTTGCTAGATCCTAATACATAATTCTAGACACAGAATTACTTACTGGTGAAGATAAAATCAACTCATATATTTCCGTTCATGGATTATCAATTCAAATGTAAAGAAAATACTAAAAATAAATTAACATCATTTTCAATCTTCTTGAGTTAGTGCCCATAAAAATGACTAAAGGGACTTGTTAATACTCCATGGTCAACCACATAAAGCTTGAGAGGACAAAGCAGATTTAATATTTAAAGGGAAGAACACAAAGCATTAGTGGGCTCAAGAAGTAAATATGCAGTAGTAATTTAAAGAAGTAGAACTAATGAGCACCAAATAAGTTTTGACTGTGAATGGAGCTTTTCTCAAAATGGGATAATGCATACCCCGGTAATGGAAGAAAATTTTCATTCACTGGGTTCACTTGACACCAGTGGTATTGAATTGGCGTTGTCCCTGAACGTACTCGGTACATAAATTCATAAAATGGATAAATGGGTATCCCTTAAATTTGTTGGGATTAATTTATGACTAGATATGAACCGAGCTACTTGCGCGGCTTGTGGCTCGACTCAACTCGCTTTGTAGGTTGGACCGAACTCGAGCTCAAGTTTTAGGCTCGTTCTGTGATACCCTATTGAGCATTTCAACATGTGTATTGTTTTTGCTTGAGGTATGAATTAAGGAGCAAATAAGGAAAAAAAAGATGATATAAAAGTATGAGTCCACGAGCATAACTTGATGACATGGGCTAAGAGGCAAAAACAAATAAGCTAAAAGGAAAATGCTACAAATACTAACTAGTGTACCAACTATTACACTAATTGTTCATATGACACTCTTTTAGTGGATGAATCTATTCATGTATTGAATAGTGCATTGATGTGGTAATGCCATGTGTGCATTTAGTGTAATAGTTAGTACACTTGTTAGTGTCTGTAGCATTGCTCTAAGCTAAAATTTTATCAATAGACAAGTGCCATTTACACTCCGTCTCAACATTAACCCATCAACTAATACATATAAAAGGAAATGAAAAACAAAGAAAACAAGGAGAAGGTCATAATTTTAGAACGAGTTTAGTATTTCTAATTATTGTTAATGTGTTATTCTAGGGCCCAGTACACCTCAGTAGATTTTATGGTAAATTTCGGAATAAAAAAGATGAGTTATGAATTATCCCTCTTACATGAGTTTTTTTTTTTTTTACACAAAATTTATTTTTTACCAAAGTATGGTTATTTACATATGAACTTCTGTTGAAGCAAATACAACATGGAATTTTGATATTTTACTCAGTTTTTGGAAAAAAGAGTATTATTGATACATCCGAACGATATCCATGAATCTAAGGGACGTTGGCGGAGTGGAAAAGGGACACAGCTAGGTGTTCGATTGAATTGACCAATGCACTTTAATTATGCGCGTTACGGCGTTTGGGGTCGCTCCCTCATGGTTGGCGATAATCGTATCGTATATATGTTTATGGCATGTTATGTTATATACAAACTTGTTTATGAATTTTGGTTACAATTGAAGCCATGAAAAACTAATCATGCCATGATTTTTGTTACAGTTGAAGCCATAAAAACTAATTCTATGACTTCTATATGCTTCATTGGCGGAAAGTTTTTTTTTTTTTTTTTAATTCCTTGTTAGATCATGTAACTTTGATAATTCATAATCTCACACAAGCAGTGGCTTATGTTGTTGAAATCTTTTCCTTTTCAAGTTATCAGAATTAGAAGGATGGGACGAGTACTATATTATTAAGCTTATGGTAATATAATGAATAAGGGAAAAATGTAACACATGCTGCTGTTAGCATAATGAATAAAAGAATCAAGTTATGTTTGCTTCCGCTTTAATTTCTTTGAAAAAAAAAAAGAAAGAGACGATAAAGGCCTTTGGTGAGACAACTCACTTCGCTGGTCACAATATTTAAATCTGTTAGATTTGAGTCGTGACATCCATGGTCCAAAAATGAAGGAGAGAGAGGGAGATCTTCCTCAACCATCTCTCTTCTATGAGCAGAGCTAGAGAAGAGGAAAAGAGAAAGACGAAGGGCGTCAGAAAGGAAAAGAGGAGAAAGAGATTGCAGAAGGGATCTGAAGGAAGGGGAAGGAAGGGAAAGGGGATGAAGGGGTGGGAGGGGGAACCTCCATCCCAAACACATTCTCTTTTTTTGGAACTTTCGCTTGAGCATTTATATAACCTTGAATATATATAAATTTTATATGTACATTTTATAATAATTTTTTTATAACTTCTACTTGTATAAACGTTTAAAAGTACTATAAACTTCCATTTTTATGTTTTTATCATGTTGTCTATGTTTAAACTTATTTATGGAAGAAATCCGAGAAATTAAACTATTTAAGTACCAACGGAAGTGAAAAAGAAAAAAATAGCTCTCTGTCTCTCTAAACTTTTCTATCCCTTCTTAGCCTCCCTCTCCTCCACCTCTTATCCTGATTGGACGTGGATTTGGCGTCTCCCTTGTACGCCACGTCTCCAGCATTTTCTCTGGTTGGTTATGCAATAGAGATTACCTACAAAAGATAATCTCTATCACCGTTGAATTATCCCAAATGACTCTTGCCACTGCTGTCCAAATTCTAAAGAAGACGTTCTCCATGTCGTACGCGACTGTCCTCGTGCTATGTGGATTTAGCAGGCAGTGGGTTCCTCCATTTCAATTGCACTTCTGAATAAAGTCATGTTCGATTCCCAAACCAACCCAACTACTTTACAACCTGATCATACTGCTAAGGTGATTCTGGCCCAATCTATAAAATGGTTTGACGCTGTTTCGAAACAGCACAACTATGATACTCAAACTATTGAGGTTGGCTAGATCGCACCCAACCAAGCTAGACTCTTTTAAACTTAATGCAGACGGGTTATTTAATAGGATATCTAGAAGCGCGACTACAGGTGGCATAATATGATACTACGAGGGGAATTAGATCATAGGTTTTCACAAAAAAACATGGATGCAACCCCTAACAAGATGGCTGAAATTTGGGCTTTAAGGGATGGTTTACATCTCGTGGTCTCGGAAAATATCAAAAAGCTGGACGTGGAAGTGGATGCGTTGGCCATTATTCATTTGTCATCCTCTTAGCAACATAATATGTGATTCTAGGTCATCAATGGGAAGATTTAAGGCTATTACTCTGAAACACATTCACCACCAAGCCAACAAATGTGCTGATACCCTGACAAAAGATGCACAAATCTCCTTGGGGGGGGGGGGGGGGGGGGGTTTATATTTGTATTACTGCTCCTAGTCGTATTGCTCAATTTTTGTTTGAAAACTCTATGGGGTATAAATACCCCAGACTTATTACGGCTTAATTTTATCTAATGCCTTTTTTACCCACTCCAAGAGAGAGAGAGAGAGAGAGCATAAATTATTTATTTATTATTATTAGTGTACTTATTTATCTCAGGGTCAAGGTGTATTTGGCGGGGAGAGGGTCAGTTAGAAATTTGTGATTATTGCAAACAACAAGGGAGTCATTTCAGAAACTTGAGGGAGGTTTGTGCACTGAAAACTTTTTGGGTACCGAATGGGTACCACGTGGTCATGCCGAGCACGATCTCGACCGTCCAAAAGTGTTTTGGACGGCCGAGATTGATTCCCTCTTTCTCCTCTCACCCAACCACTCTTTCTCCTCTTTCGAACCGTCAGATTGCATTTTGGACAGTTGAGATTGCCGAGCGGGTACCACGTGGGCAATACCCACTCGGCACTGAAAAATTTCTCCTGTGCACTTAATGAAAACACACATTTCAGAAATTTCAGGGAGGTCAGTGCACTTAATGAAAACATCAGGGAGGTCATCGAAAATTTTCCTATTAGTATGGGTAAGTATAAATATGAATAGAGTAGTGGTCCTCATTCGTGCCTCCCAAAACTCTCTCTCTCTGCCCCCCCAGGGCTAGGTTTTTTTGTGAGTTGGTAAGCATGGCTCTCGTTAATGTTGGTGATGGCGATCTGAGTGGGGGATCGTACTCCAGACGCCTAGGGCTACATAAGAGGAAGCGACAAGAGGAGGTCTGTTGCAGAAGGGTGACCCGATCGTTGGCGCTGAAACAGAGATTGGAAGAAAGGGAAAGGATCATGAAATCGCTCCACCAACGCCAAATGACCCCAGCCGAGATGACGATCTACAATGAACAGGTCCAGAAGACCGGGGTATGTATACAATTTACCCAATTAGTTATTATTTGCGTTGAATGAATGTCTATCTGAATTTTAAACCCTGTACTGTGTCGGATTGAGTATCTCCACCGGTTAGAGCCAGATTGTCATCCCCGTAGCCAGGGTTTGTGCCATTATGCCTTCTGTACTTTTATCATCGTTATTCTAACATTGATAAAGGGATAAATTTAGATAGAGCCCTTTTTTTTTTTATGCTCGGAGTGAGTTAAGTAAGAGAGAAATTAGCTTCAATTTGCCACTAGATTGGCCTACCCATTGGACATGGTTTTTACAAAAGGTGTTGCCAAATTATTGCTTTGGCAGTGGATTTAGCTACCCCAGTGGAGATGCTCTTAACACATTCAGTCCTTCTAACTTTCCTATTTGTGATGTACAGGGTTTTGATGTCTGTATTCCCGACGATGTGTCTCTTTACGGTCTAATTGTCCCTCAACCGAACTTTGATGAGCACCCCTTGATGTATGAGTGGGCCAGATGTTCTGCGAGGGAGGCCATTAAGTGGTATAACAAAAAAGAGGTGAGCTTATCTTTTTGCATTTCCCCCCTTCCCTTCATTATCGCCTATATATTAGGTCCTCCATTACTGCCATTGAACCTATTTCTTATATCGCAGGATGCAAAATTCAAGTTTATGAGGATCGCCAAGTTAAACTATATGGAGGTTGCAGGTTATAATTTTTATATTACCTTTGAGGCGAAGGCTAAGCATGCTGCTCCTATGTATTTCCAAGCTCTTGTTTATTTTGGAATACCTATCAACAAGGTGATAGAGGTTAAATTTTGCCGTCCCCAACCAAAACTTGATTAACCACTGGTATGTTTTTGTTTGACTTGTTTTATTTCTCATCGTTATTGGACTGATTATGGTTTTACATATCATTAAAACCTTATTTATTTCCCTTTGGACACTTTTACACTGGCCCATGAACCTCCCATAATGCAGATATTTAGAAGGTTTTTTTTTTTTACTTGTTTGAGGGACCACATAATGTTATTTTGGCAGAGGAGAGAGTGTATCGAGATTGAGAAAAGGAAAGCATAAGGAGAAAACATGAAGCAATTTAACTCACGGGGTTCATCCTAAAGGGAAGTGACTATAGAGTTGGGGCATATTGACAAAAGGGGGAAGGTACCTTTGGAATGACAAATGGGTGTTTTCTTAGTTGGCACTAGTATGCTTGGGGTGATCTTAGGCTATGAATGGAAAGATGCCATGCGACCAAAACACCCATAAAATGTACTGACTGCTTTCCCACACACATGATCCGAGGTGCATGAAGGGGGGGGGGGGGGGGGGGGGGGGGGGGGGGCTCGGAAATATAATCAGCCGTCCGATTGAGCTGATTTCTCGCAGAGTCCCTCGGAAAATCATTTTAAGATAAATGAACGGTTCGGATCGTGTGTGTGGGACCCAAAGAGCGTTCGGCACATTTTCTGGGTGTTTTGGTCTGAACCCCTTGTTTTGTCAATTTTTAAGTGCAACCTTCTCACTATGGTGGAGGCTTTATAGAGACTTTGAAGGCTTAGGATTTACTAGGGATAATAATCTTACTTGCTAGCTAGGGATGTATTATATGCTATTCTAACAAGTGAAGCTTTTGCATGTCATTGGGGTACAAGCAATGGTGAAGGAACACGTGTGATTCAAAATTAAGATTCTTGTAACGCTTGTTCCCTCATTCCGATATGAAGCTACTAAGCCATTGACTTATTTGATTGAATTGGAGAAGTTGTCCCAAATAGCAAGAGTTTAAGGAGAGGGAGAAGATGTTGACGTAGAAAGGAAATTGAAGAAAAAAATTTGTAGGGTAAATTATAAGGGATATTGAAGTATAAAGTTTTTGGACTTAAGGATAAAGTGGTGGGGCATGCCTTTGTGTGTGCAAATGTTCACACCTATGGTTTCTGTATAATGGTGGTTTGAATGTCTCAAAATCGTGGTGGGTGGTCAAATATTATATTCACTCATCCTGTTGAACTCTTGAAGAGCTTGTACGAATTTTAAATTTAGTGTATACCAAAAATGTATAGTTATTTGGTAGTACTTAGTTTCCATGTCTCAATACATTAGAAAATTTTGATTTTGACGAATGAATTGATAGATGAATGTTTAATGTTTTCATTTCGAATGTTATTTCATGTTTTGTTCGTCTTATGTGGCTACTAAAAGGGAAAATCTAAGAATCTCTAGGCCCCGATTAGTTCACAAATTAATGGGCCTAGGCGCTAGGCGGAGCTTGGCCGCCCGACTAGCGCCTAGCGATTTTTAGAACACTGTATATTATTAATTTAACCCTGTAACCTTAGCTGTATTCCTAGTTTTTTCTTCTTGCTTGCTGAACTCTTTTGCAGTTTATTTTTGTGCAACAAAGCCGAATTTGATCACCTTTTACCTCTGTAAATTTTGCTGTTAAGCCCTGTCGTTCTCTTTATTAAAGTAGTGCCAACCCAATTTGATCACCTCACCATATATTTCTCAGTTAAGCTGTATGTTATCGACCTTAATTAATCAGCTTGCTCCAGATTACTGTTCATCGTTGTCGCCAGAAGCGCCCCAAAATGTGTTCCCTCTATACTTTATGTTCATCATAAACCCCTTCTTCTAAATCATAAACCCCCAAATAAAACTGTAGGCCACAGCCATCACAAAGTTTCGTTTATTTTTGCTCGCAATCAAAAGAATTGGAACACTGCCATGAACAGGCGCCAAGTACCCTATGAACACCTGTGAACACACGTCGAACACTCATGCAAAAGGATACAGTCTGTCGTGCTTTGGTGGTGCACTGGTACTTTTTAGAGGTTCGTGATAGATTCCTCCCCTATCTCCCCTCATTCAAAGTCTCATTCAAAAGGCACTCTGAACTTGTTCTTGTTATTAAATTTGATTATGGAACTTATGTATAAACTATCAAGTTGTTTAACTATAACTCCTTTTGTTGGCTTTCTAGACGATAGAGGGAGGCCAAGCACTCTGCGTGTGTTACATTTCAACCCTGTGACTCAGTCTTGTTCTGCCAGTGTTTATGTTTCGCTATTTCCGTAGTTACTGTATAGTTGATGATGTGTTTGAACCATGGTTGAAGAGTTCAAAATTGTGAAACCACTCATAATTGCCTTCCCTCTAGGAGCCAAATTGGTGAATATATAACAAAAATGGAATAAGTACCTAAGAATTTTTGGGTATTTCTTTCCCATTTTGTTAACTCATGAAATTTTGCATAACAAATTTGTAGGTTAGATGTTTACAAATGTAAGACTAGAGGATCTCAAGCTCCAGTAACCTAAGTTCCGTAAGCCTGTCTTTAATGACTGGTAACCAGAATGACAATAGTTAAGGCATACTTGAGTAATTTGAAACATATGCAGTATAATTTGAATCCCTTCTTCCAACCAATCTGCGTAGTTGTATATTATCTGTTCCAGAGTAGGTTTGATGGAAAATAACTTGGGTTAGGATGGGAAATAGGTTGAGGTATTAGAAGCGAGGTGCATGATTACTTCATATGATTAATAGTTTCAAGATTAGACACAACGAAGAGGACATTTGAAGATTTAGTTCAATGTTAGTTGATTTGTAGGCTGACTCCTAGGATTCAATTGCACGTCAGGGAGGAAATGGTTATGGGGAAAGAACAACTTTTATGTTGATTATCTTTCAATAACTCAGGTTTAGGTGGTAGTCAAGTACCATTGCCGAAAATGTATCTGCTAGCAAGGTACCTTCCATGAAATATCTTGATGAGTTATCGGTTATTAATGAATTAAGGCTTCATTGCAACCAAGATGAGTGTAATGCGATCCTGAACAGACTGTTGTTTGGGCCATTTCTCTGGAATGGATATGAATTGAGTAATGTCTTGGAAAAGTTCGATTATTAAACTGTCCTTGTTCTAGAATTGGAGGATTAGTCGATTAGAAGAATCCAAAACTTTGGGACGCACTTGGTGAAGATAGCAACTAGCTTTGTCTAAGAAATATACTACGGATCAGAAGGCTATTCTAGGAGTCCCACTCCCCGAACCAAAGACAAAATTATACTTTCCTTGTGAGCCGATTTCCACTTGTTCTTGCATATATGTAAGTTAAACCTATAAAGATTGAAAGGATTAGGAACCAAAAGTCTTCCTCCTTGGGATCAAGGGCTTCACTACTACAAAAGCTACTCTTTCCTGCATTTCTTTCCCCCGCCATTTATGCAAAACCCTGCTTTTACTAACTTTCGGGGTTGCCGCCAGAGGGGAGCCAGATCAATGGATTAGAGTTGCAAAATCTTTGCACTTCACCCTAAAGGGATGTAGTTTGGTATTGTTCAAGACTGCAAGCCAAAACTATTGCCGCCTTTCGTATTTCCGTTTCAGCGTGTTCATGCAAAGTTGAAGAGGAAACAGTCGGTGCCCTCTCTTGATCTCTTCTTCTTCTTCTTCCCTTCAGTGCTTGTCTCTCTCTTCTGTGTTTCCCCTTCTCCGGCATCAATCGACCTCACTCTTTTGCAGTTGTTATATCTTTATTCTCTCTCTGATGTGACTGAAGTTGTTGATAAATTGAGGAAGGTTATGGGTCTAAGTTCTAACGGTATGGAATGTTTCTGTGGTCTATTGGTTTTATTTGGTTCATTCTTTGATATATGTGAGCCTATATGCAGTTACGAATTCCTAAACCACTCTAATGTTTCTTGTATGTTAGCAATGGGGAATGATGCTCTACTGATGAGTTAGAAGAAATGGTATTTGTCAGGGTTTAGTTATAAGAGACAGGAAGGGAAACAAAAGAATGGAAGCTGAGAGATAACCCGTTGCCCCAATGAGAGCTGCGTGTTGTCTATTCGTTTATACGAAGTATGATAACATAAGGGCCTATTGTGAATTTGTGATATTTTCTTAATGAAGAAAAATGTTTCCTTGACAAACCTAGATTACAAGATGTGGACAAGCTCTGGAGAGATCATAGGCAACATAGACAAAGCAATGGCCAATCTGATGATTTGGTGGTTTTATGGGACAAAGTATTTTCATTGAATAAAAGTAGCATAATGTCATATAAGAAATTGCGTGGCTAAAAAGTTTTAAGAGGAACTAGTGGAGAATATAGCAAGTGTAGCAGATTGTACGGTAAATATTGTGACTGGCAGCATTTTTATGTATTGTTTTGTCAACATATCCTTGCAGGTAAGTGACATTCTCTTGTGCTATTTGCAGGTGGAGATGGGGTGAGTAGAAGTAGAACCATGCCGGTGGGGTGGGAGGCTGAGGTGGAGACTTAGATGGCACAAAATGAGCCGGTCGTGATGATGGTGGAGTCGGACTCATATGGCGACGATGGTTGTGGTGGTGGAGAAATGACGAAGAAAGAAAAATCGAATGGGAGAGAATCAATACGAGAAGCAACCTCCTCCATGTTATTGCTCTAAAGCAAGCCATGTTTAGGCTTTGGCAGGGGATAATTGTTAAATGGGACAAATTTATAGGGCAAAAGGTTGCAGTCTTTTCTTTCTGAGGAGCTTAATCAACGGCCCGTGCTTGTCTTAATCAAACCATGCATGAAAAAAATCAGTGATTACATAAGTACCCTATTTCGACGAGTCCTATTTGAGTCCTCGTTAGTTATGATTTATATGTTAGATTTTGATTATTCACCTTAAACTTGAAATAATTTGAAGATGTGTTTGGTGCAATTTTTTATAAGCTGAAAATAAAAGTCCAAATAGTCTGTCAAATTAGTTGCAGAATATATATATTATTATGAAGTACATGTCAATAGATTTTATTTTAATCATCATCATTATATAGAAAAACTCTTAAGTGCTTCCCCGTAAATCGTATGTTTGCAACTTCAAATAAGATAATAGAAGAAAACTAATAACTTTAAGTTTTAAATAATCTCAATTTTGGGGGTCAAATAAGCTAAAAAATATAAATAAGTTATTATTCATAATTAATTTCAACAACCATTCGTCAACTTTTTTTTAAAAAAAAAAAAAGAAAAAGAAAACTTAGTAAGTTAAATTACAAGTGTTAGTAAGTGGTGCCTCCATCTATTCTTACTTAATTTGGACGGTAGTATCCAGTCCTACCATGTGGGGTCCACCTCAATCCTATTTTGGTGAGTTGAACCGTCCATCATGAAATCTCAACGGTAAATTCTCATTGAAAAAAAATCTTGATTGATTCGATAATATTAAGACCGGCTACACAAAGCCAATCACTAATGACTTATTAATGTTCATTTATTTGGACTCCTTTCCCTTTTGGATTCGCAAGTTTCCTAAAGAACATGGACCCAGTGTTTTCAAAATCACACATCTCTTATTTTTTTCAAAGCAAGTACTATAAACTGCAATTTTATGTTTTTATCATTTTGTATGTGTATTTAATGTAAGAAATCTGAGGAGAGGCCTCCCTCTCCTTCACCTCCTAGCTTGATTGGGCGTGGATTTGGCATCTCCCCTGTACGTCACGTCTCCAGCATTTTTTTTTGGTTGGTTCTACGAGAGAGACTACCTAGAAAAGATAATCTCCATCACAGACGAGTTATTTAATAGGACATCCGGAATCGCGGCTACAAGTCGCTTAATCTGATAACATGGGGGGAATTGGATCTTAGGTTTTCACAAACAAAAAAAAGGGATGCAACCTCTAGTACCATGGCTTTAATTTGGGCTTTAAAGGATGGTTTACATCTCGCGGTCGCGGAAAATATCAAAAAGCTGGACTTGGAAGTGGATGCGTTGGCCATTATTCATCTGTTTAGTCAAAATCAATTTGGATTGTCATTCTCTTAGCAACATCATATGTGATTGCAGGTCATTAATGGAAAGATTTGAGGCTATTACTCTGAAACACATTTACCACGAAGCCAACAAATGTGTTGATGCTCTAACAAAAGATGCGCCAATCTCTGTGGGGGGACTTTTATATTTATTACTGCTCCTAGTTGTTTGTATTGCTCAATTTCTGTTTGAAAACTCTATGGGGTATAAATACCCCAGACTTTTACGGCTTAATTTTATCTAATTCCTTCTTTTACCCGCTCCAAAAAAAAAAAAAAAAAAAAAAAGAAGAAGAGGAGAGAGAGAGCATAGACTTATTAGTGTACTTATTTACTGGAGCTTGAGATCCTCAAGTCTTACGTTTGTAAACGTCTAACCTACAAATTTGTCAGATTTCTTACATTAAATAAGTTTAAACACATAAAAAAATGATATAAAAAAAACATAAAATTGAAGTTTATAGTACTTGCTTTGAAAAAAATAAGAGGTGTGTGTTTTTGAAAACACTCGGTCCATGTTCTTTAGGAAACTTGCAAATCCAGAAGAGAAAGGAGCAGTGGCGGCTCCAGGATTTTTGAACAGGATCTTAACTCTACTGGATTTATTAGCCAACAATATATACACCAAAATTTATATATTAATGTGAATAATGGGAGCAAATAATACAAAAGTACATAAGATGTCACAATTGCATTTTCTAGGCGAATTCTACAGTTAGGCCAAATAACATTAAATGGGCACATAAACATTAGTTTTTATTGTAGGAAATTGTAGCAAAGAGGCTTACACTTATTTTTTTTTGGACACATGCTCTTGTTTTATAGATACCGAGTTGATTGTTGTTCAAAGAAAAGGCAGAGCACGAAATCATTACCAATAGACACTTTTTTCTCTATCTATTTTTAAAAATTTTATCATTAAGGGTGTGTATTTTTTTTTTTTTAACTAATATATTAGGTGTTGGATTATGAATTTCATGGATTAATGAATGGTCTCAGTGAAGGATTAAGTGTTCAAACAAACCCGAGATAATTAGATTACTACCTGCATTAGAAAATACAAAACTATTTAGGTTGGTCAACTGACTATCCATGGGAAGCTATGGAGCTACCTATAGCTTTTAATTGGCTTGTTTACACTGGATTGGTTTTTGAATTGCTGGTTTGGGGCTAGTTGTTCAAACTTTTTGGGGTCAGGTGTTCAAATATTTATGTATAGGGTGTTTAAATATTTTTAGTCTGGGTGTTCAAGAAAGGGATAAACAAAAATAAAATCCAAAATATTACATGTATCCTAGACTAATTTTTTTTTTTTAGGGTGTTCAAGTGATCACCTAAAGCCCTATGTGGAGCAGCCTATGGAAAGGAGTCCAAATCAATGAACATTAATAAGTCATTAGTGATTGACTTTGTGTAGCCAGTCTCAATAATATCGAATCAATCAAGCTTTTTTTCAATGAGGATTTTACCGTTAAGGTTTCAAGATGAACGGTTCAAATCGTCCCTGTTTCACTTTAAAAAAAAAAAAAGAACTTACCTTTTGGCTTATTTCGAAATCCAAGACAAGTCATTCTCTCAAATGCATAAAAAAAAAAAAAAAAAAATTTGCCAAACTTAGATTTCGGTTTATCCAAACTTAAGCCTTATTTTCTTTTCAAAATAAATTCATTTTGATCATGAACTTATTACGAGATCAACTTAAACTTTTACGGGATTAGCTACTCGGGACAGATTCGAACCTTACGGGATTTGCGTATAACTTTTAGTAGAAAATTCCGTTTTAGTTGCCGTCTATTTTAGCAACCTTATAATTCTTAGTATTTGATCTCCTAGTCAAATTAGAATTATCCGTTTTTGGTAATTTTTGTAATTTATCTGATTTAGGCTTAATTAACAAGTCTAATCTGTTACTATCCAGTTTACTTGTTGGCCTAGGGTTTCTAGGACCCTATAAAAACTATTGTGAAATTTCTTTTGCCGATCCAAAAAAAAAAAAAGTGAGGTCCTGAATTCAAACCCATACCCCATCAAAACATCCTGGTCGATGGGACTCTTTGTTCCAAGTTAAGGAACATGAGGAACTCAAACAATTAAAGACTCGAAGCAGTTCAAGAAACCAGTAAACAAGCAACTACTAGCAGTGAAACACAATTGACATGCATGATCTACATACACCGACCTGTCTATCGCAAGATACATGCACTAATAACCTCCAGTTTCTTTTGAAAAATAACATCTTCTGAAATCTAGAACTAAAGATAGTTGGAATCCGCAAGACTCTAGAACTGATACCTTCAACCCCCAAGTCCACCAGCATATTGTAACAATATCTCCACCTGCAAATAGCACAAGAGAATGTCACTTACCTGCAAGGATATGTTAGCAAACCAATACATAAAAATGCTGCCAGTCACAATATTTACCGTACAATCTGCTACACTAGTTCCTCTTAAAACTTTTTAGCCACGCAATTTCTTATTTTTTTTATGCTACTTCTATTCAATGTGAACACTTTGTCCCACAAAACCCCCAAATCATCAGATTGGCCATTGCTTTGTCTATGTTGCCTATGATCTCTCCAAAGCTTTTCCGCAACTTGCAATCTAGGTTTGTCAAGGAAGCATTTTTCTTCATTAAGAAAATATCACAAATTCACAATAGGCCCTTATGTTATCATACTTCGTATAAACAAATAAACAACATGCAGCTCTCATTGGGGCAACGGGTTATCTCTCAGCTTCCATTCTTTTGTTTCCCTTCCTATCTCTTATACCTAAACCCTCACAAATACCATTTCTTCCAACTCATCAGTGGCATCATTCCCCATTGCTAACATACAAGAAACATTACAGTGGTTTAGGAATTTGTAACTGCATATTGGCTCACATATTTCAAAGAATGAACCAAATAAAACTGATAGACCACGGAAACATTCCATACCATTAGACCCATAACCTTCCTCAATTTATCAACAACTTCAGTCACATTCTAACATCGCCCATGGAAAGATTTTAGAGAGAGAGAGAATAAAGATGTAACAACTGCAAAAGAGTGAACCAATTGATGCTGGAGAAGGGGAAACACAGAAGAGATGACGAGCACTGAAGGGAAGAAGAAGAAGAGATCAAGCGAGGGCACCGACAATTTATCTTGAAACTATTAATCATATGAAGCAATCATGCACCTCGCTTCAAATACCTCAACCTATTTCCCATCCTAACCCAAGTTATTTTTCATCAAACCTACTCTGGAACAGATAATATACAACTATGCAGATTGGTTGGAAGAAGGGATTCAAATTATACTGCATATGTTTCAAATTACTCAAGTATGCCTTAACTACTGTCATTCTGGTTACCAGTCATTAAAGACAGGCTTACGAAACTTAGGTTACTGGAGCTTGAGATCCTCAAGTCTTACGTTTGTAAACATCTAACCTACATATTTGTTATGTAAAATTACACGAGTTAACAAAATGGGAAAGAAAAACCCAAAAATTCATAGGTACATATTCCTTTTTTTTCCGCCTATATTCGCCAATTTGGCTCCTAGAGGGAAGGCAATTATGATTGGTTTCACAATTTTGACCTCTTCAACCATAGTTCAAACACATCATCAACTATACAGTAACTAAGGAAATAGCGAAACATAAACACTAGCTGAACAAGACTGAGTCACAGGATTGAAATATAACACACGCAGAGTGCTTGGCCTCCCTCTACCGTCTAGAAAGCCAACAAAAAGAGTTATAGTTAAACAACTTGATAGTTGATAAATAAGTTCCATAATCAAATTTAAAAACAAGAACAAGTTCGGAGTGTCTTTTGAATCAGACTTCGAATGAGGGAAGATAGGGGAGGAATCTATCACGAACCTCTAAAAAGTACCAGTGTACCACCAAAACACGACAGACTGTATCCTTTTGCACGAGTGTTAGACGTGTGTTCACGGGTGTTCATAGGGTATTTGGCGCGTGTTCATGGCAGTGTTCCAATTCTTTTGATTGCGAGCAAAAAAAAAAAAAATTTGATGGCTGTGGCCTACAGTTTTATTTGAGGGTTTATGATTTAGAAGAAGGGGTTTACGATGAACACTAAGTATAGAGGGAACACATTTTGGGGCGCTTCTGGTGACAACGATGAACAGTAATCTGGAGCAAGCTGATTAAGGTTGATAACATACGGCTTAACAGAGAAATATATGGTGAGGTGATCGAATTGGGTTGGCACTACTTTAACAAAGAGAACGATAGGGCTTAGCTAGCCAAATTTACAGAGGTAAAAGGTGATCAAATTCTTTGTTGCACAAAAATAAAGTGCAAAAGAGTTCAGCAAGCAAGAAGAAGAAACTAGGAATACAGCTAAGGTTACGAGGTTAAATTAATAATAAGTAGTGTTCTAAAAATTGCTAGGCGCTAGTAGGGTGGCCGGGCTCCGCCTAGCGTCTAGGCCCATTAATTTAAGGACTAATCGGGGCCTAGAGATTATTAGATTTTTCCTTCTAGTAGCCACATAAGACGAACAAAACATGAAATAACATCCAAAATGAAAACATTAAACATTCATCCATCAATTCATTCGTCAAAATCAAAATTTTCTAATGTATTGAGACATGGAAACTAAGTACTACCAAATAATTATACATTTTTGGTAAACACTAAATATAAAATTCATACAAGCTCTTCAAGAGTCCAATACAGAAAGCATAGTTGTGAACATTTGTACACATAAAGGGCATGCCCCACCACTTTATCCTTAAGTCCAAAAACTTTATATTTCAATATCCCTTATAATTCGCCCAACAAATTTTTTTCTTAAATTTTCTTTCTACGTCAACATCTTCTCCCTCTCCTTAGACTCTTGCTATTTGGGACAACTTCTCTAATTCGATCAAACAAGTCAATGGCTTATTAGGTTCACATCGGAAGGAGGGAACAAGTGTTTCGAGAATCCTAATTTTGACCCACACGTGTTCCTTCGCCATTGCTTGCTTGTACCCCAACGACATGCAAAAGCTTCACTTGTTAGAATAGCATTTAATACATCCCTAGCTAGCAAGTAAGATTATTATCCCTAGTAAGTACTAAGCCTTCACAGTCTCTATAAAGCCTCCACATAATGAGAAGGTCGCACTTAAAAATAGACAAAACGAGGGGTTTAGACCAAAACATCCAAAAAATGTACCGACCACAATCTGGGACCCACCACACACACGATCCACGCCGTTCATTTATCTTAAAATGACGAGGGGCCCTACGAGAAATCAGCTCAATCAGACGTCTGTAGATGCTTAATCCAAACTCCCCCCGTTTCATGCAGCTCAGATTGTGGGTGTGAGAGAGCGGTCAGTACATTTTCTGGGTGTTTTAGGGTCGGTACACGTAGTAAGTTCCCTTAAAAATAACCCAAAAAAAATAAAAATAGTCACCAATATATTGGCACGTATCTTAATGGTCTTTTTCAAAAAATACCATCGACGAAGATATCCATACAACTATTGGCACGCCTATAGCATCTCCACACCCCCACCCTAAAGAAAGGAAAAAATAGTAGAAACAAACAAAATCAATCGGTAGAAAAAGGCAGCCATTCTCCACAATGAATATACCCCACCCCTTATACCAAACCACTACAATTGCTTACATTCCTAACCTCATCTTACTTGTAAACTCCTCTACCTCTCTACTTCATCTTGAGCCTTTTCTCCCTCCTCTTAGACTCTTGTGCTTTGTCAGGCAACCTCTCTTGATTTTACTTCTGAAAGAAAACCTTCTTTCAGTATTCATCAAACAAGAGCATGGCATCTTTCCATTCATAGCCTAAGATCACCCAAAGCATACTAGTGCCAACTAAGAAAACACCCATTTGTCATTCCAAAGGTACCTTCCCCCTTTTAGTCAATATGCCCCAACTCTATAGTCACTTCCCTTTAGGATGAACCCCGTGAGTTAAACTGCTTCATGTTTTCTCCTTATGCTTTCCTTTTCTCAATCTCGACACACTCTCTCCTCTGCCAAAATAACATTATGTGTTCCCTCAAACAAGTAAAAAAAAAAAACCTTCTAAATATCTGCATTATGGGAGGTTCATGGGCCAGTGTAAAAGTGTCCAAAGGGAAATAAACAAGGTTTTAATGATATGTAAAACCATAACCAGTCCAATAACGATGAGAAATAAAACAAGTCAAACAAAAACATACCAGTGGTTAATCAAGTTTTGGTTGGGGACGGCAAAATTTAACCTCTATCACCTTGTTGATAGGTATTCCAAAATAAACAAGAGCTTGGAAATACATAGGAGCAGCATGCTTAGCCTTCGCCTCAAAGGTAATATAAAAATTATAACCTGCAACCTCCATATAGTTTAACTTGGCGATCCTCATAAACTTGAATTTTGCATCCTGCGATATAAGAAATAGGTTCAATGGCAGTAATGGAGGACCTAATATATAGGCGATAATGAAGGGAAGGGGGGAAATGCAAAAAGATAAGCTCACCTCTTTTTTGTTATACCACTTAATGGCCTCCCTCGCAGAACGTCTGGCCCACTCATACATCAAGGGGCGCTCATCAAAGTTCGGTTCAGGGACAATTAGACCGTAAAGAGACACACCGTCGGGAATACAGACATCAAAACCCTGTACATCACAAATAAGAAAGTTAGAAGGACTGAATGTGTTAAGAGCATCTCCACTGGGGTAGCTAAATCCACTGCCAAAGCAATAATTTGGCAACACCTTTTGTAAAAACCATGTCCAATGGGTAGGCCAATCTAGTGGCAAATTGATGCTAATTTCTCTCTTACTTAACTCACTCCGAGCATAAAAAAAAGGGCTCTATCTAAATTTATCCCTTTATCAATGTTAGAATAACGATGATAAAAGTACAGAAGGCATAATGGCACAAACCCTGGCTACGGGGATGACAATCTGGCTCTAACCGGTGGAGATACTCAATCCGACACAGTACAGGGTTTAAAATTCAGATAGACATTCATTCAACGCAAATAATAACTAATTGGGTTAATTGTATACATACCCCGGTCTTCCGGACCTGTTCATTGTAGATCTTCATCTCGGCTGGGGTCATTTGGCGTTGGTGGAGCGCTTCCATGATCCTTTCCCTTTCTTCCAATCTCTGTTTCACCGCCAACGATCGGGTCACCCTTCTGCAACAGACCTCCTCTTGTCGCTTCCTCTTCTGTAGCCCTAGGCCTCTGGAGCCCGATCCCCCACTCAGATCGCCATCACCAACATTAACGAGAACCATGCTTTAGGGGGGAGAGAGAGAGAGAGAGAGAATGAGAATTTTGGGAGGCACGAACAAGGGGGACTTCTACTCTATCCATATTTATACTTTTCCATTCTAATTGGAAAATTTCGATGATCTCCCTGATGTTTTCATTAAGTTCACGTACCTCCCTGAAGTTTCTGAAATGTGTGTTTTCATTTAAGTGCACAGACCTCCCTCAATTAATCACAAATTTCCAACAGATCCTCTCCCCGCCAAATACACCTTAACCGTGAGATATATAAGTACGCTAATAATAATAATACTCTCTCTTTCTCTCTCTCTCTAGGGGGGTTGTAAAAGAAAGCAATTGATAAAATTAATCCGTAACAAGTCTAGGGTATTTAAACCCCACAGAGTCTTCAAACAGAAATTGAGCAATACAAGTAGGAGCAGTCAGGTACAGAGTCAGAAATTTCACTACACAGGGGTGAATTTTTTTTTTCAAAATACCTTGCAGGGGCGAGCCTATATAAATCACAGGAAAATTCAATTTTTTTCTACATAATACTAGAGGTTTTTTTTTTCCTTGTAGGGGTAACCGCCCCTACTGGCTCCCCTCTAGTTCCATCACTGAGAGCAGTAATATAAATATAAAAGTCTCCCACAAAGAGATTTGTGCATCTTTTGTCAGGGATCGCACATTTGTTGGCTTGGCGGTGAATGTGTTTCAAAGTAATAGCCTAAAATCTTCCCATTAATGACCTTGAATCACATATTATGTTGCTAAAAGGATGAAAATCCAAATTGGTTTGATCAAACAAATGAATAATGGCCAATGCATCCACTTTCACATCTAGCTTTTTGATACTTTTCGCGACCGCGATATGTAAACCATCCTTTAAGAGGATAAGTATAATGATGGTACTTTCCTCATGCCCCCCATCCCGGCATGCCCCATGGTTTTTTTTTTTTTTTGAAGCGGCAAAATTATTTAACATATAGAGAACCATTATCACGCCATGCCACTGCCGTGACCCACCACCATCATTGAATAGTGAAAGATTACGTCATGCCTCGGGTTGTTGGTCTTGTTTATTTGGTTTCTCCCCTTAATTCCATGATTTTCCTTCTTATTCATCGATTGCTTGGATCAACCGGGATGTTGTCTATGAGAACTTGTAGAATCTGTGAGTTGTAGATTGATGGCGGTGGAGGATGGGGATAATGACAGTAAATTTTTTTTGATTGGCAACAAAATTTTATTAGAACTTGACTAAGGGTACATCGAAGGGGAAAAACCTAATACAAAGCACGAAAGCAGAGTATTGGCAGAGAGCCAGAGAAGAAGAAGGCATTCAACGAAATGCTAAAAGGAAAAAGAAAACATACAAAAAGGGTAAAAGTGCAAATACAATTCGATAATGACGCTAATTGCAGTTGCCAGGAGAGAGAAAACTGAGAAAATTAAAAAGAGAGAAAAAAAAGAGAGAGCTTAAAACTGAAATCAAGTGAGCTCGATATGACAATGAATGAAAAAAAAGAATCCGGGGGAGGCGCTGTGCGGTAGGATTTGTGCGCCATGTTGTGCGGCAAAACTACGTTATTTTGCTAATTTTCTTGGTATATCCATGAGCCCTGTTTGGAGAGTTAAGTGTGGGGTTTAATTTTGGGGTTCAATTTTAGGGGATTTAAGGCTCTTTGGGGTAGAGTATAGTGAGTTTAGGCACTTGGATTTTAGGCACTTTGGGTTTAGGCACTTCAGGTTTAGGATTTAGGCACTTTATAATGGTTTTTTCTTCCTCCAAACAAGACCCTTGGAAGCTTTGGAAGTGTGCACAAAAATCAAGCAAAATGACGTAGTTTTGCCGCATAACACGGTGCACAACACCTACCGCATAACACCCACCCCGGATCCAAAAAAAGGGATGTGCTGACCTCCTCTCAATAGATGATGGATAATATGCAATATATAATGACAAACAAGTTCGGATATCAATGCATATTTCATGGATATTAATATACTTTTCATGGATACAAATACATTTTTATATCCTTTGCTCTTTGGGCTGAAGTTAGCATTTTGCATGAAAAATATAGAGAAAAATTAGGGAAAATACCAAATTCCTTTAAACTAAACTTTCTTTTGCATCCCCGCATCATCCCATTACCATCACCCTTGCTTATTCATTCCTCATATTTTATGAGGAAATTGCTTTTTCAAGGAACAAAAAATAGTTTGTCTTGATTAAATCAGATAACGTTGCTTTTATTCATAAGTTTTTTAAACTACTATCGATTTTTTTTCTTCGTCTTTAGGTTCAATGCAGAGAAAAGAAAAACAAATTATAATTAACAATAATAGAAAAGGCAAATTATGAGGGTTAATAATCTACTTGCCCCTTAAACTATTCAATTTTTAGTTAACCCCCCCTCCAACTACCAATTGAATTTACTTGCCCCTTCAACTATGTAAACGTTAGTTAATTGGTCAAATCCCTCACTTTCCATCCAATTCATGGATGGAAAACTTAACAAAAACCCCAAGTGGCGCGTTTAATCGTTCATTAGTTGTCTCGATTTTCTACCACTAGGTTGTGTAAACTCAGTAGGAAAAAAAAAAAAAAAACTTACATTTCAGTTTCGATTCCTTTGAAGCTCTCAAGATCCATGCCATCTCCCCACAATCCAGAGTCACCAATCCAGTCTTTCTTTGATCAATTTTTTGGAGCTCTCAAGATCAATTCCTTTGATCTCTCACTCTCTCTTTCATCGACTAGTTTGAGAAGTTGAATTTAGGGCTTCTAATTTACCCCCAAATACACGATTTAGTGGGTTTGGGTAGAAAAGTCTATTTTACCCTTCGGTTGGTGTATTGCGAATTTGTGATGTTTTCTTAATGAAGAAAAATGCTTCCTCGACAAACCTATATTACAAGATGTGGACAAGCTTTAGAGAGATCATAGGCAACATAGACAAAGCAATGGCCAATCTGATTATTTGGGGGTTTTGTGGGACAAAGTTTTTCATTGAATAAAAGTAGCATAATGTCTTATAAGAAATTGCGTCGCTAAAAGTTTTAAGAGGAACTAATGAAGAATATAGCAAGTGTAGCAGATTGTATGGTAAATACTGTGACTGGAAGCATTTTTATGTATCGGTTTGTCAACATATCGTTGCAGGTAAGTGACATTCTCTTGTGCTATTTGCAGGTGGAGATGGGGTGAGTAGAAGTAGAACCATGCCGTTCGGCTGAGGTGGAGACTTAGGTGGCACAAAATGAGCCGGTTGTGATAATGGTGGAGTCGGACTCATATGGTGACGATGTTTGCGGTGGTGGTGGTGGTGGTGGTGGTGGAGAAATGACGAAGAAAGAAAAATCGAATGGGAGAGAATCAATATGAGAAGCAACGCCCTCCATGTTATTGCTCTAAATTAAGAAAGCCATTTAGGCTTTGGCAGGAGAGATAATTGTTAAATGGGACAAATTTATAGGGCAAAAGGTTGGAGTCTTTTAATTTCTTTCCCAGGAGCTTAATCAACGGCCCATGCTTGTCTTAATCAAACCATGCATGAAAAAATCTGATGGTGATTACATAAGTATCCTATTTCGGCGAGTCCTATATGAGCCCCCGTTAGTTATGATTTATATGTTAGATTTTGATTATTCACCTTAAACTTAAAATAATTTGAAGATGTGTTTGGTGGAATTTTTTATATGGTAAAATAAAAGTCCAAATAGTCTGTCAAATTAGTTTCAGAATATTAGATTATTATGATTATATATTAATTTTAATCATTATCATTATATAGAAATACTCTTGAGTCCCCATAAATCGTATGTTTGCAACTTCAAATAAGATAATAAAAGAAAACTAATAACTTTAAGTTTTAAATAATCTCAATTTTGGGGGCCAAATAAGCTAGAAAATATAAATAAGTGATTATTCATAATTAATTTCAAAAACCATGCGTCAACATTTTTTTTTTTCTTTTAAACAAGTAAACTTAGTAAGTTAAATTACAAGTGTTAGTAAGTGGTGCCTCTATCTATTCTTACTTAATTTGGACGGTAGGATCCAGTCCTACCATGTGAGATCCACCTCAATCCTATTTTGGTGAGTTGAACCGTCCATCATGAAATCTCAACGGTAAATTCTCATTGAAAAAAATCGTGATTGATTCGATAATATCAAGACCGGCTACACAAAGTCAATCACTAATGACTTATTAATGTTCATTTATTTGGACTCCTTTCCCTTTTGGATTCGCAAGTTTCCTAAAGAACATGGACCCAGTGTTTTCAAAATCACACATCTCCTATTTTTTTCAAAGCAAGTACTATAAACTGCAATTTTATGTTTTTATCATTTTGTATGTGTTTAAACTTATTTAATGTAAGAAATCTGAGGAGGCGGCCTCCCTCTCCTTCACCTCCTGCCTGATTGGACGTGGATTTGGCATCTCCCCTGTACGTCACGTCTCCAGCATTTTTTTTTGGTTGGTTCTGCGAGAGAGACTACCTAGAAAAGATAATCTCCATCACAGACGAGTTATTTAATAGGACATCCGGAATCGCGGCTACAAGTCGCTTAATCTGATAACATGGGGGGAATTGGATCTTAGGTTTTCACAAAAAAAAAAAATGGATGCAACCTCTAGTACCATGGCTTTAATTTGGGCTTTAAAGGATGGTTTACATCTCGCGGTCGCGGAAAATATCAAAAAGCTGGACTTGGAAGTGGATGCATTGGCCATTATTCATCTGTTTAGTCAAAATCAATTTGGATTGTCATTCTCTTAGCAACATCATATGTGATTGCAGGTCATTAATGGAAAGATTTGAGGCTATTACTCTGAAACACATTTACCACGAAGCCAACAAATGTGTTGATGCTCTAACAAAAGATGTGCCAATCTTTGTGGGGGGACTTTTATATTTATTACTGCTCCTAGTTGTTCGTATTGCTCAATTTCTGTTTGAAAACTCTATGGGGTATAAATACCCCAGACTTTTACGGCTTAATTTTATCTAATTCCTTCTTTTACCCACTCCAAAAAAAAAAAAAAAAAGGAGAGAGAGAGAGAGAGAGAGAGAGAGCATATACTTATTAGTGTACTTATTTATTGGAGCTTGAGATCCTCAAGTCTTACGTTTGTAAACGTCTAACCTACAAATTTGTCAGATTTCTCACATTAAATAAGTTTAAACACATAAAAAATGATTAAAAAAAAAACATAAAATTGAAGTTTATAGTACTTGCTTTGAAAAAAATAAGAGATGTGTGATTTTGAAAACACTCGGTCCATGTTCATTAGGAAACTTGATATTCCAAAAGGGAAAGAAGTCCAAATCAATGAATATTAATAAGTCATTAGTGATTGACTTTGTGTAGCCAGTCTCAATAATATCGAATCAATCAAGCTTTTTTTCAATGAGGATTTTACCGTTAAGATTTCAAGATGAACGGTTCAACTCGTCCCTGTTTCACTTAAAAAAAAAAAAAAAAAAAACTTACTTTTTGGCTTATTTCGAAATCCAAGACAAATCATTCCCTCAAATGCATAAAAAAAAAAAAAAATGCCAAACTTAGATTTCGGTTGATCCAAACTTAAGCCTTATTTTCTTTTCAAAATAAATTCATTTTGATCATGAACTTATTACGGGATCAACTTAAACTTTTACGGGATTAGCTACTCGGGACAAATCCGAACTTTACGGGATTTGCATATAACTGTTAGTAGAAAATTCCGTTTTAGTTGCCGTCTATTTTAGCAACCTTATAATTCTTGGTATTTGATCTCCTAGTCAAATTAGAATTATCCGTTTTTGGTAATTTTTGTAATTTATCTGATTTAGGCTTTAATTAACAAGTCCAATCTTTTACTATCCAGTTTACTTGTTGGCCTAGGGTTTCTACGACCCTATAAAAACTATTGTGCAATTTCTTTTCCCGATCCAAAAAAAAAAAAGGTGAGGTCCTGAATTCAACCCCATACCCCATCAAAACATCCTGGTTGATGGCACTCTTTTTTCCAAGTTAAGGAACATGAGGACTCAAACAATTAAAGACTCGAAGCAGTTTAAGAAACCAGCAAACAAGCAACTACAAGCAGAGAAACACAATTGACATGCATGATCTACATACACCGACCTGTGTATCGCAAGATACATGCACTAATAACCTCCAGTTTCTTTTGAAAAATAACATGTTCTGAAATCTAGAACTAAAGATAGTTGGAATCCGCGAGACTCTAGAACTGACACCTTCAACCCTAAGTACACCAGCCAACTACAACAATATCTCCACCTGCAAATAGCACAAGAGAATGTCACTTACCTGCAAGGATATGTTGACAAACCAATAAATAAAAATGCTGCCACTCACAATATTCACCGTACACTCTACAACACTTGCTATATTCTCCACTAGTTCCTCTTAAAACTTTTTAGCCACGCAATTTCTTATATGACATTATGCTACTTTTATTCAATGGAAACACTTTGTCCCACAAAACCCCCAAATCATCAGATTGGCCATTGCTTTGTCTATGTTGCCTATGATCTCTCCAAAGCTTTTCCGCAACTTGCAATCTAGGTTTGTCAAGGAAGCATTTTTCTTCATTAAGAAAATATCACAAATTCACAATAGGCCCTTATGTTATCATACTTCGTATAAACAAATAAACAACATGCAGCTCTCATTGGGGCAACGGGTTATCTCTCAGCTTCCATTCTTTTGTTTCCCTTCCTATCTCTTATACCTAAACCCTCACAAATACCATTTCTTCCAACTCATCAGTGGCATCATTCCCCATTGCTAACATACAAGAAACATTACAGTGGTTTAGGAATTTGTAACTGCATATTGGCTCACCTATTTCAAAGAATGAACCAAATAAAACTGATAGACCACGGAAACATTCCATACCATTAGACCCATAACCTTCCTCAATTTATCAACAACTTCAGTCACATTCTAACATCGCCCATGGAAAGATTTTAGAGAGAGAGAGAGAATAAAGATGTAACAACTGCAAAAGAGTGAACCAATTGATGCTGGAGAAGGGGAAACACACAAGAGATGACAAGCACTGAAGGGAAGAAGAAGAAGAGATCAAGCGAGGGCACCGACAATTTATCTTGAAACTATTAATCATATGAAGCAATCATGCACCTCGCTTCAAATACCTCAACCTATTTCCCATCCTAACCCAAGTTATTTTCCATCAAACCTACTCTGGAACAGATAATATACAACTATGCAGATTGGTTGGAAGAAGGGATTCAAATTATACTGCATATGTTTCAAATTACTCAAGTATGCCATAACTACTGTCATTCTGGTTACCAGTCATTAAAGACAGGCTTACGAAACTTAGGTTACTGGAGCTTGAGATCCTCAAGTCTTACGTTTGTAAACATCTAACCTACATATTTGTTATGTAAAATTACACGAGTTAACAAAATGGGAAAGAAAAACCCAAAAAATCATAGGTACATATTCCTTTTTTTTCCCCTATATTCGCCAATTTGGCTCCTAGAGGGAAGGCAATTATGATTGGTTTCACAATTTTGACCTCTTCAACCATAGTTCAAACACATCATCAACTATACAGTAACTAAGGAAATAGCGAAACATAAACACTACCTGAACAAGACTGAGTCACAGGATTGAAATATAACACACGCAGAGTGCTTGGCCTCCCTCTACCGTCTAGAAAGCCAACAAAAAGAGTTATAGTTAAACAACTTGATAGTTGATAAATAAGTTCCATAATCAAATTTAAAAACAAGAACAAGTTCGGAGTGTCTTTTGAATCAGACTTCGAATGAGGGAAGATAGGGGAGGAATCTATCACGAACCTCTAAAAAGTACCAGTGTACCACCAAAACACGACAGACTGTATCCTTTTGCACGAGTGTTAGACGTGTGTTCACGGGTGTTCATAGGGTATTTGGCGCGTGTTCATGGCAGTGTTCCAATTCTTTTGATTGCGAGCAAAAAAAAAAAAAACTTTGATGGCTGTGGCCTACAGTTTTATTTGAGGGTTTATGATTTAGAAGAAGGGGTTTACGATGAACACTAAGTATAGAGGGAACACATTTTGGGGCGCTTCTGGTGACAACGATGAACAGTAATCTGGAGAAAGCTGATTAAGGTTGATAACATACGGCTTAACAGAGAAATATATGGTGAGGTGATCGAATTGGGTTGGCACTACTTTAACAAAGAGAACGATAGGGCTTAGCTAGCCAAATTTACAGAGGTAAAAGGTGATCAAATTCGGCTTTGTTGCACAAAAATAAAGTGCAAAAGAGTTCAGCAAGCAAGAAGAAGAAGAAACTAGGAATACAGCTAAGGTTACGAGGTTAAATTAATAATAAGTAGTGTTCTAAAAATTGCTAGGCGCTAGTAGGGTGGCCAGGCTCCGCCTAGCGTCTAGGCCCATTAATTTAAGGACTAATCGGGGCCTAGAGATTATTAGATTTTTCCTTCTAGTAGCCACGTAAGACGAACAAAACATGAAATAACATCCAAAATGAAAACATTAAACATTCATCCATCAATTCATTCATCAAAATCAAAATTTTCTAATGTATTGAGACATGGAAACTAAGTACTACCAAATAACTATACATTTTTGGTAAACACTAAATATAAAATTCATACAAGCTCTTCAAGAGTCCAATACAGAAACCATAGTTGTGAACATTTGTACACATAAAGGGCATGCCCCACCACTTTATCCTTAAGTCCAAAAACTTTATATTTCAATATCCCTTATAATTCGCCCTACAAATTTTTTTCTTAAATTTTCTTTCTACGTCAACATCTTCTCCCTCTCCTTAGACTCTTGCTATTTGGGACAACTTCTCTAATTCGATCAAACAAGTCAATGGCTTATTAGGTTCACATCGGAAGGAGGGAACAAGTGTTTCGAGAATCCTAATTTTGACCCACACGTGTTCCTTCGCCATTGCTTGCTTGTACCCCAACGACATGCAAAAGCTTCACTTGTTAGAATAGCATTTAATACATCCCTAGCTAGCAAGTAAGATTATTATCCCTAGTAAGTACTAAGCCTTCACAGTCTCTATAAAGCCTCCACATAATGAGAAGGTTGCACTTAAAAATAGACAAAACGAGGGGTTTAGACCAAAACATCCAAAAAATGTACCGACCACAATCTGGGACCCACCACACACACGATCCACGCCGTTCATTTATCTTAAAATGACGAGGGGCCCTACGAGAAATCAACTCAATCAGACGTCTGTAGATCCAAACTCCCCCCGTTTCATGCAGCTCAGATCGTGGGTGTGATAGAGCGGTCAGTACATTTTCTGGGTGTTTTAGGGTCGGTACACGTAGTAAGTTCCCTTAAAAATAACCCAAAAAAAATATAAATAGTCACCAATATATTGGCACGTATCTTAATGGTCTTTTTCAAAAAATACCATCGACGAAGATATCCATACAACTATTGGCATGCCTATAGCATCTCCACACCCCCACCCTAAAGAAAGGAAAAAATAGTTGAAACTAACAAAATCAATCGGTAGAAAAAGGCAGCCATTCTCCACAATGAATATACCCCACCCCTTATACCAAACCACTACAATTGCTTACATTCCTAACCTCATCTTACTTGTAAACTCCTCTACCTCTCTACTTCATCTTGAGCCTTTTCTCCCTCCTCTTAGACTCTTGTGCTTTGTCAGGCAACCTCTCCTGATTTTACTTCTGAAAGAAAACCTTCTTTCAGTATTCATCAAACAAGAGCATGGCATCTTTCCATTCATAGCCTAAGATCACCCAAAGCATACTAGTGCCAACTAAGAAAACACCCATTTGTCATTCCAAAGGTACCTTCCCCCTTTTAGTCAATATGCCCCAACTCTATAGTCACTTCCCTTTAGGATGAACCCCGTGAGTTAAACTGCTTCATGTTTTCTCCTTATGCTTTCCTTTTCTCAATCTCAATACACTCTCTCCTCTGCCAAAATAACATTATGTGGTCCCTCAAACAAGTAAAAAAAAAAAACCTTCTAAATATCTGCATTATGGGAGGTTCATGGGCCAGTGTAAAAGTGTCCAAAGGGAAATAAATAAGGTTTTAATGATATGTAAAACCATAACCAGTCCAATAACGATGAGAAATAAAACAAGTCAAACAAAAACATACCAGTGGTTAATCAAGTTTTGGTTGGGGATGGCAAAATTTAACCTCTATCACCTTGTTGATAGGTATTCCAAAATAAACAAGAGCTTGGAAATACATAGGAGCAGCATCCTTAGCCTTCGCTTCAAAGGTAATATAAAAATTATAACCAGCACAATCCATAGAGTTTAACTTGACGATCCTCATAAACTTGAATTTTGCATCCTGCGATATAAGAAATAGGTTCAATGGCAGTAATGGAGGACCCAATATATAGGCAATAATGAAGGGGAGGGGGGAAAAAGCAAAAAGACAAGCTCACCTCTTGTTTGTTATAGCACTTAATGGCCTCCCTCGCAGAACGTTTGGCCCACTCATACATCAAGGGGCTCTTGTCAAAGTTCGGTTGAGGGATAATTAGACCGCAAAGAGACACAGGAGACACATCGTCGGGAATACAGACATCAAAACCCTGTACATCACAAATAGGAAAGTTAAGAAGGACTGAATGTGTTAACGGCATCTCCAGTGGGGTAGCTAAATCCACTGCCAAAGCAATAATTTGGTAGCACCTTTTGTAAAATCCATGTCCAATGGGTAGGCCAATCTAGTGGCAAATTGAAGCTAATTTCTCTCTTAACGCACTCCGGTCAGCTATTGGACATGGATTTTACAAAAGGTATTATGCCATTAGGCCAGAATGCATAATGGCACAAACCCTGGCTACCGGGATGACAATGTGGCTCTAACCGGTGGTGATACTCAATCCGACACAATACAGGGTTTTAAAATTCAGATAGACATTCATTCAACGCAAATAATAACTAATTGGGTAAATTGTATACATACCCCGGTCTTCCGGACCTGTTCGTTGTAGATCTTCATCTCGGCTGGGGTCATTTGGCGTTGGTTGATCAGTTTCATGATCCTTTCCCTTTCTTCCAATCTCTGTTTCACCGCCAACGATCGGGTCACCCTTCTGCAACAGACCTCCTCTTGTCGCTTCCTCTTCTGTAGCCCTAGGCGTCTGGAGTCCGATCCCCCACTCAGATCGCCATCACCAACATTAACGAGAGCCATGCTTTAGGGGGGAGAGAGAGAGAGAGAGAATGAGAATTTTGGGAGGCACGAACGAGGAGGACTTCTACTCTATCCATATTTATACTTTTCCATTCTAATTGGAAAATTTTCGATGATCTCTCTGATGTTTTCATTAAGTGCACGGACCTCCCTGAAGTTTCTGAAATGTGTGTTTTCATTTGAGTGAACAGACCTCCCTCAATTAATCACAAATTTCCAATAGACCCTCTCCCCGCCACATCTTATATAGAAACTTTTCGCAAGGAGGGCTGTGAGCTTGACACGTGGCAGTAATGAAGACCTGTGAATGCGACAAGTGGCGGTAATTGATTGGCCAACAGGGTTATGGAGTTATTATTATTCTTGAATATTTAAAAGAATCCAGTAAGTTAACCAAATCTTCCGATTGGCCAGCAGGGTTATGGAGTTATTATTATTCTTGAATATCTAAAAGAATCCAGTAAGTTAACCAAATCTTCCATTTACAGAATAATTTTTTAATGACGGAAACATATAGAGTTTCTGTTGATTAAGTCGAAAATTGTGGTGATGAAGGAAACCTTACACTAATATTTATGGTTATGACGAGTAAATTATTGCATAACTAAAATTAATGAATAAAGAATGCAAGCCAAAAAAAGAAGAAAAAGAAATTAAGAATGCAAACTTCATTTCCTTTTACGTAATTTGGCAAATCTTTTTGAATTTCATATTTATAAATCTTTTCCCATCCTATCTTCAAGATCTCTACATTGAACAATTTCTATAGATAGTTATCCAGCTAGAATTAGAAATTCAAAATCATTCAAATTTATCTCTTAAACTTAATTACATTACCCATTTAAATTGCACTACATCTCACGTTATAGAGATAGAAGTACTTGAATAGTTCTTCTGTAAGTGAATGTGAGATTTCAATGGTGTTTTTCAATTTCTTATTTTTTCTGCTACTTGAATCGTTTGGATTTGGCTGAGTTCAAGAAAGATCTAACTTTTTTTCACCATGTTGGGTTAATGTGCAAGCAGATGGATGGCTTTCAAATATTTGCCCCATGACAAATTATAATGAGTATGAGAACAATTCGCAACTCCATCAACCTTTTTTATATGAGTAATTAGCTTCTTTTTGGTGTGAGTACAAAAACTCATTAATATCGACTAATATCGTTTTATGTGTTTCAAATTCCAAGTGAATTCTTTCCGAGCGTTCTCTCTATCTCATTTGTAGGTTCATTTTTTAAGGATTGTCTTTTGGTACAAAAGGAATCAACTGGTTGGCAAACAAAGATTTGTTTGATGCTACTGCTAAGTTTTTAATTAATAATGTCTTCATTTTTTCTTATCTTTCATAGACCCAACCGAAAAAGACAAAACAATAAATGTCAAAACACTCGATCAAACAAAATGGTAGCCAAAGAAGCACATCGTGTAAGATCGTGCATCCTATGCGATGAGAAGTTGGTCTGTGAAAACAACACCAACTACTCAATGGGTACGTAATTGCCACCTTCTTGACTTTTTGCATAAATTTCTTATTTTCTCTTAATGCAATTTTTAGTACCTAACCATTTAATAGGAATTTTCTTATTTGATTTTATGTAGTTTATAATAGCCAAGTAAAACGAAAAAATGTTCTAGAGATTCATAGGTTCTAATTGATATATAACAACCTATTTTAGAATATTTTAAAAACTTGGCAGGGGTAAAAAATCTTTGTTTACCAACCAGTTGGTTCCTTTTATACCAAAATACAATCCTTCAAAAATGAACCTCCAAATGAGATAGAGAGAACATTAGGAAAGAATTCACTTGGAATTCGAAACACATAAAACGATATCAGTCGATACTATTGAGTTTTTGTACTCATACAAAAAAGGTTTTAGCAACTACAAATTGTTCTCATGCTCATTATAATTTTCCATGGGGCAAATATTTCCAATCACATTTTATATTGAGCTTGTATTTTAGAGCATCTAACCATTCTATTTTTTTCCCCTTTTCTTTTGGGACATTCTTGAGTTCCCTGCTTCATGTTTTATTTTCACATTTGTTCACCTTTTATCCTCTCTTTTTAAACCCTAGAAGGTAAAAGGAAAAAATTGTCCATCACTATTTTGCATGATGGATAGTCGCGTATCTTATATATAAGATTCATGATTGTGTCATCATATAATAAATTTGACAAAATTTTCTATCAATAAAAATATATTGATAAACATGAAAATGAAAAGGAAAATAATACAAGAGAAATGCAAAAATATTTTAGAATTTACTGCTGAAATAGCATGAAAGAAGTAAGACATATATGGATGGTGAATTGGGGAGTGATTTTAAGAGCTAAAAATAGGCCAATAAATATGAAATAATGCAAATATTATGGGAGAGAAATCAAAAGGTAAAAAGAATCCATACTATAACAAAAGCTTTCAGACTTATACGGATCCACATGGGTTTGTAAGTTTTCATTTTCTCAATTTTAATTTCTTTAAGAAGTGATTTTTTCACTACCTTGACTATCATTACTTAGCAAAGGTTAATAACTTTAGGAAATTTTTACAAATTTTTCAATGATTACAAAGTGAAAGGTTAACCACAACTCCCCGTCGCTTAGTACATAATAAATCTATAACCGATTTTAGTTTTCTCTTGATTTTCAAAAGTTTTCATGCATAGCTTGAGTTGTAAACTAATTGTGTGTACCTGAATTCGTCCCGTGCATAGCATTGGTTTCCTGCTAGTGCACCTTAACCGTGAGATAAATAAGTACGCTAATAATAATAATAATAATAATAATACTCTCTCTCTCTCTCTCTCTCTCTCTCTCTCTCTCTAGGGGGGTTGTAAAAGAAAGCAATTGATAAAATTAAGCCGTAACAAGTCTAGGGTATTTAAACCCCATACAGTCTTCAAACAGAAATTGAGCAATACAAGTAGGAGCAGTCAGGTACAGAGTCAGGAATTTCACTACACGGGGGCATTTTTTTGCAGGGGCGAGCCTATATAATTCATAGGAAAATTCAATTTTTTTCTACATAATACTAGAGGGTTTTTTTTTCCCTTGCAGGGGTAACCGCCCCTACTAGCTCCCCTCTGATTCCATCACTGAGAGCAATAATATAAATATAAAAGTCTCCCACAAAGAGATTTGTGCATCTTTTGTCAGGGATCTGCACATTTGTTGGCTTGGCGGTGAATGTGTTTCAGAGTAATAGCCTCAAATCTTCCCATTAACGACCTTGAATCCATATTATGTTGCTAAAAGGATGAAAATCCAAATTGGTTTGATCAAACAAATGAATAATGGCCAATGCGTCCACTTTCACATCTAGCTTTTTGATACTTTTCGCGACCGCGATATGTAAACCATCCCTTAAGAGGATAAGTATAATGATGGTGCTTTCCTCATGCCCCCCATCCCGGCATGCCCCATGGTTGTTTTTTTTTTAAGCGGCAAAATTATTTACTCCCTCCATCCCTTTTTAAGTGATCCACTTGGAAAACGTGTATTTTTGCGAACGTTTAAAAGTGTACTTTTGTATATTGTTTTTAAATTTTTTTTTGTACCAAATTGAAGTGCTCAATGAGCACTTTAATTTGGTATAAAACAAATTAAAAAGTTATATAGAGAAATATGTTTTTTAGGAGTTTAAAATTGCACGTATTTCCATATGGATCACTTAAAAAGGGATGGATGGAGTAACATATAGAGAACCATTATCACGCCATGCCACTGCCGTGACCCACCAACATCATTGAATAGGGAAAGATTACGTCATGCCTCGGGTTGTTGGTCTTGTTTATTTGGTTTCTCCCCTTCATTCCATGATTTTCCTTCTTATTCATCGATTGCTTGGATCAACCGGGATTTTGTCTATGAGAACCTGTAGAATCTGAGTTATAGATTGATGGCGGTGGAGGATGGGGATAATGACAGTAATTTTTTTTTTATCGGCAACAAAATTTTATTAGAACTTGACTAAGGGTACATCGAGGGGGAAAAACCAAATACAAAGCAGGGAAGTAGAGTATTGGCAGAGAGCCAGAGAAGAAGAAGGCATTCAACGAAATGCTAAAAGGGAAAAGAAAACATACAAAAAGGGTAAAAGTGCAAATACAATTCGATAATGACACTAAGTGAAATTGCTAGGAGAGAGAAAATTGAGAAAATTAAAAAGAGAGCAAAAAAAAAAAAGAGAGCTTAAAACTAAAATCAAGTGAGCTCGATATGACGATGAATGAAAAAAAAGGAATCCGGGGGAGACGCTGTGCGGTAGGTGTTGTGCATCATATTGTGTGACAAAACTACGTCATTTTACTCATTTTCTTAGTATATCCAAGGGCCCTATTTGGAGAGTTAAGTGTGGTTTAATTTTGGGGTTCAATTTTAGGGGATTTAAGGCTCTTTGGTGTAGAGTATAGTGAGTTTAGGCACTTGGATTTTAGGCACTTTGGGTTTAGGCACTTCAGGTTTAGGGTTTAGGCACTTTGGGTTTAGGTACTTTATAATGGTTTTTTCTTCCTCCAAACAAGGCCCTTGGAAGCTTTGGAAGTGTGCACAAAAATCAAGCAAAATGACGTAGTTTTGCCGCACAACACCTACCGCATGGCACCCACCCCGGATCCAAAAAAAAGGGATGCGCTAACCTCCTCTCAATATGTGATGGATAATATGTAATATATAATGACAAACAAGTTCGGATATCAATATGACAAACAAGTTCGGATATATAATTAGATTTCCGGATATATATATCTTTTACCTTTCCACGGTTACATTTCTGGATATATCTTATACATATAGTCAATTAGGCATCCCAATCTTCAGGATTATCATCTCCTATTTTTATGGGATTCAATTTTATTTCTATATCTTCCTATAACTGTTTGGCTGTATGTGGATTTGATTAGCAAATTGACAAGGAAGAATAACAACAAAGAAGTAGTCCATAGTTTATCATCACTTGGATATATAATTATATTTTTGGATATATATATATACCAATCCTTTGATCAACCTTCTACAACAGATGCAACAGCATCCCTCTACCTTCCAACGACTCTCGCGATGTCACCATATTCATCTCGTAACTGGCCCACCAATGCAAGATCGCCTTCATCGACGCCTCATCCGGCTACCACTCCACCTCTCCGACGTCTAGCCCACCATCAATTCCATCCCCTCCGCCCTCTACGCCATGGGCACCCGAAAAGGCCACGTCGGTGGGCATATGTAATGTTTTGGGAGAACATTTTGGAAATCAACTTCAAATTAATAAATGCTGGGAGAGCATTTGTTGATAAAAAAATGCTTCACGACGTAGCTTTTTAAGATCGTGAAGGTTTTTTAAATTGTGAGTTTCTAGGATCTGGATTTTTTCAATTTTGTTGTTAGTTTTTGGGTCTTGATTTTAACATGACTCATGATAAATAATTCTATCGTACTAGGTTTTTTCACACAAGATTTCATGGTAAATAGTTTCACAATGATGAGAGTTTTCATGAATTGTGTACTTAATTTTGATTGCAGAAAAACAATGATATATTAATTTACCATGAAATTCAACTCATGATTCGTTAAATAATTCAACACAAGATTTATGGTAGATAATTTTACCATTTTTGTTGCGAGTTTTCATGAATTTTGAACTTTGTTTGATTTGAATAAAAACAATGACATTTTTATATAATGATCATCGTTTATTGATTCAACATATTTGAGGATTCGATATAGTAAAATGAAAATTTTTCTAATCAATCCCAAAGTTGGCATGTGGTTTTATGGTGCATTAATCAATCATGTTTTTCATGGTTGGATTGTTGTTTTATGGTGTATTAATCTACCATATGTTTCATGGTTTTTTATGGGTTTGTTTTGGTGCATTAATCTACCATGTTTTTATGGTTTTTTGTAGTCATGAAATCGATATCTCATGACTCATGTTTTTAGGACAAAATATCATGATTTTTTATTTTCAAATTTTTTGAGATTTTAGGTGTGAGAAAATTAGGAGAGAGAATTATCAGATTACAAAAGAGAGATTTTTGAATATAGGAGAGAGAGAGAGAGAGAGAGAGAGAGAGAGAGAGAGAGAGAGAGAGATAAATTAGGAAGGATTAAGAGAGAGAAATATTAGGAAATTAGGAGAGAGAATTATTAGGAAAACCAGGAGAGAAATATTAGGAAAATTAGGAGGGAGAAAGGGCATTTTGGGGTTTATTTGAATTTCAGGATGGAATCATAATTATTCAAATCTCATAGGATGGAATCATAATGATCTTTTTTGTACACGATGCCTAATTAACTCACAAAACAAATTATAATTAATAATAATAGAAAAGACAAATTATAAGGGTTAATAATCTACTTGCCCCTTACACTATTCAATTTTTAGTAAAATCCCCCCCTCCAACTACCAATTGAATTTACTTGCCCCTTCAACTATGTAAATGTTAGTTAATTGATCAAATCCCTCACTTTCCATCCAATTCATGGATGGAAAACTTAACAAAAACCCCAAGTGGTGCGTTTAATCGTCATTTCAGTTTCGATTCCTTTGAAGCTCTCAAGATCCATGCCATCTCCCCGCAATCCAGAGTTCGCCAATCCAGTCTCTCTTTGATCAATTCTTTGGAGCTCTCAAGGTCAATTCCTTTGATCTCTCACTCTCTCTTTCATCGACTGGTTTGAGAAGTTGAATTTAGGGCTGCTAATTTACCCCCAAATACACGATTTAGTGGGTTTGGGTAGAAAAGTCTATTTTACCCTTTAGTTGGTGTATTGCGAATTTGTGATGTTTTCTTAATGAAGAAAAATGCTTCTTCGACAAACCTATATTACAAGACGTGGACAAGCTTTAGAGAGATCATAGGACACAGAGACAAAACAATGGCCAATCTGATTATTTGGGGGTTTTGTGGGACAAAGTATTTTCATTGAATAAAAGTAGCATAATGTCTTATAAGAAATTGTGTCGCTAAAAAGTTTTGAGAGGAACTAGTGGAGAATATAGCAAGTATAGCAGATTGAATGGTAAATATTGTGACTGGAAGCATTTTTATGTATCGGTTTGTCAACATATCCTTGCAGGTAAGTGACATTCTCTTGTGCTATTTGCAGGTGGAGATGGGGTGAGTAGAAGTAGAACCATGCCGGTCGGGTTGGAGGCTGAGGTGGAGACTTATGTGGCACAAAATGAGCCGGTCGTGATAATGGTGGAGTCCGACTCATATGGCGACGATGGTTGTGGTAGTGGTGGTGGAGAAATGACGAAGAAAGAAAAATCGAATGGGAGAGAATCAATACGAGAAGCAACCCCCTCCATGTTATTGCTCTAAATTAAGCAAGCCATGTTTAGGCTTTGGCAGGAGAGATAATTGTTAAATGGGACAAATTTATAGGGCAAAAGGTTGCAGTCTTTTCTTTCCCAGGTGCTTAATCAACGGCCCATGCTTGTTTTAATGAAACCATGCATGAAAAAATGGAGAGTGATTACATAATTATTCTATTTCGGCGAGTTCTATTTCTGTCGTCGTTAGTTATGATTTATGTGTTAGATTTATTAGATTTTGATTATTCACTTAAACTTAAAATAATTTGAAGATGTGCTTGGTCTAATTTTTTTATAAGCTAAAATAAAAGTCCAAATAGTCTGTTAAATTAGTTGCAGAATTATAGATTATTATAAAGTACATGTCAATAGATCAATTTTAATCATTATCATTATATAGAAAAACTCTTGAGTTAAGTGCTTCCCCGTAAATCGTATGTTTGCAACTTCAAATAAGATAATAAAAGGAAACAAATAACTTGAAGCTTTAAATAATCTCAATATTTGGGGTCAAATAAGCTAGAAAATATAAATAAGTGATTATTCATAATTAATTTCAAACACCATTCGTCAACATTTTTTCTAAACAAATAAACTTAATAAGTTAAATTACAAGTGTTAGTAAGCGGTGCCTCTTATCTATTCTTACTTAATTTAGACAGGAGGATCCAATCCTATCATGTGAGGTCCACCTCAATCCTATTTTTGGCTAGTTAAACTGTCCATCTTGAAATCTCAATAGTAAAATCCTCATTGAAAAATATCTTGATTGATTTGATAATAATTGAGACCGGCTACACAAATACAACTACTAATGACTTAGGCTCCGTTTGTTTCGGACGGAAAACATTTTCCGTGGAAAACATTTTCCGGTGTTTGGGACAAAAAAAAAAAAAAAAAAAAGTCAACGGAAAACTTTTTCCAAAATAAAAAAGTCAAAAAGGAAAATAAACCACCAAGCCCTGAAAATGTTTTCTGGATTTAAGAGGAGGAAAACATTTTCCATCAGTCCAGGGCCTCTGCCCAACACCCCCACACAGGTCCTCTCTCTCTCTCTCTCTCTTTTTCGAAGCGCAAACTCACCACGCAATTTTGAAAACCTCTCAGCAGAGATCGCAATGCTTCCAGATCTTCATCCGAAATCTGGCTTGGTCCATCTATACACCGAATCAACTCGACCATAAATAAACAACACCACTATAAAAGCCAATTGCTGCTAATCCAGAGGTTAAAACGACTATAAAAGCCAATTGCAACAGCCTCATCTGATTACTCGACTCGAGGAGTTTGAGAAGTGAATAGACGATACCTTTGCAGTGAAGCAATTGAGTGAAAAAGTGCTCGATTCAGGTGAATAACGAAAGTCTTCTGTATAAGTGTGGATCTGTAGAAGAGAGAGCGAGGTGAAGAGATCAAAGATGATGCTCGAATCTACTGGAACTTCTCACTCTCTGCCGCCCTCCCCAATTTCATGCGATTTCTCATAAATTTTACAAGGATATTTTGGTTAGTTTGTCAATTAGTGATTTTCCATGTCTACCAAACAATGGAAAATGTTTTCTAGGAAATATTTTCATATCACAACCAAACACCGGAAAACATTTTCTTTTCTAGAAAAAGTTTTCCGTGGAAAAGGTTTTCCAGAAAATATTTTCTGCCCGAAACAAACGGAGCCTTAGTATTAATGTTCATTGATTTAGACCCCTTTCTCTTCTGGATTCGCGAGTTTCCTACAGAAGATGGATAAGAGTATTTTTAAAATCACACATCTCTTATTTTTCCACAGCAAATATTGTAACCGGATTAAATTGTCCAGTTATTGATTTGAATGTTGAGGGCCCAAACCAAATAAAAATTAAGACAAAATATATCTGAGTTATCCAATGCATGTAACTCTCAAAGCATAAATATATCTGAGTCCTAAATAAATTGGAGTCGGGTTCGTTGTTGTCTCGAGACCGAGAAATTTTTCAGTGCTGAGTGGGTATTGCCCGCATGGTACTCGCTCGGCAATTTCAGCCGTCCAAATTGTAATCCGACGGTCCAGAAGAGGAGAGAGAAAAAGAGGAAAGATAGTGGTCGGGTGAGAGGAAAGAGAGAATCAATCTCAGCCATTTAAAACACTTTTAGGCGGTCGAGATTGTGCTTGGCATATCCACGTTATACCCATTCAGTGCTCAAAATTTTTTCCTCGAGAGCTTTATGTGCAAGGACTTATTGAAAAGGGCAGTGACCACTCATAAATGTTTAGATAACAAAAACGCACCGACCCAACATCTACTCTCTTTTTTGGCGTGATTGTTAGTACTTTTTGTTCTCTTTAGTTTTGACGGGAAACCAAAACACCCACCAGCATGAAAAACTTGTATGCCGGCGGGGTACCACGTAACGGTACACCAGTACCTAACGCACATTCAGCCGTCTAAAAGCATTTGGACAGTTTACATTTTGAAAAAACTCTTCTATGGAAGAATTTAACTCCTTCACAAAAGAGTTTGTTTAAAATTCGAACCGTCCAAAACACTTTGGATGGCCGGAATATCGTGCTGGACACGGCCAGAGCCGGCTCATACATTTCAGAGGCCTAAATCGACCTTATTAAACGAGACCCACCCTATGTTTTGTTCATAAACTCAGCCTTATTTTCTTTTCAAAATAGATTCATTTTGTTCATGAACTTATTACGCGATCAACTTAAACTTTTCCGGGATTAGCTACTCGGGACAGATCCGAACTTTACGGAATTTGCATATAACTTTTAGTAGTAGAAAATTCCGTTTTAGATGCCGTCTATTTTAGCAACCTTATAATTCTTAGTATTTGATCTCCTAGTCAAATTAGAATTATCCGTTCTTGGTAATTTTTGTAATTTATCTGATTTAGGCTTAATTAACAAGTCCAATCTTTTACCATCCAGTTTACTTGTTGGCCTAGGGTTTCTACGACCCTATAAAAACTATTGTGAAATTTCTTTTCCCGATCCAAAAATAAAAAAGGTGAGGTCCTGAATTCAACCCCATACCCCATCAAAACATCCTGGTCGATGGCACTCTTTTTTCCAAGTTAAGGAACATGAGGACTCAAACAATTAAAGACTCGAAGCAGTTTAAGAAACCAGCAAACAAGCAACTACTAGCAGTGAAACACAATTGACATGCATGATCTACATACACCGACCTGTATATCGCAAGATACATGCACTAATAACCTCCAGTTTCTTTTGAAAAATAACATCTTCTGAAATCTAGAACTAAAGATAGTTGGAATCCGCAAGACTCTAGAACTGATACCTTCAACCCCCAAGTCCACCAGCCTATTACAGCAATATCTCCACCTGCAAATACCACAAGAGAATGTCACTTACCTGCAAGGATATGTCAGCAAAACCAATACATAAAAATGCTGCCATTCACAATATTTACCGTACACTAGTTCCTCTTAAAACTTTTTAGCCACGCAATTTCTTATACGACATTATGCTACTTCTATTCAATGCAAACACTTTGTCCCACAAAACCCCCAAATCATCAGATTGGCCATTGCTTTGTCTATGTTGCCTATGATCTCTCCAAAGCTTTTCCGCAACTTGCAATCTAGGTTTGTCAAGGAAGCATTTTTCTTCATTAAGAAAATATCACAAATTCACAATAGGCCCTTATGTTATCATACTTCGTATAAACAAATAAACAACATGCAGCTCTCATTGGGGCAACGGGTTATCTCTCAGCTTCCATTCTTTTGTTTCCCTTCCTATCTCTTATACCTAAACCCTCACAAATACCATTTCTTCCAACTCATCAGTGGCATCATTCCCCATTGCTAACATACAAGAAACATTACAGTGGCTTAGGAATTTGTAACTGCATATTGGCTCACATATTTCAAAGAATGAACCAAATAAAACTGATAGACCACGGAAACATTCCATACGATTAGACCCATAACCTTCCTCAATTTATCAACAACTTCAGTCACATTCTAACATCGCCCATGGAAAGATTTTAGAGAGAGAGAGAGAATAAAGATGTAACAACTGCAAAAGAGTGAACCAATTGATGCTGGAGAAGGGGAAACACACAAGAGATGACGAGCACTGAAGGGAAGAAGAAGAAGAGATCAAGCGAGGGCACCGACAATTTATCTTGAAACTATTAATCATATGAAGCAATCATGCACCTCGCTTCAAATACCTCAACCTATTTCCCATCCTAACCCAAGTTATTTTCCATCAAACCTACTCTGGAACAGATAATATACAACTATGCAGATTGGTTGGAAGAAGGGATTCAAATTATACTGCATATGTTTCAAATTACTCAAGTATGCCTTAACTACTGTCATTCTGGTTACCAGTCATTAAAGACTGGCTTACGAAACTTAGGTTACTGGAGCTTGAGATCCTCAAGTCTTACGTTTGTAAACATCTAACCTACATATTTGTTATGTAAAATTATACGAGTTAACAAAATGGGAAAGAAAAACCCAAAAATTCATAGGTACATATTCCTTTTTTTTTCCCTATATTCACCAATTTGGCTCCTAGAGGGAAGGTAATTATGATTGGTTTCACAATTTTGACCTCTTCAACCATAGTTCAAACACATCATCAACTATACAGTAACTAAGGAAATAGCGAAACATAAACACTAGCTGAACAAGACTGAGTCACAGGATTGAAATATAACACACGCAAAGTGCTTGGCCTCCCTCTACCGTCTAGAAAGCCAACAAAAAGAGTTATAGTTAAACAACTTGATAGTTGATAAATAAGTTCCATAATCAAATTTAAAAACAAGAACAAGTTCGGAGTGTCTTTTGAATCAGACTTCGAATGAGGGAAGATAGGGGAGGAATCTATCACGAACCTCTAAAAAGTACCAGTGTACCACCAAAACACGACAGACTGTATCCTTTTGCACGAGTGTTAGACGTGTGTTCACGGGTGTTCATAGGGTATTTGGCGCGTGTTCATGGCAGTGTTCCAATTCTTTTGATTGCGAGCAAAAAAAAAAAAACTTTGATGGCTGTGGCCTACAGTTTTATTTGAGGGTTTATGATTTAGAAGAAGGGTTTTACGATGAACACTAAGTATAGAGGGAACACATTTTGGGGCGCTTCTGGTGACAACGATGAACAGTAATCTGGAGCAAGCTGATTAAGGTTGATAACATACGGCTTAACAGAGAAATATATGGTGAGGTGATCGAATTGGGTTGGCACTACTTTAACAAAGAGAACGATAGGGCTTAGCTAGCCAAATTTACAGAGGTAAAAGGTGATCAAATTCGGCTTTGTTGCACAAAAATAAAGTGCAAAAGAGTTCAGCAAGCAAGAAGAAGAAACTAGGAATACAGCTAAGGTTACGAGGTTAAATTAATAATAAGTAGTGTTCTAAAAATTGCTAGGCGCTAGTAGGGTGGCCGGGCTCCGCCTAGCGTCTAGGCCCATTAATTTAAGGACTAATCGGGGCCTAGAGATTATTAGATTTTTCCTTCTCGTAGCCACATAAGACGAACAAAACATGAAATAACATCCAAAATGAAAACATTAAACATTCATCCATCAATTCATTCGTCAAAATCAAAATTTTCTAATGTATTGAGACATGGAAACTAAGTACTACCAAATAACTATACATTTTTGGTAAACACTAAATATAAAATTCATACAAGCTCTTCAAGAGTCCAATACAGAAACCATAGTTGTGAACATTTGTACACATAAAGGGCATGCCCCACCACTTTATCCTTAAGTCCAAAAACTTTATATTTCAATATCCCTTATAATTCGCCCTACAAATTTTTTTCTTAAATTTTCTTTCTACGTCAACATCTTCTCCCTCTCCTTAGACTCTTGCTATTTGGGACAACTTCTCTAATTCGATCAAACAAGTCAATGGCTTATTAGGTTCACATCGGAAGGAGGGAACAAGTGTTTCGAGAATCCTAATTTTGACCCACACGTGTTCCTTCGCCATTGCTTGCTTGTACCCCAACGACATGCAAAAGCTTCACTTGTTAGAATAGCATTTAATACATCCCTAGCTAGCAAGTAAGATTATTATCCCTAGTAAGTACTAAGCCTTCACAATCTATATAAAGCCTCCACATAATGAGAAGGTTGCACTTAAAAATAGACAAACCGATGGGTTTAGACCAAAACATCCAAAAAATGTACCGACCACAATCTGGGACCCACCACACACACGATCCACGCCGTTCATTTATCTTAAAATGACGAGGGGCCCTACGAGAAATCAGCTCAATCAGACGTCTGTAGATGCTTAATCCAAACTCCCCCCGTTTCATGCAGCTCAGATCGTGGGTGTGAGAGAGCGGTCAGTACATTTTCTGGGTGTTTTAGGGTCGGTACACGTAGTAAGTTCCCTTAAAAATAACCCCAAAAAAAAAAATAGTCACCAATATATTGGCACGTATCTTAATGGTCTTTTTCAAAAAATACCATCGACGAAGATATCCATACAACTATTGGCATGCCTATAGCATCTCCACACCCCCACCCTAAAGAAAGGAAAAAATAGTAGAAACAAACAAAATCAATCGGTAGAAAAAGGCAGCCATTCTCCACAATGAATATACCCCACCCCTTATACCAAACCACTACAATTGCTTACATTCCTAACCTCATCTTACTTGTAAACTCCTCTACCTCTCTACTTCATCTTGAGCCTTTTCTCCCTCCTCTTAGACTCTTGTGCTTTGTCAGGCAACCTCTCCTGATTTTACTTCTGAAAGAAAACCTTCTTTCAGTAGTCATCAAACCTTCTTTCATTAGGCAGCTGCGTGGTGAGGGACTGCATTGTGGATGTGGGCAGCTGGTTTTGGGGTGCGGCGGCAGGCGTGGTGGATTGTGGTTGTCGTGTGCTGTTGTTGCTTACTCGGTCGTTAGTGGCCGTTTTGGGTGGGCGGTTGTGGCTACGGTGGCGGCGGTTCATTCATGCGTTTGGCGGCTGCTTTGGTTTGAGGGTTTTAGGGCTCTTTCTTTGGCTTGTGGCCCATTGGCTTTGCACTTTCTTTGATCTGGTTTTATCCTTGGGTGTCCGATTGGTTCCTTGCCAATCTCTTGGTCATGGGTCTGAAGAGGCTATGATCTACTTGTGGAAGGTTGTTTCCTAAGTTGGGAAGCCGTTTTTCTTCTTCCCTTTTAATCGTTGTTTTCTCAATGATTAATAAAGTTTTTATCTTTCAAAAAAAATCAAACAAGAGCATGACATCTTTCCATTCATAGCCTAAGATCACCCAAAGCATACTAGTGCCAAGTAAGAAAACACCCATTTGTCATTCCAAAGGTACCTTCCCCCTTTTAGTCAATATGCCCCAACTCTATAGTCACTTCCCTTTAGGATGAACCCCGTGAGTTAAACTGCTTCATGTTTTCTCCTTATGCTTTCCTTTTCTCGATCTCGATACACTCTCTCCTCTGCCAAAATAACATTATGTGGTCCCTCAAACAAGTAAAAAAAAAAAACCTTCTAAATATCTGCATTATGGGAGGTTCATGGGCCAGTGTAAAAGTGTCCAAAGGGAAATAAATAAGGTTTTAATGATATGTAAAACCATAACCAGTCCAATAACGATGAGAAATAAAACAAGTCAAACAAAAACATACCAGTGGTTAATCAAGTTTTGGTTGGGGATGGCAAAATTTAACCTCTATCACCTTGTTGATAGGTATTCCAAAATAAACAAGAGCTTGGAAATACATAGGAGCAGCATGCTTAGCCTTCGCCTCAAAGGTAATATAAAAATTATAACCTGCAACCTCCATATAGTTTAACTTGGCGATCCTCATAAACTTGAATTTTGTATCCTGCGATATAAGAAATAGGTTCAATGGCAGTAATGGAGGACCTAATATATAGGCGATAATGAAGGGAAGGGGGGAAATGCAAAAAGATAAGCTCACCTCTTTTTTGTTATACCACTTAATGGCCTCCCTCGCAGAACGTCTGGCCCACTCATACAGCAAGGGGTGCTCATCAAAGTTCGGTTGAGGGACAATTAGACCGTAAAGAGACACACCGTCGGGAATACAGACATCAAAACCCTGTACATCACAAATAAGAAAGTTAGAAGGACTGAATGTGTTAAGAGCATCTCCACTGGGGTAGCTAAATCCACTGCCAAAGCAATAATTTGGCAACACCTTTTGTAAAAACCATGTCCAATGGGTAGGCCAATCTAGTGGCAAATTGATGCTAATTTCTCTCTTACTTAACTCACTCCGAGCATAAAAAGGGCTCTATCTAAATTTATCCCTTTATCAATGTTAGAATAACGATGATAAAAGTACAGAAGGCATAATGGCACAAACCCTGGCTACGGGGATGACAATCTGGCTCTAACCGGTGGAGATACTCAATCCGACACAGTACAGGGTTTAAAATTCAGATAGACATTCATTCAACGCAAATAATAACTAATTAGGTGAATTGTATACGTACCCCGGTCTTCTGGACCTGTTCATTGTAGATCTTCCTCTCGGCTGGGGTCATTTGGCGTTGGTCGAGCGCTTCCATGATCCTTTCCCTTTCTTCCAATCTCTGTTTCACCGCCAACGATCGGGTCACCCTTCTGCAACAGACCTCCTCTTGTCGCTTCCTCTTCTGTAGCCCTAGGCGTTTGGAGTTCGATCCCCCACTCAGATCGCCATCACCAACATTAACGAGAGCCATGCTTTACCACCTCACAAAAAAACCTAGCCCTAGGGGGAGAGAGAGAGAGATAGAGAGAGAGAGAGAATTTTGGGCGGCCTGAATCAGTCCATCAGTCTATCCATATTTATCCTTATTATCCATTCTAACAGGGAAATTTTCGATGATGTCCCTGATGTTTTCATTAAATGCATTGACCTCCCTGAAGTTTCCTTGTCCATGCGAGTTGGTTTTATAAGATTTCCCTCTGTCCCTTTTTAAGTGTGTTACTTCGTAAATTTAACTTATTAAATAAATATTATCATTACAGCTTTCATATCAACTTTATGCTTTCGATATCAACTTTTATCTCCACTTTCCAAAATTGTCCTCTACCTTACCCATTAACTTTTTACCCACTAACTTTGCAAAACACGCACTTATTAAGAGATAACCCAAAATGGAAATATCGACACTTAAAAAGGGAAGGAGGCAGTAACACTTAAGGATTTTTTTCGAGCCTAGGAATTAAAAGAGGAGGCAAAGCCCTTAGTTTAAGGCATTGACCACTAATCTCTTGCAGCCTATTTGTTTTCAGAGTATGGGAGCTGGATATAGAAATTTGGGTGAGGAGATATTCGGTGTATGTGTAATTTTTTGCACTAGATAGGTTTTGACTCGGATAATATAATCCCCTTGAAGGAGATAAATTTTGATGTCCAAAACCTATTCGGTGCATGGATTACCAAAACACCCCTTTGAATATTTAACCTCAAATCAATTTTTAAAAAGACATTTATTAAATCACAGAAAATAGACTTATATTTTTCGGGCTCGAGATTATGGCCTCACTCTCTTTTTCTGCTCCGTTTATACACTTAAAATATGCTTTGGTTAAAGTTCTGTGTGACTCATTCCGTCTTGTGTGAAATTAAATCCCAAAAAATACTTATATTTTTTTTTCTAGTTGTATATGAAAACATTTATATGCTATTGATACTTAATAGAAATAGTTATAGATGAAAAAATGTACTAGAAAATGACTTTTATAGCATGGGCTCAAAACAACCATTAAATAAGGGTAAAAATGAATTTTGACATCATAGTACATTATTTAAGCCCTCATATTGTTATTTAAAAACTTAACAAACCAAATAGCTTTTATTCCCCCTTCTAAATTATTTCATTTTTCAATCATATCTACCTCTTTATTCCGTCTTACTATATTCCCTTATTCTGTCAAAAAATTTAACTACTAACAAACATGATGTTGGGGTTCTCTTCACTAGAAGGAAGTGTTAGGTGTGACTTAGGGTGAGTTTAGCTTAATTTTTGGGGACTTTTTGGCATGGTCTTTTTTAAACTTTGGTCTATATTTTTATATTTTTCAATTCCTCTCCTCTAGATAATCAATGTGATGTAAAAGTTACACACAAATTTACAAAACATTTAGAGAAAATGAACAAAAAGACCATACTAGGCGATGAACAAGTTTTTCGGCACAATATGTACACTTCCTAATTGTTACTATTCCAATCGTCTTTCTGCTTTGCAAGAACGAAAAAATTGACACCCTGATCCAATTTAGAAGTAAAAATATTATTGGGCGATCATATAAAATTTACAGAGTAAAATATGATGATCGAATAGTGTTTCTTCTAATTTAATATTCTTATATTCCAATTCAATTTTTCTTGAATTACCGATGTGGGACAATTGCCCCATGGTGGGCTATTACAATCTCTCCACCTTATGATGCAACGTCCCCGTTGCATTGGCCAAGCAACCTTTCCCTCGTGGCCATGGTGTGACACTTAGTTCTACATAGCACTTTGTTCCAACTCCGGAATTCAAGAGGTGGCTCATGCAGATTCTAGAGGTGGCCCCCACCATGTAGACTAGGGTTGTACTCTGATACCAACTATAACGCCCCATGTAGACCACTGACCCAGTACCCTGATTTGATCCACTAGCCACTCCACATGACCTAAAATACTTAAGCCCAAGGTACCAGTAATAGCCCACATGGTTTGTTATATACCCAAGACCAATTATGTAAACAACCAATGTGGGACTAAACACCATCTACCCCCAAACCTGTGGTATTACAATCTTCCCCCTTTAAGGGATGCAACGTCCTTGTTGCATAGTCCCAACAACCTCCCCTGGTGTTCGTGGTGGCAGAGCACATGCTCTGATACCATTTGTAACGCCCCATGTAGACCATTAGACCATCTGCCCAGTACCTTGATTTGATCCACTAGCCACACCACATGGCCCAAAATGCTTAAGCCCAAAGTGCTAATAGTTGGTGGGCGTTTCCTTATATTCCAATTCAATTTTTCTTGAATTGCCGATGTGGGACAGTTGCCCCAAGGTGGGCTATTATGGCAAAGCATCTCGAAAAAATAAGGTTCTAAAACTCGCTAGGCGCTCCCAAGGCGGCTGGACACCTTCTAGCTTCCAGGGGCCGAGTACTCGGCGCCTAGTCGGGCAATTAGTCGTGATAGTTGGTCTAGTTGGCTTAGTCGATGAGAGGCCTTCTAGCACCTAGGCAGAGAGTATTTAGCCTTCCAGACCTTCTTTTAGAACACAAAAATATGTAATTTATTTTATCCAAAAAACGCACGTCTTTTCGTAGGGAACTACCAATGTACACTTTGAAAATGAGAGATTTTTTGGTCGTGGACCACCTTAAATCAAATATAGAGTTGGACATACTACTCAAGAGTTGAGGGGTAACGAAAAAGACAATTTTGAAGAGAGAGGGGAGGGGGGAGGAAATGTCAGAGCTTTGAAGTGGGGCTTGAACCCACGACCAACGACCTTGTACGGGGACCAAAACTCCTCCGGGTCTTTATTTGACAAGGACATGGTATAAGAGTTAATCATGGAAATAGGACACAAACTAATTCCTTAATGTCAGGAGGACAAATCACCTATACGTTCCAAAAATGGCCTCGCTAACCCATAAAAGTGCCTAAACCCCCCAAATTCTATGAAAGTGCCTAAACCCCCAAACCTAATGAAAATGCATAAACCTAAACCCTAGGGTACCCTATGAAAGTGCCTAAACCACTAAAACCCTATAATTGGAAAGTGCACCCTAAATGCCTAAACTCACTATAACCTATCCCAAAGAGCCTAACCCCCCCCCCCCCCCCCAAAAAAAAAAAAAAAAAAAAATTGAACTCAATCCCAAAATTAAAGAATTAAAAAGACAATTAATTTTTTCCCACCCATTCAGGACCCACGCATGTGTGTGTGTGTGTGTGTGTGTGTGTGTGTGTGTGTGAGAGAGAGAGAGAGAGAGACGGGGCATGAATGAAAAGTGAAAGCGACTTTCTTTTTGTATTTTTTTTTTATCATTAGAGGTATTTTTTTCTAGTGTTGTTCTTGAACCCTAAAAAATTTCACATCAATATATTGGAGGCTTTAAAATAAATTAGCTGGACTAAACATCCTTTAAAGCCCCAAACTTGGACTTTAGGCCAATTTTCTAAACTCCTTATCCACTGCTCTACATCAACAATCATGCCAATAAACGACAAATTTAATATATATAATTATATACAAAAATGCGTTGGATCACTATTTTTTTTTTTTTTAGCTTTTCAAGAGCCGGAGTGGCACGTGCCACCAAACCCCTTGAGCTCTATCCCTGGATCTTACTATGTGCGATCTCTAAACATTTTCTTTTATCCATTCTCACATCCAACATGGTATCCGGGAGCTATCAAAATCATCAATCCCGTCTAGTATATCAGTGTAATAAAATCACATAAACCAAAAGAGAGGAGACACTTACAATTAGGGCTTAACCAAAAAAAAAATAATAGTTGAACTGAAAAATAGACCGAAACGGTTATTTTTTTTCATTTTTTTCCTTGACCGGTTCGGTTCCTGAGAAGTTGAAATTTTAAAAACTAGTTCGGTTCCCAATTTAGGGGGGTTTTCAAGCATACCGAACCGGTATACACATATTACAATAAAAATAGTACTCCCTCCATTCCAATTTGCTTGCCCCTTTTGGGGAAGTGAAAACTTTGTATTGTCTTTTATGTATTGCCCCTGAGTCCAGTTAATATTACTGCAACCAAGTTTGTGGGGCTAATTTTTTATATGAAACTCGAAATATATGCAATATAGATCTTATTTGATAGATATTTGTTTGATAGATATCAATTAGTTTTAATATACAAAGTTTTAAAAAATATAAGAACCGTTATAAAGTAAAAGATAATGGACAAGCCAATTTGAGATGGAAAGAGAATTTTTAAGGGTAAAACTGTAAAGTGATTTTGTTTTGATGGATGTTTTAGAAATGGGACAAATATTTTCGATGATCCCAAAATAAAAAGGACCAGCAATTTGGAACAAAGGGAATAGGAGGCAGGATGGACCCGACTAGTGGTACAGATTTTTAGGACTAGAAAATGTACAGAATGCAATGGGGGGACCCACTTTTGGGTCTCACACGAGTGATCCGAACCATTCATTACTCTTAGAACATTTTTTCGAGGGGCTCCACAAAATTTCAGTTCAACCAAACGGTTAGAAGTGGTTGAACCAAAGTCCCACTATTTCAATCAGCATTTTGTGGGGCCCCTCAGAAAAATGTTCTAAGAATACTGAACGGTTTGGATCACTCGTGTGGGACCCAAAAGTGGGTCTCCGAACATGCTCAGTGCATTTTCTAGACACATAGGTAGGTCGGTACCCATAGGCTTTCCATGCATGAATCGAACTCTAGTTCTCACGGGTGGAGAGCCAAGCATTTGACCACTATGCTATGCTATCCAACCTTTTTGCATTTTAAGTAGGGAAAAAAACTATTTATTACTTAACTTCGATTCTGTTAACACCGGGGAAGCCACAAACGCCTATTGTGGTTTGTGAGTTGGGCGTGCCAGGACTGTACATCACAGTCCAAATATGATAGAGGCCTTTGAGACCTTTTCTGACTTCGTTCATGCGTGCAACCCTCAAAGGGTAGAGTTGTGTTACCCAAAAGGCAACCTAGAGGGGGGGGGGGGGGGGGGGGGGGGGGTTGAATAGTGTTGCTAACAATAATGCCCAAATAAAAAATTACTAATTGAATGAGTAAAATATTTGGCAAAGCAAATAAATAATTAATTTGCACAACACAAAAATAAATAAGATAAGGAAAAGAGATATCACACGGAGATGTATAGTGGTTGGGTCCGAGCTTTGTACACTGCTCAGCCTAGTCCACTGGCCTAAGGAGTCGCTGTTTTACTAATCCAACAACCAGCTTTTGGTGCCGATTAAACCTTATAACCGCAACGCTAACTTTCCCGAGGAGTTAGCCAAACCGCTAGAGTTTATCTCCCAAACTCTAAAATCACCCACAGAACAAAACCCCGTTCTGTGGTAGCTCACTGAGAATTTTTCTAACTCTCAATACAACACTGATAAGAATTTTTGGTGTTTGAAAATAAATCTCTCTCAAAGAGTAGATACAAATTTTGCTCACAAAGCTCTTAAAGTAGTAATATGAAAATGAAGTGTGTGAGAGTACGAAAGTTGCTCTGTGTATTTGATGTTGCTCTGGTACAGCTTTTTTTTGTTCTTTCTTCATCTGCAAAACCTCTACTTTAATAGACAAAAATATGACCGTTTCACATTTGTCCGTTGAGCCGCATATCTTCTTGAGCAGCTAGTTGAATCTTCAGTAAATGCAGAAAATAAAACGTTGGGCTGCATATCTAACGAAGATTTTCTTTGCAACGTTCAGAAGCTTTAAATGCAAAGTTCCAAAGTCAAAAATTGCAGAGAAGTAACAGGAGTTTGTCTGCTGAAATCAATTTTTTTAAGCAAAATGTCACTATCAATTGGTTTCATTGGGTGATACAAAGACTTTTGGGTTTGTCAATTAAGAAAATGATTTTGCTACGTGATACAGATAAAGCAAAGCAAACATCAATCAATTATATGGAAAATGATTCCATGGAACCAAAACATAGACCATGTGTGTGCCATTTTTTGTAAGGATAGAAAATAATCTAGTGTGGACGAAACATAGGTCCTTTGACCAAAGGTACTTGTTAGATTTTTTTCATACGCCACATTTAAAAAGAAATGTAGTAGAACATTAGGGAATTCTGTCTAGTGTGCATACATTGGAGCTAAATGAAACTTTTTAGAAACTCAATTTCCTTGGAGCTAATCATGTGAAAATGATTGGATAAACATTGTTTTTAGGAAATCAATTTTGCCATCAAAACATAATCAAAACCAATTATTTCTAACAAGTTGCAAATAGTTTGTGGTTTGCCTTACGTGCGAGGACTTAAAATTTCACAACCGTTGTGGAAAATTAGGAGCAACAAGATAAAAATAAAACCAACTTTTATTAATGATGATTAACAAAAGTGGGGTACAATGTAGTCAATAACAAGGACTAAACTTGGGTTAGACTTGCTGAATGACTAAAAAATAAAGGACTCAATTGTGTTGGAGGCTTCAACGAGGTTGAATGGCTGCAACGGGTTGAGGACTTTGAGTGTAAGTCGAGAGACTTGAGTTTGATTTTAACCATAAGGTTGATGGCTGTGGAACCCATTTTTCGTCTTGAGTTCTCATATTTATAAGCTCTTGGTGATAACTTCCATTGTGCTGAGATGCTGCCAAGTGTCCTAAGCTGCCAATCTTCCCTCTATTATGACGGTTATTGGCGGTTAATAAAAGTCATGGCCCTATTTCCGTGGGAGGAGGGCCTGAGGACCCATCAACAAGCCTCCTATTTTTTAGGCTAGTGGGTTCATGGGCTTCAAGTGGAGTCACGGTTTGATGCCATGTGGCATAACTGTTCTCCTCACTTCCTGCCAACTCTTATTCCTTTTATTTTTCTTTATATTTATCTCCCTCTTTTGTAGGAGGTAATATTGACAAACGGTTATCATTCCTTATTTGTTTTCCCTCACATGGGAATTCATCCATAACCGTTTTCTTTTGAACCATGGCCTCCAGACTGTATGCACTAGGCCCAAGTCCGTAAAAAAAGTCTTGTTCACTGTTGGGCTAAAATGGGCCTTATGGACCGTGAGTACCATAAGTCTTTTCCAACTTTTGGCCTGATGACCACGAATAAGGCCTCCCAGGCCTTTCCATGCTCTTGTGCCAAATTTGGGTGTAAACAGATTCATTACCAATATATATGTGTACGTGTACTGAACCCCATCCACAATTCCCACACCCTCTCTCTCTACCACTCTCCAGAAATTTCCCAGCTCCTACCCCCCCCCCCCCCCCCCCCCCCCTCTCTCTCTCCCCCTGACGAGATCTGTCGACTCACCTCTCACAGACGACTCATCTTACAACGACAGCTCTCAAGTCTCACCGATGGCTCGCTGCTCTACGTACCCAGTCGTCGTCATCGTCGCTGCTGTTCTACCCAATCGTCGTCATCGTCGCCGTTCTATCAGTCACGCATCATCGTCGCAGATCTAACATTTTTAACTTGTTCTTAGTCCTGATGTAAGATCTATCTTGTTGTTGCAGTATATTTGTGGGTATATATACATACATATGAATGTATGCTGATCTGTGTATATGTGTGTAACTTGTTTTTTTTATTTGAGATTTGTAAATCGAGATTTGTAGTTTTGTTTTCTGATTTGAATCTCTGATCTCTCAGCGAACCGGACCAACGTCTAAACCAAACCCAACCAGAAGAACCGAAACCAATCCCTATAAAACCATGTTTCAGTTCTATGTTTCTTCCAAACCGGGTTTTCCCGGTTCACTAAAAAAGGCCCTGAACGGGACCGAACCAAACCGGTTTCACCCTGACGATCAGAGTGTGTTGTGCTGCGCGGTTCCATTGACTCACACACCATCAGCCCCAATCATTTTGAAATTCACGACTGAGCTTGACTCAGCTAGTCCTAACACATAATTTGTATGAAGAAAATGGTGTAAGCGGTTACCTTTTCAGCCTCTTTAGGGCAAGCCCAACAGGCTCCCTATATTGATACATTTAGCTATAATAGGGAGCCGAACTTCAAATCAATCCTTCAAGAGCCTCAACAAACATCTCCCTAAAAGACCTTGATGAACAGTGCCGGAACACAATACTCCCACTTTTGGAGAGGCACTGTTCACTACCTATTGATGAACATTTTCTCTCTCCTTCCCCTTTTGGCCAATAGTTGAGGGACACCTGTCTCTTTCTCAATAAATATTAATATTTTTGTATATAAAGTAAGTAAAATAGAGAGTGTTGTTGGAGTGTTGATAGAAAAAGTGTCAAATTATAATAGATATGTGCATTGTTCACAAACTTTTTTGGGGAGTTATTGTTGGGGATGCTCTAATAGAATCCAATTTGCCAATCCCGATTGAGGAGGCAATGGAAGAGCGGAATCTACAAACACTGGAATTCGACCACCAATTTCAGACATCGATCAATTGATTTCATCTCTTTCTCACCCACTCCACTTGCGAATTTCCTTTTAGTCCTGCTCAAATTACATTCTTCGCGAAAAATGATTTTGATTCAGTGTAGGCAAGTCTATTATCAAAAAAAATATTCACTTAAATCAATTTTGATTATGTACCATTCAGTAATGGATTCATATGATTCTTAATATGGTTAATCATATTGAAAAGATCTACAACATGGACTCATAAGATTGTATTAATAATCTTTAATGAATCACAATCGAGCAATTACTCATTAGCTGTCATTATCCTTTGATAAAAGAGTTGAATCGTATGTGACCAAATCTATTTTTATAAAAACAAATTCACACCAATCATCTCCGATCATGCGTTAATAAGAATTAAGTTTGTATAATAATTAAAAAGTTTATCTTATTTACAAGATCTAACTGTTGAACAATTTTGATAAGATTGATAATCCTGGAATAAATCTCGATGGGCGACTTAAGTTGCACAACCATATTGGGAACATTAAAACGACGTCATTTTTGGGTACATGACACCACATACTGTGTCATGTACCCAAAAACGGTCATGTACCCAAAACGACGTCATTTTATATGACATCGCATCTCTTATCTTGTATAGTATTGTAGGATGAGTTTTTGTGAGGAGAAACGTGGATGCGGCAAGTGCCGCAATTTAGATTGTCATAGAACTTTCAAACAATACATGTAACGTTACTCTTATGGAAAGTTATATTTTCATAGCGAAAGTTATATTTGCCTGTTCTTAGCAATTGAGATTGAGCTAATTTGAATTTTGTCAAGTGATCTAATTTTGCAAGAATTTATTTTCTTCCCAAACCATAGATAACTGATTTTCTCTTAATATTGTTATACTTTAATTTCAGTATATACACCGATTACTTTCTATAATAAATTAAATAAGATTTGTCATAATATATTTAGACTCTCAATTAGTGAATTTACATTTTACTTGTTTATTTTCTTGTTGATAACTTATTGATTGAAATAGAATGAAGAATCAAATTAAGATTCTTTGTTTTCTTATGTAAGGTAAGATACATGGGTTTTAAATTTAAATGAGATTCATAACAAATATTTGATGTAGGTAATTAAGTCACATGCTTCTCTCAAAACCCTAAACAACAAACCAATCAACTCATGCCACTTGTCGCTCCCACAACCCTCCTCACAAAAAGTTATTCTGCAATACTATATTAGATTACCACTCTTAAATATTATCCATAAATATAGGTTACATGACATTTAAAATGTACCTTAATTGTCTCCATTCATAAACATATTTGAGTAGAAGATTTTGATGACATGATTGGATAATAGATTTCATCAACTATGCAATAAAATTCTATCCGAATCTAAAACAGTAGTTATAATTTGAAAGGGTAAATGATAAGTGTACAACAACCAGCTCCAACACACCATGTGAATGTGTTGGAGCCATGTTGAAGACTTTTATTCTACATGTATCATTGTTGATTTTCAAATTCAAATGGCTCTAATTATCTCCTCTTTCTCTCCCCAAGCAATCAAATTTTACATCTTGGAAAAACAATGGATGCTAAAAAGCCGTAATTAGTTTCTTCCCTCTTTTAATTTGTATTTTACTAAGCATATTATTAGTGATCATTTTAGTTCTTACGTGCATATATGTTGGCTCTATTTGATTTTATATGATGTCATAGTGCTTGAAAGCTAGAGTTTTTGCGATTTTTATTTGTGAAGTTCTTCCAAAGATTTTTATTTGTGAAGTTCTTCCAAAGATCTGTTTACTTATATCAACCTTTTTTTGTTACAGGAATCAAAGTAAGAGTACTATGCGACCTTCAACAAAGGAAAAAGAAGTAGAAGAAAGGCTGATTCTACATTGACCTGCTTTTTCCAATTATTACTTAAAATCCCGATCGACAATATTGCAATTGTAAAAGAATCTCTCACAGGTACATTAAATTTGTTTGTGCGAATATTTATAATTTTCGTGTTATTGTTATGCACATATATGAAGAGGAATTGGGCCTAATTTTGAGGGGCAAAATTAGGCCCAATTCAGTTCATATTTCTCGATATTATTGTTTTGATGTGTGAAAGAAAACATATTAAATGTGAATAGTAGGCAAATCATAATAATATAAGTTCATATTATTTGAGGAAAAAAGAACACATGAATTATAACAAAGATAATACAAAAAAATAGGTACTCGAATTACCAAAAAATATCGTGTATATATATAGGTACTTGGATTTTAATTTAAAAAATAGGTATTGGTTTCTATATGTACAGGCTAAAGTATGCATATATTATAAACTTAGTGTAAGAGAAATTTGTTTGTTTTTTTTTTATCGGGAAAGAAGATTTATTGAACACTCGACAAAGGGTACATCGAGGAAAACCAAGCCCAAGCGCAAGAGCAAAGGCATGGAGCGGCAAAACCTCAGTGAGAAACTGAAAAAAAAAGCCAAGAGAAAAAGAAAAAAGAAACAGCCACCCAAAGATAAATACATCCAAAATCTGACTCAAAAGGGATCTCACAAAAAGCACCTACTTAACATCAATCTTGAAGATCCTCAGACTAACACAAACCCAACCGAAACGGAATCATCCAAACAGGAACCAATGATGGAAACAGCAGCAAAAACCTCCAACCACAGCAACAAACACTTGATAATCCTGATATCCACCATGCCTGAAAACCATCCTAGGCCGAAAGCTTGGCAAAGAGCTGAAAATGCTTCAAAAGAGCCCATGACACTATCAAACCACCACAACTCCAGAATATAAAATCTCATGAATACACTTAAAGTTCTCCACGACCCAATTACCCATGACTCCTTTGAAGGGGGGGCGAACCTATTGCTATCCTCTACTATCATCTTTTCTATCTCCAAAAGGTCTGAGTATGAATATTCCACTCCTAGAGTTCTCCCTACTTTCTCTGTGGCTTCTAGCTCTAAGCGAATTTGATTGAAATCTCGACTTTGAATAGCAGCATTAATTGAGTTACTGATGTGCTCGCAAGACTCAGAGTTTGTAACCTCTTCACGAATTTCCTTCCTCAAAGCTTTTCTGACCTCCTTAGGATTAAGGTCCACATGTAAGTTGATACTAGGCAGCTGAGAAGCTCGAAAGTCATTGTCTAAGCTAATCACAATAGGACCATTCAGGCAACAAATACTCTCTCCAAAATCCTTTTGCGGCTTCAACTTATTGACTCTTTCAATAGTTGGAACAACTCTTTTCTGAGATTTGGATTTGTCTTGATCAATAACCATAATTGGATCTTCTGAATCCTCAACAAAGGAGTCTAGCCCTTGAGAGAAATTTGGGTTATCCCCATTATTATTCTCAGACGCATCAAGCGTCAAGTGAACATCCTGCTCTGGAGCATATGAATGTTGATCTGCATGCTCTTCTTTTTCTGAACCATTCATAGCTGCCTTCACACCTTTATCACCGGTTCCCCTTTGCTGATTCGGGTATTCCATGCTGACAAAGTTAATGTCTTTGACAGCTAGCTGAGCTGTCCTGTCCTCCGTTGCTTGGTTCATTACCAATCTGTCAACCTTGTCATTATTTGCCATACCATCATCTCCTCCATTCAAATCTATATCGGAGTTGGGCATAGTGATAGAGTTAACCACCCTAAATGTTTCCGTTTCCTCAACCCTAACCATGTAATTCATCCCTTGGATGACAATCTGAACATGGTCTTCTGCCCATTCGAAATTCTCATGCCATCAAAAAATTGTGGTACTAAAGGTTTGTATTGACGAGAAAAAGGTAAAGCTTTAAAACTGAGTACCATTAATTCCCATATTGGATTAATTTTAGTGTTTCTAAACTTTTTTCCCCCAAATTTTGTTCATATTTTTATTTTTACAAAATTCGAACTCTCTTACCTTTGCCTCAAAAAGATATACATTTTTTTGTCTTATTTTCCCTTGTCTAGCTACAATTATAGCTCAATACGAATTCTTATACTATTAAGAATTTGTATTTGCATAGATATTTTTTTTTTAAGAAATTATAGCTCATGTAATTAAGCAATATGTTAGTTTGAATAATTTGATGACATGCGCAATAGAAATTCACCTTTTATGTTTGAAATAATTATTATAAGCACAATTTTGGTGCTAACTTTTGAGATATCCAGTAAAGATTTTCTAAAGAACTCTTCTTTAAGAGCCAATTAGAAGAACTCAAAGACAATTTTTTAAATGAAAATCTTGGACTACCGACACAAATACTTGTAGGCTCTTCTGCCATACACAATCATTTCCCATCATATCCCACAAGCCCAGACATCACATGCATACGATTACACGTGTTCATGTTGGAACAAAACGAGGCAAAACACGGAGCATTGCAATAGCATACATCAAAGGGGTAATGGATTATCCACATATACATCTAAAGATGCACAGATGCATATATATATATATATATATATATATATATATATATATATATATATATATATATATATATATACGAAAAACTTCTAATCCACACTTTCCGGAAATAAGAAAAAAATGGTTTTTTTTGTGTTGTAAATTATTTTTGGAAAATCCGATCCGTCTCATTTTTTGCGAAAACTGCTTGGATCAAGCCCTTCCCGGTATTTTGTTTTTGAAGATTTTCCACGTGGACCCTTGAAAACACCTTCTGAACACATTGGACGGATCGGATCGTCAAAAAAATGTTTGGATCATGAGGTCCGGAAATGAAAAGTCCGGATAAAAAGTTTACCCTATATATATATATATATATATATATATATATATATATATATGAAAAAAGCATAAGTTGGATTTAAAATTCTTCCCATCTTAATTTTTTTTCCTTAATTGGACTACATGATAATAGTGATTTTTCGTTTTTTCTCATAGTCAATGGGGCTTTTTGCATTATCGTTTTGATTAACTTTTATTTCGATGCGATCTATCATAATTTGATTATTATAACTAAAAAAATGAGTTTAAATTGGAGCTGGAGTACTACTCTTTTGATCATTTGATGGCCAATAATTTAGTTTCTCATATTTTGTTGACTTCATTTGAAGTATAATTTAATCTCCAATATTGCATATGTAATGCCCCCAAAATTTAGGTTTGTTAATAAGGAATACATAAACAATAAATACGGTTTTACAACAGTTTCTCAAAGGGAATTACATAAGTCTTCCTGCCAAATACAATCATTCTCTACAGAGTTGACTAGGTTTCTCTACTCTATCACACGACCGTCCATCCAAGCGGTATCCTGCTCTACTCCGCAGGCCTTCAAGCCATAGTTCTTTCCTTTTGTCTATCTCTATAGTCTGGCATAATACATTAGAGTCGCAGAACAATATCGTGGTATTATGTCAGGGTTACACAAGTGCAACGCCGTGAGCGATAATGCCCAGTAGACTACACTACCCCATCTCTAACTAGCAATTCTAGAACAATAAGCTCAAAAACAGTAAATTATACTTGTGAACAGTAAAACCATGAAATGCACCATGCGTGTCTATGCGGATCAGAGTAAACATGCGCAAAAAGCAGTATCTCATATCAGTATCTCAAGACAGTTTTTCTCGTATCAAAATTCATTACAGTGTCCCAAAACAGTGTCACGTGTCAGTTTCTCAAAACAGTATCACGTTTCCAAAAATCTCATAACAGTATCTTGTCTCAATATCTCATAACCGCATCTCAAAAACCATTTCTCGTATCAGTGCCTCTTTTAGCATTCTTCTTCAAATTTCATTCATCTCACATCACTCGAAAGTTATTGGTCCGCTTACGCCTCCTTTCAACTGGCGGCACCAACTTTTCCGCTCGAGGCTCCGGTTGTCGTGCATCACTGAACCTAACCAGTCTCTTTGCACGATCCGTCCACCCCGCGACTAACATGACATAGTCCTGGCTATCTTGTCTAACTGATCCCCACAGTACGTTTCAAGGTCCGTCCATTATGTGTTGTGCACGCTTAGCCCTACCACCAAGTTCACTCCACGAAAATGGGGCGGTGCCTCGCTGCACTACCATATTACTTAACCCCAACAACATCATGGTGCACACTCACATGATAGGTGGCGTTAAGACTGCATTACCGTTTTTAATTCCCCTTAATCAATCCATTCTCATTCTCATTCTCATTCTCATTTCATTTCATTTCTCAATAACATATTTCCCATTTCAAAAACACATTTTCATTCTCATCTCTATTTTCTCATCAATAGCTATTCAAGCTTTCTCATAACTCATGTCATTCCGTATCGTGAACGTGCTCAATGCCAAATGCTCAAAATTATGCCCATGCAATATTTCCCAAAAACTTTTCTCAAAAATCATGTTTTTCCCTTGTGAGAAATTCCACATAAAATAATGCTCTTTCATGCACCAATTTTCCCAAATAAACCAATTTTCCAAAAACTTTACTTTATAGACAAAAATCCAATTTCTCTCTCTCTCTCTCTCTCTCTCTCTCTCTCTCTCTCTCTTCTTTTTAAACCCAACTCATTTCTTCTCTAAAAGAAATAGAATTAGTAAACTTTCTTTTTCTTACAATTTCTCATTAAATTGATTTTTCTAGAAAATTATGACCAAATACTTTAACCCAACTTTGCCATAATATTTCCACACCAAAAATTTTAACAATATAAATTTACTTTTCAGAAAATCTAACTTTTTCTAAAAAGTGCTTTCTAAACTTTAAGAAACTTCATTTTCCAAAAAACTTTAAACAACCTTTTACAAATAAATCTTTTTAACCCAATAACACACTTTTATTTAGAAGAAATATTTCTACTAAATCTTTAGTAGAGAATTTCTAGAAAATATTGATGTTAGAAAAAAATTCACCCACACACTTTATTTTTGTACGGGGATAAAATCCACGTAAGCCTGGATCACGTGCTTCCTTGATGAAACCTTTAGTCTGCAAGACAGTAAAAGGGTTAGAGCACATTTGCCTTTCGTTGGCAAAGGCCCTCCGATGCCTAAGTTAGTATTTCGTACTCACAAATCACAATGCGTATGAAAAGGGTTTCATAGCGTACATTTCTCCATGGGTTTACTCTTGTATTTATAGGTATAGATACCTCATGAGTTAAGGCATCTCGTGCCTCAGTTTCCTTCTAGCTTTAGGAATCCATCTCTTAATAGGACTTTCCTATTAAGAGCAAACTTCCATATTCTGCGAGATATCGCCTCGCAATAGTCTTTCCTTCCTTATAGGATTCTTTCTTATATGGGGTGCATTCCCCATTATGTTAGGATTACCCATATCAATCCCTTATTTCTCGGGATTGCTCCTTATCACATAAAGAACCATCATAGAATGTCTCACCGCCCTACACGTGGCGGTGCCGTTCTTCCACGTAGCTCGGAATAACCCGTACATAGCTCAGCTCATTATGCCAGTTGAATCGTGTATTCCAGAATGCTATTTAAGCTATATACGTAGCCTACCTAGCTCGGCCATATCAGGGGCATCCCCTTATGTCTCACGCCGAGCTAGTGCATCCTGATTTATTAGTTTATTCTTATCATTTTGACTTTATTCACGGGCAGTATAGCTCAGCACAGGGCTTAAGGATTCCCCACGTGGTGCCGAGCTACTCACCCTCTCATGGTGTTTAATTAGGGCACGTGCTCTACCCTTCCCAAGGGTAATCAGATTTTACCCACTCCAATTGCTCCCCAGCTCTGCTACTATCGTCATTCATTAGTAGTGCGCAGAACTTCAACGGTTCTTGATACATCTCTTTCACGCCTTCCCCTTACGTGGGAGGCAAGGTTACTTTCACATTAAATGCAAAATGACCTATTGGGGATTGGACAAGCCCAAAGGACAACTTGGGGTGACGTTTCTCGTACGTCACGCCCTTACTTTATGGGGTTTTGGACAAGATAATGATTATTCTTCCCCTCAAAACCCCCCCTAAAATCTTATAGACTCCTCATCTCCCCTCTTTACTTCATTTTACTAAAAGCAGAAACCAGAAGAGTGGGAGAGGAAGAAACTCATTTCGCCATAACTGTCATTCAAAGCTTGATATCTCAAAGGCCCCCTTTTCACTTCGTCTTCGCTTTTCATCAGAAATCTCCCTTAGGTCTTCTTTCTCTCCACGTAAGTTCCATCTTTGTTCTTAGATTTCCTGTTTTTTGTCGAAATCTCTTCGTTTTCAGTTTCTATTCATCGTCTTCTTCATCGGGTTTCAACAGTGAAACCCCCAATCCTCATAATCATGGGTAAACATAGAGCACTTCTTAGCACTCCTGAAAAAATAGAGGAATTCCGTAGAAAATACGAGATCCCAAACGATGTTCAGTTTCGTTTGAACAGGCGTAATGATCTGGGTGAAGAAGGTCAAGACCAAGATAAAATTCGTATTCCCCTCATCTTCATCGTAGAGGGAGGTCTTAGGTTCCCCTTACACCCCTTCTTCAGGGAGGTCTGCAGCCGGTGCAGACTGAACCCGATGTAGTTATGCCCTAATTTTGTTAGGGTAGTCATGGGCACATTTGCCCTGAACAGGCTGCTTGGCCTTCACCTTGATTGGTGGGACTTACACTATCTATATAGTGTAGTCCCGACAGTTGACAACAATTATTACTTCAAGGCTAGGGATCTCGAGCAGAAGCTCATCACAGATCTACCTAATTCTTCGAAGGGTGAAGGGGATGACCACCTTGTAGTCACTGGCAACTGGGAGCCTAGGAACGCCGAGGGGAATATTATCGGCTTCGCCTGCCCCACAGTTGTAGGCCAACCATGTTAGTATTCAATCCTTGTATACTTCTTTCTTCCTTGGTATTTCATAAGTACTTAATTTTGTTTCATTGACCATTTTTCCTTGTATTGCTCCTTTATTTACAGCAAGCAACATAAACCAGGGCGCCTGTCTAAACCACGAGAGGCTTCATCGTGAAGAGATAGCACTAGTTCTCTATTTCGACGGATTCGAACCAACCCCTATTGGTCTTGGTCGTGCTTCACATCTGTTGCTCGACTACACCCCTTCTTACTGGGGAGGAATCAGGAGAGTGGGTGAACCACGTTCAAGACATCCGTGGCCCCCTGCAACTCCACTAGTTGCCCCACTTGCACCGGCTGAGCAGAGGAGTACCAGGTCTCGCAGAGGTCATTCTAGAAGAGGGGCTAGGCGTTCTTGGGCCCCAAGGGATCTACAACAGCAAATCACTTTTGCTCATATCCCTGAAATTCTCACTGTAATCCCCATTCTTACCCACACTGACCAAGAGCCGAGCACGTCTGGAAGGGTAGTAATAGAAGAAGAAGAAGATGATGATGATGATGATGATGATGATGATGATGATGAAGAAGAAGAAGAAGAAGAAGAAGGGTAGTAATAGAAGAAGAAGAAGAAAGAGGAGATTTTGACCACCAAGCGGCCGTCCTCTCTCTTGCCGAGCAGTCCGCCCTCCCTCAGATTCATCAGGCTATTCCCCTTCTCCTGATCGAGATATGCCTCTCCAGCCGATCAACCTGCTAGACGAGCTGAATCTCGGCAAGCGCGTTTCTTGTGCTCCCCCGACCGTTCATACTGTCACTCCCTCTCAAACATCAACACCCTCTCTCCCCGAGCAACAGAGGGACAAAAGGCAAGTGGAAAGTCCTCATAACGTTTAGCCTCCCCCGCAGAGAAGAAGGACTGGGGATTCGAGCTCAAGCCAACATTTCACTGACTCTCCTCCTCTTGTGTAGCCCTGGGCTCCTGCCTTGGCATGTCCTGATGGCACCCCCCTCTCCATGACCAACAAGATTTCTTCCGTGGATGTGGCGTACGGTGTTTCTCGGGTTGCCTTTCTTCCCTTGGACATGGACAGGGAGAAAAACAACTCCTACGACCGCCTTATGAAATCCATATTCCAATCCATCGCCAAGGTAAAGAGACTTTCCTTTCACTCCTTTTATTGCACTTAAACCGCCTTTTTTCCTCATCAACCGTGCTTGTCTTGCAGATTATGCAAAAGGTGTCTGTTGGTCTGGAGAGAGCCAAAGACGCCGAAAAGGAGCTGAAAAAGGAGCAGAAAAGTGCGGAGAGAGCTGAGAAGGAAAATGCTCAATATGCCCAATCTTTAAAAGACGCTCGGGAAGAGGTAGAGGGACTGAAAGGGGAAAACGCCGAGCTGAAGAGGAAAGCCGAAGAGGTCAAACGTGAACTTCGTCGACAACTAGCAACTGTAGAGGCGAGGATAGAAGCTGAATATGACCGAGCTATTGTCGAGATCACAAACAACTACCGAGCGTAGATGCCAGCTGTAAAGGATGCCATTTGGGGCGCAGCTTGGCAGAGATGCCTTAGCAAGCTTGAGGTGGACCCATCTTCCCCTCATTGGACCAATATGGAGCTACCGAGCGCGACAGCTGCTGCTCAAGCCCATCTTGACTCTCAGGCTCAGCCCAACTCTGAAGCTTAACCCGAGTTCCCCCTCGAGCAGATTCGGACAGATGTTGCCATTACTGACCTCACCAATGATGGGGATCCTGCTGGTGCTGATGGTGCAAATGCTAGTTCCAACCCCAATGGTATGGTTACGGATCCCACTCCTGCCACCGATGCTCTCGAGCTTGGTGAAGAGGCTTAAAGCCTGTTTGAATTTTAACTTACAGCTCTAAGTTTATTCATACTTAGATAACCTTCCAAGTGTTTCGTACTTGGTTCTTGCAATAATCGTTGCAAATTCCAACTTTTTCCAAGTATTTTGTACTTAAGAAAGTTGTACCAAGTGTCCACATACTTGGGTATTTGCATTCATCGTTGCAGATCTAAGTTTTTCGTACTTAGAAGTTGGTACCAAATGTCCATGTACTTGGGTGTTTGCAATAATCATTTGCAAATTCTTAGACAACTTTCGTTGCAAAATCTAAGTTTATTCATACTTAGATAACTTTCCAAGTGTTTCATACTTGGTTCTTACAATAATTGTCGCAATCCTAAGTTTTATAGAACTTAGGGATTTCAGACTTAACTACAATCTATAAATGTTACAGCATGCTCTCACCCTCTGCTCACCAATAGTCTGCTCACCAATAGGAAACAAAGGAATTTACATGATTTTGGTTCATATTAAGCACAACCATAAGTGGGAAAAAGAGAATTTTATTAATCATTGAGATAGTAGAAGAAAATAGTATTCTAAATAAGCTAAAGTTGGCGATTTTATTTGTAATCTCAACTAAAGAATATCGTCGTGACTATATTCATAGTCATAAAAGCAAGGACTAATTACTGGTAAAATTTCCTTAAGTTCTGGACGTTCCATGGTCATAGTACTGGGTCTCCGTCCAGGTCGACCAAACGATAGGCCCCAATGCAAGCAATCTGCTCAATCTTGTACGTGCCTTCCTAGTTCGGCCCGAGCTTCCCATCAGAGGACACCTCGGTGTTAGCTAAGACCTTCCTTAGGACTAAATCCCCAACCTTGAACTCCCTTGGCTGTACTTTCTTATTGTAACTCCTTCGTAGCTGCTCCTGGTATGCTGCCAAGGTGATAAGTGCATGCTCTCTCCTTTCTTCGGCAAGGTCAAGCTGCTCGGCTAGGGCTTTATCGTTGCCTCATGATTCCACAAGAGCAGTGCGATTGGTCGGCAAGCCAATTTCCAATGGAATTACTACCTCTATCCCATAAGCAAGGGAGTATAACGTCTCACCCGTAGATCACCGATGAGTGGTCTTGTATGCCCAGAGTACGGCTGACAGCTCGTCTGACCATTTTTCTTTTTTACTTTCCAGTCTTTTCTTAAGGCTTTTAAGAATGGTCTTGTTTGAAGCCTCTGCTTGCCCATTACTTTGTGGGTAAGCTGGGGTGGAGTAGTAGTTTCTAATACCGTACTGGGCACAAAAAGCTTTGAACTTCTTGCCGAACTGAGATCCGTTATCTGAGATGATGGAGTAAGACACTCCAAATCTTGTTATAATTTTGCTCCAGACAGATTTCTCTACCATAGCCTCTGTAATCTTTGCCAAGGCTTCACCTTCTATCCATTTAGTGAAGTAGCCCGTGCCAATAAGCAGGAACTTTCGTTTCCCTGTTGCCATGGGGAGAGGACCCATGTCCAATCCCCATTGTGCAAATGGCCATGGACTTGTTAGAGGGGGAAGATCATCCGCTCAAGCTCGGATAAGAGGTGAATACCTCTGGCACTTTTCACATATCTTGACAAAGACCTTTGCATCTTCTTGCATGTAAGGCCACCAATACCCCTAGGATATTGCTCGGTGGGCTATGGATCTTCCGTCTATGTGTCCTCCACATGTTCCAGCATGGATCTTGTGGAGGAATTTCTGGACCAAAGCTGGATGTACACATAATAAATATGGACCAAGGAAGGATTTTCTATAAAGCTTACCTTCTGGAGAGAGCCAGAAATGTATAGACTTGGTTTTGATTTTGTGGGCTTCCTTCTTGTCTTCTGGCAAAGTCCCATCTCGTAGGTATGCCACTATTGGGTCCATCCAGCTCAGCCCAAGTTCTGTCTCCATGATCAACTCAATTGCTCGACCAATGATTGGTTCACTCAAATAGTCCACAACCACTGTCCGACGGTACTCCGTTTTGATTGTTGATCCTAAACATGCCAGTGAATTCGCATGGGCATTCTGCCCCGAGCTGATTTGTTGGATATGAACTTCACCAAACTTGTCAAGCAAATCCATGGCCACTTCTGCATATGCAGCCATCTTTTCGCTTTTCGCAGCATATTCCCCTGAAAGTTGGTTAACAACTAACTGTGAATCACAGAACACTCTTAGCTTACTTACTTTGAGTTCTCTGGCACTCCTAAGTTCGGCAAGCAAGGCTTCATATTCTGCTACGTTGTTGGTGGCACTAAACCCCAGTCTTAGTGCTTGTTCCAGCACCAATCCTTCTGGAGAGAATAGTACCACTCTTGCTCCTGACCCTTTGTTGCAACCTGACCCATCAACATACAATCTCCACTCTTCTGGATCTAGCTCGGCCTTTCTTGTTGGCTGCTCAGGAACAATACTTTGCTCCTTCTCGTGGAAAGTTGGCAGTGGTGGGGCTACCTGTGAAGCGAACTCAGCCAAAAAGTCAGCCAAGATTTGCCCTTTGATCGTCGTCTTGGGCTGATTGTCTAAATCAAATTGGCTCAGTTCTATTGACCACTTTGAGATCCTTCCAGAGAAATTTGTTTTTCGTAGCAGAGCCCTTAGTGGATATTCGGTAAACATAGTGATGGGATGCTGTAAAAAGTAGTGAGGCAGTTTCCTTGAGGCAATAATAAGAGCATACACCAATTTTTCCAATGGTAAGTATCGCATCTCTGTATCTAATAAGGTTTTGCTCACAAAGTAGACTGGAGCCTGCTCTGTCCCATTTATTAGTAGGAGAACCGAGCTGACTGCATGGTCGGATACCGCCAAATATAATATCAATCGCTCCCCAACTTCTTGAGTAGAGAGCAAGGGTGGTGAAGATAAGTAAGCTTTTAATGCTTGGAATGCCTTCTCCTGCTCGGCTCCCCATTCATATCCTTCTCTCTTCTTCAGAAGTTGGAAAAATGGCCTGCAACGATCCGAGGATTTACTGATAAAATGATTCAGCGCGACCGCCATCCCAGTCAGCCTTTGAACCTCTTTCATGGTTTTAGGACTTTGAAGGTTTTGCAGAGTCGTGATCTAGTCCGGATTAGCCTCAATTCCTCTCTTGGTCACCAAGTGCCCCCAAAACTTTCCCAAGCTGTCCCCAAAAGCACACTTTGAGGCGTTCAGCGTCAACCTGTATTCTCGTAGAATGTTAAATGTTACCGTCAGGTCAGCTCGATGATCAACCTTTGCCCTACTTTTTACCACCATGTCATCTATATACACCTCCATGGTTTTGCCGAGCTGGTCTTTAAACATCTTTATGGCCAACCTTTGATAGGTTGCTCCAGCATTCCTTAGCCCAAACGGCATGACCTTGTAACAGTAGAGACCTCTTGGCAAGATGAAAGACGTTTTCTCCTGGTCAGGTTCATACATGGCTATCTGATGGTATCCTCGATATGCATCAAGGAAACTCATCCTTTCATAGCCTGCTGTGGCGTCCATCAATTGATCAATCCTGGGAAGTGGAAAGCTGTCTTTAGGGCACGCTTTGTTGAGGCTAGTGAAATCAACACAAACCCTCCACTTTCCATTCTTCTTCTTGACCACGATAGTGTTGGCCAACCATTCTGGATAGCTCACTTCTCGTATGGCATCCACTTCAAGCAGTCGATCTACTTCTTTGATTACAGCGTCTGCGTGTTGTGGCACCGACCTTCTTGCCTTCTGCACGACTGGTTTATGTTTGTGGATCCACGTTTAAGTGATGACAGATTACCTCAGGGTCTACCCCAGGCATCTCCTGGGGCGTCCACGCAAAAACATCAATATGGTCTTTCAAAAAACCAACCAAATCATTCTCCTCCTGCTCGCAAGGGTTTCGCAAAGCAGGAAGTATCTTTCTGGATCATCTTCTTTGATCTGAATCTTCTTTAATCCTTCCACCATCTTCTTGGTGGGTCTCCTCCCACATCCTCCAAGGTAGGCTGATCTGGTACTTCAACCGTTTGAACGAGCTCTACCCTTGGGGATTTTCTTAGTACCATGTTGAACCATTGATCGGCTACCTTTTGGTTACATCTGATGCACTCAATACCATCTACCCCCGGATACTTGATCTTCTAATGGTAAGTGGAGGGGATGACTTTCATTTTGTGCATCCAAGTCCTCCCTATAATCACGTTAAAAGAGGACGGCAGGTCTACCACCAATAAGTCAGTTTTAAGAACAACTAACCCTGCTCGGACAGGCAACGTGACCTTTCCCATAGGCCATATTGTCTGTGCACTGAAGCCAACTAGAGGGACCAAACACTTCTGTAAAGAGCTTGGCGGGAGCTCCATCCTTCTGAAGGTGTGATAATACATAATCTCTATACTGGCCCCCTGATCTACTAAGATCTTTTCCACGTCATATTCCCCTATTCGTAGGGTGATGACCAGTGCGCCGTTGTGTGGTATCATTACTCCGTCCAAATCTTCATTAGAGTAAGTTATCGGTACCTCCATCACCCCTTCCATCCTCAGCCTCTTTGCACCGAGTTTCATGACGTGTTTCACCTGTCCACTGACCCTCTAGATGTGTCTTATTTCATTGTTTGTGTATGGGGCAACCAATCCATATATCATATGGATTATTCCCGTTGGACCTTTCTCGTAGTCCATCTCTTCTATCAGCTCGACATCTTTTTGGTCACCAACCAAAAATTCTTTTAGATGGCCCTTCATCACTTTTTCATCCAGGAACTTTTTGTACTCCATGCAATTTTCAGTCATGTGACCCCAGTCCCTATGGAAACTACAATGTTGATTTGTGGCCCTCCTCTTTTCTGGGTTCCTTGTCATCTTAGGGGGGCTTCTGAACCATGACTCATTTTTTATCCTGTACAACATCTTGTAGATCGGAATATTGAAGGTGGCCATGATACTGAAGTAAGATTTGGGATCTGGGCCAACTTTATCTTTCCTCTGTTGGGTGTAGTCCTTTTTCCTTATAGTATACTCCTTCTTGTATATCCTGGACTTTACTGCTTTCCTCTTGGGGAGCTGAGGTTGTCCAGCCACGACCTTGCCCCCAGCCTGCAGAATATCATCCTCTACCCGTGCATGTTCCTGGATTCTCTCCATTAGTTTGGCCACAGTTTTGACTGAGTGCATACTGAGCGATTCTCGTAGCTTACTGTGCATGGGCAAGCTCGTCTTGAATGTTGCCAAGGCATATTCTTCACTGCAATTTTCAATTTCGTTGAAAGTCTTCCAGTAGTGTTTGGTGTACTGCCTTAGCGTTTCATCATCCCTCTGTCTCATAAAGGTTAGCACATTGAACGTCTTTGGAGCCGCTCGGCTTGTCAGGATGCTTGACACCCAACGTTGTTGTAGTTAGCGTCGCCCCAAGCGTAGGGCTAGGTCGGTGGCAGCATAATAACTCGGAAGTCCGAGGTCGAATCCACAGGGAGGGGTCGGAGCTAGTGAGAGGCTTACTTTACGGTAGAGGTTTCGGCGTTAGGATAGCCAACCTTTTGGTTGTGATTTGTTTGTGGGATTCTCTCTACCTCTAATGCAATTGAAAATGAAGTTTTAAACTACAAATTAAAGGCTGCAAGGTCTAGAGGTTCATACCACCCATGACTAGGGATATTCAATGGCTCTCGATTATAACTCAAGTGAGAGACAACGTCACTTGCTCTCACTCGGAAGATTTAGCAATGAAAATCATTTTGACTCTAGAAAATTGGTTCAACAATGGGATAAGTTCTTTGAGGCATTTTTACAAACACTTGGAGTGACATAGCTCTAAGCATCATGTGTGGCAAGTAGTCAAGCCCTTGCCTACACAAGATCAAAAAGGTTAACAAGACTAAGTTTTGATACATAAAATTGAACTCACCCAATGAAAACCAATCTTTACCACAAGAATGAGGTTTGTAAATGGAAAGAAACTCTCTTAGACATTTTGTCGAACACCTAAAGTGACATAGCTCAAAGCATTGTGTGTGCCAAGTGATTTGTCTACACCCAATCAAGGAGGTTAACAACTCTAAGTTTAGACCGAAAATAGAGTGATTAATTCATTCACAAACCCACAATAAGCATAAAAACGTGAGAAGCCATTAAAACACCGAAGTCATGGGGTGATATTCACCCCATAACCAAGCCTAAACACTACTCAAACATGGTTAAGGTACACACAAAGGAGAAAAACGTGGCTAAAGAAAACATGACGAACATGAAAATAAACACAAGATTTAGATAGGTAATGAGTAGCACAACAACATTAATGAAAGCAAAATACCTTGAATCTAAGAAGAAAAACTTGAATCTTAGAGAGAAGTTGGAGCTAAAATGATGAAGAACCCAAATGGAGGTAGAGAGAGAAGGTCCCCAAGTGGGAATGACCTAAAAGTGCTGCAAAATGAGTATAAATAGGTCCCCCAAAAAGTTACACAAGTGCCCTAAAAAGGCTCTCAGATTCTGCCCGAAGCAGGCTGGTATTGATACCCCTGCGATCTGGTATCAATACCAGCGGGTTCTGTTTTTTCCTTGTTCAACTGGTATCAATACCCCTGCGATCTCGTATCAATACCAGCGGGTTCTGTCCAGGCAGATTTTTTACCCGACTTCGCGAGCACGGCCCGGCTTCGTCCGAACTCGGAATGAGGCGATTCTTGAACCGTTGGAAAGCTCTATGAGTCTACTTTCTAACCCACTTGACCTCATCTTCATGGCCTTTATATAATGAGAGAAATGAGCCTTTTTCTATCGGTTGGTCAGATTTTCTCGAGGCTCATAACTCCAAATGTCTTGTTCTTTTGTTCCGGGCCTTCCTTGAACCTTCCAAAGCTTCATGAATCGACTTCTAAGCTACGGCGATTGTCCTCCACGGCATTGTGGGGCCTTGGGTACTTCCGGATACAACCGGGGATTATTTGGAGTTTTGGACACGCCCTTTTAGCTCCGATTTTCTGAAACTTATCAAAAACACAACTCGCGCAAAATCAATTATATAAAGGCACAAAATGCACGTGTGTGTGATTACAATGAGCGAGATAAGCCCGGATATATACAATATTTGGGGCTTATCACAGGAACCGAGCGATAAACTCCTCGGCCAACTGGGCCCAACACAAGATTGATCCCTCTGGGAGTTTGTGGTACCAGCTTAAGGCAACCTTTCCTAAGCTGGATGGGAACATCTTGCACGGTAAAACGTCATCTTGCTCATGCATGAACATGGCCTGTTGATAGTGTTGAATATGAGCTATTGGGTCCGTATTGGTTTCATAGGGTATAAACGTAGAGTGTTTAACCCTGCTCGGAGTCTTTTCTGCTCGGATCCAGTGGGCCAGTGGCGATTTAGAGATCTGGCCTAGGGCTTCCTTAGCTGCCTCTTGTGCAGTTTTAGGAAATCCCTCTGCTTGCCCAGTTTTCCTTCTTTTGACATACTGCTCGGGAGTGTGATCATTGGAACCAGATCTCTCGTATCTGTCCCTAGCATGTTTCCTTCTTTCTTTTTTCTCAACGAAGATGCTCTTTTCTCTCCCTTTTTGTGGAGAGGCTCTCCTCTCAGTAGAGACATCATTATGATGATGATTCCTTCTTTCTTTTTCGTACTGCACAGATCTTGTCTGTGAGCGTAAGTCCTTTTTCTTCTCTCGGAGTTCTCTCTCTAAATCCTGAATTTCTTTTTCGTGTCGAGTGACTTCCCGTGCCAACTCTTCTGCCTCCTGTTCCCTCCGGTCGAGTCTATCCTCCCTCTCTTGATTCCGTGCTCGCCAGTGATTTTTCCTGCTCGGGGGGCTTCTCCCCCTCTCATGATTGGGAGAAGTTCCTTTGTTTCTTCTTGGTAGTGTCCTTGAGCGTATTCGTCACTCACTTAGTCTTGGAAAATCATGGATCACCAAGCGTGCGTCCCTGAACTTTGGAATCTCAGGGATATGCCCTATGTTGTATCTTCTAGCAGCGGGCTTCCTCTGTGGAACTTTCAAAGCCGCAGGAGTTTTGTCCACTTTTGCACTCTTTCTCGTAGTGTGCACCGGAGTGGTTTCACCGTCGTCTTCCACATCTTCTTGTCGTGGAATGCGCAAAACAGGTTCTGAAATCACCATTGTTGATATTTTTTGAAGAGAACAAAGCTTTTCGTAAGCATTTCCCACAAATGGCGCCAATTGTACGGGGATAAAATCCACATAAGCCTGGATCATGTGCTTCCTTGACGAAACCTTTAGTCTTCAAGACAGTAAAAACGTTAGAGCACCTTTGCCTCTCGTCGGCAAAGGCCCTCCGATGCCTAAGTTAGTATCTCGTACTCACAAATCACAATGCGTATGAAAAGGGTTTCACAGCGTACATTTCTCCATGGGTTTATTCTTGTATTTATAGGTGTAGATACCTCATGAGTTTAGGCATCTCGTGCCTCTGTTTCCTTCTAGCTTTAGGAATCCATCTCTTAATAGGACTTTCCTATTAAGAACAAACTTCCATATTCTGCGAGATATCGCCTCGCAGTAGTCTTTCCTTCCTTATAGGATTCTTTCTTATATGGGGTGCATTCCCCATTACGTTAGGATTACCCATATCAATCCTTTATTTCTCGGGATTGCTCCTTATCACATAAGGAACGGTCATAGAATATTCTAGAATGTCTCACCGCCCTACACGTGGCGGTGCCGTGCTTCCACATAGCTCGGAATAACCCGTACATAGCTCAGCTCATTACGCCGAGCTGAATCGTGTATTCCAGAATGTTGTTTAAGCTACATACGTAGCCTACCTAGCTCGGCCATATCAGGGGCATCCCTTTATGTCTCACGCCGAGCTAGTGCATCCTGATTTATTAGTTTATTCTTATCGTTTTGACTTTATTCACGGCTAGTATAGCTCGGCACAGGGCTTAAAGATTCCCCACGTGGTGCCGAGCTACTCACCCTCTCATGGTGTTTAATTAGGGCACGTGCTCTACTCTTCCCAAGGGTAATCAGATTTTACCCACTCCAATTTTTAAAAGCTTCTAGTTTTCCAAAAATAAAACTATTGAATCATGAAGAAACTTTCTTAGCAAAAATTTATCCATTTCTAGAAATGATCAACAAACTAATTTTAGGAAGAACCATTTAATTAGAAAATCTAAGTTGATAATCTACCCATACTAGTTAGTGCTTCCAAGAAACTTAATTAATTTTACTAGAAACTTTCTAATCACCCATAATGAAACTCTATCTTCTAATATCTTCTAATCAACTTTAAAATAGTTAAATCTCATGAAATAAACCACTAATTACATGAAGAACCGTCATAATTAAAAACTAAGTAGAACCCTTCTTATCTTTTCAACAAGAAATCCTCTTATGAAACTTTCTTAGAAACTAAAAAATTCACTAAGTAACCATAATACATGCTTGGTTTTGCTTAAGCAAACATCTAAATACAATATAGAAAACTAATTAGAAACTTCTTATTGAATTAGAAATCACTAATTAGAAAATAGGTAAACTATCTCAAATTCCGGTGATTAGCCGGAAGCCAATAAATAAATCCTTTCCGGTGAGTGTGTGGGCTCTCTAATCAACCAACTTTCCCACTAATTGGACTTAGTAGGAAGCTAATTATAAAGTAAGTAGGGATTATTTTAGTGGTGGTAGAGTAGGTTTATTTTTCGAAAGAAAGAAAGCACAAAAGTGGTAAATGTAAAGGTGGCAAGTTGACAAGAGAAACATGGGCTTTTATAGCAAAGAGTGGTTCTCTCCTTTTCTCCCAAAACTCTCGGCCCTCTCTCCCTCTTGTTTGGCCGAACCATCTCCCCAATTGGAGAGTAAATCAACACACTTGTATAAAAAGAACCACCGTTGTGGTCGCTTGCCACATGGGTGTAAAGACTAAAATGCCCTTTTCCTTCCCTGAGAAGTAATGAGGTGCATTTAGGTACTGTCCTCTTCTTCTGATCATGTACCGTCACCTGATGGTCCACCTCTGCTTCTGCTCGATCGAATCAACCCGGTGGGACCCTAACTGAGGGTTTTGTTTCTTACCCTTGAAGCAATCCCTCGTTTCTTCATCAGTCTTAGCTCTTACTTTATCCGATTCAAGTCTTCGCCTTAGAGGTTCGATTTCCTCCTTTTGCAGTCCTTCGACTGTCCTTCAGGTACTGTAGCGACGACGATGATTTGTCCTTCGAATACTGTTGCTACGGCGCTGTAGTCCTTCATCTACCCAATGTGTAGTGGGCCGGAATATAACAGTCTTAATGGGGGCTCGAAAGGACGAGTTCGGGAGAGCTAAGGCCCAAGCAGATCACCAAGCCCAGTTCGTGTCTGGGACATGACTGAACAACCGAGACAGGCCCGTCCGAGACAAATCGGCGTCTCGGTCGATATAAACTATGGTTCGGACGAATCATCCGGGACGGAACTTACCCGAGATAAACCGAGAGCCGGACGAGTCATCCGAGATTGTTAGGAAGGATGATCCGAGATATCGGTGACGTCCTCTATGACGTCACCCGAGGCAGTTAACGCTCGTAACAAACTGGGAAAGGCCCATGTGCATGTTACAGCTGTTCCCGCGTCAGCATGACCTATGTCGAGCGGTTACGCCATGTGTCACAGCCATATTGGAGGTGGCATGCATGCGATGCTTGTGAGGCCGATTCGTGATGCTCGATGACGTCATCCGAGCTGAAATGACGGGCTTGCCCCTGTACTTGGGAAGCCTACATAAACGAAGCGAAGAGGCCAAACGAAGCGAAAAGGCCCTAAAAGGGGACAACACTTTCTCTCTCTAAATTTACTCTCTCAATACCTTTCTTCACTCCGATCTCTCACTAGATCGTCGGAGTGCCTTCCCTAGCCACGTTCCGGCCAGGTTGGATGCTAACGGCGTGTGCTAAGTGTGTAGGGGCTCCAGAGAAGAACTCACTACCAACTCGCCGCTCACTCGGGTCGGGAACCACCGGAGAGGGCTCATCGGATTTTTGAGGACACCACACAACGTGTACCCGATTGCTTTCTCAAAAAGGAAGGAGGACCCTTTTTAGACGCAAATTGGGGGTAAAAGGTCTTGGGAAAGGACATAGAGAACCACTCATGCGATTTCACTGCCTCTGTTTGAGGGTTCTGGGCTAGGTCAGTTTGTGTTCTTGTATCTCGTATTTTTTACTCTCAAATTTGTTTCTTTTTCAGGATATTGCTTTCAAGTGGATTTAGTTTCTGTCTTTTGATTTTTAATTTCGCTTTATAATTTGATCAGGTAACCGAGTTGTTTTACTTCCTTAATTACTACTCCAGATTTTGCGTGTAAAGCGTCCTTCGACTGTCACCGTATGGTGTGCAATAAGGTCTTCACTCCAGATTTTGCGCATAAAGTTGTCGGTGTGGTACTTCAACTATCCTTCAGTTACTATTGCACGGCGATCATCCGTCCTTCAATTACTGTTGATGCGGCGCGATATTAAAGGGTTGCTGAAAGTACCTAAATCCGACTGGAAGCAAGCTCAGCAATCTCTCCGAGTCTCAAAAATCTCTACAGTTCTAGCTTTGATTTCTCAGCAATCTCAGCATTTTACTCTATTTTGTCTCTCCTTTGAGGTACAATGAAGCAATCTCAGCAATTCTAGGGTTCGGTTTTGTATTTTGGATGCTGAAAATTTGTTAATTCCATAGTAGTGTTGTGTAATTCCTGCTATTTGTGGTTATATATATTTTGATTTTTACAAATGCCAGGAAATTCTGAATTCCATAGAACCTTCTTCATTAGACTGGGGTATGTGTTAATTCTGGAACAAAAATACTACGCGTACGCAAGTGCGCGTACGCCAAATGCACGGACGGTGCGCATTTTCGACGGTCCGGATTTTAAATAAATTGTTCACGCGAACAATTTGTTTGTTTGCGCGAACAAATTATTTAAAATCCGAACCATTGATTTTTTAGATGGACGATTGAGATGAGTTGCGTGCATATGGCGTACGCGAGTGTACGTACCCATAGCCGCGTTCATTCTGGAATTAAGAACTTCTTCATTCCCACCCAACACGTACTGCTATTGTCGGTGTAGTACTTAAAGTGCATTTGGGAGCATATTAAAGTATTAGCTAGGATTTGGGTTACTCTGATGTATGTACATTTAGCTGTACACTGCATAATGGGAAAACCACTATTCTGTATACTGCCTTGGCCCTTTTTAATCTTTGTAATGCGTTTTCGAAGATTATTAAAATCCTTTTTTGCTGTTAAAAAAAGAACGTTGGCATGGTTATTCTTCTCGACGTGTTCTACAACATGAACAATCCCGATTTTTTTTTTTTTTTTTTGGGTATCAGCACTGGTCTAAACATTGAATATCCATACTAACCAAATGTCTCGCCATTTAGCAAATCTGAGTTCCTTGTGTTGACATATTTGATATCTTCCTCACCTCATTTGTCAAACTCTACTGCATTCACCTAAATTAATTATTGGCGTGTACGGTCTTTTAGTCAACGCAAGTGAGCTTGAAAAATTGCTTGAGTTTGCGATGCTCTAATTCGTTAGTAATTTTTGGACATAGCTCTGGAACTTCTATGATCAGAAGGATCTCTATCCGTTTATTTACATTTTTATATAACCTCTCCCATATATGATTAATGGCTGGCTCCTCCTTTGAACGTGATTTTAAATCCCATTCGTAAGATTTGAAGGGAACACATCTATTTACGTGAGTTGGCTGAAATCTGTTAATTGATGCGAGGCATTTGATGGGGTGCAATTGCGGGGTTTAGCCCATAATTTGCCAAATAAAGAATCCCTCCTTTTCTTCTATTCTCTCGTTTGTAGGATATATGGAGGATCTTGATTGTTTAGAGAAGGAAAAGAAAATACGTCCAAGTCCTGAAATTGATGCTTTTACAAAGGTTGTAATCTCGAACTTTTGTTGTTCTCGAATTTGCCATGGTTACACTTTAAATACAAATGAAGTGTGCCATTTGTAATATTTCTGCCCAAAATCTGATTGTTCAGGCATCATCTGTTGGTGGTAGAAAGCATAGTGTCAAGACGGATTATGTCTTGAAAGTGCTCGGTCTTGATGTGTGTTCAGATACAATTGTCGGTAATGACATGCTTAGAGGTGTTTCAGGTGGGCAGAGAAAGAGAGTTACTACAGCTCTCTCTCTCTCTCTCTCTCTCTCTCTCTCATATAATGTGCTTATTAGTGAACCCTTCAATTCATATTTTACTTTCATACTTCTACGTGCTGTTAAATATGCATGATTGGCTCCCATACCTTTTGGACTTGAGGGGTGTATTCAGGATTTTCTGTTTTGTTGAGGAGCTTGAAGAAATGGAAATTAACATTCTGAATGTGAAGAATATATGGTCATAGTGATAGCGCTGTGGTTGTTCAGGGTGCTGATATTTAAGAAGACTGTGTGCAACTTTGGTCATGCAAAAATCCATGTAGTATTTCCAGTGTGCTGTCATCAGGAAACTGTCTTTAGTATCTGAATAAATTCACAATTTAAGATGCATATGAAACGTAAAATGTAATCTTAATTGCAGTGAATATTATGTTTGGTTTGTCCAATGTCATCTTTAAGTTTACTTTTTCTTCTAGCATCTAAAGAACCTGAAACCATCATATTAGTCATGTGACATAGTCGTCAAAGTTTGAAGCTAATGAGAGTCATTGGATGAAGTCAAATGTGGTGGATTGGATTATGAGCAGTAAATAGGGATCAAGAAATCAATGGTAAAGATACCTTGCATGGCCTGAATAAATTTTGAGTTGTAATTTATCTTCTTTTAAAGTAGACGGATCATTCCCTGTTGAAAAAGAAGTAGATGGTTGATTTGAAAGAAATCGAATTGTAATCTTAGTTTATCATTTTGATGCTGATTGTACAGTAGATCATGGGTACCGTTTAAGACTTTCAGCTTTTTGGAATGAGAATGAATGCCTCTGCGCCGGATATAACTTAGCCAGTTTGTATCTGTGTTGCTTTCTTTGTGTGGTGGACTAAGGTTCAGATCCCAATACATTTGATCACCTGGTGATCACGGTATCTATTAACTGGGGGGTCACATCCAAATTAGAGAAGTTTTTATGCTCGTATACTTAGACTCCAAAAGAAGTATTGTAACGATGTCTTTGTCAAATGACTACATCAACAATACTACCTGACTATTTCATACTGATGTAGGATAGATGATTGTTGGGCCAAGAAAAACCCTTTTTATGGATGAAATTTCAACTAGACTTGATAGCTCTACCACATTCCAAATTGTCAAATGCATGTGGAACGCCGTTCACCAAATGGAGGCCACGGTATTAATGGCTCTTCTTCAGCCAGCGCCTGAGACATTTGATCTGTTTGATGATTTGGTATTGCTATCTGAAGGATACTAGGTTTATCATGGTCCTCGGGAAGAAGTCTTAGATTTCTTTGAATCATTAGGTTTTCGTTTGCCACCTCGTAAGGGAGTTGCAGATTTCCTTCAAGAGGAAATCTTTTTCCTTTTTCCTCAGCAACACTTCATTCCGATGGTTTCCTACCTTCTTACTTGACCTATTTCATGTGTAGGTGGTTACCTCAAGAAAGGATCAAGCACAGTACTGGGCTGATTCTTCTAAACCATACAAATTCCTTCCCGTCTCAGAAATTGCAGAAGCATTTAAAAATTCCAAATATGGGATGCCTTTGAAGTCCACTCTATCTGTTCCATATGATAAATCCAAGAATCAGCCGGCAACTCTGTCAAAGACAAAGTACGATGTATCAAAGATGGAGCTCTACAAGACATGCTTTTCACGAGAATTGCTTCTGATTAGGAGACACAACTTCCTTTACATTTTTAGAACATGCCAGGTAACCTTAAACTTCTACGTCTATGATCTCATCTGCAAAGAGGTGTTAGAGTAGACATTGTTTTTGTGCGCCAAACTACTCGCTGACAGTCAAGCACATGGAAGTTCTTGGCTCACCTATCATATTCGATAAGTCATATCCTTCAAGATCATCTTGCATTATTTTATCTAGGATCACACGTTTTTATATCCTGGAGGTAGAACATATAGTTCCATAACACTTTTTCACACTATATACTAAAGCTTTTTGCTTTTGTGTCCTAATCTACTTGCATGTTGTTTATTGTACAGTCTGTTTTGAGACCTTGGACTAATGGACAATGAGAGTTGTGCATAAAATTGGCTAAGATATTTCTGTGGCAGACAAGTGCCCTACGTGGCCCTGAATAATACACCTGGGCAAGTTGTATAATTGATTTAAATCTCGAAGTTGATAATCATTTTGGTGTCCACAGGAGCTTGGCTCCCTGAATATGTTTTCTCAACTTGTCATTCTGGATTCCTTCAAGAAAATTTGAATCTATGTTTTTCTCTATCTTGTCAACTAATAAGTGCACTAAGTACGAGCATATTATATATTTACTAATGAAAAAGATGCTACATGTTTCGCGGCATACACATAATTCATTAGGCACTTACTGATGTCCGAGCTAGGATTTTTTGAAACATGTGTTTCCTTTTAATTTCTTCACTTGTGAGTCTTCTGCAGGTATTTGCCCGATTGTGAAATCAGTAGATAGGTTAAAATGGCAAGTGTAAAAGAGTAAGACTCAACATGAATTTTCCATCTTTGGCTAACAGCTCTACATGAACAACTTTACTAAGAGTACTTTTGTATCTGGCCAACTAATTTCATGCACGTAAATGAAGTGAAGTTGAGCACTGCATCCTTGTAAGGGGTTAATCTCTAACAGCATTGATGAATTACTTTTTTCCTAGGTTGTGTGAATGTGGGAAGATTTTGGATAGAATACTAGCAAGGTATCTTTTTGGTCTTCGTGTGCTGAAATCTTGTATTTTCGCATCTTAGTTTTGGACACTTAATTTGAGGGATGAAACTGGACAGTAGTTAACGAATACATAGTTGTTTGTTTTATTCTGAAGGGTTGGGAAATGCACAGAAGACGAAGCAAAGGCTGTCTTGATCCAAATGTAGAATGTTGTTTCCTTTTGCCATTTCCAGGGTTTTGTTCACCGTGAAACCTGAGGTAGGTACCATGTCAAGTTCAGATTGCACATTTGGCCTTATTGAAAATTGGAAACTACATATATGGTATTACATTTGGAACTTTTTGATTAGGAACTGGGGTCATTTTGCTTTGGTTTTTGTCTATAGCAGAAGAATGGATTTGTCTATTTGAGAAGTTTACTGGGCAAGCAAATGAAAGTTCGTAGTTTGCTGATTTGCTTCCTTTTTTTTTTTGTTTCCCTCCCCAAATTATGGAATGAATTGAGATTTTGACAACGGCATTATTGATTGCTTATTGAGAATGAAGCATGGAAATTTCTGAGAAGGTGTTAAACACCAACACACAAGTCAAACTTCTCCCAACATGCCTTTTATCAACATCTAGGAATGACAGGTGTCCATTTCTTAAATACATGAAATTCATAGCCCTTTGAAGAGATAGCGTGGGATCCTATGTCAAATGTAAACAATGTGGATTTATATCTAGCATAGTAACGCAGTGAATTTTATTGAAGTACATAAGTAACAAAAAATCTAGATTTTTAAATAGCTGAAACGAACTTTAAGGCCGAAAATGTGGATTCAATTAGTGGACTTGGCTTACTTCAGGTAAAAACAAATGCATGTATATAATCATGGAGCTACTGTTACCCTGTGTTGCTGAGTTGTAGCTCTCCACCTATAGGTTCCAATAAGGACCTTTTCTTTTTGATTGTTGATCTATTTTATTTTAAAGATGCATAATGCATATGTTGATTACAAGAGGAGGATATAGATTGGGCACCTGATTCCAATTTAATTACCTATTCATAAAATGCAAATTCATGTTTTTGGGCGCTGAATTGGAAGTAAAAGTCAATTCATAAAATGGAAATTCATATTTTTGGGTGCTGAATTGGAAGTATATGACTCTTCATGGTTGAATAATACAGGCTGTCTTGCAGGTTCAAGATTTTGAAACAGCATCCCTGTATGTCCTTGGTGTGTTCAAAGGAACAATAATAGTAGATGTACTAATGTCATAGAATCTGAAATCACCTATTTATGTTGGACCCCACCCACTGGATTATCAGCTCTGCTAGCCTCGAATACATATCCGTAGAACTATTTTTTCCGTAACCATTTTATGGAGACGGATCTCTATCGTGCATTCATGCTTGTATTTTGGTAAGTATTGGGGGCGATTTAATTGGGCTCCGATGCTAATTCTCTTCTGATTTTTTTTGCTATTCTTTTAAGTGCTTTCGGCAATAATTCATTGAAGCACATAATTGGCAATATCAATCTTTTTGTGAAAAAAAATGGAATTTTGGTTTTGCTTAAGTCAAATATTTTCATATGGACCTTGCTCATGGTGTTCAAGTTAATGCTTGTTATATCAATTCTTCATATGACATGTTTGGAATTCCAATCAGTATGCATCCTTCACAGACATATTGAGGGTTGTGCAATTCAATAGGTACTTTGTTTCTCTATCTCCCTCCATGTTTGTGCACGCGTTTAAAACTTTAAAATGTGTGTAAACCTCTTTCTTCCTATTATCCATTTGAGTATTCCTTCTTTATCTCTCTCTTTCAGATTAATCTAGGGATTTATATCAACGTCGAAAGCAGTGAACAGTCAGTGTTGGTGGATCGTGTAGTGGGTGGATCCAGTTTGGCGGATGGTCAAATAGAGCTGATGCTCCATAGGTTTGCTCATTTTTTTTAATTAAGTAATTTATCATATGTCACAACTGCAATTCCATTTTGAGATTTTGCAATATCAGGACATTTTGCTCAGTTTCTCTGTGGTTTGTTTTACATTTTGATGTATGCACTTAATCAGGAAATCCCTTTTTCAAGGTATTTTATACCTCAAATGCAAATGGATTTCTTGTGTTGTGTGTTACTTGTTAAAGCAGTGACGATATGTGGTACATAATCATACCACCACTGCCTACGATCTATGTTGCACGGACAAGGGTGCGTGTATCAGATACGGGTGTATATCCGAGGGTCGGACACCTCAAATCTAAAAAACGAGGATTCGCGGATATGGATCCTAATTGGAATACGGGTGCGGGGATACGTCAAATACTCAGAATTTTATATTAAATAATTGAATTTATATGTAAATTAATTAATTTTTTTATTTAAATAATTAATCTCATATGTAGTTAGACCCATGTGAACTTTTATTTTGGGTTTAATAAACTCCACAAAATTTATTAGGCCCAGATCTATAGACTATTTTAATAGCCCAAAAGCCTAGAACAAACTCATTACTACTACATTTAACAAAGAAGCCCAAGGGGCTATATAAGAAGTCACAATTTTAGATTTAATGCCCAAGCCCAAACTTTAAAACAGGGATCAGCCCATTCAAAACATAAAAATATGAGAAACCCTAAAACATACTCTTGGAAGCAGCCATAGCAGCCATCGTAACACTCTCTCTCTCTCTGGCTGCCATCGTAACTCTCTCTCTCTCTCTTTCTCTCTCTCTCGTCTCAGCAGCAACTGCATCGGAAGCAGCCATAGCAGCCATCGGAAGAAGCCATGGCGAGAACTGATATCGAAGTTTACAGCTCCAGATCTCGACGTTTACAGATCGAACTCGTTGGAGTTCGTCTCATTAGGTATCTTCTCTCTCTCTCTCTCTTCTCTCTCTCGTCTCTCGTCTCTCTCGTCTCTGTCTCTCGCTTGCAGAACATGAAGGATCCGATTTGAAATAGCCGCACCCGACACATATCCCGTACCCGTACCCGCGTCGTACCCGTGTCCACGCGGACACTTCGCCAAAAATGGCGGATCCGTGCAACATAGCCTACGATCACATTGCAATTTCTTAATTTTGTCTCTCTTTTACCATTCCTTATTTTATAATCACACTTATCTAGCTTCTTCCATCATGCTTTTTACAGTTTTGAGCCTCACCCTTATGACAAAATAACCAATGAGCACGCGGTTACGTGCGAAGCACGTAGCCCGACACTAGTGTGCTTCATAAATGAGCACATGGAATAGGTACAAGTTGGTTCCACCTACACCTCTAGTTTTAGGGCTATAATCCTAGGTTCATGTACTTGTACACTTATGGAGAATCTAAACAATAGTCGGGGGAAAATTTCTAGCAATTTCTAGGCCTCTTGTTGTGTAGAATTTTGCATGGTCACCTTTGTTATGGGGTGTTTTTGGATGCTTAGACACAAAAATAGGGCATGTGCTTGCATAGCAACCTAGGGTTAGGCTTGCTAGTTCCTAAGGAGAAAATATTCTCCCACAATTTAAGGGAACATGTTGGGAGAAAACTTGGGGGCAAAGGTTCTAGGTTTTTAGGTTTAGGCTTGTAGCATGTGCACTAGTTTCACACAAGCACATGCATGTGCTAGCATATACTATCTCCCCCTCCCCCTTTCTCCACCTCTCTCTCTCTCTCTCTCTCTCTCTCTCTCTCTCATATGTGCACTTAAATTGTGCCTTAATTGGCACATGCCAAGTACTAGTTTAGGAGAAATAAAGTCCTTAGCTTAAGTATAGGTTATTAATGGAGAACATGCTAAGAACCTACATCCTAAATAATTGGGGGCAAAGTATCCTCTTAGTGGGGTTTTAGGTGATAGTTATACACACACACACACACATATACTAGCACAAAGGAAATAATTATTGGCCCAAAATAGTAATTACCAAGATAATTTTAAATAATTTATTAAAGATAATATGAAAAATCAATTTTATAAACGAAATTTTTATTTAGCAAAAATTAGGATCGTTACAGCATATACCGCATTTTTCCTTATAAGTTGAAAGGAAATATAAGGTTAAATCTGCCTACCCATGCATTGCATGGATAATGGATAGATTTACGCTCTAATATTAAAGTAAGGAAGAAAGAAAGTAAAAATGAGTTGGTTTTTTTATAAACATATATTCATAAGCTATAATTATATAATTAGGAAGCATATTATTTTAAGTTGGTAGTTGCAATAATCTCACTTTTACTTATAATGTCTAATTTATATACTCTATTGCCAAATAGGAGTACATACAATGACACCTAAAAAGTCAAAACACAACCTTCATGGGAAACACATGAGAAAATTTTGGGTGCGGATTACATCAAAGCCAGACAGATTTTAACACACTGAATTTTCCAAGGAAGCTAGTTTTCTTTATTATGAAATAAGAAAAGTTGAAATCCCAGCGTGGCATGCAGCCAAAAGCAAAGACTCTAAAAACAGATTTTGGTAACATGACTAGAATGCAACTCCCCACAATTTCTGCATTATTACTCTTCTTAATCATTAGACATAAATGTATTTACTAAAGAGGATCTTTTGAAGACACGAGGGGCTAGTTTAGCATCTATGAAATGAGGCAAATTCAGTAACTTTTGGATATTTTAGCTCCTGCGTTGTCTAAACACAACTTTTCTGAGCTTAGACAGCAATTTTTAAATAGCAACCCATCTTAGAGCAAGACACATACTAGGAGCTGGACTGATCTTACTCTGTATGTCACATATCGGTGAAAAGCAACCACAAAAAGTGGAAGTTTTTGCTCCACTAACCAGTGACGGTTGCCATTGCTTGTGCCCTGAAGAACAAAAGTAAGTTAAGTAACATAGATGATCGTTTGGAAATACTAAATGAAAGATCAGATAGGGACTTGCTTAGGCCTCCATCTACACACATGCAACCACACACATAGAGCTAGCGAGAGACAGGAATCATTATGCTAGTCCTGCAACTACCGCAGTCAAATGGAATATCTGGATTCCAATCAGAAGCAACCTAAAGAAGTTTGCAAGCCGAAAGGTTTTCCACTTAACCAGTGGCACACATGAAGAGTGACTGAGTGAACACTAAGTCGTTTCTGTTTTCTGAATACTAAAAACAATTCCAGATGAGATTCATTGTGATAAGACTCACAGAAAGCTTGGTTAATTAAATTCCAGCCATATCACAGAAACTCAGATCCTATGGTGTGGAAAATGTCGACAACCATACGCAGAATGTTAAACAGACATGTCTTGTTCGCAATCAATCATCTAGAGATATGCAACACCATCACATCAGACATGAGCTAATTACTTGAATGTATGTTTTAGTATTTCAAAAGAGAGTTAATAAGCCCAAAATCTTGAGCAACCAAGTCCAAAAAGGCAAATATCCATGAGCAATGAGAGCAACATTTGTCCCAACTTACGTATAGGCACCCAAAAAAAAAAAAAAGGTACAAGTTTCATACAAAATAGACAAGTAAATTGTCTTCCTAAATGAAACAACAGCATTCTCTGATACCCATTATGTTCATTTCCACCGTGAAGAATTTTTTAACATTGCATCCGAGTAAAGAAAACAGCTTTACTATTATGTAAGTAACGGGATATACAACTCTCTTACCTTCCATGTTCCTGAAAGTGCTGCCCCTTCTATTATTGATTTTGACGATCTTTGCCCACCTTTCTTTTGCCGCTTGGATGACGTTTCCTCTTCTCTCTTTTGTCTCCTTTTGTTTTCCTTAACAATTATATCAAAAAACAATGGTTAAAAACTAAATCAGCAATCCGTACAACTAAGATCAATAAACTTATACCTCATGCTTCTCCTCTATAGCTGTAAAAAAGTCGTTGTCGCCAATGATTGGGTATTTAAATCGGTATAGGAGACGGGACGCAACCTTTGCATAACCCCTCCTGCCCCAAGGTGGTCCCCAACTGTTTTTTATTAAAAAATAGTCTTGTCCGTCTTCTTTTCCATAACCTACCACAACAATTGCATGGAGGATCACCGATTTTGCTTTGTCAGCAATCATTTTCCTCATATATCCCCTGAACAAAACACATTTGTTATAAGCATAGATACACGTCTGCCTAATAATACAGTCCAATATATACTTACCTGCCCATCGTGCAACTTGAAGGATTCGAAGCAAGGTATCATTGCAGTGAGGGGACGCTGACAGATTGCCTCTTTTATGTCCTCAGGCGTTGGATTATGAAACTCGTAAAATCCATTAATTCGGAATTTGCGATTTGTGCGCTGACAACAAAAAACAAACTGATTAGGGAACTAGTTAGTGATAGGATTTGGGGTCATTTTGTGATTGTTTACTTGTTCTAGGACTAGTAGTGTCATTTCATTATATTTTGGCATACATATTACGCGCCTGTTGCAATTTGTTCAATCTGTTAGTTAGTTAGTTAGTTACTGTTGGAGGGAGATATAAGGAGGTAGAGGCCATAACAGAAGGGTGTCGAAAGTATTGTTCTCTCTTCCTAATTCTGTAACTTCTCTCTCTCTCTCTCTCTCTCTCTCTCTCTCCTACTGTAATTCTGTCTCTCTCTCTCTTCTCCCTTTTCCTGTAAACCAATTACCAGAAATACATCAATAAAGCTTTTTTTCATTTTGTCAAATACGTTGAGTGCACTAGTTCTATCATTGGTATCAGAGCCTCTTTCCTCTAACCTTTGGGAAAATTGAAGAAATGGCGAAGAATACTCGTTTGCAAGAAGTGAAACGTTTAGATGAATCCATTCGAAAATTGTCTGATTCAACTGGAGAATCAATTAGGCGACTGACAGCGGTCACAGATCGTCAAGCAGCTTCAATGGAGGGTTTCAATGAGACAATGGAGGGAATCAAGAACCTTATCACCACCCTGAATGCGAAATATGATCTGATTCAAGAAAAGGTATCATCTTCATCTCCTGCACTTCTCCCAAACCCTCTCCAAAACTCAGGACAAATGAGGGCATTTCAACCGAAATTAGATTTTCCAAGATTCTCTGGGGAAGATCCAGCGGCATGGATCTATAAATGTGAAAAGTATTTTGAGTTAAATATGGTAGAGGAAACCCAAAAATTTCGGTTAGCCTCCTTACACATGGAAGATAAAGCTATGTAGTGTTATAGGTGGTATGAAAAATCTCACACTCTACGATCTTGGAGAGAATTTACCAGGGTTTTACTCCTTAGGTTTGGGGATGATGTCTATGAGGATGCTACGGGGCAGTTAACCAAGCTTAAGCAGTGGTCCAATGTAAAAACCTATCAAGAAAGGTTTGAGGAGCTTGCAACCATAGCCACAGGGCTATCTGAAGAGTTCTTTATCAGTTGCTTTGTTAGTGGTCTCAAAGAGGAAATTAAAGGAGGGCTTGTAATGTTTCAACCTAGGACAATATCTCAGGCTATGGGGCTGCCCCGTTTGCAAGAGGAAACAATAGAGGCTTTGTGCAAGAAGAACAAAGGGCAACTAAAACCTGTTAATTCAGTTAGACCCCATCCTAAGACCCAAGAGTTCACCCCTAAATCTGCAGAATTTGGAGGGGGAATTAAAAAGCTAACCCCTAAAGACTTTGATGAAAAGAGAGCTAAAGGCTTGTGTTTTGGGTGTGATGAAAAATATTATAGGGGTCATGTGTGCAAAAAGAAACAATTGTTTACGATTGAATTAGAAGATGATGAAGATGAGTTTGTAGAGGCACCTGGCACCCCAAGAAATGATTCAAGAAGACAATGCAGAGGAATTTCATATCTCAGTGCATGCCCTGTCAGGAGTGCAATCTTACAAAACCATGAGAATCAAAGGGGTTATTAAGAAGACTGAAGTCAATATTCTCTTGGATTCAGGGAGAACACACAATTTCTTAGACCCAAGTGTGGCAAAAAGGACAGGGGCAGTAGTCCAAGACACCAACCCTTTGACTGTAATTGTGGCAGATGGCACTAGGATTAACAGTAAAGCCATGGTTGTGATTGTTTACTTGTTCTAGGACTAGGAGTGTCATTTCCTTATATTTTGGCATACACATTACGGGCCTGTTGCAGTTTGTTCAATCTGTCAGTTAGTTAGTTACTGTTGGAGGGAGATATAAGGAGGTAGAGGCCATAACAGAAGGGTGTCGAATGTATTGTTCTCTCTTCCTAATTCTGTAACTTCTCTCTCTACTACTGTAATTCTCTCTCTGTCTTTTCCCTTTTCCTGTAAACCAATTACCAGAAATACATTAATAAAGCTTGTTTTCATTTTGTCAAATACGTTGATTGCACTAGTTCTATCAGTGTGAAGCTAGGGCTTACCCTTTTTTGACCATGTTGAGGAAGTGGATAATCATCCCGGAGCCAAACGCCGTCCGTTACCAGGTGTTGGTAAATTTCCTCTCTCTGGATGATTTTACCGGGTGCACCAATTTCTTCCTCAATTTGCGCAATGGATAACAAAAAAGGATCTCCTCCTTTTTTTATCGTGTATTGAAGGGCACAGGAGTCTAGTGCAGAGACAACGGCGCAAAGAGCTGGAAAAAAAAAAAAAAAAAAACAGTTAGAACAATTGATGAATAGGATTACACAGCTCCGACTCCTAAACAATTACTAGAACAATTGTGTGTGTGAGAGAGCACATAAAAATTTCTCCCTTTTCAACTAATTTTCACCAACTATCAATGCGGTGAGACCCAGTATTTATGTATACGGTAATGTCTCTTTCATGAGGGGTCCAAATTAAATTTCTCTAACTTGGAGGGGTCTCAATAAAAAGAAAAAAAACAGAAAGGTGCCCAGTGGTTGTGAGTGCACGTGGAAACAAGAGAGAACAGTTGTGTGCATGTGTGCCGAATATAGGTGCTCTCTATTGGTAAAGATATGTTTTCTCAATTTATTAAATTGAGAGCGATAATGAGACTTGATCTCGAATACAATAAATACAATGTGTGGTATTCAAGCGCTCTAGATACGACTTACTTTCTCCTCTCCATATTGGTGAAAGGAAAAAAGAAGAAGAGGGTTTTGTAGTCGTCATTCGACAGAGAGAGAGAGCGAACAGGGAAGATGGTAAAAAAAGAGAAGAAATCTAGGTATTCAAACGTAAGTATTCCTCACATAATTACTCTCTGGTTTGTGCTAATAATTATATTTTGTTAGCTCCATATGTTGTCCACCCTATTGTTGCTTTGTAATTGTCGAGATTTGTTGGAAATCCATCTATTGAACCTCCTGCGGTGGTGACTCTAATTCTGGTAACTGATTTGTTTTGGTGGGAAATGAAGCTTAGTTGCTAAATAATTGATTTGATGACTCAAATTTGATGTTTGATGGTGAATTGGGATTTCTAGAGTTAAAAGCCATAGTTAAAGGTTTAGAAATGTGATTTTTAATAGGTCGTAATTCGTTCACTCAGGTGGCCTTTCAATAAGGGAAACGAACTTGTCCTATATTTTTTGTTTCGACATGCCGAATCTGTTTTCATGGTTGGTTTGGAAATATTTTGATGCTAGGGTAATAACGTTTTATATTTAAGGTTCAGAGACGGCAGGGAACACAACAACTTCACCAGTGAGTAAAACGCGGTTGCGCCTTGAGGCAAGTGCACAAGTCATAATTTTTATAAATCTAAATCGATGTACGTGTATGTGAACTTTGATAAAAATAACTTGTTTAGAATTTAGAGTATTCAATAGAGCCAGATTTTGCGAAAGATGGGTGGAATTGATCTGTAATGACCAAAAGGGTTGTTGTGGCCAAGAGGGACGAAAAAGGCCAGTAAGGCTAAAAAATGGCCAATAAGGCTCAAAAATGACCAACAGGGTGTCGAGGCCACGAGGGTCGAAGCAAACAAAGAGATTACTAATACTAAAATTGCAGAAATGGTTTTGTTTTTGTTTAAATGACTGGAATGATTTACACGATATATATGAGTGGGTTGAGATTAAATGTTAAATGTAAGAGAACTTTTGCTCAAGGTTACAACCCTCATTTTTGTGCACTAAAGAAATTGTTTGTTTTCTTCAGGGTGATCCATATGTGAAGGTCCACTACGAGTCCAGCATTGACTCTTGTTTTGATTTGGGGTGTGAGAATTTTGGTGTCAGAGAAAAGGTTATTTTTAGATTCTGTAGACATTTTTTTTTTCTGAGCTTTTTTTAGTGGTAGGCCCTCAAAGGCTAGGCTAGTTTGGGCTGAGCAGAAGTGGCACGTGGCGGAATTAGTGACCACGTTGGTTTACGTAGTAAGAGAGAACGAGCTGTAGTTATTTATGTCATTTGTAACTTACTTGATACTCCTACTGACAGATATGGCAATATGGAACATGAGAGTAGTGATTTAGGACGAAGCAAACAGGTTGAGGAAGCTGGTGGTATGCAAGCTGAACATTATATGGAAGGTTTTACTACTAGGATGATGGAGGCCATGACAAGGTTTATAGAGCAACAAACCAAGTTCATGGAATGGTAGACAACATAGGTAAGCATGGTGAAAACAAATAACAAGTTTGCTAGAGCAATTTAGGAAGCTTGGGCCTGCCAAGTTCCAGGGAACTGTGAATCCAAATGTGGCTGAGGGATGGTTCAAAAGAATTGAGCGCATACTTGATGCAATGGGAGTTACTGATGGGCAGAAGGTGACACTCGCGACCTTTGTATTGCGAGGTGTCGCACTCAAATGGCGGGAGGCAATAATTAGGCAGTTAATAGCTCCATTGCCAGGAGTTATACCTCCAATTCCGCAGCAGGTGACTTGGGAAAAATTTGTGATGGCATTTAATGATCAATACTGCCCAGAGTCATATATATATGATCAGGAAGCAGAGTTTATTAACTGCAAACAGGGAAGTACGTCCGTAGCAGAGTACGAAGCAAAACTTGCGGCTTTAATCTAAATACGCTCCAGATTTGGTTAGAGATGAGGCGGGAAAATGCAGAAGATTTAAGAGAGGGCTAAATCGTGATATTGGGAGGATGCTGACATTTTTCAAGGATTCTTCTTTTACTCATGTGCTGAAGACCTGCAATCAGTGTGGAAAATTGCATTCAGGGGTATGTGGAGTGGGAAGCAAAACTTGTTATCGATGTGGGCAATCTGGCCACGTTGCAAGGGAATGCTCAGCTGCAAAATCAGTGGCCGTCTGTGTTTGCTTCAAATGTGGAGAAAGCAGACACATTGCTTCAAATTATCTCAAGACCAATTCCGAAATTTCTGTAGTTGGGAGTAAGACTTCAGATCAGGTAATCATCGGAACGTCTGGGCGAGGAAAAGGGACATCCTCTAAGCCAATGACACAAAGCTAGAGTATTTTACATCGGTCAACAAGATGGTTCTATGTCTGCTCACAAACCAGGTATTTTACTGAATTAAATATGATCTAGTAGTACATGCAAAGTCCCTCATATTATGTAAAACATATATAGCCGAGGAAAGATTAATGAAGTATGGATTCAACTGAGTGAGTGAGTGAATTTCGGGGCGAAATTCTTTTGAGGGGAGGTGAGTTGTGAGACCTAGTATTTAAGTATATGGTTATGTCTCTTTTATGAAGGGTCCAAATTAAATGTCTCTAAGTTGGACGGGTCTCAATGAAAAAGAAAAGACAAGAAAGGTGTCCAGTGGTTGTGAGTGCACGTGGAAACAAGAAGAAAGAAACAGTTGTGTGCATGTGTGCCGAATATAGGTGCTCTGTATTGGTAAAGAGATATGTTTTCTCCATGTTGGTAAAGGGAAAAAAAAAAAAAAAATCAAACGTTAGTAATTTCTATCTTTTCCTCACATAATTACTCTATGGTTTGTGCTAAGAATTATACTTTGTTAGTTGCATATGTTGTCCGCCCTATTGTAGCTTTGCAAGTGTCTAGATTTGTTGGAAATCCATCTCTTGAACCTCCTGCGATTGTAACTCTAATTGTGGTAACTGATTTGTTTTGGTGCGAATGAAGCTTAGTTACTAAATAATTGATTTGATGACTGAAATTTGATGTTTGGTGTTAAATTGGGGTTTCTAGAGTTAAAAACGATTGTTAAAAGTTCAGAAATCTGATTTGTAACGGGTCCTGGAGCTATGTACAGAGCTTTTGGTTGCTCTAATGGCTGTTCCACCTAGGAATATTATCCTATGTGGTTTTAAATCTCTGACTGTGAGTCACACCTTGGTTGTAATTTGTTCGCTCGGGTGACCTTTCAATAAGGGAAACGAACTTGTCCTATATTTTTTCTTTCGACATGCTGAATCTGTTTTCATGGTTAGTTTGGGAATATTTTGTTGCTAGGGTAATAACGTTTTATATTTAAGGTTCAGAGACAGCAGGGAACACGAGAGTAAACCGTGGTAGCGCCTTGAGGCAAGTGCACAAGTCATAATTTTTATAAATCTAAATCAATGTTGTACGTGTATGTGAACTTTGATGAAAATAACTTGTTTAGAGTTTAGAATATTCAATAGAGCCAGGTTTTGCGAAAGATGGGTGGAATTTATTTGTAATGACCAAAAAGGGTTGTTAATTAGGGCTGTTAAAAAAAACCAGTGAACGTGAATCCGGTCTGGCCCGAACCAATCCGCACGTATTGGATTTTAACCGTGGATGGTCCTGACACGGATTCGAAAAATAAAAAACCGTGACTCGCAGTCCGGACACGGATTTTGATTTTGATACCGTGGATTAACCGATCCGGACCGTGAGATTTTTATTATATATAATTTTTTTGAAAAAATAAATAAATATGTATAGATAAATAATTTTACCACTATACTACCTTGCATTTGTTGTACTTTATCACTTAGCTACTATTACATCAGGCTAAGAGTTCAAGGGGATTCTTTTTTAGCTACATTAGTTGCTATGTAAACCAACTAAGCTGATCGGATACAAAAAAAAAAAAAAATCCAACTAAGCTGGCAACCATTCGCTGATGATTGGTTTGCCATAGATATTTGATAAGCAGTGGAGCAAATATTTTGGGTTTTGTTTTTTGACTATCTATTTTGATTCCATAATGTTCAAGTTTAGATTTGTTCAATTAATTTGTTGAATTGTTTAATAAGCTTTCATTATTTGTTTCAATGTTGAGTTTGAGTTAATGAGTTGATAATTTTTTTTTTAGAATAAGTTGAAAATTTGTGTACAAATCCGGAACCGATCCGTAACTCGCGGATTGGATTGGAACCGAACCATGAGACTTTTGGATCGGACACGGATTTTATTTTTAAAAAACTGTGATTCGCGGATTAGAATTGGATTCATGCCAATCCGGACCAATCCGGATCGTGAGCACCCCAATCATTAATGGCCAAAAGGGTTGTCGTGGCCAAAAGGGACGAAAAAGGTCAATAAGGGTCGAAAATGACCAACAGGGAGTCGAGGCCACCAGGGTCGAAGCAAACAAAGAGGTTACTAAATACTAATACTAAAATTGCAGAAATGGTTTTGTTTTCGTTTAAATGACTCTGGAATGATTTACGCGATATATATGAGTTGTTCCATTTGTTTTGGGTTGAGATCAAATGTTAAATGTAAAAGAACTTTTGCTCAAGGTTCCAACCCTCAATTTTGTACACTAAAGGAATTGTTTGTTTTCTTCAGGGTGATCCATATGTGAAGGTCCACTACGAGTCTAGCATTGGCTCGTGTTTTGATTTGGGGTGTGAGAATTTTGGTATCAGGGCAAATGTTATTTTTAGATTATGTATACAATTTTTTTTCTGAGCTTTTTTTAGTGGTGGGTCCTCAAAAGCTAGGCTAGTTTGAGTTGAGCTGAAGTGGCACGTGGTGGAATTAGCGACCACGTTGGTTTACGTAGCAAGAGAGAACGAGCTGTAGTTATTTACTCCTATTGACAGATATGGCAATATGGAACAGGAGAATAGTGATTTAGGATGAAGCAAACAGGTTGAGGAAGCGGGTGGTGTGCAAGCTGAACATCATATGGAAGGTTTTACTACTAGGATGATAGAGGCTATGACAAGGTTTATAGAGCAACAAACCAAGTTCATGGAATTGCAGACAACACAGGTAAGCATGGTGAAAACAAATAACAAGTTTGCTAGAGCAATTTAGGAAGCTTGGGCCTGCCGAGTTTGAGGGAACTGTGAATTCAAATGTGGCTGAGGGATGGTTCAAAAGCATTGAGCGCATACTTGATGCAATGGGAGTTACTGATGGGCAGAAGGTGACACTCGCGACCTTTGTATTGCGAGGTAATGCACTCAACTGGTGGGAAGCAATAACTAGGCACTGACTTGACAGCTCCATTTCCAGGAGTTATACCTCCAATGCCGCAGCAGGTGACTTGGAAAAATTTGTGAAGGAATTAATCTCTTGAACCTCCTGCGATTGTAACTCTAATTGTGGTAACTGATTTGTTTTGGTGCGAATGAAGCTTAGTTGCTAAATAATTGATTTGATGACTGAAATTTGATGTTTTGTGTTAAATTGGGGTTTCTAGAGTTAAAAACGATTGTTAAAAGTTCAGAAATCTGATTTGTAATGGGTCCTGGAGCTATGTACAGAGCTTTTGGTTGCTCTAATGGGCTGTTCCACCTAGGAATATTATCCTATGTGGTTTTAAATCTCTGACTGTGAGTCACACCTTGGTCGTAATTCGTTCGCTCGGGTGACCTTTCAATAAGGGAAACGAACTTGTCCTATATTTTTTCTTTCGACACGCTGAATCTGTCTTCGTGGTTGGTTTGGAAATATTTTGATGCTAGGGTAATAGCATTTTATATTTAAGGTTCAGAGACGGCATAGAGCATGAAAACTTCACCAGAGAGTAAACCGTGGTAGTCAGCCTTGAGGTAAGTGCACAAGTCGTATAGTAATTTTTATAAATCTAAATCGATGTTGTACGTGTACGTGAACTTTGATGAAAATAACTTGTTTAGAGTTTATAGTATTCAGTGGAGCCAGATTTTGCGAAAGATTGATGGAATTTATTTGTAATGACCAAAGAGGGTCGTTAATGGCCAAAAGGGTTGTCGTGGCCAAGAGGGCCAGAAAAGGGCAATAAGGGTCGAAAATGACCAACAGGGTCGTCGAGGCCACGAGGGTCGAAGCAAACAAAGAGGTTACTAATACTAAAATTGCAGGTTTTCGTTTAAATGACTGTGTGGAATGATTTACACGATATATGAGTTGTTCCATTTGTTTTGGGTATTATCCAAAGTCAGAATTCCATGACATCAGCATGCCTTAGCATTTTCCGTCAATTTTCTAACGGCTAGATAACAGAGGGTGGAATTTGTATAGTGTCAGCAACAGCAAGGGAGGGCAGGCACAGTCATTTCAGAATCTCCAGGGGAGGTTAGTGAAATTTACCCTTAAATGTGAGAGAACTTTTGCCCAAGGTTCCAACCCTCATGTTTGTGGCTTTGTGCACTAAAAGAATTGTTTGTTTTTCTTCAGGGTGATCCATATGTGAAGGTCCACTACAAGTCTAGCAGGAGCAAAGTGTAGCGAATAGAAGTTGTACTAATATATTGTGAATAGTTGTGTGTATGACATAGTTTCGCACATGTGAATATGAGTGAAGTGATTGATCGATGTTAGCTTTTTTTTTAAAAAAACTAAAAATAAAAATTGGAAGAACTCTTAATTAATGTTTTACTGTATCACATTCCAATATGGGGGAGCTAGGTTGGCCCTTGTTTTGATTTGGGGTGTGACTTATAGGTAAAGCATTCTAGACAATAAAAAATCAATAATGCTCAGATTTTCGTAATACCAAAGCATGGAAGAAATTAATTTAAAATGTCTAAGATCCTAAATACCAAACAAGACACAAATTCTCAGTGTCAAAATCCTCAAATTGCACCTCATAGTGCACAATCGTTATGGCACATAACAAAACTGAGCAAATAATTCTTATGGTGCAAAAAGAAAACAGAATTTCTGTGAATCAAACAGGGCATCGGTAGTAAATGTCAGGCATCTTTGGGGCAAATTTATTAAACCCCCCAGAAATTTATACTAACTAAAAAGTACTCCCTCCGTCCCCAAATTTTGGCCCCTCGTCCAATTCTAACCGGATAAAAAACTAATTATAACTTTAAATCGGTAATGAATTTTATATTCAATATGGATCTTGTTTGATAGATCTCGATAAAATCTATAAGACAATGTTTTTAAAATCACGTAAAACAACGTAAATTACGAGATATAACCAATTGAAAAGTGGCACAAACTTCCAAGAGGGACAAATAAATGGGGACGGAGGGAGTATTTTTTTAACTCAGTGAGATCCGCTCTTTTAATCTCGCTGGCGCCAATACACAATAGTCATAGTGCTTAATATTTGTCGATGAGATGCTATTTATCGAAACAAATTGGTGGTTTGATTAGAACACTTACGTTCAAGGCCCTGGTATAGCACCTCAGTCATGCACTCTGGTCTAGCGTCAAGCCAACTGAAGCTCTCAGGCGCCATTAGAATCCTACAACTGATAATTCATAAAACTCAGCCCAACGATTTAAAATGTATTTACAGAAATATTGGAAAAAAGGAAATGAAATTTTTAACCCTTTTTCTCAAAAACAAAGCAAATGAAATGGGTCTCAAACAACAACTAATGGTTCACGGACAGTACTCTTCGTACAGAAACTTGTGCACAGAAATTGTTTGTTTGGGGGAATTACCGGTTTCCACACGGACGATCCGAGCCGTACATATTTTTAAAAACAATGTTTACTAGTACACCATAAAAAATCAAAATAAAAAATAGGATGAACCGATGGAGTATCTATCGATATATAATTAACCTGATTTTTCCCAGAGTACTAATAAACATTGTTTTAAAAAACATGAATGACTCCGATGATCATCCGTGTAGAAACCGGAGGAGACCCAAAACTATTGATTTGTACAAAATCTGTACACATATTTATCGTGGTTCATAGCCCAACTTTGGGTACTGTAGAAAACAAATGGACGTAGAAATGGAAAAACAAAAGTGAGATGATATACCCCCCTTTCAACCCAGGATTATGCAGCGCTCTCCCTCTCTCTCTACTCAAGAAGAGTGTGCTCCCTTTCTTCTTTTTCTTGACAGGAATGAGAGACTCTGGTGGTTTAGGAATATAGTAGAGAAGAGGGTAGTTGTGGTGGACGGCGGAGGGTAGTTGTGGTGGACGGCGTGGTTGTCGGCGGAGGCTCCGGCAGTGGGTTTGTGCTGATGGAAAAACAAATTGCCCACCGGCGGTGGCTACTGTAGAAAACAATGGACAAATGGCCGTAAATACTAGTACTACTCCTCTTATTTTGTGGGACCCACGGGGGGTGTACGGAGGGAGCAATGTGGATTCGAAATACGTCGCCCGCAGCGTTGTGCGTTGTGATTCTGAAAACTTTCTGTTGAGGACAAAAAATCCTGTTATTGAAGAGGGGACCACTACAAACCACACACGCCAACTTTACCACTACAATATCCTCTAACACTATCCGTTCGATCCAATGGCCCAACAATCCATCCAACGCCTAACAATCAACGAACTAAACCATCTCTCCAAGACATTAGCGTCCCCATTCAAAAATTGGCTACGGTTCAGATGGAAAGATGTCGAGGTGAAATCTAGACCGTTTATCCGAGTAATAGACAGTTCAAATGTACTCCCTCCGTTCCAAAATAATATTTCACTACGAAAAGTCGTGCTATTTTTCAAAATAAAAAATGAACTACTTCCGTAAATTATTTTTCGAATTTTTTCGCACCAAATTAAAGTACTTGATGAGTATTTTAATTTGGTGCGAAAAAATTCGAAAAATGATACACGAAAGAACTTAATTTTTTATTTGAAAAATGGCGAGAGAAAAAATAGGGCTCTTATTTAGGAACGGAGGGAGTACACAACATCGTATTGTGCACGGATTGCACAACAGGCACTCCAAGCCCTCCGTTGGGAGTTTCCCCGAAATCCTCCGCTCACATCACCATTCAATATTCATTCCCACTATTTCCCAATCATTGTCTCTCGCAAGAGCTAGAAAATTTTAGATGCAAATAAGGTATAGTCCACGTGGTATCCTTGCACCACATTAGGAGAGAGAGAGAGTGTGTGTCGAAGGGTGGAGAGATAGTGCTCAAATCTCATCTATTTGTTGCATTGATTGAACAATCCGGATGTGGTGCAAAGATACCACGTGGTACCCTATTTGCATTCAAAATTTCCTCCCCAAGAGCATGCATCTCAACTTAGGTGTCATTTGGCCACACTTTTTTCCAATTAATTTTTTGTCCCTTTTTTTTTCCCGTCCTTTGAGGTCTCTACAATATGAGTGTATTGAGTATAAAATCATGACCAAAAGTTTCAAAAAGTTCACTAAAAACAAAACATAGTTCAAAATATATAGCCTCTTCGGATATTTTTGTCTTTTCTATTGCTTCATATATTATTTTTTGATCACTCTGGTTAAAATGAAAAAATATTCCGATTGTGTAGCCAAGGACGGATGCAACGGTGGGCTAGTTGGGCGACGGCCTTACACATGGTTCAAAATTTCCTTAAAAACATAGTGAAAAAGTACAACTATATATATAGGTTCATTCCCTCAATAAATTTTTGTTGTAATGTTCAATCAACCAACACCCGAATCCTCGTTTGTAACTGTGCGTATAATTTATTTGGAGCATGAAGTCTATGGTTTGACTCCTATGGATAGGAGGAGGACCCTTGTAGTAATCTAACACAAATTTGCTATCTTCCGGTAAAAAATAAAATGATATTAATATTCACAACAAATACCAAAAAAAGGTAATTGAAGATAAGGATCAAATAATTTTTTTTTAATAAAAAAAGTCACAAATTAGAGCTTAAAACAATCTCATTTGTTCTGGGGTCAAATATACTTTCCCTTATGTGTTCCTCCTTCAACCCCTCTCCATTTCAGTAATGTGTCAGTCCGTGTCTGTTTCCATTTTAAGCTAAGGGAAGCGTAAGAGCCCGATTGTTGGAGCTAGATCAAATATTGTACACCGTTTGATTTTCCGTAAGAGCCCGATTGGATGAGAGATTAGTTTTGGGTGGATAAAATATTGAAAAAGATAAAATAGTACGTGATATTATTTACGGAGGGTGAACCCCAAGGATTTAAATATCGGCCTATATGCGGCGCGGCGTACTTGTTTGGAAGAGTTTGATAATAAGGTGGGATAAAATTATACTTGATTTGTTAAGCTAGATTATTTTAAAAATACCCTTAGCGGAACACCCCGTAATTATCTCGGATAAATCTAGGCTAGGGCGGATTAAGTAGTCCGCGCTGTCTCTCCAGTCTCCAAATTCGGGGCCTACGAGGTATATATATGTTTGCATGGAATGAAATGAATACAATACTAGTCTAGGTACCTATTTACCAAAAGAAAAAAAATGAATACAGTAGTATCTGGTCCCCACAAATCGCATTGCATTCAAAAGTTCAAATATTACGCCAGTTTTGTGTTGTATTCCCCAAGAAACGGATCTGGCTGTGGTGCCCCAAAGTAGTATTGGGGCACCGGTGCCCCTAATTTTTCTGGGCCATCTCCTATATTAATCTCAGCCATCCATTAACCACCCTCCTCTCTCTCCTCTTACCCATTGAGCCGGTTGAAATTAATTTTGAAAGCCCTAGTAAGTTGCATTTAGAATCCCTTTTGTTCTCACGTTTAAAGTTTATCTGTTGCGGTTTTTTTTTTTTGCTTACATATTTGATAGTTTTGTTTAGAGACGTAAAATTTAAGATAGAAAAAAAAAATTGATCAATAAAGAATATAACCTGGTACTTTTAGGATCTTGGACTTGGTTATAGTTATATATTAATTAGGTTTTGCAATTTGCATGTTTTGAATTGGGTGAAAGTATTTTTCTAGTATTCATGGTAAGTAAAATGCGAGTTTTTTGGTGAAAAAATCGCAAAACCACCTTGTTTTTTGTCAAAACCACTCACTTTTTGAGATCCAATGGCTGAGATTTGTTTATGACAGATCCAATGGTCCAAAATTAGTGGGGCACCGGTGCCCCAATACCACATTGGGGCACCATAGAAAGATTCTGCCCCAAGAAACAGAATCGTCCTTTGTTCTGCTGCACTGCACTGTCATGGGACGTATTGTGCGACCATGAAAAGTTAAAAATGTCTACTCCAATATCCTTCCTTCTCCAGCTTAAAAGTTTTGGTAGTCCTCTGATTTTCTCCCTCATCATTTGTCGTGTCATGCCCACTCGCATTCATTGCGCTCTCTCTCTCTCTCTCTCTCTCTCTCTCTCTCCATATATAAACGATGAGAGACAGAAACGATGCATGAGAGACAGAAACGATAAAACGATGAGAATATACAGCCAACACGTACACTTGTACATTTTTGCTTTACTTTTTGTATTTGGTTGTGTGTTAGGATGATGAAATGATTTTCTCACTCCCCACACTTCTTTTAATGATGAAATATTTTTTCTCACCTCAGAACTTCTTTCAAAATGCATGTACATAAATTCACACATTAAAAGACGAAGTGGAGTGTCATTGATAAAAAAAAAAAAAAAATAGCGTGTGGAATTTATTTTCCTAATAATATATGCAATCTATTTGTCTTTGGTGTTTCAAATTATGCACAATATATATACGCGCTAAATTTTGAAATTAATTAATAAGAATTAATGTAGCCCATTCCAATTAATTGAGACATCATGGCTTTGGTATGTGATGTGTCCATCAATGGATTGGTAGAATGAGATCCACTATACAACAAGTAGGGTGTATTCAAGATGAGGTCACCATATATAGTATTACTCTTATTTATTTTAGAAAATCAAATTCTGGTCCCAAGTTAAAACACACCGATTGTTGGAGCTAGATCAAATATTGTACACCGTTTGATTTTCCGTAAGAGCCCAATTGGATACGAGATTAGTTTTGGGTGAATAAAATATCAAAAAAGATAAAATAGTATGTGATATTATTTACGGAGGGTGAACCCCAAGGATTTAAATATCGGCCTATATATGCGACGTTTATAGAGGGGGATTGTACTTTGTTTGGAAGAGTTTGATAATAAGGTGGGATAAAATTATACTTGATTTGTTCAGCCAGTTTATTTTAAAAATATGCTTAACAGAACACCCTAATTATCTCGGATTAATCTAGTCCGCGCGGTCTCTCCGGTCTCTAATTCGGGGCCTACGAGGTGTATATATGTTTTTGCATGGACTGAAATGAATACAATACTAGGTAGGTACCAATTTACCAAAAGAAAAAAAAAATGAATTCATTAATATCTGGTCCCCACAAATCGCATTGCATTCAGAAGTTCAAATATTATGTGCCAGTTTTGTGTTGTATTCCCCAAGAAACAAAATCGTCCTTTGTTCTGCTGCACTGCACTGTCACGGGACGTATTGTGCGACCATGAAAAGTTAAAAATGTCTACTCCAATATGCTTCCTTCTCCAGCTTTGAGTTTTGGTAGTCCTCTGATTCTCTCCCTCATCATTTGTCGTGTCATGCCCACTCGCATTCATTGCTCTCTCTCTCTCTCTCTCTCTCTCTCTCTATCTATATATATATATATATATAGATATACATACATAACGATCGCATTCATCACTCTATTCCTATGTTAATTATGACTTTTGAACTCTCCAAACTTGCAGCATTGTAACATCAAAATGGCATAAAACAAGCAGCATCATGTAGCAGAATCACATGGCTCAAGAAACTCTACCAAGAGAAAATACAGCAGGTACATTTGCATTGAATTAGTAGCAGAGTTGAATTCAGCAGTATTTCTTGTAAAGAATCAGGTTAGCAGCAAGGTCTCCTCTTTCCAGCGGAAGTGGGTAGGTAACTCACTAGGATCCCATCCGGTTGTCCATTTCGGCATCGACGGTTCGGATTTTAGCCAGACTCCAAATGATCTGAACCGTTAATTGTTTGGATTAAAAATTTGAGCGTTCATTACTTAGATGGACGTTGGCCAGATGGACTTACTATAACCACGAGCCCCTCACAATACCATGCTTCCTCCAGATTATCTCATGAAATGGTTAAAAACTCAGAATTAGAAACGGATGTGATAATAGAACATGGATAATTATTTATTTAGGAACGGATGGGGTAAAAACCGTAAAATAGATACATATAAGCAAATAATGAGCCAATAAGTTTTCTAGGATCTAGGATTAAATCCAAGCTGTTTGGCTCAAAATGGACAGTTAGAGCGGGAGCACCACAGCAACCCCAAATTCATTTGTATTGGATAAAGGAACCTCGATCAGTTGGCCAATTTCAACATTGCTAGGCATTTTTCATTGTCCTAATTAGGAGTGTTTAGCGGCCTATATATAAAATATCACATTTTGGCTTCTTCTTATTGAGACTTTTTTTTTGTGTCTGGCACTCTGGCTGCCAAGTGGAGAATAAATTTTTGTTACTGCCAAACCTAATTAGTAGAGCCGAAATTCGAAAGTAAGAGTCCGTTTGGGAGCCCACTATTTTTTGAATTGTGAATTATAGTAAAAAATGATGATTAATTTGAAGAATGTTTGAGAGATGTGTCCAGATTAAATTTTGCAATAGAGTAACGGACTAGCGGTTAAGAGTAGTCATAAAAAATGATTTGGTTTTTTTTTTACCCAAAATGCAAGATGAGAAGGAAAAAGTATCTAGGCTCTAGGGATGATCATCAAATTTTGCCTCCATTTTGTGGTTTTGACAACACATTTTGAGAATATGCATTCTATAAATTTCAGCGAGACGGTCATAATCCAAAAGATAGTGATTTCCACACTCCCTATTTTGATAAGTGTACTCTTATTTTTTTTTTCTTTTAGTGAAAATTTTACACGTAGAGTTTCGCTAAAAGACAAAAAAAAAAAAAAAAGTTTACTTATAAAAAAGGAGCGAAAAAATCAATTCCCAATCCAAAAATGCAAAATGTAGAATTCAGCTACAACACAACAAATTTGATTTGACCGGAACAACAGAAATAGGACAGCAATGTGAAAATTTCAAAAACCAAGACCTGACCATTTAAACCAATTCATAAACTAGGAATATACTTCGAAACAAAACATAAAAAAACTTACTAGGGGAAGATCTATCAAGTGTATTGATGGACGAGGACTTTCCTGCAAACAAAGAGGTGAAAGAAACATCACATGATCCAAGTTGGAAAAAGAAAAAGGCCAAAGTAACAGTAGCATAAAGAAAGTAACACTTGAAGCATAAATGTCGGAATATTGCCTTGTGAATCAGTAGCATAAAGAAAGTAACAGTAGCTTTTTTTCTTATTTGAAGCATAAAGAAAGTAACAGTAAGGTTCAAGCTTTTCACCCCTATTTGAAGCTGAAAAGCTATGGAACCCCAGATCTGGACAAACAGGGTACGAGATACCCCAAGAGAACCACGATCGAAGAGGTTCCAAGAGGGTCGGTGGCCACACACGATGGCCCGTTTTGGTGTTTTCACCCCTAATCTTGACAAACAGAACCACAATCGAAGAACAAACAAAACCCATCGAGAGGGTTTGTTTGTGTAATCGTGAGAGAGAGAGAGAGAGAAAGGAAGAAGAATCAGGCGCAGAAACCGAAACCGAGAGAGAGAGAGAGAGAGAGACTTACCGGCGGTGAGTGGAGCCGTGGACCGGTGGGGGATCGGCGGTAGAAAGAGTGAGAGTCCAGAGAGTTGAGATGAGGTAGACTGGTAGAGAGAGAGAGGAAAGTGTGCGGCGGGGGGAAGGGTTTCAGGGGTTTGGGGTGTTACTTGTTAGCCTGTTAGGGTTACTTAAAAGACTTAAAATAAAACTATAATTATATATATTTATATATCCGGTCCGGGCCAGTAAGGTCCGGTTTTAAGACACCTGCAACCGGAAACCGGACCGGTTTTCCGGTTTTTTCAGAGCTTGAGACCGGGACCAGACCGGGTAATTTAAAAGGGCTGCCAAACCGGCCGGTTCGGTCCGATTTCCGGTCTGGTCCGGTTTGGGCGGTTCGCGCTTTCACCCCTAGAATTCACAATGAGTACTGCGAAACAGGTTCTAAAGTAGCTTTTTCTATTCTCCAATCACTTACAAGCAAAAAGACAAATTTACCCTTACTCCTCATCTGAATGATACCCCTTGTCCTCCTGCATGCATCCGCACTCACATACCCTAGCCCCCTTCTCCTTGATAGGGCGGCATTGTTTTTTATTTTTTTAATTTTTTTATTTTGATAGTGGAAAAGCAAGAACTTCGTTAATAATACTCCCTCCGTCCCATAAAATTTGGTCCTTACGAAACTACGTGCAATTTTCAAGCTAAAAAATAACGTGCTTACGAAAATAATTTTGTAGTCAATATGGATCTTATTTTCGTAAGCACGAAAATAACGTGCTTACGAAAATAAGAACTATTACAACCTGACGGGGCATTGTTTCAATCTTCATGCTTTGATGTAGTATTATATATGAGCTACTCCAGTATTTTTTATTTTTTATTTTTTTTGGGCAAAGAAATCTCATTCGTCATGAGGACAAAATACGAACTCTACAATAGAAAAAATAATATTGAGAGAGCCTCGGTTAGTGCCCAACTCTCTTATTTCTGCTAGTCGTGAATTTTCAACCTATCTCTCACAGCCTCCCGAAATTTCTCTTCATCTAAAGCAAACAACAACAAGAGAAAAAATACTAGCGAGCTAGCAAAGAGCTCAAGCTAATTAATGTGGAGGCTAATTTGGTCTGTAGCATTTGTTTTCTTCCATTTTCTGTAGGGATTACCAAGAATTATGGCAATTTGCTTGGTAACCCATAAGGCAGGTAAGCCCGAGATTTCGTTGAGTGGTCAAGGCCTAAGACTCTGGACTTAGAGTGTTAGGTTCAAAACTTTCAAAATGTTATCAACTCTTTTGGGGTTAATTCAAATATGGATTTGATCCGCTAATGATAAGACGGCCGGGGTTGGTCTTTCAGAATTATATTATATTAAGGGTATATAATATAATTCCTTTAGCTACTCATATTCAATATGCGGTTGAAGTTTTAATAACATTAAAAAACGAAAAAAAAAAAAATTCTGTAGCATATTCCACATGCTTTAAAATTGATTAATTAAAAAAAAAATTCATAAGGGTTACAATACAACATTTCATTATTTTTTAATAAAACACTAGATAGAGAAAAGACGAGACAAATCCCAAATTTGATTTGCATTGGCCCGGTAAGGTAAATCAAAAGCTTCCACACACGTCAATTAATGTCAAGAGATCGATCAATCTCACTATCCACTACTAGAAGACCCAATTAAAACCAACAGAAAATTAATTGGGCAGACGAAGCATTACTACAATTGGTAGTGTTGGGGTTCTTGTTCTTGCCCAAATTTAACACTGAGCCAATAGATCAAACCATAATCAAAATAAGAGAACACACAAGATTTTTACGGGATTTAGATGAAGTTTAGTTTTTAACCAAATTTCCTACTTCACGGGAAGCCTCATTCATTTATCATTAATAAATCTCAATGATTACATGTATCCACTCACATATCAAGTAAATCATAAGGGATATTACACAATTATCCATAAAAGTGGATTTACACCAATATGGGACTAAGGCGTGGATGTCTCACTTTCTTATAGGAGATTCAAGCCCTCTGTGGCTGGTTAAATCTTGAACCACTAGCCGATGCAGCAGAACTTCCACATAGCCAGTCTCCCCCAGGATACAACATCCCGACTAATAAGTTGTGTTGGTTTGAACCACATTGCACAAGTAAGTTGAGCCCTAAACACTCTTACATTTTACTAGGTAATCTCTCAATATGCAAATACACAGTACAAAAATATGGAGCATGAACCTTAATCACAGCCTTAGAACATCTCCAACCATATCTTCATTTCTTCATTTTGAAGAATGAAGGGGCTCCAACCAATCTTCATTTCCCTCCATTTCGGAGAATCAATTTTGGTTCTTCATATATGAAGAACCACTTCAAAAATGAAGAACATTCTTCAAATGAGTTTTGCACTATTCATTTTATCTAAAATGTGCTTATCTTTTAAATTCTTGATCAAATATTCATAAAGTACGAATAAAAAGATATTAAAAATACTTTTAAAATGAGACCAATATCCAATATATCCGGGGGGAAAAAATTGTAGCATAAAATTTAAATTTTTCTAGAGGGGAAGCTTTAGAGAGAAATAGAGGGAAAAATGAAGAATTGGGTTGGAGTTAGAGTGAATAGTAGCATTCTTCAAAGTCACATTTTTAATATAAAAAAAAAATTATTCTAGTTCTTCAAATTGAAGAATGTGGTTGGAGATGCTCTTAGGCCTCACTGCCTTAGGCCTCAATGCCTTAGGTAGCAACACCCTCTGATTTTTCCTCTTGCCGACATTACTCAATACTAATACTTCAACTAATCCAATGATCCTCAATAAAACATTAAAACATAACCACGTAACTGTTATAGATATGCATGTATAACCTCATAATTCCACAACTACCTCATCAAATGTTTGTCTCCAATAATGCCAAAAAATTCTTGATTTTAATGTTAAAATACTTAAAGTTCCAACAGGTAGTGATACATGCAAGTAATAAGTAATGTGTACCAAAGGAACAAAATGAACCTGGGAATAACGAAAAACAATTCAGGCACAAAAAGTTCAAAGAAAAAAAAAAAAGGAAAGATATGGAAGTGTTATAACTTTGAGAAAGGTATGCCCGTACGACATTTTTTTGATGGTTTTCCGTGAAAGGGGAGTGTTTTTATATGGGGCTTAGGTGGAGGTTAATAGGCATATAATGATAAATAAGTTTGGATATCTTATTGAGAAAAGTTTAGTTTATGGAATAGGAAGATAGTTATAAAATTCGTCTAATTAATATGAGAGAAGGTTGTAAGGTGGTGGATGTTGAAATGGAGGAGAACAAGGACATGGAGTAGGGGAAGGGGTAGGATATAGTAGCTTTGTAGGTCCTAATAATCATGATTGGGATGTTACGAATTTTCTCTAGGAATTAAAATAAAATAGCATAAAAATAAGAAACAATAAAATAAAGATCAGAGAAAAATAGAAAAGTTGGCTTGCGAGATTGTGAGGCATGTTGTCACTGTCCTAAAGTCATTGTTGCCTCCCCACGTGAAGGTTTTAGCGGACACCAATGACTTTAGGATCCAACCCAATGCTCGCAGCCGTCCTCATCCAGAGTTCACGTCCTCCGGGAGGTAATGAATCGTCCCGATCGTAGTTGCCCATAAACACAATATAAATGTAAAGTAAAATATAAAAAACTACTCTATACTAGTATATCTTGTGGCATCTCCATTTATCTCTCGTCCTTTTTTGCCAAGGCCATATAGGCTCTATATATAGATCTTGAAGAATATAACTCTCTTATAATATAATTATCACAATAATTATATTTAGTAAATAGTCATTAACATTATGTAACGGATATAAATAATAAAATGGCTATTAAAGTCAATAATCATGAGGATTCATAAGTATATATAACCTCCAAATTATTATGAACAATAAACTCTATGATTTAATATAATATAAAATCAAGTTTTGAAACTTTTTTAATATAATATTCCAACAATCTCCCACAAAAGTTTCAAAACTTTGAAAGTCATTATATATGCCAAAAACATCATGAACAATTGAACTCATCAATTGCAATACGATATCAAACATGGATCATAGTTAGAAATAAGAGAATTATAAATATCCCAGAACACAAACATTATGAAATAGAAAATTCAAATAAAATAAAATAAAATAAAATAAACAATTACGCATTATTTGAATTCCGAAAGTATTTCACAAATCACAATAGTGCTTTAATTGAAAAATAACAATTAAAGATCAATATTAATTAGAAAGTCTTAAAACCATCAAATCAGTAAAACCCCATTAAATAAAAATAAAAATAGAAATAATTTAAAAACTACTAACAAGTAAAATCCAAAAATTAGAAATCTTAACACCAAATAAAATGCAATATCTTAAAACTCAAATTCAATCGAATAAAATGCAATACCTTAAAACTCAAATTCAATCGAACAAATATAGTGGACAACTGTTATACTGTGCAATAGGTGTAGGTGTCTTCCGGACTTGAACCTCACTTAGTGTTAACGGTCTCACTTTGAAAGGATCATAGTGAACTAGGTCTTGAACTAGACCCTTTGAGCCAAAGTTTAACACGTCACACACACAATACCAACCATTAGACATGTTCGCGGGGTGGTGCTAATAATGGTCATGCACCCGGATCTTGATTCTCGTGGGAATTTCTAGAGATTAGCCCAAATCTCATAGTCATGGCCTCACGACGGTTCCCACTTAGGTGAATTCTCCAAAGGTACAGTGATGGAATGCACCTTGCGAGAAATTTCCCGCCTCGAATTCATTAAGGGATCAAACCCATCCTCGACCAATCACTTCTTCAGCACTGTGCCTTAGGAATGAGCAGGAGAAGAACTCTTTATGGCGTCTCCCAATTTTTTTAGTGCTGGTATCAAGTCACACAGTATGGATTGTTATTACCCATTGAATCTCCTTCATGGAATCTCCAGTCACAGAGATTGGGTTACCTCTCTAGGTGTAACACCTCGACTTCTAATAACAAATAAAAGAATAAAAAGAATTATAAAATAGAGTTAACTTCGGGAGACCCGCTGACCGTTAGGATAAGTATATTTTTTACTTAAAGCCTATAAGCAAAATATATATATATTCCAGTGAATTTGTCAATTCTTCTTAAAATATTTCCGGATATCATTTCGACCTCGCTAACAGTATCGATACATGAGAATGCGGCATGAGCCACCGCGAGGTAAAAAACTTGGGAACCAAGCAAAGACTATCCCGAATGGGTGAAGTGTCATCTTCATATTGGGTCAATCTCCCTAATAATAACTAGGGGTGGATTTCATGGGATTTTATTTGATATGGTTGGATTATGTCTAATCAATTGTGAGATTTATTTTGATTTTATTAGATTTCCTTAGATTCCGTTAGACGGTTCTAGACAACAAACCTCAAGTATATATAGGCTTCTATCTCCCCACTTCACGACACTCACACACAACACACACGCACAACACACACACCCTGAACAAAATAGAAAAAGAGAAGTAAGAAGAAAAAGATATAGGAAAGAAAGACCAGGTAATTCTACTTCCCCTTCACTGCCGACACATACACACATGCACTTGTCTTTGTCATTTGTAGAAGAATTAATTCTTCTCTGCCCACTGCCGAATGCAATACACTCACTCACACATGCACATGAACAAATCACTTCCTTAATTCACAACGAAAAAGGGAAAGAGAGGAAAGAATAGACGATAAAGATGGTTTCGATTCGGAAACGAATCAGGTTATTAATTTGCAAAGTTGATATATACAATTTATTCCCTAAAATCGTCGGGTGGATTTAGGACTAAAAAATGAACCAAGTTATTTACACAGCTAGTGGCTTGGTTCAACCCGTTAAGAATCGGACCAAACCCGAGCAAAGGTCTTGGCGGGTTTGTGACACCAATCTTGGCACAAAAATGATGCTGATGCCATCACCGTAACATTTTATTTAAAACGAAAACTAGGATTATTCTCGGGCCTCAATCAGACTTGCTATAAATAAAAAATAAAAATAAATAAAAAAATAGCAAAGAATATCACGAAATGTAGAGGGGGTTCCAGGGACTTTTGCATCAGCCTTGTTGTCCCATAACATATAGCATGGGTCATGTTTACTTAATAGCTGGACATATCGAGCTAGGAGGGAAATGAAAAATAATAAATAAATAAATAAATAAAAATAAAAATAAAATAAAATGGTCTAAGTTTAACGCCACTATTGATAACTAATCTAATAAATTGAAAAAGAGAATTACACACGAAACATATGTAATGCAGTTTATGATGAAACCCTCATTGGGAATCAATGATTCAATCACAATTTTAGTATCTCTAATTGTTAATGTGTTATTTAGGACCCGGTACGTCTCAGTAGATCTTACGGTAAACTTTGGACGCAAAAAGGTGAGTTATGAATTATCTCTGTTACATGAGGTTTTTCGCAAAAATTTATGTTCTTATTAAAATTACGATTATTTATATATGAAATTCATTTGAAGCAAATATACCATGGAATTCTAATGTTTTGCTCAGTTTTTGGAGAAAAATAGTGCTATTGATACATCCGGACGATGTCCCTGAATCTAGGGGACGTTAAAGATACCAGTCAGAATGGTGTTATAAGGGCGGAATGGAAAGGGGCACAGCCAGGTGTCCAATTGAATTGATCAATTCAAGATGTTATTTAGGGGTCACTCCCTCATAGCTGGCGGAAATCGTCGGATGGTATATCGTATATGTTTATGGCATGTTATGTTGTATACAAGTTCGTTACGAATTTTGGTTACAGTTAAAGCCATGAAAAACTGATCATGCTATGATTTTGGTTACAGTTAATTAAGCTATGAATACTGATGCTATGAATTATGATTTGTTGACAAAAGTTCTTTTACAATTCCATAGTAGGTCATGTAACTTTGATAATTCATAATCTCACACAAGCAGTGGCTTATGTCGTTGAAATCTTTCCCTTTTCAGGTTATCAGAATTAGAAGAGGAAGGGCCAAGCAGTTACATATATTAAGCTTATGAGCATATAATAAATAAAGAAAATGTAACAACGCAGCCGTTAGTATAATGAATAAATGACTTTGTTAATTTAAGTTGCTTTCGCTATTGTTAACTTATTTATGTTGCAAAAAAAAAGTAACGAGAGAGGCCTTGGGTGAGACGGACTCACTGGCCGGTCACAAAATTCGAATCCACTGGATTTGGGTCGTGACACTAGGTGGCTTCTTATAGGCTTTGCTCATTCCCCTCGACAAAATTCGGATCTAGCCTCAGCGCTAGTCCAGCTCCAATAACAATTTTACTTTGTCTCTAGCTAGCCTCAATGCTAGTCTGGGGCAAGTACAGATTGACCTTAAGGTTGTATCACGAAGCTTCTTTCTAATATGTTCCTGCGAAATTTTCAAACAAAGCACTCTCACAAAAACATTAGTACAGCCCCAACAGAGAATTATCATCTCTACCAAATGTTGTTTAATACCTTACCCAATGAAAAACAAATTACCCTCACACTTCAATAATATTTTCCTAAAAACAGTACACAACAAGGTATGACTATGATTGGCAAGTGTGTAAAATGTACACACACAATCTCAATTTCCATGAATATATTGAAACATCATCAATAACAGTTATATTACTCTCAAATATAGAAATAACAATCCCCACATTGCACCAATTAGACAAAATCTCGGACACATGTCATTTTTAGATTATTTCTTCCAACCAGTAAAAAATGATTAACTCCAGTGGTAGAGTATCAAGACATAGTTTGTACCTGACCTACACGTACAAATTCCTGACATACCATTAATAAGATATCACTTACTTTTAACTCCGATATTTTATCAACGGCTCAATTATTTGATGTATTGGACCAGATTAGTAGTAACATGTACAAACAAATAAAATCTCTCATTGACCTCATTGACTCACAAAATTAACTAATATTAGTACCACATATGATCAGTTTGATTAACTCCAAGGAACAAATTCTAACTTAACATAAACCAATCTCATTTTCCCATTATTCCCTTTTTCAAGTGCTAAATTATTCACTTGCTTCCCCCCTTTTTTTTTCCTAATTTTTTTAAAGAACAACATCTTGAATTAGATCGAAGTTACGGGTTTAATCGGAACCACATTTGTTCCAAAGAAAAAAAAATTATCAGAACAATATCAAATCAATTTCCATGATTCTACGAACAAAATCAATAGAACAATATTAGGCTATACTATACATGGCCATAACTAATTTCACAAAGGAAATAATTAATACCATTAAATAAAATAAATTGTGTTCTCTTTCTCCATTTTTCCTTTAACAAACAATCTGTAAACACTATTTCACATAAAGTAATTTTTCCCTTTTAGACAAACTCTTCATATTAAACATTTTGAGAGATATTATGAATTGATAATACTCTTTTCCTTTTTTTCATTTTAAAGAAAGGTTTATCCTCTCTTTTCCTTTTTCCAAATTCCCTTCCTTTTTTTTTCTTTACAACGGGAAAAATATAAAGAAGACTCCAAAAAATTAATTTGTATACTCAAAATTTGTTTTGACAAAATTGAGAAGTTTTTTTTTTTTAAACAAAAGGAAAGAACATCAATTATCGCGTAGTAAATGCAATAAACAATTGGTAACCGAAGGGTACTAATCCCAAAATTATATTTATTAAAACCCAAATCACACTATACTATTTTTGTATTATGAAAACTCAGTGATAACAATAGCCAACAAAATCAACTGTTTGAGATAAACTGAGATATTTCTAAGAATGCCGAAACCACTTATTCTCATTTTCTTTTACCCAACAAAAACTGTTAAGACAAAACAATAGATAATTCTAACACTATTATATTACTCTTTTTTTTTTTCCCCTTCAAGGAAATCCAGAACTAATCTAATGCGTAGACTAATTTCCATTTTAATTCCTCAACAAAACAAGAATTGCTTTTGCATAAAATGTGTGCTCAGTTCTGACTAAAAGTTCGAAGATGAATCGCAACCTTTAAGATGGGCAAAATAACTTCATTTCCAAAATACACTTATGTGTGTAGATTGATATTTTAAAACTTACACTATGCTAAAATGCTTATCTTAAAGAACCGAACGAAGCGGTTTTGAAGCATGAAATCTAAGTTGATTGAGAACAAAGAAAAATACAGTTTTATGTGTGCTACGAATTATAATCTAGCAATAAAATGATACTTACTTTTCTTCTCAAGCTTATAGCAGATAAGAGGCACGCGTGTTATCCATATATGATCGTGGAGTCACATAGAACAAATCTACATAATAAGTTACGTAATCTTGCAAAAACAATGACTTTAGATTGTTAGGAATTTTCTCTAGGAATTAAAATAAAATAGCATAAAAATAAGAAACAATAAAATAAAGATAAGAGAAAAATAGAAAAGCTGACCTGCGAGATTGTGAGGTGTATTGTCACTGTCCTAAAGTCATTGTTGCCTCCCCACGTGAAGGTTTTAGTGGACACCAATGACTCTAGGATCTAACCCAATGCTCGCAGCCGTCCTCATCCAGAGTTCACGTCCTCCGGGAGGTAATGAACCGTCCCGGTCGTAGTTGCCCATAAACACAATATAAATGTAAAGTAACACATAAAAAACTACTCTATACTAGTATATCTTGTGGCATCTCCATTTATCTCTCGACCTTTTCACCAAGGCCATATAGGCTCTATATATAGATCTTGAAGAATATAACTTTCTTAAAATATAATTATCACAATAATTATATTTAGTAAATAGCCATTAACATTATGTAACGGATATAAATAATAAAATGGCTATTAAAGTCAATAATCATGAGGATTCATAAGTATATATAACCTCCAAATTATTATGAACAATAAACTCTATGATTTAACATAATATAAAATCAAGTTTTGAAACTTTTTTAATATAATATTCCAACATGGGAAACTGTACAGAGATCGTATCTCAAAGTTCTTAATTTTACGATGCAAACCTTGCCTTTTTTGGAGATATGGTAGCTATTCAAATCGAAACTCTTCCATGGAAAATTTTATTTTAAATCTGGACTATTAATTGCTGAGATGGACAATTGAAACGGGCGCTACACCCCCGTAGTGCAGAGGGGGTGCTACATGGATCCCCTCATTAGATGTTGGTTATTGGAGCGAATTTGCTTGCGAAGGTCTATTGCATTTCTGTGGATCGAAAAGCAAAATCTCCAATAACCGTTTATTTATACACTTCTTGGTGTTTTTATTCGTTAATCAGGTTTTTATTGGTGTTCTGGTTCTCTTTTGGCCCTTTTCTATTACTAGCCAGTCTTAGCTCACGTGCTTCGCACGTGATCATTGGCTCAGCCTGGTAGAATTTATATAATGCACAAAAAGATAAGGATGCGTTGTGTAACACCATAAATGTAGTGCTATAGTGTATCAAGTTCCTTGAGAAAAAAGGTTGAATCAGGTTCTTACAATCAGCTGTAATAAAGATGATTTCTAAAACATAATTTGAGCAATCTAAAAAGACATAAATCTAGCATCATTTTTCTCTTACACGAAATGTAGGGAAATTCACCTGCTAATATATGATGTTTTGTGGAACTGGAAGTTTATTAACCAAAGAATGAGCTTTTTCGCCTGCTAAAGAGAATATAGCAGATCTTTGAACAACATCACTAAAAATTGAACGATTCAATTCAGAGTATACTCAAGAACTACCAATGGCTCCATGGCTCTTATCTCATTTCTTCAAGCATGCAAACAAATTTAAAGATTTGGCTTTTAACAAAAGAAATATAAGTCACATTGCTTCATCGATGTCCTTTACCCTGGCATAAGATGGAAAAATGTCACTATCTAATATGGACACCTTTATGAATGACCCGAACCACTTTTGAGCTCTTGCTTGTTTCCCATTTGGTTGAGATCATATCATAACAAAACAAATATGACAAGGCCCTCATAACTGTTGTTGGTTCCACAATCTCGAAGTCGAAAGGCCAGCGGACCTGCATAACTTATCAGTGCAAATGGGACTTTGGAATAGGGAGGTCAACATTACGCTCCATTGGTGAGAAAATTAAAGTTTGCGGATCATACCGATAAATACTAGCAAATGGGTTGCGCGCAAGGCGGGCAAAATTGGGCCCAATTCAGTTCATAGTTCTCAATACTCAATACTCAATGGTATTGTTTTGATGTGTGAAAGAAAACATATTAAATGTGAATATTAATTAGGCAGATCTAATAATATAAGTTCATACTGTGTGAGGAAAAAAGAACACATGAATTATAATAAGATAATACAAAAAAAATAGGTACTCAAATTACCAAAAAATATAGTGTATATATATAGGTACTTGGATTTTAATTCAAAAAATAGGTATTGGTTTCTATATATACAGGCTAAAGTATGAATATATTATAAACTTAGTGTAAGAGATTTTTTTTTTTTTTGGCCTTTCGAATTCTCATGCCATCAAAAAGTTGTGGTACTAAAGGTTTTATTGACGAGAAAAAAGGTAAAGCTTTAAAAATGAGTTTAATTCCTATTTTGGATTAATTTTAGCGTTTCTAAACTTTTTCCCCCAAAATTTTGTCCATATTTTTATTTTTACAAAATTCAAACTCTGTTACCTTTGCCTCAAAAAGATATACATTTTTTTTTCTTATTTTCCCTTGTCTAGCTACAATTATAAATATGAGCTCTGTCTTTCTTCCATTCACTTGTTTATCTTTTATCAATTGGAACATGAGTTCTAGATGTGATTAAAATTTATGAGAAGTTGATGTATGTGAGAAACACTTACAAACTTTAGTTGAAGACACAAAAAATCAAAATCCATGAATATATACGAATTCTTATACTATTAAGAATTTGTTTTTACATAGAGTTTTTTTTTTCTTCTAGAAATTATAGTTCATGTAATTAAGTAATATGTTAGTTTGAGTAATTTGATGACATGCGCAATAGAAATTCACCTTTTATGTTTGAAATAATTATTGTAAGCACAATTTTGGTGCTAACTTTTGAGATATCTAGTGAAGATTTTCTAAGTTTTTTTTATTTTGCACGCCATTTTCTTACAGGTACATTACAAATTTTGCCTTCTAGTGATTTAATTGTGTGCAATTCGAAGAACTCTTTAATTGTAAGAGCCAATTAGAAGAACTGAAAGACAAATTTTTAAATAAAAATCTTGGACTACAAACACATAATTGTAGGCTCTTCTGCCATACACAATCATTTCCCATCATATCCCACAAGCCCACACATCATATGCATATACGATTACACGTGTTCATGCTGGAACAAGACATGTCCACCTAAGGAAGAACACAGAGCATTGCAATAGCATACATCAAAGGGGTAAAAGGTCATTTAACAAGGTGCCATGGACTAAAAGCTTCGTCCACCAGTCCACCTTCTCTTGTTTTTTTTTTTGGGGGAAAAAAAGGTGTTTAATTGAACAGAAAACCAAACACAACTAGGCAAGGGTATGACCTTGGACCTAAACAAACACAAACTACATCAGTGGGAACATAGGCCTAATGCCAACCAAAGACCCTAAACACAGATCAAGAAGAAAACAAAATTACTTTGGAAGAAAAATCTGGGAGGGAGCCCACAATCAGAGCATATCCTCTTATCATCCCTAGGGTTGTAAATGAATTGGGCCGTTCGCGAACTATTCGAGGCTCGGTTCGATAAGAGCTCATTCGAGTTCGATTCGTCTACTAAACGAACTGAACTTGAATCTCAACATTAGCCTCGTTCCATAAATGAGCCGAACTTGAACTTAAGTGGATTCGATCGGCTCGGTTAGGCTCGCGAACCTCAGGTCAAAATGTAATTAATAATACTTTAGGGGTCTATGTGTAAATATTTTATAGTTGAGAAACTTTTATGTAATTTGTTATTTTTTTTATCCCTAACTAGAGTACTCTACTATGAACAGATGAGTTTTATCCCTAACTAGAGTACTCTATTTAGTTCTCAATATTTTTTTCTTATGTTCTTTCTCTTTTGATTTCTTGATTATTGTGGTAGATTTGTTTATTTTTATTTAATTTCTTGATTATTGTGATAAATCTACATGTAAAATTGTTTTGAAGCATATCTCTTTCCCTTCTCAGTTTGTGTTCTAAATTGCTAACGAGCCCTACCGAGCTTGATTCGAGCCTTAGTTTGAGCCTAAATTAGGCTCGGTTCGGCTCGCTTGAGTTTAACGAGCCCTACCGAGCCGAGCCCGAGCCCGAGCCCGAGCTTTGAAATTTTTTCACGAGCCGAACTCGAGCCCACTTGTCTAGGCTCGAACCGAACCTGAGCCGAACTCGAGCCTGACTCATGCCTTAATGAACTGGTCCCGAACCTCATAGGGTTCGGCTCGTTTACAGCCCTAATCATCCCCTAATGGATTAATCACTCTCCAAGAACGAATACATGCTGTAACAGCCTCTAAAATAGCCTTAACAACCCATTCGGAGGAGACTCCCTTGCCTTGAAAGACCCTGCCATTCCTCTCCCTCCACAGAAAGTACACAGCCGCAGCAAGACAGAGTTTGAAAATAGAAGCTCTAGCACTCTTGTTATTGCAGTGCTGCACACCCCAAGAAATCTCATCCAGCAAACTCAGGGGGAGTGAATCAAGACAATGGCTCTTGACTTCAGACCAAACCAGAATTGAAAACTGACATTCAAAAAATAAATGAGAGTGGGATTCATAACCTCCATGACAGAGTACACAAAGCGTATTACTCACCACTCCCCAAGAGAAAAGCATATCCATTGTGGCTTATATATTGTAATGGACTAGTGAGGATCTCGCGTGCAAGACTGCAAGGCGCACGATTGGAGGCCCAATACATAGATGCCGGTAGGAAGACTTTGCAGTGTGTAACTTAAGATGAAAGAACTACGAGGGACAAATTTGCAGAAAATAATTACTCCTCCTTGCAGCACAAATAAAAGGAATGATCAAGTTAAGTAAACTCATTGGAATTTTCTGAGTTGCAATATATGGAACCTCGAATTTTGTATTGATTCAAAATACAGCTACTGTCATTTGTATGAAGAACGATTTTTAGAGATTGGACATCAGCCCTCAGAGAATGAACGTCTAAAACAATCTCTTTATACGTAGTTAGCTGACTTTGCATACGTCCCATGTTTTCAGGAAATGATGAAGCAAGCAAATGAATTACGATGAAATACATCTAGCAAATCATCTTTCACTTTTTGATAAAATAATACTATTAATTTGATCCTCTAAAATGGAGAAATAGAGGATGTTGGATTGAAGATGCTTTATAAGAGCAGGGCTGGCTCTGAGTTTGGTGAGGCTTAAAGCGAATTTTTTTAAATGAGCCCTCAATTTACTTTGCATAGTTAAATATACTAGAGAAAAAAAAAAACTTTCATAATCAATTTAGAGCATAGATATCTAAAATCGATAACCATTATTCCCTCCGTCCCCTTTTTAGTACCCACTATAGAAATACGTGCATTCTCAAACCCCAAAAAATATATTGTATTTCTCTATATAATTAGCACATCAATTTTGGTGCAAATTTTTTTTTTTTAAATCTAGAGAAATACATTTTTCGTCCAATAGAATACGCGTTTCTCAAAGGAGATATTTAAAAAGGAATAGAGTGAGTACATTATATCAAAAACTGTCATTTAAATATTACTCTTCTCGCGTTTTTAGCTGTAATATGTACTAATTAAACTTGCATAATCAAGTTTTTCCACTGTAGTTCTTTTTTCGATTCGGCGAAGTATTGATTGGTGGTCCGTGGGTGGGTTAATTAAGAGGATTGTAGGGTCATTTTACCAAAAAATAGAAGAGCAGCTGTAATGGGGAAAAAAAAGAAAAAAGTATAGTAGTTAGTAGGGCTAGGATATTCTCGAAAATAAGTCCGTACTCAATAGGCAATGATCTTTTAACTTCTTTTTTAACACTTAGGCCCCATTAGTTTTCATAATAACAAAAAAGGGGGCCAAATTATATCATGTTTGGGATCTTTCACTTGGGCATTATTATAAATAGGCACTTAAAATTATTAGACAAATTGACTTTAATTTCTATGTAGGCCTAATTACTATATGGACCTATATAACTAGGGCCCCTCAAAATCAGTCAAAATTTAGGAGTTTAAAGCGCGAGCTTTAGCTCAAAGTCGGCTCTATTAATAAGAGATAAGATCTGATAAGGGTTACAATCGTATGGAGAGCACGCTGGCTCAAGCGGTGCCTCTTGTTGAATGGAAATGCGTCGCACTGAATATGGCTCGGTGACCAACCTTAAAAGTAGGAAAAAAAAAGGTAGCTCCTTCTCTTAATTTTCAGTATTAGTTCCTTAATTTTTTGTTTAGCTTCTTCTCGTAAACTTTTAGCTTAATATTTGGTTGCTACTAACTGATACTATTGGAACTGTCACAAAAACTAGGTAACATTTGTCAAGGGTTCTCCCATAACTACAACACCTCACTCAATAAGAGCTACAGAATTTCATTAAGAAATTTAAAAAACTTAGAATCGCAAATCTTTATGGGATAAATGCACTCTGCACTCGATCACATCGTACCGATAAGAACTACATAGTAATAATTAAATTAGTGCATTTAGTAAGACAATCACATGATTCGTTCTTCCCATTGAACCTAGTCTAGTTAAGGATTTATGGTCGTCCCCAAATAGGGTATCCTCATACATGACTTTTGAAATTTTATGGACTTTAATCTAATCCCTTCGATGTAATGTAAACTTTTTCACGCAGACTACAAAAACTAATTACTCCCTCCGTCCCTTTTTAAGTGATCCACTTAGGAAACGTGTATTTTTTGTGGAGTTTAAAAATGTATTTTCGTATTATGTTTTTAAATTTTTTTTCACCAAATTAAAGTACTCAATAAGCACTTTAATTTGGTAAAAAACAAATTAAAAAGTTATATAGAGAAATATGTTTTTTAGGGGTTTGAAATTGCACGTATTCTTATATGGATCATTTAAAAAGGGACGGAGGGAGTAACATTTATAAAATCACCGACATGAGCTTTAATTTCCTTGTTTTATGAGTCTAATAGAGAAGAAAAAAAATGGTGTAATTTTTTGTAAAAAAACTCTCATAATACATCAACAAAAAAGCCAAAAAGCCACAAAAAAAAAAAAAAAAAACCTTAGTGGACGTGGGATCATTCTCCAGTCTCCACAAATCAATGATCCAAAAACAAGTTGAGAGGTGAGTTTCATTTTGGAAATTTAATTTGTATTTTGATCCAGGAATTTGGTCCATTATGTAAGCATGTGCTATGGTGAACTTTGGGCCCTTACTCACATTTAGCAAAGGGCCCAGGAATTTCTATGCAATTCCAATAGTTGGAGATAATTATTGTGCCAAGGGCTGCATACTTTTTTTTTTTTGGGTAAATTGCTGCATACTTTTTCGTTCATAGTAGTAATATTTTTCAACATTTTAATCGTTTTTTTTTTTTTTTACTTTTTGTATTGATGTACGCTATATGCATTCAAAAAGCATAAAATAAATAAAAGAATTTTTTGGGAAATATCGCAAAGGAGGAAAAAACACAAATGGCGAAGCAGTAAAAAAAATTTCAGATAAGTTTTTTGGGAGGAGAAAGAAACAAAACATTTTCTCAACAATGGCCCTTTAACTTTGGACCTTTTGTACATGTGATCGCTCAACGGCCCAAGGATGTTATCGGCCTTTCAAGAAAGTTTGAGCTGGCACAGGCCAGCCCAAAACCAAGAATCAGGCCCATAAACAAGAATCAGTGTTTCTTTTCTGGGCCTCTCTCCTTGGAAAATTGTAGTAGAACAATACTTCAACTTGTAATTTGTAAACGTCTTACTTATTTTCCTTACTTATTATAGAGGATATTTGAAATATCGAAGTTTCGTCATTGAAGACGACACCTTTATATTATATGATGAAGATGATAAACTTATAAAACGGAGTAACCATCCCATGCTTTTTGAGCTGTTGTTTTTCTCTAGCTACACTGATGCTCAATCCAGTTCGAGCCATAGTTTATCATCAGCTATACCCGCCGGGTCACAATAAATAGACATGAGCCTCCTGCCTTCAACAAACCACAATTAGGCTAGAACTTAGAGCCGGTCCAGGGGTAAGCCCAGCAAGCCTTCGGGCTTGGGCAATCCCCCCAGCTGGGGCAACCCAAAAAAAAAAATCTCAGGTTAAATATAAATTTTAAAAAGTTTGTAGGATTGGCGCAAAGCATTATCTTGGCTACATGGTAAATGGTTCCATCCTTGATCTGTGTTGCTCGAGTTTGAGTCACTGATACCGCATATCTACTTTTGCCTTTTGAGCCTTCTTTTCCCTTTATTTATTTATTTACCTGTTTGATATCTATGACTCCTTTTTTTCCCCAATCCACAATTTTTATGAAACCACACTACTTAATTACTTTGTTAAAATTTTTCCATTTAACTAACACAACAATAATGTAGAAATGATATTTTCTTACATTGAATTAAAAAAAAAAAAAAAAAACTCCCAATGGTGGAAATTTTTAGAAAATAAGCGAGTAAACACGGTTTATTATTATTTTTTCTCCCAAATCATATTTAAAATATGAAGCAAACTTTCTTATTTTCTTCAAAAACAATCTCCTCCAATCTTTTTACATTTATTCATTTATCATTTTATTTTGAATTATTGTATTCTAATTTTTTTAAAAAGAACTTTTGAAGATGTAGGAGACTTAATGTTAGGAGTTCAGCACTACATGTTATAGTTGCTTCAATTTTGGGGAGAGACTTAGGAGAGAGAAATAGGGGAGAGAGAATGACTTCAAGGGGAGAGAGAGGAGAGAGGAATGAACTTTTTAGGGATAATGAATATTTTTAGGGAGGCTCATTAAAGTGAATTTCTAGTTAGCTAGATAACTAAAAGTTTTTAGCAAATAAAATATGGCCTTACATGTGCTTATGTATATACAAATATTTTTTAGAGAGTGGACTAGAGATACTCTTTCTTTCTTCTCTCCGTGTTAGGGCATCCTCATCAAGATGACCAAAATAGCGTTTTGGTTAAAATAGAGAGAATCCCTTAAAAATCCACCAAAATCAGCCTCCCTATTTTGCTCACCAAATTATTTTTGCTACAGTACCGCACCAAATTTGGTGCGGTACTGTTCACGCACCAAGCATTTTTTTTTAATCATTTTTGGTTCTGTGCGCGTCAGAGAAACAGGAGGAGGAGAGAGGGGGGCGGGGTGGGGGGACACGTGGCGGGGTTTGTGTGGGGGAGAGAAAAGTTAATGGGATGATGAGGTGGGGGAGAGAAAAGTTAATGAGAGAAAAGTTAATGAGGCAGGGTCCTAACACGTGTCTCTATTTTTTTTACTTGTTCTCTTTTGTACCGAAGGTCCGAAACATCCCCAGGCGGGGAGATTAAGGAGGGTTTTATTATTATTTTTTTTTTATAAATTTGAAGGGAATAGTTTAATATAGTAAAGTTAAAATAGAGAGTCTGATTTTGTGAGTTTTTGATAAAGTGGCTTGCTAATTTATAAAAGGTGTTTTTGAAGTTAAATTTGGTGGTTTTTTTGTGAGTTTGATAAGGATGCTCTAAGAATGCTCTTAGAGCATCCTTATCAAGCTTGCCAAATTAGCTTTTTGGCTAAAATAGGGAGACAAATCTCTAAAAACTTCCAAAAATTAGCCTCCCTATCTTCACTCACCAAATTGTTTTTGCTACAGCACCGCACCAAATTTGGTGCGGTACTATTCACGCACCAAACCTTTTTTTATTTTTTTTTCTTCCGGATGCGTTAGTAATCGCAGAAGAGAGAGAGGGAGGGGAAGAGGGAGGGGGGTGGGGTTGGACACGTGTCTAGTCTTTGTTGGGGGAGAACATTGAAATGACTAAAGGGCAGGGGTCCACTAACTGCCGTGAGGGAACATTTTAGCCTTGTAGGGATAATTTTTTTTTTTATTAGATTTAAGGGGAATAGTTTAATATAATAAAATTAAAATAAAGAGTATGATTTTGTGAGTTTTTGATAAAGTGACTTACTAATTTATAAAATGTGTTTTTGAAGTTAAATTTGGTGAAAATTTTGGTTCTTTTGAAAAGGGTGCCTAAGCAAAAGGAAAGGAAATAGAGGAGGGTTTTGTCGTCGTCGTTCGAGAAAGAGAGAACAGGGAAGATGGAAAAAAAGAGAAGAAATCTAGGTATTCAAACGTAAGTATTCCTCACATAATATCTTGTTAGCTCGGTGGTTTGTGCTAAGAATTATATCTTGTTAGCTCCATATGTTGTCCACCCTATTGTAGCTTTGTAATTGTCGAGATTTGTTGGAAATCCATCCGTTGAACCTCCTGCGGTTGTAACTCTAATTCTGGTAACTGATTTGTTTTGGTTGGAAATGAAGCTTAGTTGCTAAATAATTGATTTGATGACTCAAATTTGATGTTTGATGTTGAATTGGGGTTTCTAGAGTTAAAAACCATTGTTAAAGGTTTAGAAATGTGATTTGTAATGGGTCCTGGAGCTACTTACAGAGCTTTTGGTTGCTCTAATGGCTGTTCAACTCAGGAATATTATCCTATGTGGTCAAATCTCTGATTGTGAGTCACAACTTGGTCGTAATTCGTTCACTCAGGTGAGTGAACCTTTCAATAAGGGAAACGAACTTGTCCTATATTTTTTCTTTCGACATGCCGAATCTGTTTTCATGGTTTGTTTGGAAATATTTTGATGCTAGGGTAATAACATTTTATATTTAAGGTTCAGAGACGGCAGGGAACACAACAACTTCACCAGTGAGTAAAACGTGGTTGCGCCTTGAGGCAAGTGCACAAGTCATAATTTTTATAAATCAAAATCGATGTACGTGTATGTGAACTTTGATGAAAATAACTTGTTTAGAGTTAAGAGTATTCAATAGAGCCAGATTTTGCGAAAGATGGGTGGAACTGGTCTGTAATGACCAAAAAGGGTCGTCAATGGCCAAAAGGGTTGTTGTGGTCAAGAGGGACGAAAAAGGCCAATAAGGCTCGAAAATGACCAACAGGGTGTTGAGGCCACGAGAGTCGAAGCAAACAAAGAGGTTACTAATACTAAAATTGCAGAAATGATTTTGCTTTCGTTTAAATGACTGTGGAATGATTAACACGATATATATGAGTGGGTTGAGATTAAATGTTAAATGTAAGAGAACTTTTGCTCAAGGTTACAACCCTCATTTTTGTGCACCAACGGAATTGTTTGTTTTCTTTAAGGTGATCCATATGTGAAGGTCCACTACGAGTCTAGCATTGGCTCTTGTTTTGATTTTGGGAGTGAGAATTTTGGTGTCAGAGAAAAGGTTATTTTTAGATTCTGTAGACATTTTTTTTTTCTGAGCTTTTTTTAGTGGCGGGCCCTCAAAGGCTAGGCTAGTTTGGGTTGAGCAGAAGTGGCACATGGTGGAATTAGTGACCACATTGGTTTATGTAAGAGAGAACGAGCTGTAGTTATTTATGTCATTTGTAGCTTACTTGATGCTCCTACTGACAGATATGGCAATATGGAACATGAGAATAGTGATTTAGGACGAAGCAAACAGGTTCAGGAAGCTGGTGGTACGCAAGCTGAACATTATACGGAAGGTTTTACTACTAGGATGATGGAGGCCAGGACAAGGTTCATAGAGCAACAAACCAAGTTCATGTAATGGTAGACAACACAGGTGAGCATGGTGAAAACAAGTAACAAGTTTGTTAGAGCAATTTAGCAAGCTTGGGCGTGCCAAGTTTGAGGGAACTGTGAATTCAAATGTGGCTGAGGGATGGTTCAAAAGAATTGAGCGCATACTTGATGCAATGGGAGTTACTGATGGGCAGAAGGTGACACTCGCGACCTTTGTATTGCGAGGTGTCACACTCAACTGGTGGGAGGCAATAAATAGGCAGTTGACAGCTCCATTGCCTGGAGTTATACGTCCAATGCTGCAGCAGGTGACTTGGGAAAAATTTGTGAAGGCATTCAATGATAAATACTGCCCAGAGTCATATAAATATGATCAGGAAGCAGAGTTTATTAACTGCAAACAAGGAAGAACGTCCGTAGCAAAGTACGAAGCAAAATTTGCGGCTTTAATCTAAGTACGGTCCAGATTTGGTTAGAGATAAGGCGGGAAAATGCAGAAGATTTAAGAGAGGGCTAAATCGTGATATTGGGAGGATGCTGACGTCTTTCAAGGATTCTTCTTTTACTCATGCGCAGAAGACCTGCAATCAGTGTGGAAAATTGCATTCAAGGGTATGTAGAGTGGGAAGCAACACTTGTTATCGATGTGGGCAATCTGGCCACGTAGCAAGGGAAAGCTGAGCTGCAAAATCATTAGCCGTCCGTGTTTACTTCAAATGCGGAGAAAGCGGACACATTGCTTCAAATTATCTCAAAACCAATTCCGAAAATTCTGTAGTTGGGAGTAAGACTTCAGATCAGGTAACCATCGGAACGTCTGGGCGAGGAAAAGGGGCATCCTTTAAACCAATGACACAAAGCTAGAGTATTTTACATCGGTCAACAAGATGGTTCTATGTCTGTTCACAAACCAGGTATTTTACTGAATTAAATATGACCTAGTAGTACATGCAAAGTCCCTCATATTATGTAAAACATGTAAAGTCAGGAAAGATTAGTGAAGTATGGATTCAACTGAGTGAGTGAGTGAGTGAATTTCGGGGCGAAATTCTTTTGAGGGGAGGAGAGTTGTGAGACCCAGTATTTAAGTACTATATGGTTATGTCTCTTTTATGAAGGGTCCAAATTAAATTTCTCTAAGTTGGACGGGTCTCAATGAAAAAGAAAAGAAAAGAAAAGAAAAGAAAAGAAAGGTGTCCAGTGGTAGTGAGTGCACGTGGAAACAAGAAGAAATAGTTTGTGTGCATGTGTGCCGAATATAGGTGCTCTGTATTGGTAAAGACAGATGTTTCTCCATGTTGGTAAAGGGGAAAAAAAAGAAGAGGGAAAATAAAATCAAACGTTAGTAATTTCTATCTTTTCCTCACATAATTACTCTATGGTTTGTGCTAAGAATTGTACTTTGTTAGTTCCATACGTTGTCCACCCTATTGTAGCTTTGCAAGTGTCGAGATTTGTTGGAAATCCATCTCTTGAACCTCCTGCGATTGTAACTCTAATTCTGGTAACTGATTTGTTTTGGTGCGAATGAAGCTTTGTTGCTAAATAATTGATTTGATGACTGAAATTTGATGTTTGGTGTTAAGTTGGGGTTTCTAGAGTTAAAAACAATTGTTAGAAGTTTAGAAATCTGATTTGTAATGGGTCCTGGAGCTATGTACAGAGCATTTGGTTGCTCTAATGGCTGTTCCACCTAGGAATAGTATCCTATGTGGTTGTAAATCTCTGATTGTGAGTCACACCTTGGTCATTGTTCGTTCACTCAGGTGACCTTTCGATAAGGGAAATGAACTTGTTCTATATTTTTTCTTTCGACTCGCCGAATCTGTTTTCATGGTTGGTTTGGAAATATTTTGATGCTAGGGTAATAACTAATAACATTTTATATTTAATGTTCAGAGACGGCATGGGGAATGACAACTTCACCAGAGAGTAAACCGTGGTAGTCAGCCTTGAGGTAAGTGCACAAGTTGTATAGTAATTTTTTATAAATCTAAATCGATGTTGTACGTGTACGTGAACTTTGATGAAAATAACTTGTTTAGAGTTTATAGGATAAGAAAACCATAAATAGGAAATTCATGCGAAATATAAGACCAAAATGTCCTCCGTCCATTTTAAGAGTTTGACATTTACAACTTATCCTCCGTCCATTTTAGGAGTTTGACATTTAAAACTTACACCTCCGGTCTTACCTTTTTTGTTTCTATTTTTTTTTGGAAATTCCAACTAATTAAGAGGAGATAGTCATTACAAGTTTTTAAATTTCTTTTCTCATACAACTACCCTTTTGTGTTTACAATAATATTTTCAACACCTTAATACAAAAGAGAAGGGAAAAAGATTAATATAAAAAAAAAAACTACTCCCTCCGTCTCTTTTTAAATGATAGGTTTGGGAAACGTGTACTTTTGTAGCCGTTAAAAAATGTACTTCTACAACATGTTTTTAAATTTTTTTTGCACCATACTAAAGTATTCAATGAGCATTTTAATTTGGTATAAAAAATTAAAAATTATATAAAGAAATAGAGTATATTTTTTAGGAGTTCGAAATTACGCGTAATTCGATAGCAATCACTTAATTAAAAGGGGACGAAGGGAGTAATACTCTGACTTTTGTAATGTACAAACATTTTGGAACAACAAAAAAGGAAACTTCGGTGAAACAAATTGGGATGGATGGAGAAATATATAATTAAAAAGTAATATTGTATGAAAAGGGAAAACAAAAAATATTTTTAGGAAAAATTGCAGTTAGAGTGGAGGGTCAGTCATCTAGTGTGCACCTAAAAAACTAACTAGCGAAAATAGAAAAATGATTTTTGAGTTATACTCATTGATCTAAACTTTGCCGAGGCTGGTGTGTGTTCTTCGACGAAATTCTGATTATTTGTGTGAGATCCCAATGATCTAAACTAACTAGTTAAACCTTTTTTTTCCCCTTGCCAAGTGATATACATCAACAGAGGTTAGGAGATAGTTAGCAAATTAGTCTAAATGAGGTTTAAAAGCTGTCCAAAACCCTGAATCACAAATGCGTATGACAAGGCTCGAATCGTAACCTCTCACAAGGTAAAGACCAAGAAATGCTTTTGAGCTGCAGCCTGTTGGCAAAGAAGAAACCGAGGCCGGTTTTACGCTTCCCTTAACTTAAAATGGAAACAGACACGGATTGACACATTATTGAAATGGAGAGGGGTTGAAGGAGGAACAGATAGGGGAAAGTATATTTGACCCCAGAACAAATGAGATTGTTTTAAGCTCTAATTTGTGACTTTTTTTATTAAAAAAAATTATTTGATCCTTATCTTCAATTACCTTTTTTTGGTATTTGTTGTGAATATTATCTTTTTATTTTTTACCGGAAGATAGATAATTTGTGTTAGATTACTGCAAGGATCCTCCTCCTATACGTAGGAGTCAAACCATAGACTTCATGCTCCAAATAAATTATACGCACAGTTACAGACGAGGATTCGAGTGTAGGTTGATTGAACATTACAACAAAAATTTATTGAGGGAATGAACCTATATATATAGTTGTACTTTTTCACTATGTTTTTAAGGAAATTTTGAACCATGTGTAAGGGCGTCGCCCATCTAGCCCACCGTTGCGTCTGTCCTTAGCTACACAATCGGAATATTTTTTCATTTTAACAAGAGTAATCAAAAAATAATATATGAAGCACTAGAAAAGACTAAAATATCCGAAAAGCCTATATATTTTGAACTATGTTTTGTTTTTAGTGAACTTTTTGAAACTTTTGGTCATGATTTTATACTCTATACACTCATATTGTAGAGGCCTCAAACGACGAAAAAAAAAGGGATAAAAAATTAATTGGAAAAAAGTGTGGCCAAATGACACCTAAGTTGAGATGCATGCTCTTGGGGAGCAAATTTCGAATGCAAATAGGGTACCACATGGTATCTTTGCACTACATCCGGATTGTCCAATCAATGCAACCAATAGTTGAGATTCGAGCACTATCTCTCCACCCTTCGGCACTCTCTCTCTCTCTCTCACTCTCTCTCTCTCTCTCTCTCTCTCTCTCGTTTTTCTCTCTCCGTAATCCGAGTTGTCCATGCATTGATTGGACGGTCCTAATGTGGTGCAAGGGTACCATGTGGATTATACCCTATTTGCATCTAAAATTTTCTAGCTCTTGGGAGAGACAATGATTGGGCAATAGTGGGAATGAATATTGAATGGTGATGTGAGCGGAGGATTCCGTGGAGGACTTGGAGTGCCTGTTGTGCAATCCGTGCACAATACGATGTTGTGTACATTTGAACCGTCTATTACTTAGATAAACGGTCTAAGATTTCACCTCGACACCTTTGCATCCGAACCGTAGCCAATTTTTGAATGGGGACGCTAATGTCTTGGAGAGATGGTTTGGTTCGTTGATTGTTAGGCGTTGGATGGATTGTTGGGCCATTGGATCGAACGGATAGTGTTAGAGGATATTGTAGTGGTAAGTTGGCGTGTGTGGTTTGGATATTGTGGTGGTCCCTTCGTCAATAACATGATTTTTTGTCCTTATCTGAAAGTTTTCAGAATCACAACGCTGCGGCGACGTATTGTTTTTCGAATCAACATTGCTCCCTCCGTACACTCCCCGTGGGACCCACAAAATAAGAGGAGTAGTAGTATTTACGGATGTGGCGTCCAATGGCCTATTAGATTTCATTTCACATTTGTTTTTCCATTTGTCCATTGTTTTCTACAGTACCCACTGCCGTTGAACAATTTGTTTTTCCATCAGCACAAACCCACATAACCTCCACAGATCTACATATTTGTGCGGAGAAGCAATGGGTTTACAGTTCGTCTACAGTTCCTAAACCCCCAGTCTCTAATTCCTGTCAAGAAAAACAAAAAGAGAGCACAACACACTCTTCTTGTTCTTGAGTACACACACACACACACACACACACAGAGGGAGGGAGGGAGGGAGGGAGGGAGGGAGAGATAGAGAGGGAGCTGTGTAATCATGTGTTGGAAGATCGAGGGCAGATCATTACACATTTGTTTTTCTATTTCTCCATTGTTTTCTACAGTACCCACCATCCGTGAACAATTTCGCATCAGCACAAAGCCTAGCCTCCCTCAAAACCTCCACAGATCTACATATTTGTGCGGGAAAAGAAATGGGTTTACAGTTCATTGGAGAAATGGGTTTGTTTGTCAAGAAAAACAAAAAAGAGAGCACAACACACTTTTCTTGTTCTTGAGAGAGAGAGCTGCGTAATCCTGTCTTGAAAGAGGGTAGATCATTACACATTTGTTTTTCCATTTCTCCATTTGTTTTCTACCGTACCCACCGCCGGAGCCTTCGCCAACAACCACGCCGTCCACCACAACTACCCTCTTCTCTACTATATTCCTAAACCACCAGAGTCTCTCATTCCTGTCAAGAAAAAGAAGAAAGGGAGCACGCTCTTTTTGAGTACACAGAGAGATAGATAGCTGTGTAATCGTGTATTGAAAGAGGGTATATCATCTCACATTTGTTTTTCCATTTGTACATCCATTTGTTTTCTACCCATTTGTTTTCTATAGTACCCAAAGTTGGCCTGTGAACCAGAATAAATATGTGTACAGAAAATTATGAACAGATTTTGTACAAATCTGTAGTTTGGGGCCTCCTCTGGTTTCTACACGGATGAGCGGAGTCATTCATGTTTTTTAAAACAATGTTTATTAGTTTTGGGGAAAAATTAAGTCAATCATATATCGATAGATACTCCATTGGTTCATCCAAATTTTTATTTTGATTTTTTATGGTGTACTAGTAAACATTGTTTTTAAAAATATGTACGGCTCGGATGAAAAAATCACAGGCCAACTTTGGGTACTGTAGAAAACAAATGGATGTACAAATGAAAAAACAAATGTGAGATGATATACCCTCTTTCAATACACGTTTACGCAACTATCTCTCTCTCTGTGTACTTAAGAAGAGCGTGCTCCCTTTCTTCTTTTTCTTGACAGGAATGAGAGACTCTGGTGGTTTAGGAATATAGTAGATAAGAGGGTAGTTGTGGTGGACAGCGTGATTGTTGGCGGAAACTCCGGCGGTGGGTACGGTAGAAAACAAATGGAGAAATGGAAAAACAAATGTGTAATGATCTACCCTCTTTCAAGACAGGATTACACAGCTCTCTCTCTCAAGAACAAGAAGAGTGTTGTGCTCTCTTTTTTGTTTTTCTTGACAAACAAACCCATTTGTGCGACGAACTGTAAACCCATTTCTTTTCCCGCACAAATATGTAGATCTGTGGAGCTTCTGTGGGAGGCTAGGCTTTGTGCTGATGAGAAATTGTTCACGGATGGTGGGTACTGTAGAAAACAATGGAGAAATGGAAAAACAAATGTGTAATGATCTGCCCTCGATCTTCCAACACATGATTACACAGCTCTCTCTCTCTCTCTCTCTCTCTCTCTCTCTCTCTCTGTGTGTGTGTGTGTGTGTGTGTACTCAAGAACAAGAAGAGTGTGCTGTGCTCTTTTTTTGTTTTTCCTGATAGGAATTAGAGACTGTGGGGGTTTAGGAACTGTAGACGAACTGTAAACCCATTGCTTCTCCGCACAAATATGTAGATCTATGGAGGTTATGTGGGTTTGTGCTGATGGAAAAACAAATTGTTCAACGGCAGTGGGTACTGTAGAAAACAATGGAGAAATGGAAAAACAAATGTGAAATGAAATCTAATAGGCCATTGGACGCCACATCCGTAAATCCTACTACTCCTCTTATTTTGTGGGTCCCACGGGGAGTGTACGGAGGGAGCAATGTTGATTCGAAAAACAATACGTCGCTCGCAGCGTTGCGATTCTGAAAACTTTCAGTCAAGGGCAAAAAATCTTGTTATTGAAGAGGGGACCACTACAATATCCAAACCACACACGCCAACTTACCACTACAATATCCTCTAACACTATCCGTTCGATCCAATGGCTCCACAATCCACCCAACGCCTAACAATCAACGAACCAAACCATCTATCCAAGACATTAGCGACGCCATTCAAAAATTGGCTACGGTTCGGATGGAAAGGTGTCGAGGTGAAATCTAGACCGTTTATCTGAGTAATAGACGGTTCAAATGTACACAACACCATATTGTGCACAGATTGCACAACAGGCACTCCAAGTCCTTCGTTGGCAGTTTCCACGGAATCCTCCGCTCACATCACCATTCAATATTCATTCCCACTATTGCCCAATCATTCTCTCCCAAGAGCTAGAAAATTTTAGATGCAAATAGGGTATAGTCCACGTGGTACCCTTGCACCACATTAGGACCGTCCAATCAATGCATGGACAACTCGGCTTATGGGGAGAAAAACAGGAGAGAGAGAGAGAGAGAGAGAGAGAGAGAGTGAGTGAGTGTGTGTGCGCCGAAGGGTGGAGAGATAGTGCTCGAATCTCGACTATTGGTTGCATTGATTGGACAGTCCGGATGTAGTGCAAAGATATCACGTGGTACCCTATTTGCATTCGAAATCTCCTCCCCAAGAGCATGCATCTCAACTTAGGTGTCATTTGGCCACACTTTTTTCCAATTAATTTTTTGTCCCTTTTTTTCGTAGGCCTCTACAATATGAGTGTATAGAGTATAAAATCATGACCAAAAGTTTCAAAAAGTTCACTAAAAACAAAACATAGTTCAAAATATATAGGCACTGTTCGTTTCCCAGTTTAGTTTCAGTTTTAGTTTTAGTTTTGATGACATCATCAAAACTAAACTAAACTATCTAACCAAACACAGCCATAGCCTTTCCAGATATTTTTGTCTTTTCTAGTGCTTCATATATTGATTTTTGATTACTCTCGTTAAAATGAAAGAATATTCCGATTGTGTAGCTAAGGACTGACGCAACGGTGGGCTAGTTGGGCGACGGCCTTACACATGGTTCAAAATTTCCTTAAAAACATAGTGAAAAAGTACAACTATATATATAGGTTCATTCCCTCAATAAATTTTTGTTGTAATGTTCAATCAACCTACACTCGAATCCAACTGTGTGTATAATTTATTTGGAGCATGAAGTATATGGTTTGACTCCTACGGATAGGAGGAGGATCCTTGCAGTAATCTAACACAAATTAGCTATCTTCCAGTAAAAAATAAAAAGATAATATTCACAACAAATACCAAAAAAAGGTAATTGAAGATAAGTATCAAATAATTTTTTTTAATAAAAAAAGTCACAAATTAGAGCATAAAAATATGTCATTTGTTCTGGGGTCAAATATACTTTCCCCTATCTGTTTCTCCTTCAACCCCTCTCCATTTCAGTAATGTGTCAGTCCGTGTTTGTTTCCATTTTAAGCTAAGGGAAGCGTAAAACCGGCCTCGGTTTCTTCTTTGCCAACGGGCTGCAGCTCAAAAGCATTTCTTGGTCTTTACCTTGTGAGAGGTTACGATTCGAGCCTTGTCATACGCGTTTGTGATTCAGGGTTATGGACAGCTTTTAAACCTCATTTAGACTAATTTACTATCTCCTAACCTCGGTTGATGTATATCACTTGGCAAGGGAAAAAAACAAGGTTTAACTAGTTAGTTTAGATCGTTGGGATCTCACACAAATAATTGGAGTTCCGTCGAAGAACACACACCAGCCTCGGCAAAGTTTAGATCAATAAGTATAACTCAAAAATCATTTTTCTATTTTAGCTAGTTAGTTTTTTAGGTGCACACTAGATGACTGACCCTCCACTCTAACTGCAATTTTCCTAAAAATATTCTTTGTTTTCCCTTTTCATATAGTATTACTTTTTAATTATATATTTCCCCATCCATCCCAATTTGTTTCACCGAAGTTTCTTTTTTGGTTGTTCCAAAATGTTTGTACATTACAAAAGTCAGAGTATTACTCCCTTCGTCCCCTTTTAATTAAGTGATTGCTATCGAATTACGCGTAATTTCGAACTCGTAAAAAATATACTCTATTTCTTTATATAATTTTTAATTTTTTATACCAAATTAAAATGCTCATTGAATACTTTAATATGGTGCAAAAAAAATTTAAAAACATGTTGCAGAAGTACATTTTTTAACGGCTACAAAAGTACACGTTTCCCAAACCTATCATTTAAAAAGAGACAGAGTGAGTAGTTTTTTATTTTTTTTTATATTCATCTTTTTCCCTTCTCTTTTGTATTAAGGTGTTGAAAATATTATTGTAAACACAAATGGGTAGTTGTATGAAAAAAGAATTTAAAAACTTGTAATGACTTTCCTCTTAATTAGTTGGAATTTTAAAAAAAAATAGAAACAAAAAAGGTAAGACCGGAGGTGTAAGTTTTAAATGTCAAACTCCTAAAATGGACGGAGGACATTGTGGTCTTATATTTCGCATGAATTTCCTATTTATGGTTTTCTTATCCTAAATTGAAATCCGCTAAAATATTAAAATTGATGCAAAGCTATTCATTAAAAAACAATGGGTATGAAAATTGCGAAAATATAGCCTATTGTGGATAACAAGAGGGTGGGAACTGGGACAAGTGAATTTTTGTCAAAATTAAATCGTTTTTGTTAATTAGAAATTTAATTGTACAATATTTTACTGTATCATTGTCTTTGTTTATAGGTTGCATTTAGCATGGAGTCTTGTGCTCTTGATTTTCAATAACAACAAAAAACAAAAAAAACTAATCCTGAAAAGTAGATTCATGTATACATTGAGAAAATACAGCCAACACATACACTTGTACATTTTTTCTTTACTCTTTGTATTTTGGATAATGATGAAATGATTTTCTCACTCCCCACACTTCTTTTAATGATGAAATGTTTTTTTTCACCTACTTACTACACCTAGAACTTCTTTCAAAATGCATGGACTATAAATTCACACATTAAAAGACGAAATGGAGTGTCGTTGATAAAAAAAAAAAATAGTGTGTGGAATTTATTTTCCTAATAATATATGCAATCTATTTGTCTTTGGTGTTTCAAATTATGCACAATATATATACACGCTAAATTTTGAAATTAATTAATAAGAATTAATGTAGCCCATTTCAATTAATTTCGACATCATGGCTTTGGTATGTGATGTGTCCATCAATGGATTGGTAGAATGAGATCCACTATACAACAAGTAGGGTGTATTCAAGATGAGGTCACCATATATAGTAGTATTACTCTTATTTATTTTAGAAAATCAAATTCTAGTCCCACATTAAAACACACCGATTGTTGGAGCTAGATCAAATATTGTACACCCTTTGATTTTCCGTAAGAGCCCGATTGGATGAGAGATTAGTTTTGGGTGGATAAAATATTGAAAAAGATAAAATAGTATGTGATATTACTTACGGAGGGTGAACCCCAAGGATTTAAATATCGGCCTATATGCGACGTTTATAGAGGGGGGATTGTACATTGTTTGGAAGAGTTTGATAATAAGGTGGGATAAAATTATACTACTTGATTTGTTAAGCCAGTTTATTTTAAAAATACTCTTAGCGGAAAACCCCGTAATTATCTCGGATTAAGCTAGGCTGGGCGGATTAAGTAGTCCACGCGGTCTCTCCAGTCTCCAAATTCGGGGCTACGAGGTATATATATGTTTGCATGGAATGAAATGAATACAATACTAGTTAGGTACCTATTTACCAAAAGAAAAAAAAATGAATACAGTAGTATCTGGTCCCCACAAATCGCATTGCATTTAGAAGTTCAAATATTATGCCAGTTTTGTGTTGTATTCCCCAAGAAACAAAATTGTCCTTTGTTTTGCTGCACTGCACTGCACTGTCATGGGACGTATTGTGCGACCATGAAAAGTTAAAAATGTCTACTCCAATATGCTTCCTTCTCCAGCTTTGAGTTTTGGTAGTCGTCTGATTCTCTCCCTCATCATTTGTCCTCTGATTCTCTCTCTCTCTAGAGAGCAATGAATGCGAGTGGGCATGACACGACAAATGATGAGGGAGAGAATCAGAGTACTACCAAAACTCAAAGCTGGAGAAGGAAGCATATTGGAGTAGACATTTTTAACTTTTCATGGTCGCACAATACGTCCCATGACAGTGCAGTGCAGCAGAACAAAGGACGATTTTGTTTCTTGGGGAATACAACACAAAACTGGCATAATATTTGAACTTCTGAATGCAATGCGATTTGAGGGGACCAGATACTACTGTATTCATTTTTTTTTCTTTTGGTAAATAGGTACCTAACTAGTATTGTATTCATTTCATTCCATGCAAACATATATATACCTTGTAGGCCCCGAATTTGGAGACTGGAGAGACCGCGTGGATTACTTAATCCGCCCTAGCCTAGCTTAATCCTAGATAAATACGGGGTGTTCCGCTAAGAGTATTTTTAAAATAAACTGGCTTAACAAATCAAGTAGTATAATTTTATCCCACCTTATTATCAAACTCTTCCAAACGAAGTACAATCCCCCTCTATAAACGTCGCATATAGGCCGATATTTAAATCCTTGGGGTTCACCCTCCGTAAATAATGTCACATACTATTTTATCTTTTTCAATATTTTATCCACCCAAAACTAATCTCTCATCCAATTGGGCTCTTACGGAAAATCAAAGGGTGTACAATATTTGATCTAGCTCCAACAATCGGTGTGTTTTAATGTGGGACTAGAATTTGATTTTCTAAAATAAATAAGAGTAATACTACTATATATGGTGACCTCATCTTGAATACACCCTACTTGTTATATAGTGGATCTCATTCTACCAATCCATTGATGGACACATCACATACCAAAGCCATGATGTCGGAAATTAATTGGAATGGGCTACATTAATTCTTATTAATTAATTTCAAAATTTAGCGTGTATATATATTGTGCATAATTTGAAACACCAAAGACAAATAGATTGCATATATTATTAGGAAAATAAATTCCACACACTATTTTTTTTTTATCAACGACACTCCATTTCGTCTTTTAATGTGTGAATTTATAGTCCATGCATTTTGAAAGAAGTTCTAGGTGTAGTAAGTAGGTGAGAGAAAACATTTCATCATTAAAAGAAGTGTGGGGAGTGAGAAAATCATTTCATCATTATCCAAAATACAAAAAGTAAAGAAAAAAATGTACAAGTGTACGTGTTGGCTGTATATTCTCATGTATACATGAATCTACTTTTCAGGATTAGTTTTTTTTTGTATTTTGTTGTTATTGAAAATCAAGAGCACGAGACTCCATGCTAATTGCAATGCAACCTATAAACAAAGACAATGATATAGTAAAATATTGTACAATTAAATTTCTAATTAACAAAAACCATTTAATTTTGACAAAAATTCACTTGTCCCCGTTCCCACCCTCTTGTTATCCACAATAGGCTATTTTTTCGCAATTTTCATAGTGAAATATCGTTATGGGATAAATGCACTCTGCACTCGATCACATCGTACGGATAAAAACTACATAATAACTAAATTAGTGCATTTAGTAAGACAATCGCATGATTCGTTCTTCCCATTGAACCTAGTCTAGTTAAGGATTTATGGTCGTCCCCAAATAGGGTATCCTCATACATGACTTTTGAAATTTTATGGACTTTAATTTTATGGATTTATGGTCGTCCCCAAATGTAAACTTTTTCACGCAGACTACAAAAACTTATTACTCCCTCCGTCCCTTTTTAAGTGATCCACTTGGGAAACGCGTATTTTTGTGGAGTTTAAAAATGTACTTACGTATTATGTTTTTAAATTGTTCTGCACCAAATTAAAGTACTCAATAAGCACTTTAATTTGAGTACTTTAATTTGGTAAAAAACAAATTAAAAAGTTATATAGAGAAATATGTTTTTTTGGGGTTTGAAATTGCACGTATTCTTATATGGATCATTTAAAAAGGGATGGAGGGAGTAACATTTATAAAATCACCGACATGAGCTTTAATTTCCTTGTTTTATAAGTCTAATAGAGAAGGGAAAAAATGGTGTAATTTTGTTTCCAAAAAACTCTCATAATACATCAACAAAAAAGCCAAAAAGCCCAAAAAAAAAAAAAAGTCTTAGTGGATGTGGGATCATTCTCCAGTCTCCACAAATCAATGATCCAAAAACAAGTTGAGAGGTGAGTTTCATTTTTTGAAATTTAATTTGTATTTTGATCCAGGAATTTTGTTCCATTATGTAAGCATGTGCTATGGTGAACTTTGGGCCCTTACTCACATTTAGCAAAGGGCCCAGGAATTTCTATGCAATTCCAATAGTTGGAGATAATTATTGTGCTAAGGGCTGCATAATTTTTTTTTTTTGGGTAAATTGCTGCATACTTTTTCGTTCATAGTAGTAATATTTTTCAACATTTTAATCGTTTTTTTTATAAATTTTTGTATTGATGTATGCTACATGCATTCAAAAAGCATAAAATAAATAAAAGAATTTTTCGAGAAATATCGCAAAGGATGAAAAAACACAAATGGCGAAGCAGTAAAAAAAAATTTCAGATAAGTTTTTTGGGAGGAGAAAGAAACAAAACATTTTCTCAACAAAGGCCCTTTAGCTTTGGACCTTTGGTACATGTGATCCCTCGACGGCCCAAGGATGTTTGCATACTGTTCCTCTTGCCTGTTTGAGCTATAGTTTTTTCTCTAGCTACACTGATGCTCAATCCAGTTTGAGCCATAGTTTATCATCAGCTATACCCGCCAGGTCACAATAAATAGACATGAGCTTCCTGCCTTCAACAAACAACAATTAGGCTCGAACTCAGAGCCGGTTCAGGGGTAAGCCCATCCAGCCTTCGGGCTTGGGCAATCCCCCCAGGCTGGGGCAGCCAAAAAAAAAATTCTCAGGTTAAATATAAATTTTAAAAAGTTTGTAGGATTGGTGCAAAGCATTATCTTGGCTGCGTGGTAAATGGTTCCATCCTTGATCTGTGTTGCTCGAGTTTGAGTCACTGATACCGCATATCTACTTTTGCCATTTGAGCCTCCCTTTCCCTTTATTTATTTATTTATTTACCTATGTTTGATATCTCTGTCTCCTTTTTTCCCCCAATCCACAATTTTTATGAAACCACACTACTTAATTACTTTGTTAAAAATTTTCCATTTAACTAACACAACCATAATGTAGAAATGATATTTTCTTACATTGAATTTAAAAAAAAAACTCCCAACAGTGGAAATTCTTAGAAAATAAGCAAGTAAACATGGTTTATTATTATTTTTTCTCCCAAATCATATTTAAACTATGAAGCAAACTTTCTTATTTTCTTAAAAACAATCTCCTACAATCTTTTTACATTTATCCATTTATCTTTTTACATTTTATCCATTTATCATTTTATTTTGAATTATTGTATTCTAAATTTTTTAAAAAGAACTTTTGAAGATGTAGGAGACTTAATGTTAGGAGTTCAGCACTACATGTTATAGTTGCTTCAATGGAGAGAACTTTTTCTAAGTTGAAATTGAAAAAACTTACTTTTGTAATACGAGAGATAAAGTCGGCTATGATCTCAATTGAAAATGTGTTTTGGATAAGTTAGTACGATGATTCAATTGAACAACATGCTTAAAAAAATGCAATAAGAAGTTTTTTTCAATCGGGTCGTGCTCACCATGAAGCACTATAACCGGGGTAATATTTTTTATTGTGATTTTTTTTAATGTTGTTCAAGCTAAAAAAAAGTATGATGTGACCCCTTTTTTTTTTTTCACTTAATCGTAAGTGGGCAACCAAAATGAGAGTTGGGCTTAGGCAACCCAATTGTTAGAGCCGGCCCTGCTCGAACTGATGACTATTAGATCTTCGGATCTGTCTACCAAAAACTCTTGCAGATGTCATATACCTATACCACTTTCACTACATGCACTTTCTCTATTGTGGATGGGATAAGAATTGCATAGTAGTCACAATCCTTTGTTTAGTTTTTTTTTTTTTTTTCTTTTTTCCCTCCAATAGTTCAAGATGTCAGAGCCAGCTTATGTGCACTTAGATTATTCCGCTTATCGATCCAGTCAAAGGTAGGCCATCCACGCCGGGATTATGGGATTCACAAGAAAATTTTCTTTTACGGCATGACCCCAAGAATCGAATCCTGGTCATTTATGTGCAAACACATGAACCAACTAGATTAACCCTCGGGGCTAGTCGCACTTAACAACTTGTCTATTGCCTAGTAGGGACAACCTGCCCTCTCACAGGGCAAGCATTAGAGGCTACAACTTATAATGGACTAGAATTGCTCTGTCAACTCCATTGCCTTCACCTTTCCAAAGCTCCATAATTGAAAAGGTGATGTCATTTTTAATCAACCAACAACAAAACAAAAGGATGCAGCTCTATTTCAGTCAAAGATTCATTTTTGTTTACATCCCACAACTTGGGCTTTCAATCTTTATGTTCAACCACTTAGTGTGATCACTCTTCATTAAGCCTTTCTTTACACAGCTTATTTATAAGTTTTTCGTTATTGCCATACCATGTAGTATAGGCTAATAATGTGAGTGTTGGGGGGTCAAAGATCCAATAGTTTCCTCCCCTTTTGATGTTTGTTCGTATTCAATCACATAAGAAGCTTTTGAAGTGGTCATTTTCTCCAATATAAGCCAAGGGTCTCTTATTCAGGACTTTTTTCTGGCAATGGACAGCGCAGAGCAAAATTGCTGGTATGAAATCCGGACTGTTGGTTGTCGAGATCGATGATTGAGAAATGGGGGCAGGGAAAAAAGACGTTGACTGTGCGAAAAAGTCCCCAAAAATTTTGTTCAAAGCACAAGCAATACCCTTTCCTTTGTCTTTTTTATTTTTTCATCTTCTCTGAATTTTTGGTAGATTAGCGATATGTATTTTGGATTAACAGTCTGGACGAGAGAAGTATTAACGTAAAAAAATATGTAAAAAAAAACAAAAAAAAGTTCACTAAAGACGAAGAAAATACGAAGCAGTTGTCTTTTTGTGTGTCGTCTTATATGAACTTTTTTCAACTTGGGTCTACATTTTATACATTTTCGATTCCTTTTGTCGATACAAATAATTAATCCCAAAAATTACGACGAAAATCTAAACAAAAAATCATGGAAAAAGAAAAAAAGCTAAGAAGTCATTTAGACAAAAGAATGGAATAATGTGCCTTACTTTGTCTTGAAAACAGCCGTGTTGTGGTTTCCTTTGATTTAAGTTCGACTTGAATACTGGAATACTTTAATTTGGTGCGAAAAAAATCGAAAAACGATAAACGGAACCACTTAATTTTGCGATTTGAAATTTTCATGATTTTAGCAACTCAACTCATTTGCTAAAATCATGGTTGATTTTAGCAAATGAGTTGCTAAAATCTTTTGGCAAACTAAGTAACCAAGTTTCAATTTTTGTTCAAGCTTCGCTATTGTTTCTTTGCCAATCTCCAACGTGCTTTAATTTAGCCAATCTCGAGTTGAGTTTCATCTAACTGTTCCCTGTTCATTTGACAAACAATCTTATTAATGAATCAAAACAGTATAAGTAGCGCAAGATTAGGGATTTTTGGTGACAAAACAAAAGAGCAGTCATATTATGTATTAAATAAATCATCAATCAAGCATCTCTTTTTTGATGAACTTTTCCATTAACTTTGGCAAATGGTGATCAATCTTTCTCAGAAAAATTGCACTGTCCTTTGTGTTGAAAACAGCTATAATTTGTAGTATATACTCAATCAAATAATTTGTGCTGTGGTTTGCTCTGAAGTTTGACTACAGCACTTCAAAAAAGTTGCAAAATTTGTTCGTTCTTTGTTGGTTCCCTTTTTTAGCTAATCTCAAATGAGTTTTAATCTAGTTGATCACGAGTCAAGTTTCATCAACTGCTTCGGTATACAATTCAAGAATTCATTTATTGAATTGTTACCGAATCGTGCTTAAAAATCTAACATGTTTTATGATATGCCAAAGCTCGAGGAATATTCGCATAGCTTGGGTATCTTGTTCTATTTTAGACGCCTACGAGGAACATTGTTAATTGAGACAGAATACTAGTCCAAAACAGAGTGAAACCAACTCTTATATGGAACCCACGATATGTAAGAGGGCGTTATAGCTAACTTTTGTGTCCAAAAGAACTCCAATTAATGTTAGCGACGAATCAGATAACAGTATAATTAGCACAAGATTAGGGATATTTAGGAAAAAAAAACAAAACAGCAGTCAGATGATTTGAATAAATAATCAACCAACTAACCTTCTCTTTGATGAACTTTTCCATAAGCTATGGCAAATGGCGATCTTTCTCTCTCAGAAAAAGTGCACTGTCCTTTGATCATTTGAAAAACTCAATTTCCCGTTGGAGCCAATTGCGAAAAATCTTTGGCACATATTGAAGCATAAAGGAGGGAGCTTAATGAATCACCCGTCCATTTCAACTAATTTATTTAATGATTGCCGCAATATTGTGGCATTTTTTTTTTTTTTTTTGTGCAAGGCTCGGGGTTGTCCGGGCCAGTTTATACGCGCACCTCGACTTTTCCCTTTCCGATCCAGTTAAAGGCAGGCCATCCACGCTAGGATTAGGAGATTCACAAATGATTTTTCTCTTGCGGCCTGACCCTAGGAGGTTGCATGCCAAGTTTTGAACTCAGAATGCCTGGGTTTACAACTTATATCTGTTGCCACTAGAGCTATCCTTTGGGATATTGTGGCATTTTCTTAACTCAAATAAATTAGTTCAATTACTTTGAATATCACCACCAATCAAAGAAAATATGTGGTGAAGGCATAATTTTTGCTGCTGCTTTCTAGGCCCATATTTTTGTATGGAAATTACATGTTGTATCAATTTTGGGATATGTCTGTGTTATGGCTGACCTCTTGTTAACCTTATTATCTCCCTTTGGGTCCGCGTAGACATATGATTGTCACTTGGAGGGGTGCCAACCTAGTTGAAATGCCTTCTTACATTGTGATACCGTTTCTATCGAACCCTTTTAATTTTTATAATTTGTTTTCAAAGATTAATAAAATTTTCTTTGCCAATCAAAAAATAATGCTGGTGCTTTCTTCATGTCCCCCATCCAGCATGCCTCAGGATTGTTTTTTTTTTTTTTTTTTTGAAACGGCAAAATTATTTAACATATAGAGAATCATTATCATGCCATGCCACAACCATAGTCCACCACCATCATCGATTAGGGAGAGATCATATTATGTCTCGGGTTGTTGGTCTTGTTTATTTGGTTTCTCCCCTTCATTCCATGATTTTCCTTCTTGTTAATCGATTGCTTGGATCGATGGGATTTTATCTATGAGAATCTTTAGAACCTCTGAGTTGTAGATTGATGGTGTTGGAGGATGGGGATAATGACAAACAAGTTTGGATATTAATGCACATTTTATATATATTAATATACTTTTCACAGATATAAATACATTTTTCTCAGATATCTATGTACTTTCTACTATTATCCTCCACCTTTTGGGCTGCGGTTAGCATTTTTCATAAAAAAATACGAGGAAAAATTAGAGCAATTAGCAAATTCCTTTACCTAAACTTTCTTTTGCATGCCTACATCATCCCATTACCATCACCCTTGCTTATTCATATTTTAGGTGGAAATTGCTTTTTCAAGGAACAAAAAATAGTTTGTACTATTGATTAAATCAGATACGAACTACACGATGTCTCATAGGCCAATTAACAAGTTTAACCACTAATCGAAAAAAAAAAAAAAAGAAATAGAGAAAAGTTTGTAGGCTTACGACAACCTAACAAACTACCAAAAAAAGAGTTGAAAGTTGCTTTTATTCATAAGGCAAACAACTTGATTTTCTTAAATGTCAAATGGAAGTGCTTTGCAAAAAATCATGTCCCCATTGGTGCCTAAATTATTGACATAAAATAAGTAAGAATTAATGCCTGTTTGTCACCATTTCATTTGTTGACATTGTTTTGGCTAAATAAACCACCTGGCTTATTTTTTTTCTTTATTCAAATTTTTCTTACCTTTGTTATTGTTTATCACATGCGAGAAAAATTTGAATAAAGAAAACAATAAATCAAGTGGCTTATTTAGCCAAAATATCCCTAATGCAATAAGTATAGGGACACACAAATTATGCAAACATTTAGACAAACACTAATCCCAATGGGTTGGCACTTGGCAAGATGATGCAGGCCTCTGACTCAGGGTTTTGCCATCTCCTTAGATCTAGGTTCGAGATTTCTCTTGTTTTTATCTACTCTTGTGGAGCAAGGGCATACCATACCGGGCTTTGTTCCGAAATTAATTAAAGGTTTCCCCACTAGTGAATGGTAAGATATTAGTCCCTAAAGATATATTCGTTGAGATACAGTTGGTCCTAACACCTTGAGATATATAAAAATAATTGGCACAAACATTTACATAGGTGGAGGCTTCTGCACATGCTGCACCGGGCACCATGGGTGAGGCTCCTATATCCCATGTGAGTGCGTGCAAGTATTTCTGTACATTTATGTTTGGTTCAAGCATAATTAAATAAGTCAAATGTTAACGCCAAAATTATTTTTGATTGTGTCAAAATTTTAGTGCATAAAATACCGTGTACTTATGTGCAATGTACGGCACGGGATCCTCTGTCCCAATTTTCCTGTCTGAGTCCCCTATCCCACTCCCCTCCTTGTGCCATGTGTCCCTCATCACTTCCCGTAACTGCCTTCTAACAAATTCTACAAAGTGTTAAAAACCTTCAAATCTCCGGTTCATTATTTATTTGATTATTTATTGATATTTTGTGGGGCCTATTTTGGGTCTGGAATAGATGATTCAAATCACGTGTTTTTTTGAAAATGTTTTTCTATGGATCCCTGAAAATTTTTAGCTCAATCGGACATCAATAAGAGCTTTTCTGAATTTGTAGAGTGCCTATCAAATCTGAAAAAGCTCTTACTAATATCAAATTTAGTTAATTTTTTGTAGGAATCCACAAAATACATTCTAAGAATAATGAGCAGCTTGAATGGAATCCGAAACTAGTCTTGAAAAAAATAATAAATTAGTAGTAATATGAAACTAAGTGGTTTGATTTACAAATTAGGAAAAAATGGGGCCTATTTTGGGTCTTCCAAAGATGATTCAAAGTTTTTCTTAAAATATTTTTATATGGTGCCGTTAAAAAAATAAATTAGCTCAATTTGATATCGGTAAGGGCTTTTTCAGAATTAGTAGTGCCTTACGAATTCTGAAACGAATTTTGAAAAAAACCCTTATCAATATCGGATTGGGCTATTTTTTTTAGGTACCCATAAAAACATATTTTAACAAAAACTCGAGGTTTGAATCATCTTTACGGGACCCAAAATAGACTCTACAAAATATCAATAAATAAATAAATAAATAAATAAATAAATAATCAACCGGAGAGATGGTTTTTAACACTGTTAAAGGGCAGTCAAGGACAAGTATTGAGGGACACATGGCACAAGGAGGGGAGTGGGATAGGGGACTCGGACAGGAGAATTGGGATAGAGGATCCCGTGCCGCAATGTACAAGCCTTTGATGTACTGAAGTTTTGACACCATCAAAAATAGTTTTGGCATTATCACAACCTTTAAATAAAATTGTCCAAATGTGTGGACTTTTAAATTAATGACAAAATTTGTTGGTTTTTTAATGTTTACTCCTACTTTTTGGCTCTTTGATAGTGGAAGTGCAATTTTAAAAAAAGAAAAGAAACTGGTAAGAGCTATCTTGGGTATGATGTCATACCCCAACCCCAGCACCTTTATCCGCTACTGGGATTCTTTGAGCATCTAATCCTCCGTTTTAATACATCGGTACGGCATATACATATACTCCAGTTGTTCAAAGGATATTCCTTATTCCTTTTTTCATTTTCCACTTAAATTCCGCAAATCTGATGTTGGGATTAGGAATGCAAACGACTGAGCTGCTCGCGAGTAGTTCGTGGCTCAGCTTTGCTTATTTAGTTATCGAACAGAGTTCGAGTTCGAGTTTTAGGCTCGTTTAGTAAACGAGCTGAACTTAACACTCTAAAGCTCAGCTCGTTTGTATATGCTCGTTTAGTAAATAAGTCTGTCTCGGCTAGTTTGCAACTGAGCGAGCCAAGCTCGAGCTCAAATTTTTGGCTCATTTAGTAAATGAGCCGAGCTCGAGCTCAACACAACTCAGCTCAGCACGGTTTTTTTGCACCCCTACTTGAGATATTGGTATTGCTATTCGGGTACTAGTTGGTAATTGATAACGAGATCACGTGATGACAAATGTTATCTACTTCCAATGTTGTAGAATGAATTTGAGCCACTAATTTTAACCGAAAAAAATTAGATTAAAACTGCTTACTTAAATCTCAACTATGAATATCTCCGAGAATTGTGTATATAGCCCGCCAAACCTTTAGTTAATGGATTCGGTTCCTTTCTAGGCTAATAAGGCCATTGGAGAGAGTCTACCAAACTATGGAACCCACTTGGGATAATGAGTAGAGATAGATAGAAGGAAAATTTTATTAGGGGCCGTGCTGGGTGGGTCATAAGATCCAAACCGAACAAGGTGTACGAGTTTCATTTTTAAATAAATTATATTTTGACCTTTCGTTTTTTTTCAATTAAGACGTGTAATTCGATCAGTTGGTAGTTAATACCCGACAAAATTAATTTTCTTATTGGGGGCTAATTAACATGAACAACTTCGATCATGCAGATGAGCTGTTAATTTCTACAACCCAATAATAATCACAAGAAAAGAAGGTGACGCGAGAACCGACTTTTAGTCATGCTCGTCCCCTTGTCCTTTAGTGCTACAAATGAACCGGCCAGTTCGCGAATTATTTGAAGCTCGGTTCGATAAGGGCTTGTTCAAATTCGACTCGTCTATTAAATGAGCCAAACCTGAACTCAATTTTAGACTCGTTCCATAAACGAGCTGAACCTAAACATGACAGTATTCAATTGGGTTAGACTCGCGAACCTGTAGTATATGAATATATCTTACAAAATTTCCCATACAACATTTAATATGTTTAAACTTTTACATGCATATTATGAAAATTCTATAACTTGTACAGGTAAAAATCTTTTAAAGTACGATAAACCTACATTGTAATATGTTTTTTTTCTTCTATTTTTTATTTTGTATATGTATGAACATGTTTATGTATAAAATAAAAATTATATTTGCAGTTTTAGACCTATATGAGAGCATAAATATCTAATATTTTGACTTGTAAAGGCTCATGAACAAGTTCAAGTTCGACTCAAACCTAGGGAAGTTCGGCTCGAGCTCGGCTCGTCAGATTTTCATTGAGTTTGAGCTTGGCTCGAGTTCGCTTAAAAACTTAATGAACCAAACCTGAACACTTTAAAGCTCAGCTCGATTAGGCTCGTTTGCAGATTCGACAAGATTTTAAGCGAACAAGCTAATAACGCATTATGGTACCAAGCCTGCCAAGAATCATATGAGCAGAATTTCTGTAGGAAAACAGTACCGGAAAAACAATAATCAACAATTTTATTTCTGGTAATTGAGAACACGAAATTACATAAACTGAAATTAAGCTGAAAGTCAGAAACTATTAAAACAATGAACGAACCGAGGCCTGTGTAAACCCACAGTTTCCTTAAAGCAAGTTCACCGCCCCACTTAGGGTGTTTGGGGTTTTGATCGGCGTCTGCTTCCTAGGATACAACGGCTGAAATGACCAACGGTAACACCTACCGGATCACCCTGTCAAACGAACAAGTGTCTATTCTCTCTCCCACTAAAAATCAACAAATATATTTTGTGTAGCTGTGGTGTGAATCGGTGTGGTTCTTTCCGTGTGTTCAAACCAAAGGACAATGATCCAATTTATAACAATTCATAGGGAGCCTTTACCATTCATGGGAATTAAAGCAATAACAATTGCTGCCTTTTACTATGCAAAACTGATATTGCACTAATTTGCAATATTCATATCACACAATCATTCTGCCATTAGGCAGCGATCAATTCCATGGGTTTTCTAATATGATAGCCATCAATGAATCATCCGATTTCATAACTGAAATCTTATTCTTATTCAGTGCAATTGTAACGGTTCGTGTTAAATTCATGCACCAATTGTCCAAATTCAATATTTCGAACTCACGCAAACTAGACACAGACCACAGACCTCGGACCACAGGCCGTGGGCCCACGAATCCTGAGTCCCGGTCCCGGCCCCAGTCTTGTTCAGGTGTTCAGTGAGGGCACGCGCACGCGCGTCCCTATGGCTTTTTCCCATTCCCACAATGAAACAATTTTCATTCATCTTAAAAATGAACTTTGCTCATATTTAGGCTCACCTAAATGTTGAACAAATCTTTCATTTTTCCAACAATTTTAACCCCAAGGAATACAAGAGTGAATCTCTTTCAATTTATCCCCATCAATCCCTTCCATTTGCTCTCATAACACAGTGAAAGCAGACATGGCAAATCTCTACGGAAGTTCGGCTCGAGTTTAGCTCGTCAGATTTTCATAGAGTTTGAGCTCGGCTCGAGTTCGCTTAAAAACTTAATGAACCAAACCTGAACACTTTAAAGCTTGGCTCGACTCGGCTCGTTTGCAGCTCTACGGCTGTCGTAGTAAATTCTGAGAACCTGTTTGGCGTGCTGTTAATGTTGGCCAGATTCGACAACATTTTAAGTGAACAAGCTAATAACGCGTTATGGTTCCAAACCTGCCAAGAATCATATGAGCAGAATTTCAACCCCAAGGAATACAAGAATCTGAATCTCTTTCAATTTATCCCCATCAATCCCTTCCATTTGCTCTCATAAGTCATAACACAGTGAAAGCAGACATGGCAAATCTCTGGCCATAATCTTCGGATATGTCGGCTGCGGATGATATTCATATCCCTTTTGTTGATTTGGTTGGCAAATTTCCATAACAATTTGGCATTAGTATGTTACCACTGGGCAAGTTGTGAGGCATCTGAAATATACGATATGTAGCTCTGCAATTAGGTTGCGCCGGCCTTGCTAAAGAATCGGAAGCTGATTCTCAAGCCTCAACCGAAATAGTCCAAATGGCGACGGGGCGGGGTGGGTTTTGCCATACCTTGATCCGTCCCGAAAATCTATCTCTATCTCCTAGCTTTCATCGGGTAACGGGTTTGCACGCGCCCCCCCGCTCTTCCTTTTTTTTACATACTAAAAAAATTATATTTTTTTATTCCAAAATTAGTGAAAACAGATATAAAATAACAATTAAAACTTAACCAATATCTACAATCTATAAGGGAAATTGAAAATAATTGATATAATGTGAGATTTTTGTTGTAAGGGTAACAATATAAGAATAAAAATAATTTTTTTTTGCATAAAAAAAATTCGGTCCAGGTTTGGGGTGGGTAACGGGGAGGGGTGATATCTACCCTAACCCTATCCTAACCTGGTCGGGTTTTCATATCCGAAAAATTTAATAAGTATCAGCCCTGATCGAGACGGGGTGAGGCGAGTTTTGGGACGGGATGGCTTGAATTGCCATCCCTACTTAGAATTAGCCCGATCTGTAGTCCATAATCTGAGTTTCAAGGTGCATTTTGCCCTGGACAAAATGCGATTATCATACTTAATTTGGAGGTTTCATATCTCCTGGCACGCCCTCTCTTCACTCAAGTCCATCTTGGCAAGATTCACACGCCAACTCGTGTTAGTCCCTTTTCTCTCGGTCCCGGAGAAACTCATGTCAACACACTAAAACCGAAACCCATTATGAACCTACAATGACAAACTATATATATATACACACACACACACGAAAAACTTCTAGTCCACACCTCCCAGAAATAAGAAAAAATTGATTTTTTTTTGTGTTGCAAATTATTTTTGAAAAATCCGAGCAGTCCAATGTGTTCAGAAGGTGTTTTCAAGGATCTCCGCGGGAAATCTTCAAAAAAAAAATACCGGGAAGGACTTGATCCAAGCAGTTTTCAAAAAAATATTTGGATCATGGAGGTCCGGAAACGGGAACCCCTTTTTAGAAGCTTTACCTATATATATATATATATATATATATATATATATATATATATGCAGAACTATATAACATGCATTAGATGAAATAAAATAAAATAAAATAGTAGAGAATCCATATCCAAATTAATATTTAATTGACGAATGACATATGCCTCATTATCCATAGAGAATGTTAGTGCCCTCTCCCTCACTCCAGTCATTATACAAAGTATGTTCCTAATTAATGATGCAATGATTCTATGTTTGGACCACGTCACGCCCATAGAATGTGGAATCCTCTTCATGTCATTTTTAAAAAAAAAGTAAAGCCATTACAGTATGCTTTTATTTAGCACCAAATTAATGAACCAATTTTCTTGCCAAACATCTTTATTATTGGACCCACCTAGCAATTTTTTTTCCTCGGTAAAAGAAATTTTAAATTTCTTGAAAAAAAAAAAAGATTAATGGATCAAGGGCACACCGATGAAACCGTCACCCAGCTAGTGCAGTTAGAACATGGAAAAGCCTCAATAGTTGAATTTCGCGGTCGTCCATCTCAATAATTAATGGTTCAAATCTTAACATAATTTTTTGGGTTTATTTTTTTTCGGGAAGAGTGTATTAACAAATTAATCTAAACCATTAAGAGGATCTCCAACTTTTACTTGAAATATTACATATCGAAATTTTTTAAAGGCTGGCAAATCGACACCCACACATAATGTATGATACATTGTTCCTCCAAGCTAGGTGTCAAATATGCTCTCGGGATCTAACAAAATCCCCAAATGCTATTTTTAGTACTGAAAAAGCCACTTTTGAATTTATGCAAATTTTGGCAAAAGTGCTCCAATGGTATTGAAGTCATTATTTGGCCCGTAGCTACCACTTGCAGCCGTTGGATCACTCACATATCACAGCTATGGAATTGCTCCCAAGAGCCATAATATCAAGCTTGCAAGAAATGGCCAGCCTCATCACTGTAGGAGGAAATTTTTTTGGGTACCGAATGGGTACCACGTGGCCATGCCGAGCATGATATCGGCCGTCCAAAACTGTTTTGGACGGCCGAGATTGATTCTCTCTCTCTTCTCTCACCCAATCACTCTCTCTTCTCTCACCCCATCACTCTCTCTCCTCTTTTTCTCTCTCCTCTTCTGAACCATTGGATTGCGTTTTGGATGGCTGAGATTGCCGAGCGGGTACCACGTGGGCAATACCCACTCAGCACTGAAAAATTTCTCTTGGTCATGAATTTTTGCCAAGGCAGATTCCACCATATGGCTTAAACCTTAATTTTCGGAAGTTCTATTGGTTTTGTAATTGCAATCCATTGACAACAACAAAAAGAATATGGTGCGATTTCGGTTGTTTATGAGTAGGGGACAAGTGCGGCCAACATGGAACGAATTTGATCATCAAATGAGATTTACGAATTAATAGGTTTGGCCTAATAAGTCACTTTTGACTTTTTTTGTCTTTTGATTTTTTTTGTGTTAGTTAGTTTTGTATCAAAATTTTATGTATTATTGGGTTGTCTCGACGAGAGAAAATGAAATAGTAAAAAATTATGATTGAACCTCTACACATTTTGAATAAAAACAAAGATAAGTCAAAAAATATTTAGATATTTAGAATTTGGATTATAATTTTCTACTTTTTCAATTCCTCTTGTCGAGACGAACCCATAATACACAAAAAGTTGATGAAAAACTAACTAACGCGAAAAAAATAATCAAAAAAGATAAAATAAATAAATAAGTCAAGTGATTTTAGTAGGCCAAACCTAATTTTTCACTATCAAATAAATGAGCTGATCTTCAAGACCGATCATATATTATTAAAATATTTTTCACACTCTCCCTTTCATGCTTTGCAATAGTATTTCTCCCAATTTCTAATTGAGTAAACCAAGAATTGATGAAGATATTATTCATTTTCACAAGATATTATTTATAGTTGAAGTTTTAGGAAAATCTGTCCTTATTAGGAGTAATACAAACTTGAAGGACTTGAGTGTGTTTTTCCAAATATTGAGTAGGGATTAGGAAACACTTGCAAAATTTTCCTTTTCCTTTATGGGTTAGTTTTATCTTATGAATTTATGTTTATGTCCTCATATTTAGTTAGGGTGTGTGATTGTTTCAAAGGATATAATTTACTATTTTTGGTTGATAATTTGAGAACTAAAAATTGTGAGTGTGATACTCTAGGTTTGGGATTAGATGGTATTTAGTCCCACATTGGTTGTTTAGATGAGTTATCTTGGATATATAACAAACTATGTGGGCTACTACTAGTACCTTGGGCTTAAGCATTTTGGGCCATGTGGTGTGGCTAGTGGATCAAATCAAGGTACTGGGCTAGTGGTCTGCATGAGGCGTTACAGTGAGCCAACCTCAATTTAGAGTCCATATCCAAATGTGCACTCCCTTTGTGTATATATGAGATTACATCACCATGCTGACGTCATTAGTGACCATCCTTTTTTAAAATCAAAGGTAAATAATTAGATAAATAAAAGCTGTTGATGGAATTACGCAGAGGCAATAATATTTGGCAAGATATCAAGTTATGACTCATTTGTCATATAACCAACATAAAGTCCGATCACATGGTGGCTCGGTAAGGCACTCCATTTTATTTTACTCAAAGGTGCTCCATTTACCAAAACAAGTTCATGTGTTCTATTCTCATTATAGGGTCTCATTCCTTACGGTTTCTTGCATATCCAAAAAAGAAAAGAAAAATAATGTCGATAAATTTATGGTTCCAAAAGTTTAATCATAATAATCAATGTTTAATCAACGCACCTATGCGTATGCAACATACATGAACGGTGCATCTCAATCATCCAAAGGCATTTTTGACGGTTGAGATACACCGTCTGTACGTATGTGTACACAGACGTGCGCGTGCGAAGTAATTTTGATGTTTAATATACGTCCACTATGGGGATATCAGGTCAATTTTTGCCATGGCAGATTTCCACCGATTGGTTTACACCTTAACTTTGAGAAAATCTATTAGTGGTGACCAAGTTTGCAATCCATTGTCACAACAAAAAGTTTTTATTTTTATTTTTTTTATATGCACCAACAAAAGATTACTGACAAGCGATTTTTGTTGTTTACGTGACAACAAAAAAAATTGGGCTTAAATTTTTTATTTATTGAACAGTGCATCAATCATATTAGTAGTGGAGAAAATATTGTAAATAAAGACCTAGACTTACACACAGATAAATTAATCAGTTGACAGTTACAATGCATTAGCACATAATTAACCTCTCATAATTTACGTATTAAATTTTATAAAAAAATTTGGGTATAGTGGTATACGATGCACCGTACAAACTACAAACCCGAACCAGCTGAAATTTTCGATTGGCCAGCTTCGGTCTTGTAAGCTGTAAGGAGAAAATAAAATGTTTTTGATTCAGTCTCGGTTGTCTGGATTTACGGCAGAACCGAACCGAAAAATTTCGGTTCTGTTGAGCATAACTTGGTGAATGCAACGATAAAACCAAACTATACATTCGGAATTTCGGGCCAACACGATGCCGTTCAGAACCAATACATATGAAAAAAAATTGCTTCAATAAAAAATCCCTTAAAACCAGTTCAAAAAACAAATAATTTCTTTAAAGAGTGTAGCATACGCCCATTTATGAATTATTGTCATATTAGTTCCAAATTAATATGATATGGTCCAAGTTATGAACGCCGATCGTCCAAGTTTATTTCAAAAAAAAAAAATCTTATGAATGCAGTCCAAACGACGTAATTTGTTCGTACTTAAAGCTGTTCAGATCGAGTTGACTCAAATTTAAGCAACCTCTAAACAACATTAAATGGCAACAAAACTAGATCGTTCAGCCGCACTACACAATTGTAGTACATGGAAGTAGTAGTACATATCATATTTTTGCGGTCCAATTTATGAATTCTAATCGGTGCACCCGAAAAATAAGATGTGTACCATAGCCGTGTCCGTATAATTTTTTTTTTTTTGCGTCACCAGTCGTGGAAGAGTTGAATTGAGACGGGACACACACGAAGTGCTTCACGTGAGAAAATGAATCAGCGTAAGCATCCAGTACTGGTGGCGGAGAATCTCTCCCACACTCAAATTGGAATCCTAATTTACCACATGATGAGATTTCCACCTTCCCCATTGTTGGGGATACTTTATTTGATTCCTATAACATTGATTCTCTTACGTAATTCTTGCTTCCTACATTGGAGTGTTCTTGCATATATTGCTTGATTTTCCCAAATTCCATATCCTTTTTCTTTCTTTCTTTCTTTCCAAAGTAAGAGAGAGCCATTTCCATCCTTTTGACCTGAGCTCTTGGCTCTCTAACACGAACTGCAAGATGCAAACAGATCGAATGAGCAAACAAATCGGACCAAAGCCGGATTTAGTGTGAGTCGCAGAGGAAGGAGAGAAAACTCCTTGCTGATTGTCTAGATTGAAATGAGATAAACAATAAGCATCGATGGAGTCCGCATATCTGCTATCTGAAGCTAAACGCCGACCCGAAATGTTGCTTGAAGAAATGCTGGCAAACAACGAACCCTCAAACCCCGAGCATTCAAAGCTATTCCAGGACAAGTCCCCGCTGACACAACGAACTTTGGGCACGGAAAAGCAGATGTCGGCGAGTCCGACCACCAATGCAACCACGGCGAGCATGATACCAAATCCAGATCAAACATAGAGCCAAACAAACTAAAAAAATTCATTAGCATCACCATCACCCACCACAGATTTGGATAAACCAGACCAGTAAAACACCAAACTAGTCAAAAAATCAACTGGGAGAAAAAGACCAAAAAAACAGAGCCCAAAAAAACGGGACATCTTGACTCGGCCTCCTCCTTATTGACCACCACCAACCAACTGACTTTTACAGAATTAGTGACAACTCACTAAAGAACTGTCACTAAATACTTTTAGAAATACACTTTTAGTGACATGTTGTCACAACGTTATCATTAAAACTAAATTTTTAACGGCAAATTATGGGTACTTTTGGTACGTAGCAGTGTGGTTCTGGCATTATTTTTCCTCTTTCTTTTCTCCACTCAACATACAAAAACAGCTTTAATTGATAAGTTACATCACGCAAAAGTTGGTGGCAGTTACGTGACGATCGAATTCTGTGGAAATAAGAGGGCTTTCCAATGTATATGAGACTATTTCTCTTCCAAGATTGGTTGGTTAAACATACAAAAGCTAAAGGAGAATTTAATCCGTGCAGAATTCTCTGGAACAGTATATCCGTTCAATGTTTTCTTCATTGATGCTATAACGGGCGTGTTTTGCGATACTTGTGGATACAAAATTTTATATGCATGGTTGTTTCAAATTCTGTTTCACATTCTCGATTTTAGATTTTTGTAGAAGCAGATAAACATATTTACTATTGCTGTGAAATTATGATTTGGCTCTAGTAAAAAATTACTCCATATTGATAAAAAAAAAAAAAATTACTCCCTCCGTCCCTTTTTAACTGCGTACCTTGGGAATACGTGCAATTTCAAACCCCGAAAAAACATATTTCCCTATATAATTTTTTAATTTTCTTTATACCAAATTAAAGTGCTCATTGAGTACTTTAATTTGGTGCAAAAAAAATTTAAAAATATTATACGAAAGTACATTTTTTAATGTCCACAAAAATACACGTTTCCCAAAGTACTCACTTAAAAAGGGACGGAGGGAGTATTATTTTTGTAAGTACATTATCTTTTAGTTTGAAAATTGCATTTAGTTTCATAGTGCACTGTCAAATTGGGATGGAGGGAGTATACTGTCTACTGCAAAAGCTCAAAGCATTGATTGCAAACACTGGGTGTACCTTGAGGCACATCCTCCGTGAGGGGAACCAAGTTGCGGACAAGCTAGCCAATTTAGGAGTTGATCAAGATGAAAAATGGGTTTCCCACATCTGGCCACCGGATGACATCATTCCCCTCCTTGAGGCGGATATGAGGGGTGTGGCTTTCTAGAGGATGTAGTCTGTTGTTTCTTTCTTATTTCCTTTGTATCAAAAAAGAAAATAAGCTTTTATAAAACTTGGAATATTCTAAACTTTGATTCAAAAAGCATCAGAGGCGGCTACCTAAACCCAGCTTTCGGGTTTTCAGGATTTCATTCCTCTTTCAATATTTCCAGATCTGTAGAAACTGTGAATCTCTTATCTTGTTGTTCTGCCAAAATTGACTTAAGCCAAAATGACTTTAGCGCTTTAAGTCAGTAAGTTAAAGACAAGTCTTTCCATTAACTTTGGAAAAATTGCTTGGAACGTACGATCTGACTTAAAAATGTCATTTCATGTTCCCATCTAATCCGAGTTTGGAAAAATTACTTGGAACGACTCGACTTAAGAATGTGTGCTCCCATTGTGGAACAGTCTTTGTGCGTCTTTGTGAACCATGAGGATCAGGTGTTGCGGAACGGGGATTGGCATCCATCATCTCGTAATATCAGCTTCTCTAAATTAGGTGGCTCTCATTGTCTAAAGCTTGATTGAGCAGGTCGTTCAGTTTGTTAAGCTCGTCAAAAGTGAGGTTAAGTACCTAATTTGTCAGTAAGTTTGTTAGAATGAAAACACCATAAAAATTAGTAAAACGTGTACATCGCAGATATGTAATGCCAAAATTATTTACGTATACATACATGAGGTCTACTAAAAAATAAAAAATGTGTATACTCAGTCCTCTAATGGTGCTGGTAAATGCACCAATTAATTAATTTTTTTGGTAAATTGCAAAAAGAAAAAAAACCTTATGGGGTAAAGTGCAAAAAAAAAACCTATGGGATTCTCCTTACACCTATATTTTGGTAAAGTGGAAAAGTTTTTGATGTCAAGATCATGTATGCATGTCGTGGGTCTAAATAGAAGTTTTAAGGGGTGCATTTGTAAGTTTCTTTCAATACAAATAGAGTACTAGTAAAATTCAGGCTTGGTTTCCATTTGATAAAATAGGAAATACATAAAATCAACTTGTTGATTTTAGTGAATGAGAAGACCATTTAACCCATAGTCAAGTCAATGATGTCTTTATTTTTTTGTAAAGTGGAAAAGTTTTTGATGTCAAGATCATGTATGCATGTCGTGGGTCTAAATAGAAGTTTTAAGGGGTGCATTTATAAGTTTCTTTCAATACAAATAGAGTGCTAGTAAAATTCAGGCTTGGTTTCCATTTGATAAAATAGGAAATACATAAAATCAACTTGTTGATTTTAGTGAATGAGAAGTCCATTTAACCCATAGTCAAGTCAATGGTGTCTTTATTTTTTTGGTAAAGTGGAAAAGTTTTTGATGTCAAGATCATGTATGCATGTTGTGGGTCTAAATAGAAGTTTTAAGGGGTGCATTTATAAGTTTCTTTCAATACAAATAGCGTGCTAGTAAAATTCAGGTTTGGTTTCCATTTGATAAAATAGGAAATACATAAAATCAACTTGTTGATTTTAGTGAATGAGAAAACCATTCAACCCATAGTCAAGTCAATGATGAAAAAGACAGAGCTTGGGTTGGGAGGCGTTACTCCTTGTAATAACAATTACCAAATGTATGTTTCTGATTTTCTCAATGTAACAAACTAGTGTTCCATCTATTCTTCTTTTTCTCTATTTATTACGAGCAGTAGGAGAATACAAGTATCTGAATTACGTCAACTTGAAAATAAGTTCACAATCATTAAGTTCAACCCAACTAATAACCCCAGGCGAAATAATCCCCAAAAGTACAAGGGAAATAACACCCGCGCACAGGTAAATAGATTCAAACTCCTAATCTTTTGGTGAGGTTTAAAAGTCTCGACCAACTGAGCCAGCTCCTGTTACTTATGGTTCTGTCTATTCAATAAGCACTCTTTCCCCCAAAACAGCTTTACAACTATATGTTTCTAACTTTCTATTAACAGCAATACCATACGTACGTGTTCTATGTACAAAAGTTATGGTACAACTTTGGGAGACGTAATTTCCTTTTTGGGTGCTTCGGATATTTTGTAAATTGTTGCTCTAACCGTTGCCCATTAGGCTATGATTAAGAATCAAATAAAGACAAATCCCACGAAACCCTCATTTTTTTATTCACATTTCGAACTCACAACTATGATTCTAATCGTTTACATCATAGAAAACTTAAAGGAGTACAAGTCTAAAAAAACCAGTGTATCAGTATCGGTAGACTCGTGAACATGCAAGTTGCGTATTGTTAGGAAAAATAAATACTAAATATATACTAAGTTTAACCTTACAATTCTTCTAGTAGGAATTTACCAGATGAGCTGAATAACATGGTAGTATTTGGTGCTCTTGGGCAGGGACGAACGCAGGATTTATCATGAGAATCTACAATGTTTAGTCCCTTTGTTTCATTTTGATGGTTCTCTACAGTGGCGGAGCCAGGATTTCCGATCGAGGGGGGCCGATGTAATAGACATGCTTTTGTCTTCAAGTAAACATAAAATGCCGTTGAGTTTTAGTTTTCTAATTTAATACATTTTTGCACATTGAAATTATTGTAGCCTAGCTAATGCGGCAAAAGTATATGAATCATTTTGGTCTATTACTTCTTTATGTTGCGACAACACTCACATGCTTATTTATTTGTTTATGAACAAATTTGAGAAATTTGGATGTAAAAAACCATTACTTTACTAAATCAAACCTATTTTAACAAGATTTAAGAAGCTTTTATATTAAAAATTGATATAATACTAGAAAATTATATATCATATTTATATATACTTAAAAAGTGCGGGGGGGCCGGGGCACCACCCAGCCCCCACATAGCTCCGCCAGTGGTTCTCTATGAAGTTACATGCAAATTTTCAGCACATTTGGGGCAAGTGAATTATTTGTGAGGCAAGAAACACAATGTAAAGACAACAATATATACTCCCGTGGGGCAAAATTACAGAAATAACCAAAAAAAATATGCATATTCCAAGAAAGAATTCCGGCTCAGGGGGGTCAGCTTCCCCCCTTGCCCCTACATGGGGCCGCCCCTACTCTTGGGGTCTTGCCGCTGCTGTCTGGCATTGGTCATGGGAAAAATAAAGACACAACATTTGAAAATGAAAATGTCACACATTTTTTTCATACTTCAATACCAATTCACATGTATTAGCTAGTAAGTTAATTCAAATCCATTGCCAAACTTTTAATTAAATTTGTATACTATATTATATTCTTGTTGAAAATCACGTGGGGTCCAAGACCAAGTGTGTGTATTCCAAACCATTTTATGGTGGAGGAGGACCCTCGGGCACCAGATATGTAGATTCCCAAGCGGTAACTGGCCTGTTGGTCAAGACATGTAAAGTTTGCTCCCTTTTGAAGTATTAGGTTCAGCAAATGGTGGTTAGCTCATGCGATAGAGTTCTTGGATGTCCCACACTACATCCTGAGATCGAGTCTCATTCCTCCCTCAGTCCCTCTCCCGTGTAATAGATTGAGAATGACGAATGAGAAAAAAAACTGTATTAGGTTCGAAATCTTTAAGGTGTTATTAACTCCTTTGGATCCAGTTCATACGGAGTTTTGCTCCAGCTTTAATTGGACTCCCCAAAAGTGGACGGTGAGATTGAACTCTCAAAATTAATTGAGTTACGGATTCGTTGGCATGAACATTTGAATTAGTTGGTTCTACATCTGAGTAAGCTGGTCCAATGCTAGAATATTATAATTTTCCTTGGGGCTTGGGGGCTTGGGACACACTCGTGACTTGTAAGTACTTCCCTAAGCCTAAGGACCCGCCACACGTGCACTCGGACTCGTAACGGAAGAGCGAACACGAAAATATACTGCCAGAGTCAACATAAATTCCTTTGTCTTTCATTGGTGTGAATTTGCTATATTGCCCCTTTCACTTGCGAAAACCTAAACTTATTTTTTTCGGTTAATGAAAAACTAAACTTATAAAAAGGTAACAATGTCAATTCAGGCCTAGTTTCCCATTTGCTAAAATGAAAAATTTATAAAATTAAGTGGGTGATTTTAGTTAATGAGGAAACCGTCACACATTTGATTTTATGAGTTTTTCATTTTAGCACATGAAACCAGGCTAAAGACAAGAAAGGGAATGTAAATGGTAAAAAATGAAGTGTAAAAATCACGTGTGTGAATCTTATTTTGTTATGCCAGAGTGAATCTTACCTAATAGTTATGGATTTGGACACAGATTGGAAAAAAGGGAGATGAACCAGTTTTTTTCTCTTCTAATATTACTTTGAGTAACTTTTGCTTCGTTTACTTTTTTGTGAGTGAGAATTAAATCCAATATCCTCCTCAAATGACACTTTTTTACACTCCTCCATTTCAAAATAAATATCCTTAAAAACATCCACTTTTTCTATTATTTTTTTTTAAATCACAAATAAATATCTTGATTTAATTTTTTTTACAATCACAAACATGCACTTTTTAAAAATTTTCTTATAATCAAAAGTGCGTATTTTTAAAGGCCTATGTTTGCGACATTTATTTAGGAGCACTAATTATTAAAGGAAATGAAAACAAGGATTCTATGTCTTCTTGCCACTATATAAACCCCAGCACTTCCCCTCAATCCTTGGAGCTCACCTCTCTCTCTCTCTCTCTCTCTCTCTCTCTCTCTAGATTCTCTGCACTACTCAACAATGGCGCTTCGAAGAACACTATCAAAGCGTCTCTTCAACAAATCCACTGACTCCATTTCTACTAACCATTCACCGTTCCAGAACCCACCGATCACATCCAAAACAAACTTCCACCGCGAATTTCTCACCTCTCCAAGCTCCGCCGATGCCGGATTTCTCCAACAGTTCCTCAACCGCCGCTCAATTAACCACCCGGATTTACACTCCATTCCGATCGCCGAAACTCTGAAGGAGAAACAGAGATCCATCAATTTAACCTCCGTCGGAGACCGGATCCGGCTCGACGGCCTGCGGCCTCCGGCGTCTGTTGAGGGATCGATCGGAGGAGGAGTTTCGAACGAGGAGGTGAGGAAACTCGTGAGGGGTATGCAGTTGGAGAAGGTGAGATCGGCGTTGAGGAAGATTCCGGCGAACTCGATTTCGTACGGTGAGTATGTTCGGACGTGTGTTGAGGTTTGTTCGAATCGAGATCAAGGCGTGGAGTTTGCGAAGATGTTGGATGAGTCTGGAAACGTCATCGTTTCGGGCAACGTCGTGTTCCTTCGTCCGGAGCAGGTATTTTGGAAATGAATCTTTTTTTTCTTTTTTTAAACAAACATAACTTTTAAACCATAAACATAACCGTATCCATTAAACCAATAATTACAAAGACACGTACCAAAAAAAAAAATAATAATTACAAAGACGATGTCGCGCGAGATTGTGACCACTCCTCACATCCGACGGGTGACCTTAATTACATTAATAAAATCAAAATGAGGGACTATATCTAAGATATCCAACACAATATTTTTTTTATCCTTTTTGACGGATAGTCTTGAAGTTGTTAGCGCCTTATGTTGTGTTGGCACAAGAGCTGTTAATCTCGGTAATAAATGGCTTAGATTTCATTTTGGCAATGAATGGCTCAGATCATGCAAGTGCCAAGATGAAATTCGAGTTGTTACTTTCGCGTTCAACGACTTGGAAACCGCACTATAATCCTGTAGTGCGGCACCGCACTATAGGATGCCTTGTTGCCCGTTTGTTAGAAGTCGATTGGAGACCCAAATATGGTAATTCCGTCTATCCATATTCGGGATTTAAATGTTAACATACCCACCTTCTACTTATTGGTTGAAATGGTGTAAGTTACGCGCTTACACCTATGCAATAGTATATTCTTTTCGTAAGGATGACGTCATTATTATGTTGGACCTCCACAATTTCAATTAAAGAGAGAGAGAGAGAGTTTTGTCCACTCCTTTAAATAGGATAAACAAAATTTAATTCCACCCCACTCAAATAAAGCATGGCCTCTTCCATAGATGAATACGTCGTTACTCAAATAAACTCTGATAGTTTTTACCCATATGAATTACTAAGACAGACACTATGCGTACACCACTAAAGTGAGTTCAGATTTGTCCACTCTCCGTAAAAATGATGAACATTATCCTCCCGCCTTTAAGTTAAAATGGTGTAGGTTTCATAAAAAAGTGATGTCATCCCCAAAAAAGTGATGTCACCTTTACCAAAAAGTGTATTGTAGGGGTAGGTCCCATCAAAAAATGATGTTATCCTTACCAAAAAATGTATTGCAGGGGTGAGACCTGCACTATTTTAATCAATAGGAGGGGGCTGAACAAAGTAGCACTCCACTCATGCACACGAAGCTGATGCGCCCATTAAGGAAAAACTCATTTTTTGGGTGGGCTCCACAGTAGTTTCTCCTAATCCGTCACATTAGTTTGATGTGCATTTGGTCTGCATGAGTGTGTACCTAGATAAAAATTATAGTAAATGAGATGATCAAAGTATTTATTGACATCCGATTGGGTCCGGTTTGATTTTGTCTACAATCGAAATAAAATTCAAATCTAGTCCATAATTATGTGGCTTTTAAATGTTTTCCTGTGATATTCCATTACCTTTTTTACCATAATCTCATTGCAATAAATAATAATTATTACAGGTAATGGAGAAGGTGTTTTCCAATTTCATAGCCATCCCAAACGACCCAAGGAGGGAAGAGCTGGAACAGCTGGAGAATCAAAAGGCCTTAATAGACCAAAAAGCCCAAAAACAAGTCCAATTGGAACTCTACTGTGGGCAGGGCTCTTATTTTTTAGTATTACTGGGCTTGATGAGGCTCACTTTTTGGGAACTAAGTTGGGATGTGATGGAGCCCATTTGCTTCTTCCTCACATCACTTCAGTTTCCCTGGGCCTGTGGGTTCTTCCTTAGGGCGTCCAAAGAGCCCACTTTTGAGGGGTTTTCGCGACGTCGTTTCAAAGCGAAGCAAAAGAAGCTTATGGAAACTCATAAATTTGACGTGGAGAAGTACAATGAGCTCTGTAGGGCTTTCTACCCTAATTGTGGCTGCTGTTATAGAAAATATGGGGAATATGGAGAAGTACAATGAGCTCTGTAGGGTTTTCTACCCTGCTTATGACTGCTGTTATAGAAAATATGGGGATTTTTCGAGTTTGGATCACAGCGGCGGAGGAGCAGTTTTAAAATGCCGTGCGTTGCTAGAAATGAAAATGTAGAGAGAATTTAGAGACGGATGTATCGCGACTTTTTTATTGTAAATTTTTTGTCAATTAGTTTTTCTTCTTCTTCTACTACATGGCTAAAATTTGGTAAGACTTCATCTCCATTTCTCTCATCGCAATCAATTACAATGGACACTTTTTTTGTTTGAACAGTGAAAAAGATTTTAATAATTAAATATTGATCTACAAGATTAAACGGGACAAGAGAAAAACATCAAAACAAGGATCGGCATTCCAATGAGGTTGACATCCCACAATCAAATGCTTCTCGAGACCTAAAAGATTGAAATGCTGACAAGTAAACAATTAAACAAACAAAACAACCTACACTCGAAAGCCTAAACCCCAACTACGGATCCTCACCTACACTAAAACTAGAGGTCTAGAACCAAAAACCCCCCAAAACACCATATTAACCTGAAAAAAGAAACCCTTTCTTCCCTCCTCAGCTAACATAGCTATGTACTGCTCCTCATCAATTTCTTCCATTTGAGCAATCTTACCTATCCCTGAAGAAATGCTTGCGCCTCATTAAAAATGATTCTATTCCTATTATTGATCGTGTCTGAAAAAATAGATAATGATATGGCTGCCGCCGCCAATCTAAAAATAGATTTAGATAATGACTTTTGGCATTCACTTCCATAGAGAACAGAATACCATCATTGCTATCAACCAGCCTCAGTACTCCTTCCCCATTAGCTTCAACATTATTGTCCCTTCTTGCCAAGCAAAATTCGTCTAACCTATCGCCCATTGCCACCTCAGTCGTTTCAGCCAAGTTGGCTGCCAAGTCACCATCTGCAACCTTTGAGTTGGACCCTGTTTCGCCAAGATTAACGCTGCCGTGAGGAATGATACATACACAACCAAAAAATCACAACTCAATTCACAATCCCTCACATACACGTGGGACCATCCACGCACTAAACCATAATTGTGTATGGGTCTCACATGTATGTAAGGAGTTGTGGATTGGATTGTGGTTTTTTGGTTGTGTACCTAGACTTTTTGCGTTTTCTAATGGAAGAGAATTGAGAACTTCCTCCTGAAATTTAACATCGTAAATAGCTCCATTGATCTCCAATTGAACCCAACAATAAATTTTGGAGGTTTCGCGGGTTTCAATAAGAACTCTCCCATTCACAAAAGATGCAAAATTAGAGGTTTGTTCATCCAAAAAAACTCATCAATCATCTTAAAGTTAAAAGCGTTAACACACCATGCTTGAAGAGGAACACCCGAGCAATTTATCCAAGTGTCTTTCGAGGCTAGGAGCCTCACCATTCCATGGTTTAATAACATCGACAAACCATTACTTTTTTTTTAATAACATCAAACCATTACAATCGACACTTTGCTCACATGTTGTTTACAAAAAATAAGGAAGAAGGGGGTGATAGGTTCGAGGATATCATGGTTCGAACTAGTGAGCCCACGAGGGCACACCACTTCAGTGCATCAATGCTTTGGTAAAAAAAGAAGGAAGACAACAATTCACACCAACGAGCGTGAAAATACTGTTTAAATAACCATAGTCCTGTCTTTTCATTTAGATCCTTTATTTAAAATAGAGTTCGTTGAAAAGAGCATTTAGAAAAAAATATTGAATTAATCCAAAATTATTAGTTGCTTGACCGCACAACATTTGCTCTAAAGACATAATTACCACAACTATATATATAAGCGCTGGGTGGGGGGCAAATTTGGAAAAATGAGGATGGGCTCTATATAAAGGTCTCATACCCGAGAATTTTTTTTAATACAACGGTCATTTTTAATGCCCTTCTCATATTGGGTAGGACCTACAAATACATGGACCCACATCATGTGAGAAGACGTTAAAAATAACTGTTGTATCCAAATTTATTACAAAATTGATGATGTAGCGTGTAGAAATCTAGTAGGTTGATTCTTATGTCTCGAACATCCGCCCTTGGGGCAAATAACAGTTGCAAAATCTGCACATTTTGATTGATATTTTCCAAATTGCAATCTATGTTTTGCGGGTTCTTTTATTTTAAATAAATCATCATAGATAAGCCATAGGGTGATGAAGTAACCAAATAAATCTCCAAAACCGATAAAAAAAAAAACACACACCAGATAAGATAGAGACAAATAAAAATAACACCCATTAATTTATTGTTTAATTACTTTTATAAAGTAACAATACAGATAATATAATCATTACGATTATTGTTTACACCCCAGATGGACAAAACGTGATCAAATAATCTGCCCCAGTACAAGTAAAAGTACTCGACACATCGTCATAAGCATAGCTATACGCATCAGGGCAAGCCTTCTTGAACAACTCCGAGTAGTTCATCGGTGGGCATGTCGCTGGTGTGTTGCAAGCACCGGTGCAACAATATTCCGGTGTACCAAAAGCTGCGCACGCGCTCTTGCACGCAACAACAGAATCGGCGTTGACCACCTGTAGCTCTAGCGGGCAGTTTTAAATGGGGGTTTGTATTTTCAAAAGACCCCCATTTAAGTCAGCTATGCAGCCAGCATACCTCTAATCGCCGGTGCCACCGGAGGTTTGTATTCCGATGCCGACGTTGTACCTGTTGGGGAATCGAACAGTAGTTAGTAGTTACTCCACATAATCAACATATAGCTAGAATGCATAATAATTATATGTATATGGCACGTAAGATAACGAATTTGATCTGGTTTGCGGAGACTATTCTTCAATAATTTTACAAAAAAAAAAATTCAAAAGTGTAATACAAATAGGAAGAAAATTGGGAGGAGTGCAGGGACAAACAACCCCTGGTCCGCCCATGTATATCACTACTCTTCTAAATTAATTTATAACCATACCCATCCACGAGGCTCACGTCGTAGTAATCCATGGTGTTACTACCACTGCCGATGGTAAATTCTGCGAGGGTGGCTGGTGGCACGCCGCTTCCAGTGCACTGAAGCTTGCCGCCGCAGTCGCCAGTGACGCATACTCCATTGTCTGATCCGTCAAAGTTGCAACCTGTTCGGGCCCAAAACCGGCCTGACCAACCGGGTGGAGCCGAGAATTGGGTTGATGTGCCAGGGGCCAGCGCAAAGCCGCCACCGCCAAGGACGGCGACACCGTTGCCGCATAATGTGCCAGCCCAAACTGTGTAGCCACAAAGGTTTTGGAGGGTAAATTCTGTGGCCGATACTTTGGATCCTGCATATGTATTATTGTGTTTAACAAGTGAAGATGCCTCAAATTTATGCTATCTTCTAATGTTAAAAACCTATAAAAGATCACTACAAATGAAATTCGGCTACAAAAGTGCATCAAAGTTCGTTTGTAGCTAGGAACACATGATAGACCACATGCCATTTTAATCACAAATCTTCTCGTAATAAAACAACTACTTATAGAGAGGCCGTTTGGCCGCCTCTTTATCAACTTATTGATTTCTCCTTTTTGCATTCTGGGTGTTTGGCAGCAACACCCAGAAACTACTTCTCCAGAAATCGTTTTTCCATTTTTCCATTTAGAAGCCAGAAATCAAAAATAGGTTTGGAGGTGTTTTTTGATTTCTACTTCTCATTTTCCCTTCCAAAACACATTCTGCACATTTCTTCCAAACACTCCTCCCACGTCCAAAACTCATTCTAACCAAAAGCCAAAAAATCAAAAAGCCAAAAAGTCAAAAATCAAAAGCTAAAAAGTAGGCTCCCAAACACCCCCAGAGTAATGCTACGCAGGCAACTTTAAAATACGACTTCGGACATAACTGTTTTCCGGAACTGTCCAATGCACCTAGGTACACATGTATTGAACAGTTCTTCGGACACATAGTTGTGTTTAGAGCTTTGTATTAAAATTGTATTTGTAGACATTTCAGTATTTTTTTTTGGGAAAATTTCAAAATGGCACCTGAACTTTACACTCAATGTCCCAAAAACACCTGAACTTTAGTTAGCGTCAATTAAACACCTGAACTTTCAAAACGCCCTTTCTAAGGCACCTGGCCCCATTTTCCGTCCATACTGGACGGAAATTGCTGATGTGGCAATTTTTTTCCCGTTAAAAACCCCATCACCACCACCAACAGCCATCACCACTTACAACCATCATCTCCACCACCACCAGGTCGTCACCAACTACTTCCGACACCGTTTGAACATCAGATTTGCTCAAGGCAACCCCTCCCACTATCATTTGGACAATAATTTTCTCCAATTGTCTCAACAATTTCGAGTAGACGGCGACGAGAATGGGCGGCGAAGCCTAGTTAGCGGTGGAGATGATGGCTGTAAGTGGTGGTGACTCAAAAATCGCGGCGACAGAGGTTGTCGGTGGTGGTGATGGCTGTAGGTGGTGGTGATGGGTTTTTTAATGGAAAAAAAATTGCCATATCAGCAATTTCCGTCCAATTTGGACGGAAAATGGGGCCAGGTGCCTTAGTAAGGGCGTTTTGAAAGTTCAGGTGTTTAATTGACGCTAACTAAAGTTCAGGTGTTTTTGGGACATTGAGTGTAAAGTTCAGGTGCCATTTTGAAATTTTCCCTTTTTTTTTTTACCTAAGAACGAAATGGCAAGCGAAACAAGGAGGAGAGAGACTCTGGGCTTAATTGCCATTGTTAGAGAGAGAGAGAGAGAGAGAGAGAGAGAGAGAAGCTTGAGGTGGTGATTGCAGTCAACGTTCCATGGGTTGACAGGTATTTATAACAATCACGAACTCACAAATATTCTTACTCTATTAGGATTCTATCGACTCATTCTAATATGTAAAATAGATGTGATTGATTCTTGTATACGATAGCAAATCCTAGAAAAATAAGATATTCTCAATTGGAATCAATATAAACAAAATTATATGTTAAGAGAATTTTGTAATCTAAATATTTTCTAAAATAGAAAAAATACAAAATTGAACGCTTCAACAAATTTGGCCGAAATCCACTCAGTCACAACTTTAGAATGGTGTGTCATGACCGCGCCGCAATTCTACTTCAGACCGCCAAGTTTGGGCCGGTTTCGGGCTCGTCAATAAATTGCTAAATTTGACAATTTTCAATTAAAAGCTGTTTGGGCCTTCGAAGATTCTACCGGTCCAGCTGATCATAAAATTAGGCCGCTACTTATTCTACATCAATTGCATCTGCTTTATTTTATTTGATCCTATTTTCTTCAAATATATATTTTGTTTGTTTACAATATTCATACATAAATTCAACACGAGTCCTTGAACAGGTATAGGGTACAAAAATGTGCGCCCCATGTTAACTGTAAGCTTCATTGAACATGTAAATTTAAAAGATCAATTGCCAAAGCATTAGAAGTGATAGGGATGCTTTGATAAATATAAAATAAATTCGACGAATGGAATTGATTAGTTCTAATGCTTTATCAATTGATCTTTTACATGTTCAATGAAGTTTACAGTTAACACGGGGCACACATTTTTTGTACCCTATACCTGTTCGAGGACTCGCGTTGAATTTATGTACAAATATTGTAAACAAACAATATATATACTTGTATAAAATAGGGTCAAATAAAATAGGCTGCTGATAATGCCAAAACCCCTTTTGTTCCTGTCAAAACTCTTTAATTCCTTGACTGAATTGCCTCTCATCTCTCTCTCTTCCCCCCAAACTCGCCTCCATCCTCCCCATCTCTCCTTCTTTCCCCTATTTCCCAGTCAATAACAGCTACACATTATGTTTCGCTATTCGCACAACCGATTTCAAGACACCAAAGTCCAAATCGCAATCTGACCTAATTAAATACTTAAAATTCCAACTTTAACGATACAACCAGATCTTCTGATTCAATAACAAAGAGGCTATACCCATTAAAATTTTCTTGCAATTTTCAGTTAACAAAATTGAAATTATAATAAATAGGTTAAATTCTTCACACAACCAACCTGTCGAAAAAATTTCAAGCTACCATCCAACTGATTTCTGAGGTTCGTGTACAATTTGCGAAATACTTGTGAATCAAAGTGTAGAAACTCATATTCCTCTTGAACTGTAGGCTTATATATCTATTACTGTCACAAAATAAACACGTTTTGGTGTGAACTTCTGAGGCCACTGGCTTACTTTTTTTCCCAAACTACCTCTTTAATAATCTAAACAAAGTCGCTAAGATGGAAGGGACAAAAACTTAGATATGCATATTTGCATATTTGTTTACAATCATGAAGATGCAGAATCAAATGGAATTGAAAACACATGCACACATATATACAAACATTAGTACACAAAAATTGTAGAGAAAGAGAGGGGTTTGATATTGCAAATGTCTTGGATAGTGGTAGTGGAGGAGATTTTCCAGTAGAGAGGACGGAAGAAAGCTATTACGAGGAGAAGTACTAGAAAAATGGTACAGGGGAAGGAGAGATGGGGATCGGGAGGATGGAGGTGGGTTTGGGGGGAGGAGAGAAATGAGGGACAATTCAGTCAAGAAATGAAAGAGTTTTGGCATGAACAAAATGAGTTTTGGTAGAAACAAAAGGGTTTTTGGCATTATCAGCAGCCATAAAATAAAGCAGATGCAATTGATGTAGAATAAGTAGCGGCCTACTGGACCGGTAAAATCTTCGAAGGCCCAAACAGCTTTTAATTGAAAATTATCAAATTTGGCAATTTATTGACGAGCCCGGAACCGGTTCAAACTTGGCGGTTTGCAAATATAATCTATCGTTTGCAAATAGTTCTTTAGCCAACATTGAGAAAACTTATTTTTATAGGAGTAGTATGACATTTCAAACTTTTGTTTATGTGTCACCACACGCCGAAAATTAAATTTCTATTACGTCATGTAGATATTTTATGTGATGACAAAGGGCCAATCTCTCTGGGTATTTATTTACTCCCTCCGTTCCTAAATAAGAGCCCCACTTTCTCTCTCTTGCCATTTTTCAAATCAAAAAATGAACTACTTCCGTAAATCATTTTTCGAATTTTTTCGCACCGAATTAAAGTATTCGTTTCGTAGTGGAACATTATTTTGGAACGGAGGGAGTATTTTTTTTTAATAGAGGTGTCCAGCGGGCCAATTGATTCGCCTAATCCGTCGAAATCGAATCGTCTACGAACTCACTCGACGTATGTTACGGATGGATGTGGATCCTAATACTTTAGTTTTGGCAGAGTCGGTTGGGGTTCGATCTTCCTGATCCGCCCAATAATCCTTCTTTGATCCGCGCAATCCGTCTAATCCACAACCAAACCGACCAAATCATACATCATTCCCAGACAGATGCGGATGTAGAATACGACAATCCACAATGAGCAGATCGATTCGGAAACCGACTCAATCCGTCCAAAACCGGGGACATGCCTAATATCGTATTCACACTTTATAGGATGACAAGTTGCCAAATCTTCAATGCGTTCGCATTTTCACCGATTTTTACATTACTTTACCATACAACAATGTTATGGGTATACCGCACATGCACACCAAATACATTACTTTATCTTACATTACTTTATTTTAGGTGGGCCACACATTAAACTTCTCCTAATTTGCCACATCACTTTAGCGTATATGGTGTGTATAAATGGTGTACCCATATTATTTTCCCTTTTATCTTATGTTGTACGATGCACAAATGTGAAATTTCCTTTATCTTTATTTAACTATCACTATCACTATCACTATCACTATCACTCCTTATAATAAAACAATTATCACGGCGCGCACATTTTTGCACACTACACCTGTTCAAGGACTCGCGTAAATTTAACTTCGAATGTTATTTGAAATATTGGAAGAAAATTTGGATCAAAGTTGATGCAATCCGATATATGCATCAATGGCATCAATTTCAATGTTTTACGTACAGGATAATATAGTCAACATTACATGTGATACGAGGAAGCTTTTTGAAATTGAAAAACGAGCAATAACTGAATTTCTAAACCTAGCAAGCATTACTAAAAACGAAAATGAAAAGTTAAGGCATAAGGTAAAAAATCGATATTAGTTTTTCTTGACCAAGTAACCTAAAAAATAGGAAACCAAGATCAAAAGAAACTAAATACTTCTAGAAAACTTTTACTAAATAGAAACATATTTAATAAATTACTAATTCTAAATATATAAATAAAATTTAAACTATGATTTTTCTAAAATCCACCCTGCATCAGAATGGTTCATAATTTTATTGCATCATACAAATACTGGCCTCTTAATTTATTTTCAGTACCAAAAAATCTATGTAAACTAGATCGTGCAAATTTTTGCATTATTCTAGAAGCATTTTGTTCCTATGTACTAAATGAATTATATGAGTGTTCTGAACACAAAAGTGTGAAGTTCGGCTCCCTTCTCCCATGTTGAGTCACAAGCAACACTTCAGAAAGCACGTTTGAGTCACTTGCATGAAGACTTACACGTGTGATTTTGGCCGAAATATATTAAATTTAAATTTCTAAAGACTGTATCTCATCTATCATAGTAGATCAATATTTTTAGTGAAATCCGTAAGAATCAACAAAAGACACACAAGCTTACAGATAATAATAACATGTCACCTATTTTGCAACATTTTACACAGTTTCGAAAGTACAAAGACAGTTGAGTTTAATTTAAATGGGGGTCTTTTATTTAAATGGGGTCTTTTATTTCAAATACGCCATATAGTAAATAAGTGATCACAGAACAGTGAAGTAACAAAATAAATCCCCAAACCCCCACATAGAGAAAATCACCCGACAACATTAAGATAAAAGCACTGTCACGCCCATTAATGTTGTTTACTATTCGGTCGGGCAAAACGTGATCGTATAATCCGCCCCGGTACAAGTAAAAGTACTTGATGAATCGTCGACGTAAGCATAACTATATGCGCTAGGGCAAGCATTCTTGAAAATCTGTGAATACTGCGTTGGGGAACATGTTTGTGGCGTCGAGTGATCGCCTGTGCAACAATACTCTGGCGTGTTAAAGGCCGTGCACGCGCTCTTGCACGCTACAACAGATCCAGCGTTGGTCACCTGCAGCTCCGACGGGTAGATTTTTGTTCACATCAGAGGCGCAACTAGTATACTTGCAGTCGTCAGTGCCGCCGGAGGTCCGTATTCCCAAGCCCACATTGTACCTGTTGGAGAGTCAGATGCTAGTGAGATTCTTTAGCTTTCAGTTTTGCAAAGATTGAATGTTTCGAGGTTAGGTTAGGATATTGATATACTGCTCTACTATCGACTCGAATCCAAAACCTGACGTCACAAAATAGTTGTGAACAATTGCGGAGTTCGAGAGAGAGATTCAAGACTTGATGAATCATGAAAGGATGAATTCGCAATACTCCAATATTTTGTATCTCATTTTCTATAATCCAAATAATTTTGTTGGTCAAGTGAAAATGTTAAGTTAAATTCTGTATTGTCATTTAGAATTCTATAATCATAAACAACAATAAATCCAATGGGCTTATTTTAGCTTCCTAAAGAAAAGAAAAAATGATTTAGTAGTTGTTGTTGTTGTTGTTGTTATTATTATCGTCATCGTCGTCATCGGCGAATGGGCTTGATTTCATACTTGTTCCTGCATTGGGTCAGAGTATTTTCAATATACGCAGTATTATACTACACTCAAGTGCCAAAAAAAAAACCTATAACATAATGGTTGTATTTTTGAGTGACAATTCATACATCTCTTTGATCTGGCGAGTGGCGACTAGGGTCAAAATTCTAGCTCCACTTGTGTTTCAGCAAACAATCTATAGGAGATCATATAGTGTAGGAGTGCATTTTAAGGGTATAGTGTGCAATCTGAGCCGTCTAATTTCAAAAAGTATCATACAGGTGAGAATAAGATAAGCAAATCTCGAATATTCATAGCACTTTTGGACAGCTCAAACTGTGCACTACAAGTTCCGGGGTTAGTGTTTCTCACATACAACTTTTGTTAAAAAAAAAAAAAAAGGTTGGCTTTATCTATTCTAGCAAAAAAAAGATTGGTGTATGGCAATTTCATCTTTTATTATCCCCTGGCAGTTGGTTTGGGAAAAACACTTGTAGCAAGGGCAATTGTGTTACCGTTAAGAGGGCACCGGTACAGTAAAAATGTGAGTCAATCTCAAAAATTGATCCACACTAAAAGGGTGCTCCCCTTTATATATTAGTTGATCCACACGGAAAGGGTGCTCCCCATTATATATTACTAGAATAGATACGTGTTTTTAACCATACCCATCCACGAGGCTCACGTCATAGGTATCCTAATCGCCGCCGATGGTGAATTCCGCAAGGGTGACGGGTGGAACGCCGGCACCGGTGCACATAAGCTTGCCACAGTCACCGGTGTCGCATTTTCCGTTGCCAGATCCGTCGAAGTTGCAACCAGTTCGAGGCCAAAATCGACCCGACCATCCTGCTGGGGCCGAGAGTTGAGTAGATGCACCCGGGGCTAGAGAGAAGCCGCCACCTCCAAGGGCGGCGCCATTGTTTGCTGTTAATGTGCCGGGCCAAATTGTGTTGCTGCAACGGTTTTCGAGGGTGAATGTTGTGGCTGATACTCTTTCGCCTGTAATTTTGTCATTCAATAACGATGTGATGATAGAGTGTAAGAAAAATTTGTCCGAATGTACAACATAGAGAAATCAACGATCCAGATTAAAATTACCACCAACGAGAACATAATAAAGAATAGTGTTTGTATTATTCATTTCTGAAGGCATTTATAGAAGAAGAGCAGGTGGAAGTGAAAACTGAAAAGAGAATTGTACGTACTATAATAATTCAAGAAGTTGACTATATCACACACAAAAAAAGTACTTGACTTTCTCTAGGATTCTCCAATAAATTCCATATTTTTTTAGTAAAGTGCCAATAAATTAAAAGCAAGGATATAGTAAATCAAAATATTAAATATTGATACTTAGGAATTTGCTCCATTTTAAGTTTTGAGTTCAAAACTTTTTGCATGAGATCAATCCATACTGGGTTTTTATCCGATTTAAGTTGCATCCACTAGTAAACGCTATGATTGGTTCCCGAAAATTAATCGAGATGTGAATAAGCTGTGGTTCGAAACTTCGAATACCTAGGAGATCGATATACAAAATATGAAAACAATTGCAAATGCATCTACCAAAATGAGTATTCGTTAATCGACTTTCCAGCCGCTTATGTTGATCCGGGGACTTGGTTATAAAAAAAAAAGTGTGATTAAATGTATGCAAGTGTATATTCTCATTTCGCAATTAGAAAAAAAAAACCCAAAACTAATTAAGTGCTGAGAATTTAGAAGGAAAAAAATTCGGAGATAACAACATAGGAGTACGTGGGTTTCACCTAAGAAGAAGATAGCCAGAGAAACGAGGAGGAGGAGAGAGATTCTGTGGTTAATCGCCATGCTAGTATTTCAGTTTGGAGGGAATAGGTGTAAGGGTGGAGATTGGAGTTGTGGAGGTTATATAAGGAGCACGATTACATACTATTTGCAATTAGGTCCACAAACTTCTTTGCATTTCTTTAGGTCCCGACCCGGCTTACAATGGGCCCCCTTTCAACGCTCGTGTATGTTTATATTTGTCTTTTAGTGTTCAAAATACAGATAACATTAAAACTAAGGACAAATATTTTAGCGTGATTATCAAAAAAGCAGAGTGTTAGATTCAATTACCTATATATTTCTTTCAATTGGGTTATTTTATTTACTTGCATTTTGACCTACTTTTATAATACTCCTTTCATCCCAAAATGATAGTCCCTTTTGGAACCGGAAAAAAAAGTTACCAATCCCCCATCCGTTCATTAAGTATAGACAGCCTCGGGTTAATTTGAATGAAACGGTGTGATTTTGGATGAACTATTTATAGACGTCCGATTGAGGTGATCTCGCGGGGGGCCCCTCTAAGATGAATGAACGGTTTGGATCGTCCGTGCGGGACCCAAAAGTGGGTCCCCGAGGCCATTTGTACGCAATGCACAGATGGAGCATCTGTACCAATAGAAGAGTTAAGGATTGCGTGCCATTTTCAAGGGACATGGGGTTGCTTTTGTGCATGGGTGTTGTGCATTATCTGACTCGTCTGTTGCTCGGATGGGTGGTCCAGATTTTACATCGGCACCTTTGTATCTATATCGTTTGTTGTCGTGCAAGATGCAATCTGGACGACGGCTCAAATACATCCCATGCACAGTAACAACCCCAAATCCATTTTCAAGACCCCAGTTGTTTTGAGACTTTTTTTTTTAGAATAGAAAGAAATTTTTATTAATCACTGAGCAATTCCGATACAGTAGATATAAATGATGTAACCGATCAAAACACAGGGAGACTTGCAACACCATTACATCTAGCTTATGCAACAAAACACAGTGAACTAAAGCAAAGTAAACACCACCAACTGCAACGAGGCACGACCAACAACGACAACTGCCGCACGTTGTTTTGAGACTTGATTTTTAGTCTTTGGTTCATACTTGGTCTCATTGTCCACCGCCTTCACAAAATTTGGCTTTTCTCTTACGTCGGGATCAAACCGTGGAGAATCTGACACGTGGCAGTCTTTGCCGTGTTGATGTGAAGGACGGAAGTCACGGAACAAATGCCGTAAGCCATCGTATATGACTTTCTGAGTTTTATGAAAAATATACGGACATGCAGGGACGGAGTCAGAATTTTTGCATAACGGAGGCGGGCTACATATGCGGAGTGGCGAGGCATATAATTTAATAATACATATATATATATATATATATATATATATATATATATATATATATATATATATATATATATATATATATATATATATATATTTTCAATACAATAGTAGGGTTTTTTTTAAATTGTAGCCAGTGGCGGAGCCAAGATTGAGAATTCCGGGGGGCCGAGTTCAGGGGTGGCTCTAAGATTTTCATCTAGCACTTACAAAGATACACAGCGTATTTATAATGAAAAGCTGTATGCAAAGAAATAGTCTAATTCCCTTCAATTTTTTAGTGTTTCCACATTAAATATAATGTCGAGCAACCATTATCCTTTCATGTTTATTATATATGGGCTCTTATAATTAGATAGACTTGTTTTGTTTTGATGGGGCGGCTACAACAATTTGGTTCAAATTTTATCGGAAACAATTATTTTAATTTCAAACGAGTAAATCAGCGCTGACGATAACAAAGAAAATTTAATTTATATATAAATTTTAATTTTTTTTGTAAGGACCAAATTCAAGAGTCGCCTTCTTTTGGCAATTCCATATGACAAAACATATATTTTTATCGAGTTGTAATTTTATTATTTTTCCTTAATTTTCTAAGTAGCGAGTCTGTATAGGATTAGAGTGGAAGGAATTTCTTTAGAATGTAATTTGAGAGTTAGTAGTTTAGTCGGTTGTCGCCTGATCAATATGGTGCATTCGGAACAGAAAGATCAACTAGGGGATCAATCGGTTTCTCAATCGGGAAACTCTGATTTAGCACAGGCCGTGGAGGCTGTTTCAGAGCATGTGGATTGATAGAGGGATCAATCGGGTTTTTAATCGACAGCTCCAAAAAGAATCGGATCTACAATAGTCCGATCAATCAACTTATGATGCGATTGATCGGAATGACGTATTCTATAAAAACATCATGCGGTTTTAAATCTAGGGTATCGGCTGAAAAAGAATATTAGAGCCGCTTGTTTTCAAAGCCACAAAACCCTAGAGTATTGAGAGTGAATCTTGAAGCACAAGATCGATGAAACTTTAATCAAAGCTTCAAGAGGTTTCTACATGAATCAATAATCAAGTTCAAGTTGTTTTCCGGTGGATTTCCAGAAGAACGTTTGGAAGGCTCGAGGATTCGAGGCAGCGACAATCAAATACTGGGTGTGGTGTACGAGGATTCGGCAAGTACATCTTAGAGCGATTGTGAGTGATTCAAATTGTAGGGTAAGATTACTTGTAACTACACAATGGTTTTTATAGTGTTTGATTCCTTCCCATGGTTTTTGCCCATTTAGGTTTTTCCACGTATATCTGGTATTCATCAGTTTATTTGCTTTATGGTTGTGATTGGGTCATATATTGATTGATGTTATTGTTTTTATTGAGATAAAATAACCTAGCAAATTATAAAACCTAGGCGATCTAGGATTTTTCATTTTTCAATGTCTTTTTTGAACTGCGGGGGAACCAGGGCCCACCCCAACCCTATAGTCCCTCCGCCCCTAAATGTAGCAGGAGCGTCAGACCCTACCTACTAGCCACCCACTGGCTCCATCTTTGCAGACATGAGTAATTACTGAGGTATTTATAACAATCACAAATTCAATCCTTATTCAATACTTTTCGCGGAGGCAAACCATTCAATATGTTATTAATTCTAACTCTATCAAGAGTCTGTCTACTCATTCTCATATTTTTTTTATTAGTTATAATACGGAGTATTATTTTTCGTATCCAACTGCAGAAGAAAAATTTGGGTGTCGGCTAGGTATCCCGTGGCGATACCCAGTGTACAAACGGTCCGGATTTTAGAAAAAAAAAGAGGAGAGAGAGAGAGGGAGGGAAATTCTGGGTGACCTATTTGCACTGAGAATTTCCTCCAAGTGCAGGTATTCTGTATACTTGTTCTCGAACTGTCTGGTCCATCTATCCTTTGCAAACAGTTCTTTAGCCAACATTGAAAAACTTTTTTCCAATTTGTATAGTATGGCATGTCAAACTTTTGCTTATGTGATCACCACAAGCCGAATTAAATTTTTATTACGTCATCTACGTATTTTCTGTGATGACAAAGGGCCAATCTCATTTTCTTTTATAGGCCAATCTCATTTTCTTTTATATCGTACAGGGGTGTCCAACAGGTCAATCGATCCGCCCAATCCGTCCAAATCGAACCGTCTACGAACTTATCCGATATATGTAACGGATGGATGCGGATCCTAATATTTTAGTTTTGGCGAAGTTGGTTCGGGTTCGATTAGGCCAATAATTCTTCTTCGATCCACACAATCCATCTGATCTGCAATCGAACCGATCCAATTGTACATAATTCACGGATGGGTGTGGATGTAGAATACGACAATCCACGATGAGCGGATCAATTCAAAAACCGACCTGATCTACCCGAAACCAATCGGCGGACGTGCCTAACTTATCGCATTCACACTTTACGGGATGACAAGTTGCCGAATCTTCAATGCGTTCGCACTTTCTCCAGTTTTTAACTTTATCTTATGTTCTAAATGTGGAATTTCTCCTCTCCTCCTTCTTCCCTTTCTTTTCTCTTCCCCTTACCCCCCTCCCTCTCGCTGGTTCTGCCGTTTCACTGCCTCCGATGAACAGCTCGGTTCTCCGGGTTCTGTGCCTAACGGCGTTTCGGCTGGTGTTTCCGATCTCTTCGGCGGCAAATGGCGCCGTTGGTGGTGGTGGTGGGTCTTCCCTTTCCTTCATGATGCCACCGGCTGGTAGGCTGATGGGCTTCTCCGGTTTTATGCTTAACGGCGAAGCGCTTGTGTTGTGGGCTGGGTATTTTGTTGTTTTGCAAGGATCTTGTGCTGATGATGGATGGCGGTTGTGCTTGGTGGTGTGGGGGGAAATTTCGAAATAGGACTGCTACGTAAGAGGAAAAATGTGGATGGGCTCTTTACAAAGGTCTCATACCCAAGAATTTTTTTAATACAACGGTCGTTTTAAACGCCCTTCTCACATTGGGTAGGGCCTACAAATACATGGACCCACATTATGTGAGAAGACGTTACAAATAACTGTTCTATCCAAATTTATTACAAGACTGATGATGTAGTGTGTAATAACCTAGTAGGTTTATTCTTATGTCTCCAACATCCGTCATTGGGGCAAATAACAATTGTGAAATCTGCACGTTTTGATTGATATTTTCGAAATTGCAATCTATTTTTTGCGGGTTCTTTTATTTTTAATAAATAGTCATAAATAAGCCATAGAATAGTGAAGTGACCAAATAAATCTCCAAAACCCATAAAAAAAAAAATACCAGATAAGATAGAGACAAATAAAATAACACCCATTACTGAGGAAAAAATAAAATAAAATAAACACCCATTAATTTATTGTTTAATTACATTCATAAAGTAGCAATACAGATAATATTATCATCACGTTTATTGTTTACACCCCATATGGACAAAACGTGATCAAATAATCTGCTCCAGTACAAGTAAAAGTACTCGACACATCGTCATAAGCATAGCTATACGCATTAGGGCAAGCCTTCTTGAACAACTCCGAGTAGTTCGTCGGTGGACATGTCGCTGGTGTGTTGCAAGCACCGCTGCAACAATATTCCGGTGTACCAAAAGTTGCGCACGCGCTCTTGCACGCAACAACAGAACCGACGTTGACCACTTGTAGCTCTGGCAGGTAGTTTTGGTTTAAGTCAGCTATGCAGCCAGCATATATATATATATATATATAGGGGGAGGATCCATAGACACACTTTGTGTAACACGCGTTCCAGATATTTAGAGTTTAATTCGCAATTTAGAGTGGTGATGTGGTGACACCCAATAATTTTCCATGAGTGGGTGCATAATTAATTTTACTTTTCGAGAAAAATATTGGATAAACCGAGATCGGGGTTAGTTTCAAAATAATTTATTTGAGCCATGGTTAAAATTTTAGAATTTTCTGAGATGGAATCTGGACTGCATGGTCAAAACGGGGCTTGTTTCCACGGTCGCAGGAGTTCCAGCCGCCTGCTGGAAGTGGAAAGTTTCTTTATATGGGAGTGGGTCCCACCCCACCCCATAATTCGTCCCCTCTCTTTCTCTTTTCTTCTTTCCTTTTGTTTTTTTTTCTTCTTTTTCTTTTCTTTTGGTGCTGGGCACAATCAGAGAAGAGAGAGAGGGAGAGAAAGAGGAGGAAAGTAGAAGAAGAAGAAGGAGGAAGAAGGAAGAAGGAAGAAGGAAGAAGAGGAAGGAGAGACCGGAAAAATTGGGGAAAACCCCAATTGAGGTACGAATTGGAAATTAATTTCCGGAAATATTGAGTTATGTTGTTGTTTTACAAGTTAATCAAGTGTTTTGCATCTCATAAGAGTGAATTGGGGTTTATTTTTACGAAAATTCGTGGAAGAAACGTAAGGGTGCTCACTGACAGTTTTATGAAATACAATCCGCCATGGTTTTTGGCGAATTTTAAGACATGGTTCCCGAAATTGAGATTTTCTGGGAATTTAACTGGAGGTACCCATATGAGTTCTAGACCTTGTGTTAAATTTTCGTGATTTTATGAGAAGTACAGAAAATATGAAAATTCCTGAACGAAACTGATGTCAGGTTCGTGTTTGAGTAGACTGCACTGTCGCATCTTACGGAAACGGCCATAACTTGGTCTTGGAAGCTTGGAATTTCAATCTGCTTGTTGCGTTAGAAAGTAGACTTGTAAGGCTTTCAGAATTGATAGGACTTGTAGTTTGATTATTTTCCAGCGATAGCAGTTTTTGACTTAAAGTTGATCGTGAATCTGTTTGACAGGTTCTTGCTGTGAATTTGGGTTCATTTGTTAATTATTTAAAAATAGCTATCGGGTACAGAAAATTCTGTATTTTTAGTATGTTGTCCATGCTTGGGTTGACGGTCTATGGTGAGAATATTGGAACATTTGGACATGTGGATTAATTCTATAAATTCGTGGTCCGAAGGGTGTCGAGTTGTCTTAAGTTTGTTTAAGCATATCGTTGTAATTGAGTGTGAATCTTTTGGCTACTTTCGGCCTTATTTATTATTTTATTATTGATTGTGAATGGTTGTGAGCTAATCAAGGATAAATGGTACAGAGGAAGGTATGGGAACATCCGAGATGCCGAATACGATAGTCGAATCTACCTTAATCTTTGGAGATCGAGGTGAGTGTTTGATTCACAGATGTTTCTTGATATTGAACTGTGGCTTCGTGCCGTATAGACTTCGTGTCGAACTGTGGGCTTCATGCCGTATTTGGCTTCGTGCCGTTGGCTTCGTGCCGTATAGACTTCGTGTCGAACTGTGGCTTCGTGCCGTATTGGGCTTCGTGCCGTGGCTTTGTGTCGTGTGGGCTTTGTGCCGTTGGCTTCGTGCCGTATAGGCTTCGTGCCGAATTATTTAAACATTTCTATTGATCTTGTTATATATTGATGTTGTGGCTGCGTGCCGAGTTTGGATGTCGTTTAGGCTTCATGCCGAATTGATTATACATTTCTGTTTAATCTTGTTACAGATTGTTGTTGTGGTTGTGTGCTGTGGCTGCGTGCCGAGTTGGGCTGTGTGCCGGGACTGGCTATGTGCCGAGTTTGGTTGAGTGATGAGGTGGTATGTCGGGATTGGTTGTGTGATGGGTTTGACTGCGTGTCGGGGTTAGTTGTGTGCCAGGGTTGGCCGTGTGTCGGGGATAGACTGTGTGCGGCGATTGTGTGTCAGGATTGGCTGAGAGTTGAGGTAGACTGTGTGTCACGGTTGTGTATTAGAGTGGCGCAGTAGAAGCGTGGTAGTCGGTGGGTTGTAATTGTGTGTTATGGTTGTGTGACGGGTTGGGTTGTGTGTTGTGTCATGAACGCTTATTTCTTATGAGAGTTGAACATTAAGTTGATTGATTTATATCTATGTCTCACACTCTCCTGGGACCCGTTCGGGTTCCAGTTTGCAGGTTGTTTTTAGGTGTTGTCCACTGCTAGTCCCATTGTGCGGTCGCGATCCGTGCAGGGTCCTTTGTCAGGTCGGGTTTGGATCCGCCAAGTGCTGATCCGGGGCAGGTCATTACAGTTTAGTGATTTAACGTTGGCATTTGTATTTATTTATGTGAAGAAGTTTTCCGCTGTGTTGCTATTGAAATAGTTTATTAAGTTGATGATGAGTTTTGTGTTGGAATGCCACGTGGCCGCACCGACTCGGGCCCACCACGGGTGCCGTTTGCGGGGCGGGGCGTGACACTTTGCACACACTTATTGACACTCCATCTCAGCCGTTGAGATGGAGGGCTCAGATTAAAAGTTAATAAAACCTCTCCTTATCTTCCCCAGGACACTTCACGCTTCACGTTTTAATGCTAACGCCTCTTTCCATCTCCTCCAAACTGCTGAACGCTCTCTCCCTCTTCTCCCTCCACGTCTTCTACCTCTGTAACTCCTACCAGGATGGTTGAAGCCCGACCCCGACGAAGCCCTAACCAAAAGAAACGATGGTTGAAGCTTAAAGGCTCTTTAATTCTGTCCATCAAGCTTCTCCATTGGGAGTTTCTCGAATCAGGTCGGTTAATTTACTGTTTCCCTAATTTAACTGGTGTCAATCTAGTTCGAGCTTGTGTTCCCTCGTCCCGCAACTCTGGTATAGTTTTAACGCATAGATTTGTATCGGTCCATCTCGATTTGTGCTTGTTTAATGAATGGGGTTTATAAAGGAACAGAATTTATTGCACTCCAATGTAAATTAGATTTACTTGCCTGTTAACTGTTCGATAGAATGTCTGACAAAGAAATATTTTTTTGAGTGCACAAAAATAGGTCAATTCGGAAGCTTTTTGTTCAATTTCTCATTGAATCACTTTTTTTCTTGGAGTGCAGATAGGACTTCTTCCCTCTGTTCAATGAGATTTTCAAGTTCCCACAAAAATGGATGATGCTCGAAAAGGAACGGCCTTCTTGGACTTGCAAGGCCTGGGACTTGCACTTGGTGCCAGTAATATGGATAAAAAAATTGGACACGATTCATGGATCGGTCCGACATGTTCCGGCATTCGTTGCGTGGATTAAGTACTACGTCCAACATGTTCTGGCATTCATCGCATGGGACTCGACGGACAAAAAAATAGATGGATGAAGTGATGTTTAGTGCCCAAAGGAGAATTTGATAATGAAGTTAGATTACCAACCAACTAGATATGTATTTTTTGTGGAGTTCTTCATTCTACCCTTTTCCTAAGTTTTGGGTTTGATGAGTTGTGAATTTACTTGAGGGCCATATATAGATAAACATTTTGCTTGAGTGTGCTTCATCTTTTTTTCTTCTGTCTAGTATTGCTTCTATGTGGGATTTGAGATGAATCAATTTTGTTAACTGGAGGTAATAAATCAATGCTTCTAGTATTGCTTCTGGTTGAATTGATCAAGCAACCCAAAGCCGTTCGAACTATAGCATTAGCAGCCATTGAGCATAACGGTAATTGATCAAGCAACCCAAAGCCGTTTGAGCTGTAGCATTAGCAGCCGTTCCATTGAGCATAACAGTAATTGATCAAGCAACCCAAAGCCAAGAACAAGCAAAAAGAGCATTTTCACCCCCACATAAACTGGACAAGGTCACCATCCTGTCAATGATCTTATACTTCTTGTTCTGCTGTTTGTTGTTGTTATTTGTTTGAGACGCGAAGCGTCGGGCTACGCCATAATGCAAATGAATCCTGTCAAAAATTTTCCAGGACTTCTCCAGAATTACAAACCAAACTTACATACGGCTAGCTGGACAAGGTCACTTGTCATCACCAATTATTAACCAAAGCACCTTGCATCTAAGAGAGAAGCAGTTTCAGCCCCCACATAAACTGGACAAGGTCACCTGTCATCACCAATTTTCAAGACAAAGCAATACCAACCGGACAAGTATAAGATCAAATCAAGTTTCAATTAACGCCCAAAATGCATAATGTCAAAAGGATAAAAGTAACATTTACATAATGTCATGCCCAAAAGCCGTTCATCTACATATCAACAATCCACATATCTAACTACACAAGCTTCTAGATCATTCATATTGCTAAGTCGTCCTCCCACTCTTCATTCTCCTCACTATCAGAATACTCTGTTTCTGCTTCCGCTTCCAATGCTACTGAATAAAATTGAAAATTAGGAAAAAATAAGATTAGGAAATAAGAATGTTGGCATTCACACATACCTTCATAGGTTTGTGAATCCAATGTCACGTCGAAAGTTTCAAGTTTATCACCTTTTGCCGTCACTTTGAACGATTGAAATATATTGGCATTTCCCACATCTTCAACTTTGAAACGAAAGGCTTCACTCATTTGGCTCTTGAACTTGTTGAAGACATTTCTAGTATAAACTTTTGCCGCATGCTTCAACAAAAAATCGTTGTCATTGACAATCCGAAACTTGTGTTCGGACTCAAAATCTTCATCATTTTCCCTTTTCACAATCCTCTTCAAGGCTTTGTCATACTTAACAACAAATTCCTTGAGATTTGTCGTCGAAGTTACAAAACCATCAAAAAATGAATTGATACCCTCGCTACGTCCGGTAGTATTCATACCCGCGGAGAATGTGCCACGATTATAAACGGGTGCCCATGATTCACGAATATCAAACAATTGTTGAAGCCATTCGTTGTCTTCTAACCCATTTTCCTTCATCAATACCTTCCATCTCTCTTCAAAATCCTCTTTCTTGTATGTGCCCTTGATACATTTTTTCATATTCTTCTTGAATTTTGATTTCTTGTAGTACACTTGTGACAACTTTTCAACAAATTTCTTCTTAATATGCCAAAGGCATAGACGATGACGGGTGTTGGGGAAGACTTTGGCAATAGCTCCTTTCATTCCCAAATCTTGGTCAGTAATGATACAAGTTGGAGGACGTCCTCCCATGGCTTCAAGCCATGTCTGAAACAACCATAAAAATGTCACCTCTGTCTCATCTTGTAAAAGTGCACATCCATATTGTATTGACTGCATGTGATGGTTTACTCCCGTAAATGGTGCGAAAGGCATATCATACTTGTTTGTTCGATAGGTTGTGTCAAATGTGACCACATCTCCAAAATAATGGTACGCCATGCGAGACCGAGAATCCACCCAAAAAAAATTAACCGCCCTCCCACTTTCGTCACATTGAATTGCATAAAAAAATTGTGGATTCTGTGCTTGTTTGTTCCTAAAGTAGTTGAGGACTGATTGTGCATCCCCGCCATCTAGGTCTCTATGCCTCACATTCCTTAGGTGATTATAGCAGTCCCTGTTATCAAACCCAATATATTCACCACCAAAAATTGAAGGAACTTTTGAAATTTCCATATTTTCTCTATGAAATGCTTCGGTCAAATCCTTAATTGCTTTTGGCATGTGTCGATTTGACTTCATTTTCATCCTCTTACATGGAGTCACTAATTGATGATTGTGATTGTCTTCGAAGACTGTTACTTTCCATTTGCAACTCCATTGGTCGAGCACAATCCGCATATGAGCCTTGCATCCACATCTAACGGTTGAACAACTTCTAGGTCTTTTCTTTGGTATCACTTTCTCATGTTCCTCTCTCTCATCATTTTCCTCCACAACACCCTCCTTCTGATTATTTGCATTCGCAACATACTTTCCCTCTTTTGCACAAACAAACAACATATTAGTCACTTCATCCGACTGGTTTCGTCCTTTGCTTGAAGCCCGAGTACGAATCCAAAAACCCTTTTCTCGACCATAATCTTCATAGTACTTTCGTGCTTTTTCAATTGTCTCAAAACACATCCCTATTGTTGGTGTTTTTAACTTTTCCACAACGTTATTTGGAGTCTCGGTATCTTCTACTACTTCGACATAATCTGATTCAAAAGTTTCTTCCATTGTTCACCTACACACAAACAACAATTATGATAAGGTTAAAGCCAAAAACAAAAAAAACAAAAACAAGCATGACGTAAAACTTTTGGCTCTGTGAACAAAATATGTAAATCCTTAGTCACTTGTTAGATTTTGAAGCTTGAACTTCAAGCACTTATAATTGTAGGCAACTAAATCCCTGTCCAATTAAGCTTAGGAGTACCCTTATAACACCAACAATGACCCCACTCACTTCACATGCTGTTCTCTTCATTCACAATAAGCATTCTATTCTCGTCCAAAAAAATGTATTCAACCTGATATATGACTACCTCCTAATCATCTACCATTTTCACACAATAAATATTCCATTAGATGCACCCCATTTAAGCTCTCAAAACTGCCCTAAAAACAAAACTAGAAAGGTAAGCAAAAAGGTCAATCCCACTCCAAAATTAAAATCGACAGAAATTGCAATAGAGAGAGAGAGAGAGAGAGAGAGAGAGATGTTTACGAGTTACCTGAGAATGATTGTCGGGTACCGTCGTGACGAGCGCGACAGAGCGAGGACGAGAGAGAAGAGATAGAGGATGAACACGTTAGGAGGTTGGTGGTTGTCGTCTCCGTCGCCAGAGGAATGCTTCGTCGGCGTCGGTAGCTGGGGTGTCGGGAGGAGGACGGCTGAGATGGAGTCAAGGGAGAAGACAGAGAGAGAGTGTGAAGCGTCCTGGGGAAGATAGGGAGAGAAGTGTCAACAGTGTTAAAACGTGGAGGGGTTTTATTAACTTTTAATCTGAGCCCTCCATCTCAACGGCTGAGATGGAGTGTCAATAAGTGTGTGCAAAGTGTGTGTCTATGGATCCTCCCCCATATATATATATATATATATTGCGACTCCGTGCATAGCACGGGTTTTATGCTAGTATATATATATACTAATTTGATCTAGTTTGCGGAATCCATTCTTCAGTAATTTTTCAAAAAAAAAAAAAAAAATCTAAAAATGTACTACAAATAGAAAGAAAATTGGGAGTGGAGAGGCAAAGAACCCCTGGTCCGCCCATATATATCACTACTCTTCTAAATTTATAACCATACCCGTCCATGAGGCTCACGTCGTAGTAATCCATGGTGTTACTACCACTGCCGATGCAGCGAGGGTGGCTGGCAGCATGCCGGATCTAGTACACTAAAGTTTGCCACTGCAGTTGCCAGTGACGCGTATTCCATTGCCTGATCTACCAATGTTGCAACCTGTTCGGGCCCAAAACCGGCCCGACCTAGCGGGCGGAGCAGAGAATTGGGTTGATGCGCGGGGGCCAGTGCAAAGCCGCCACCGCCAACGACGGCGGCACCGTTGCCGCATAATGTGCCAGCCCAAACTGTGTAGCCGCAAAGGTTCTGGAGGGTAAATTCCGTGGCCGATACTCTGGATCCTGCATATGTGTTATTAATCATGATGCGGTCAGATTCATAAATTAGCACCCCGATTCTAATTTGCTAGTACGGTGATTAACCAGTAGAGATAACTCGAATTTATATTAGTTTCTCTAATGTTAAAAACCTATAAAAGATCACTAAAAAAGAAATCCGGTGACAAAAGTCCATCAAAGTTCGTTTGTAGGAACACATGATAGACCACATGCCATGTTAATTAAAAATTCTCTCTTAATAAAACAATTAGTACTTGCAGAGTATTGTTACACCCACAACTTTAAAATACGACTTCGGACATGACTGTTTCACAAATATTCTTACTCTATTTGGATTCTATCGACTCATTCTAATATGTAAAAGTCATTGATTATTGTATATGACTAGGTGATTACTCCTGTGCCATGCACGGTTGGTTTAACCCTTTGGTTGCAATTTTCAACTATTAACGCATTACATTAAGAGAGGGATGGTGCTGATAATTACAGATCAAAAACATGTTCGTTGGATAATGGTAGCAATCACAAACCTAAAAGATCGCTGCCACAACATTGGTAGCAATTTCGTATAGAAATTTGCTTGCATTAAAAAAGTTTCACCCCGCTGGTCTAGTCTTTTTTTTTTTTTTTGTCAACGTTGTCGTGGTACGAGCTTTCTTCCATGACCGAGATTTTGAGCACATGAAATTGTCCCACATCTTCCTGTTGGGGTTTTCTTGGCCAGTGGCGCCAGAGTTAGTACTGGTGGCTCTTCCATTGGCTTGTCTGCAGCTGGCCCATGAACGATGTACATGATCTAGAACTTGCACTGGTTGATCCCTGCGTACCCGTAGTTGTAAGATTTCAGCTGGCGCAATGGTTTTGGAACAGTCAATTTTGGAAGTAATGAGCACTGTAGTATTTCCAGCCATTTCTGCCGCTGTGATGCTATAGAACTTCTCCGTGACGTCCGCAAATATTGCAGCTTGTATTGTTCCAGTAGCATCAGTGATATCAACAAAAGACACAAAAGCTTACAGATATTGACAGTATATATGTTACTTATTTGAGAAAACATTCTTTACACCGGCGGTATAAACCAAAATTTCCTCCAAATCGATTGCATTGCTCCCTGTGTCCATGTTCTACCTTTTAGGACCACTGTTTGGACACATGACGCAATGTATTAAATTTGGAGGAAACTTTAGTTTACATCGCTAGTGTAAAAAATGTTCTCCCTTCTTATTTTGCAACATTTCAAACAGTAACGAAAGTACATTGGGAGACAGTTGAGTATGTAATTAATTGCAAATGACGGTCTTTCATTTCTAATAAACCTGAAAAACTCAAGATCGCTTAGGTTTATAAATTTGGTATGTATGAACTCTCAATCGGAAAACTCAACAATCAATATATAAACCAAATGTATAAATAGAAAGCAACAAAATAGAGACCGCCGAGATATATGTAGGAAGCCACGGAAAGGGATCAATTCTCTATACTCGTCGTGTAGTTACAAGTAATCTTACTCTATGATTTGAATCCTCACAATTGCCCTATCACTACACTCAATGATCGGCCACTGCTGCCTTGAATCCAGAAGCCTTCCAATATCCTTAGAAAATCCAACCGAAGTCCAACTCAAGTATAAAAGTTGAATCAATTTTTGTAGAAACTTTTTGGAGATGGTTTTGTCGTTCAATTATCCATAGAGCCATGTAGTTGGCTAAGAGTTAGCATGTCAGTTGGTGTGAGTCATTACATATACTACCATGCTCAACCACTCAATACATTTACAAAATTATTCATTTCCACATTGATCCCACACACACTCTCTAAAATGATCATAAGATAAACAAAATACAACTTGATAAAGGCATACAGATAAATGCGTATTTTGTAATAAAATTATCATGGCCATCCTATCGACTATACGGTAGGACAAAACGTGATCAAATAATCTGACCCAGTACAAGTAAAAGTATTCGATGCATCGTAGTAAACATAATTATAAGCGTCACGACAAGCCTTCTTGAACATCTGTTACAAGTATTGCAAGGGCGAAGATGTGCACCAATATTCTGGATTGATAAAAGCCTGGGAAAACGCTCTTGCACGCCACTACCGATCCGGCTCTGGTCACCTGCAGCTCTTGAGGGCAGTTTCTATCAGCGATGCAGCCGGCATACTTGCAGGGGCTGGTGTCGCCAGAGGTCGGAACTCCAATTCGCGGGAAAATTGTACCCGTTGGTGAATATTGGATACTAGTTACTCCAGATAACCAACATGATACGGCTAGAACACTTGATAATTCAAGTGGATACCAAAAAAAATTACACTTGCATAAATAACAAGGAAAATGAATAATTGATCAGACAAAATAGGGAAGCATGTGAAAATTGTTTGAAAGCACAACACATCATTTCTTTGCATTAGTGTTTGTGTTCCATGACACCTGACTTAAGGTAAAATGGCTTTAGCACTTAAAGGTGAGTAAGCCAAAACCAACTTGTTTTACTGACTTAAGATAGTTTACTGACTTATAATAAATTATGATAATATTGCCCCTATGGAATACAAAATGCAACCCATTTTTCATCTCACACACATTTTTTTTTATTGAATAATCAAAACATGTTGATGAAATCCAAATTTTCATTTTATTATGTAAATATATTTGGAAATTCAAAAAGCAAAGCCTTGTTAAATGTCTTTGTATCAAATTGTCTTTTTCAATGGCTACTTTTATAATATCCTTATTTTCTTTTTCACTCGATTAAAAACAGTTGTCCCATATCATTTACAAAATCTTCAGATGGGTGATTAAGCTGTGAAATTCTATTGAATATTGAGTAAGTGCAATTCCAATTTGGGGATGATATGGTAAGCCAACTCATAACTTTAATATAGCTTATATTGATATTGTAATTCAGAAGAGGTTTCTTCATATTCATGGTGCTTTGTAGGGTATGAGAAATTGCTTCAAAGTTTTAAAGTAGTCCGATTTGCTATTAGCCAGTAATTTTTTTTTTAAAACTAATGTAAACTGATCATGTAGGTGTTAGTATTCGATCAACATGTATTTTTTATGCGTGCAATAATCTAAACAGTGAGCATCAAAATAAATACGGTTTAGATCAGAGAATGGGAATAAGCCATCTAAACTTGCAACACCGGTGTTGTTTCTTCAATTTCATAATATATTTCACAATACGTGTTAAAGTGCAAATTTTAATTTCCTCAACATAATTGATTATTCAGTCACACAAAAAAGAATTGAGACGAGAAATATTTTTATGTTCCATTATTGTTATCTTTTGCAAAAACGAAAGCAAAAGGTCAAATTTTAGAAAATTTTCCTTTAGCGTGGACGAAATCTCAATTTCTCCCCTCTAGCTAGGAGAGGAAATTAGCATTTTGCCTATGATTTCCATCCGTTCCAATCATGCTGTTAGCAATAGGGATGAAATTAAGACGGAATGAAAACTGTGGAGTACTATACAGATGAAATTGAGATTTTATGTAAACTTTATTTTTAAAATTTGCCATTTTTCTTTTTCATGAGAACAATTTGTATTTTGTGCATTAGACCAAAGGTGTAGCCTGTAGTAGGTTGATTAATTCTTATGGTTTTATAATTCTAATAAAACCATCTTAAATAAGCCCAAGCATAGTGATCAGTAACTAAATAAATCCCCAAAACACGTCACAAAAATCCGCACATAACATGGAGACAACTGTAGTAACACCCACTAATGTTCTGTGGTATTAATGTATTATTGTCACAAATTAACAATACATGTAATCATTACGAATTTTGTTTAACCGGATGGACAAAATGTGATCAAATAATCTGCCCCGATACAAGTAAAAGTACTTGTCGCATCATCGTAAGCATAGCTATATGCGTCAGGGCAAGCCTTCTTGAACAACTCTGAGTAGTAGGTCGGTGAACATGTCGCTGGTGTATTGCAGGGACCGGTGCAACAATATTGCGGTGTACCAAAAGCTGCGCACGCACTCTTGCACGCGACAACAGAACCGTTGTTGATCACCTATAGCTCCGGCGGGCAGTTTTTGTTTAAGTCAGCTATGTAGCCAGCATACCTGCAATCGCCAATGCCACCGGAGGTTTGTATTCCGATGCCGACGTTGTACCTGTTGGGGGAATCAAACAGTAGTTACTCCACATAACGAACATATTATAATACTGAAAAAAATTCCCCGAGAAAGTCCACGAAAAGGAAATCAACGGTTCAGATTTACATAATTATGAATCTGAACCGTTGATTTGTCTTTTCCGAACTTTTTTGAAAAAACTTTTCCTATATCCTACTACTCCTCCTTCAGATAATCAACATATAGGGAGAATATATAATAATTCAAGTAGCCATACCCGTCCACGAGGCTCACGTCGTAGAAATCCTTGGTGTTACTAGTATTGCCGATGGTGAATTCTGCGAGGGTGGCGGGCGGCACGCCGGATCCAGTGCACTGAAGCTTGCCACCACAGTCACCAGTGACACATATTCCATTGCTTGTTGCGTCAAAGTTGCAATCTGTTCGGGCCCAAAACCGGCCGACCAACCAGGTGGAGCCGAGAATTGGGTTGATGCGTTGGGGGCCAGTGCAAAGCCTCCGCCGCCAAGGACGGCTTTACCGTTGCCACATAATGTGCCGGCCCAAACTGTGTAGCTGCAAAGGTTTTGGAGTGTAAATACTGTGGCCGATACTCTGGATCCTGCATATGGGTTATTAATTATGAAGGGGTCATATTAGTAATAACTTAATTTAGGTAGTCAGAAATCAACTAAAAGAGAATTTAGTTGTCGAATCTTGGTCCAAACACAAAATAAGCAAATAATACACCTAGTCACAAAATGAATAAGAACGACAATAAGTAAGAGCCAACCACACCCTTAGACCCAACTAGCGTTCTACCCGTTCGATGTACGGAAAAAAAAAATCACATTGGTATTTTTCCAATCTCGTGTTTTGAATGGATACAACACTATTTGGTAAATAAAATATCACATTAGGATGTGTGTGTTTTTTCTGGCCCGTGTTCCAAACTGGCATGAATTAACATCCTATTTTTATTGCTTACACGTTCACAAAGTAATCCAATTTCGATGGGGATCGCCGGCATCGGAATTGCAGATGCAAGGAAGAAAGCGCTTGGGATGTTGTATGGGATCAGGCATGGGTTTTGGTGTGGAGATCAGGTGCGATGAGGCGTGGGTTTAGACTGTTTTCCGAGATCAATGGGTGGGTTTGTCGTGTCTGATGGGCTGAGCCGGGTGGCATCAATGGGTGTCTTTGGGTTTTAGGTGGTTCTTTTTGGGTTGTGTTTCTTTTGTTGGCTTCTCGCCAACTTTGAAACCTTCATTGGTGTTGTGTGAATGCTTTCGGCCTTTAGTATACTCTATGGTGTCGTTAGCTTTGCACTTTTCTTGTAATATTTTGTTGTTATCAATGAAATATTGCTTTTTTTGCCGTTCAAAAAAAAAGTAATCCAATTTCGGAGTGCTCAAAAGAGTAAAAAAAAAACTCTCCCATCTTTCTCTCTCCCAAATTTGGAAAATTAAAAGTAAATGGAAAATCAAGAAAACACTAAAACCAAGCAGAGACAAGTCCAAATAAAATATTTTCTATTGTTAAATCCTAAAAATATCAGTAAAATGGAATTCAGCTACAGAATGAGTGAGAGTTCGTTGTAGGAACCCATGATAGACCACAAGCCATTTCAATCACAAATTTTCTCGTAATAAAAGTATTATTTATAAAAGTACTGCTACACAACTTTAAAACACAATTTCGGACACAACTGTGTACGTGAAGAACCGGATCCATGTGCATCGGACGGTTTCGAATACAATTTTGTGATGAGTCGTGTTTTAAAATTGTGTGCATAGATTTTTCGGTATTTTTTTACCTAAGAACAAAGTAGCAAGCAAAACAAGGAGGAGAGAGACTCCCTGCTTGATCGGCATTGTCTTTTTAACTCTTTGAAGTACTGGTGATTGTAGTTGTACATTGCCTGGGTTGAGGTATTTATAACAATCACGAATTCAATATGTTATTAATTCTAAATCTATCAAGATTCTATCTACCCATTCTAATAGTATTTTTATTATTATCTATACGCCCATTCTACTACGGAGCAGTATTTTTCTTATCCAACTGCGGAAGAAAAATTTGGATGTCGGCTGGGTATCGCGTGGCGGTACCCAATGCGCAAACGGTTCGGATTTTAGAGAAAAAAAAAGGTGAGAGAGAGAGAGAGAGAGAGAGAGAGAGAGAGAAAGGGAATGAGAAATTTCAGCCGTCCAAAATATTTTTAGATGATCCAGATGTCCGCTTGAGCACCACGCGTAAATTACCCTATTTGCACATAGGATTTTCTTAATCTATCGTTTGCAAATGGTTCTTTAGCCAACATTGAGAAAACATTTTTCCAATTTTGATAGTATGTCATTTCAAACTTTTGTTTATGTGATCACCACAAGCCGAATCAAATTTCTATTACGTCATGTACCTATTTTATGTGATGAAAAAGGGGCCAATCTCATTTCTTTTAGTATATCGTATAGAAGTGTCCAGTGGGTCAACCGATATATTCAATCCGTCCAAACCAAACCGTCTACGAACTCACCCAATGTATGTTATGGATGTATGTGGATCCTAATATTTTACTTTTTGGAGGGAGTCGGTTTGGGTTCGATCCGCCCAATAATCCTTCTTCGATCCGCACAATCCGTCTGATTCGCAACCGAACTGACCAAATCGTACATTATTCACAGATGGGTGTGGATGTAGAATACGACAATCCGCGACAAGCGGGTCGATTCGGAAACCGACTTGATCCGCCCAAAACTGATCCGCAGACATGCCTAATATCGTATTCACACTTTACGAGATGACATGTTGCCGAATCTTCGATGCGTTCACACTTTCTCCGGTTTTTACATTAGTTGATTTTATGTTGTACGATGCACGCAGATGGAATTTCTTTTATCATTATTTAAATATCAATATCACTATCACTATAACTATCGCTTCTAATATTTTATTAATTAATTATTTTTCATGTTGAACGAAACAATTATCACGGCGCACACATTTTTGCACTCTATATACCTGTTCAAGGACTTGCCTATATTTAGGTTCGAATATTATTCGAAATATTGGAAGAAAATTGGATCAAAGTTGATGCAATCCGATATATGCATCAACGGCATCAATTTCAATATTTTACAGGATAATGGAATCAACATTACATGTGTTGCAGGGAAGCTTTTTGAAATTGAAAAACGAGCAATAAGGACAATCAGAAACAAGTACTAGAGATGCTCTCTCCAATTTTCATTAATCAAATCATAAATAATCCGTTAGCCCTAAGGCTTACATCCTTGTTTATAATAGCAGAATTCTAAACCAATCTAGCATTACTAAAAACAAAAAATGAAAAATAAGAAAATTATTTTTTCTTGACCAAGTAACCTACAAAATAGGAAACCTAGATCAAAGGAAACCAAGAAACTAAATACTTTTAGAAAACTTTTACTAAATAGAAACATATTAAATAAATTACTAATTCTAATTAAATAAAATTTAAACTATGATTTTTCTAAAATCCACCCTGCATCAGAATGGTTCATAATTTTATTAATTAATACTAACCTCTTCATTTATTTTCAGTACCCAAAAATATATGTATGTACGTAAACTAGATCGTGCCAATTTTTGTATTATTCTAGAAGAATTTTTTTCCTATATAATAAATGAATTCTGAGTGCTCTAAACACGAAAGTGTGAAGTTTGGCTCCCTTCTCGCATGTTGAGTCACAAGCAACGCTTCGGAAAGCACATTTGAGCCACTTGCAGGAAGACTTACACGTGTGATTTTGGCCGAAATATATTAAATTTAATTTCTCGAGACTGTATCTCATCTATCATAGTAGATCAATATTTTTCGTGAAATATGTAAGAATATCAACGAAAGACACGCAAGCTTACAGATAATAACAATATGTCACTTATTTTGCAACATTTTACACAGTTTCGAAAGTACAAAGATAGTTGAGTTTAATTTAAATGGGGGTCTTTTATTTCAAATACACCATATAGTAAATAAATGATCACAGAACAGTGAAGTAACAAAACAAACCCCCAAACCCCCCACATAGAAAATCACCCGACAACATTAAGATAAAGGCACTGTCACGCCCATTAATGTTGTTTACTATTCGGTCGGGCAAAACGTGATCGTATAATCCGCCCCGGTACAAGTAAAAGTACTTGATGGATCGTCGTAAGCATAACTATATGCGCGAGGGCAAGCATTCTTGAAAATCTGTGAGTACTGCGAGGGCGAACATGTTTGTGGCGTCGAGTGATCGCCTGTGCAACAATACTCTGGCTTGTTAAAAGCTGTGCACGCGCTCTTGCACGCTACTATAGATCCAGCGTTGGTCACCTGCAGCTCCGACGGGCAAATTTTGTTCACGTCAGAGGCGCAACTGGTATAACTGCAGTCGCCAGTGCCGCCGGAGGTCCGTATTCCCAAGCCCACGTTGTACCTGTTGGAGAGTCAGATACTACTAGTGATTTAGAATTCTATAATCATAGACAACGATAAAATCCAATGGGTTTATTTTAGTTTCCTAAAGATCGAAAAGAAAAGATGATTTAGTTATTATTATTATTATTATCGGCGAATGGGCTTGATTTCATACTTGTTCCTGCATTGGGCCAGAGTATTTTCAATATACGCAGTATTATATTATATTCAAGTGAAAAAAAAAAATGGCTGTATTTTTAAGTGACAATTCATACATCTCTTTGATCCGGCGAGTGGCGACTAGGGTCAAAATTCTAGCTCCACTTGTGTTTCATCAAACAATCTATAGGAGATCATATAGTGTAGGAGTGCATTGTAAGGGTACGGTGGGCAATCTGAGCCGTCTAAGTCTCTAATTATTGGTTCAAATTTCAAAAAGTATCAAACAGGTGAGAATATGATAAGCAAATCTCAAATATACATATCACTGTTGGACCGCTCAAACTGTGCGCTACAAGTTCCGGGTTTGGTGTTTCTCACATACGGCTTTTGTTAAAAAAAAGGCTGGCTTTATATTCATAGAGGTCCGGGCACATGCCATGCTTATGGCAATTTCATCTTTTATTATCCCCTAGGCAGTTGGTTTGGGAAAAAACATGTGTAGCAAGGGCAATTGCGTGACCGTTAAGACGGCACCGGTACAGTAAAAATGTAAGCCAATCTTAAAAATTGATCCACAACAAAAGGGTGATCCCCTTTGTATATTAGTTGATCCACACCGAAAGGGTGCTCCCCTTTATATATTAGAATAGATACGCGTTTTTAACCATACCCATCCACGAGGCTCACGTCATAGGTATCCTTATCGCCGCCGATGGTGAATTCTGCAAGGGTGACTGGTGGAACGCCGGCGCCGGTGCACATAAGCTTGCCACAGTCACCGGTGTCGCATTTTCCATTGCCAGATCCATCGAAGTTGCAACCAGTTCGAGGCCAAAATCGGCCCGACCATCCTGCTGGGGCCGAGAGTTGAGTCGATGCACCCGGGGCTAGAGAGAAGCCGCCACCTCCAAGGGCGGCACCATTGTTTCCTGTTAATGTGCCGGGCCAAATTGTGTTGCTGCAACGGTTTTCGAGGGTGAATGTTGTGGCTGATACTCTTTCACCTGAAATTTTGTCATTCACTAACGATGTGATGATAGAGTAGACGAAAAGTTTGTCCGAATGTACAACATAGAGAAATCAATGATCCAGATTAAAATTACCACCAAAGAGAACATAATAAAGAATAGTGTTTGTATTATTCATTTCTGAAGGCATTTATAGAAGAAGAGCAGGTCGAAGTGAAAAGAGAATTGTACGTAGTATAATAACTCAAGAAGTTGACTATATCACGCACAAAAAAAAGTAGTTGACGTCTATTCCATTTTTTTTTTAGTAAAGTACCAATAAATTAAAGGCAAGGATATAGTAAATCAAAATATTAAATATTGATACATAGGAATTTACTCCATTTTAAGTCTTGAGTTCAAATTTTTTTGCATGAGATCAATCCATACTGGGTTTTTATCCGATTTAAGTTGCACCCACTTGTAAACGCTATGATTGGTTACCGGAAATTAGTCGAGATGTGGATGAGCTGTGGTTCGAATACCTTGGAGATCGATATACAAAATATGAAAACAATTGCAAATGCATCTACCAAAATGCGTATTCGTTAATCGACTTTTCAGCCACGCACGTTGATCCGGGGATTTGGTTATAAAAAAAAGTGTGATTACATGTACGCAAGTGTATATTCTCATTTCGCAATTAGAGAAAAAAAAAAAACTGAATAAGTGCTGAGAATTTAGAAGGAAAAAAAATTCGGAGATAACAACATAGGAGTACGTGGGTTTTACCTAAGAAGAAGATAGCCAGCGAAACGAGGAGGAGGAGAGAGATTCTGTGGTTAATCGCCATGCTAGTATTTCAGTTTGGAGGGAATAGGTGTAAGGGTGGAGATTGGAGTCGTGGAGTTTATATAAGGATCACGATTACATACTATTTGCAATTAGGTCCAAAAACGTTTTTGCATTTCTTTAGGTCCCAACCCGGCTGACCCTGGGCCCCCTTTCGGCCCAAACACTTGGCCTCAAAAGGTATACCTATTTTTTTGAACAGCAAGACATTTTTATAAACTAAGCAATCTCAAAAGAGGAATCCGAATTACAAATGCTAGAAAGGAAGGGGGGAGGGTTAGAAGCTGAGTCGAGAGGGATGGAACCTTTCAGACAATTGGAAGCCACCCAATGGGCTACCCTATTACAACCTCTAGGAATCCAAGAAAGAGAACAATGCAAAATAGAACAAAAATTCCTAATATCTTGGATGATAGTTGCACACTCCCAGGGAGGGACGTATACCTTGCATTTCTTGATTCACACCCACCTTTTTCAACGCTAGTGTATGTTCATATTTGTCTTTTAGTGTTCAAAATACAGATAACATTAAAACTAAAGACAAATATTTTAGTGCGATTATCAAAAAAGTAGAGTGTTAGATTCAATTACCTATATATTTTTTTTCCATTGCGTTATTTTTGTTTACTTGCATTTTGACCTATTTTTATAATACTCCTTTCGTCCCAAAATGATACTCCCTTTTAGAACCGAAAAAAAAAAGTACTGATCCCCCATCTGTTCATTAAGTACAGACAGCCTCGGGTTAATTTGAATGAAACAGTGTGATTTTGAATGAACCACTTACAGACGTCCGATTGAGGTGATCTCGTGGCCCTCAGAATTTCAATCTAGGATGAATGAACGGTTTGGATCGTTCGTGCGGGACCCAAAAGTGGGTCCCGAGACCATCTGTACGCAATGCACAGATGGAGCATCTATACCAATAGAAGCGTTAGGGATTGCGTCCCATTTTCAAGGGACATGGGGTTGCTGCTGTGCATGGGATGCACAGTAAGTGTTGTGCATTATCTGACTCGTTTGTTGCTCGGATGGATGACCCAGATTTTACCTCGGCACCTTTGTATCTCAATCGTTTGTTATCGTGCAAGATGCAATCTGGACTATTCATCCGAGCAACCAACGGTTCAATAGTGCATTGTTGTGCATCCCATGCACAGTAGCAACCCCTAATCCATTTTCAAGTCCCCAGTTGTTTTGATGAGACTTTTTTTTTTCTTTTAGAATAGAAAGAAATTTTTATTAATCACTGAGCAATGCCGATACAGTAGACCTAAATGATGTAACCGATCAGAGCACAGAAAAACCTGCAACGCCATTACATCTAGCCTACACAACAAAACACAACACAGTGAACAAAAGCAAAGTAAACACCACCAACAGCAACGAGGCACCACCAACAACGACAACTGTCGCACGTTGTTTTGAGACTTGACTGTTAGTCTTTGGTTGATACTTGGTCTTGATTGCCCACCGCCTTCATTAAGTTTGGCTTTTCTCTTACGTTGGGATCAAACCGTGGAGAATGTGACACGTGGCAGTCTTCGACGTGTTGATGTGAAGGACGGAAGTCACGGAACAAATGCCGTAAGCCATCGTATATGACTTTCTGAGTTTTCTGAAAAATATACGGACATGGAGGGACGGAGTCAGGATTTTCACATTACGGAGGCGGGCTATATATGTGGAGAAGTATCAAAGTTATATAATTTAATAATACATATATATATATATATATATATATATATATATATATATATATATATATATATATATATATATGTATATATTTATATATATATATATTTATTTATTTATTTTTTATTTTTTTTTCAAGACAATAGTAGGGTTTTTTCAAATTGTAGTCAGTGGCGGAACCAAGATTGAGAATCCCGGGGGGCGAGTTCAGGGGTGTAAGGACCAAGTTCCGGAGTTCTTTATTTTGCAATTCCGTTTGACAAAACACACATTTACATCGAGTTGTAATTTTATTTTTTAGAGTGTTTGTTTAGGTGTGAAAATGAATCATCTCTTTATTTTTTAGAGTGTCTGTTTTGGGTTTTCCACGTATATCTCTATATTGTGGGATTTGACTGCTTGCGTGAATTTCTGCTGGTAGTATTAACTAGTGATTCGCATTCATACTGTTAGGGTTTTTATAGTTTTTTAGGGAACCCTGATTTTTCAAGGGGTGGCTCCAGAATTTTCATCTAGCGTTTACAAAGATACACAACGTATTTATGATGAAAAACTGTATGCAAAGAAGTCGTCTAATTCCCTTCAATTTTTTAGTGTTTCCACATTGAATCTAATGTCGAGCAACCATTATCCTTTCATGTTTATTATGTATGGGCTCTTATAATGAGGCTTGGTGTGTTTTGTTGGGCTATAACAATTTAGTTCAAATTTTGTTGAAAACAATTATTTTAATTTTAAACGGGTAACCCAGCACTGACAATAGCAATGAAAATTTAATTTATATATAAATTTTAATTTTTTTCAGTGTATTTTTTGAACTGCGGGAGGACCAGGGCCCACCCCAACCCTATAGTCCCTCCGCCCCTGATTGTAGTAAGGGCGTCAGACCCTACCTAGTAGCCACCCCGACTCTGTCCTTGCGGACATGAGTAATTACGTACCTGGTCAAAAAGTGTTGAGGTATTTATAACAATCACAAATTCAATCCTTATTCAATACTTTTCGCCGAGGCGAACCATTCAATATGTTATTAACTCTATCAAGAGTCTATCTACTCATTCGCGGAGTTTTTTTTTTTGTAAGTTATACGCCCATTAATATGGAGTATTATTTTTCTTATCCAACGGCTCAAGAAAAATTTGGGTGTCGGCTGGGTATCACGTGACATGGCGATACCCAGTGCACAAATGGTCCGGATTTTAGAGAAAAAGAGAGGAGAGAGGGAGGGAGAAATTTTGGGTGCCCTATTTGCACCCAGAATTTTCTCCAAGTGCAGGTATTCTGTATACTTGTTCTAGAACCGTATCTGGTCCATCTATCGTTTGCAAATGGTTCTTTAGCCAACATTGAAAAACTTTTTTCCAATTTGTATAGTATGTCATGTCAATCTTTTGTTTATGTGATCACCACAAGCCGAATTAAATTTCTACTAGTAAAGGTGATGCACGCAAGGCGCGCATTATTTGGCCCAATACCACAAATGTACAAGTTATTATTTTCATGTGTGAAAATAAAAGGTCATGCAGTGGGAGGAAAAAAGTACAAGTGGTTACGATAATGATTGGACATCTGCATAATAAGAAGTTCAATGTTGGAAATAAAATTTAAATCCAATTCTCCTGATTCTTTTTTTTTTTTTGTCATTCGTCATTCTTAATCTATTACCGGAGAAATGGAAATCAATCCCTAGATAAAGTGTGGGCTATCCAAAAAGTTCTACCGCATGAGCTAGCCACCGCTTGCAATTATCCAGATTCAATTTGCCCTGAACCAATGATTAAGATTGATTTTCATTTTCATTACCATTTACCTTTTAACTACAACTAATTAATAGAAGACAACAAATATGGGAACCACATTTAATTCAAATAGGAATGCATGAACAGTTTGTTACTGGACAATTAGGAGCTATTGAAGGATTATACTACTCCCTCTGTCCCACAAACCCTACACTCTATACAAAAAAACTGGTAATTTTTTAATATAAAAAATAAAGCACTTCCGAGCATAATTTTTCAAATTTCTTTATATCTAATCTGATGCAACAAATTAAAAGTATATACAAGAGTATCTTTCTTTTTTAATTTGTAAATTGCTAGTCTTTTCTAGGAAACTACTTTGTAGCAAAGAGAGAGAGAGAGACTATGTAGACTATAAGAACTAAAAGACTATAATAACAACCACAAATGGGAAATGATTTTCACACCTCCCCTATCATCCCTTGGAACTCATTTTTTTTGTCTTTATTCACTTGAAAATCACTTTTTCTTAAATCAAAAGTACCCATTGATTTCTAGCCAATTGTTAAAAAAATATTTATTTTTTAAAAAAACTTGTATTATTTTCAAGACCTCATTTTGCGGACTAGACAAATAATTTGGGACGGAAGAAGTATATACTACTTAGACTTTGAGTTGGTAGCCCACATCATATGATCTTATTAATTGGCACGTGGACAAAGGAGATGGTCCAAAAAAATGCCCCTTGGCCAGTCAGAGGAGGGTCAGGATTCAATTGATACAGGTGTAGAAGAACTACAAAAGAGGCTGAAAGACTTTTGGAACCCATTGCTGGCCCAATTGAAATAGGTTCAGTTAATGGGATTAGAGCATCTCAATTGGAAGGAATAAATTTACAGGTGGAACCAGGGACGGAGTCAGGATTTTACCTTTGTGGTGGCGAAAATATATACTTAAAAAATAAATTCAATTTGGTCCGGTTTGATTTAGTCTACAATCGAAATAAATTCAAATCTCGCCCATAATTGTTTGGCTTTTCCATTTTTTCTCATGAAATTCCATTACCATAATCTCATTACAAAGAACAATTATAATTACAGGTGGCAAAATCCATCGAGGTAATTTCCACTTCCATAGCCATGCCAAACGACCCAAGAAGGAAAGAGCTGGAACAGCTGGAGAATCAGAAGGCCTTAATAGACCAAAAAGCCCAAAAACAAATCCAAATGGAACTCTACTGTGGGCAGGGCTCTTATTTTTTAGTATTACTGGGCTTGATGAGGCTCACTTTTGGGGAAAATATGGAGAATATGGGGAATATGGAGAAGTACAATGAGCTCTGTAGGGTTTTCTACCCTACTAATGACTGCTGTTACAGAAATTCGGAAGCGTGGGGTCATTCATAAACATCAAATATTTTTACCAACTATAAATCAAAGAAAAACATTACGATAATGACAACTAAAAATCTTTTTTCCAAGAGCATCTTCAATGCATTTCTATATCTCTATTTTAGAGATCGGATATGACATATTAAGGGCAAATTTTGTTATTTATTTGCAGGGACCCATCATTTTTTTAAGAGATTTGGTCGCCAAATTTTACTTTTAGCCTCTAAATATAGAGACTCACACCTTCATTTTAGACTCCAAATCTCAAAAGAATAAAACGAGTGATTAGGATTTAAACAGGCCCCACAAAGAAGCAACTTTTACAAATTTTTAGGGTTTATCCAATGGTGTCAACACCAAATTTAGGGGGTTCATTTATGAATTTTTTAAAAAATTATAATATAATAGTAGTAATTTTTTTTTCCCATGGGGTCAGCTGACCCCACTCTCAATGCTGTGGAGTTGCCATTGCCCATGAATCTAGATTTCTTCCCTCCTCAGCTAACATAGCTATGTACCGCTCCTCATCGATTTCCTCCATTTGAGCAATCTTACCTATCCCTGAAGAAATGCTTGCGCCTCATTAAGAATGATTCTATTCCTATTATTGATCGCGTCTGAAGAAATAGATAATGATATAGCTGCTGCCGCCGATCTAAAAATAGCTTTAGATAATGACTTTTGGCATTCACTTCCATGAGAACAGAATACCATCATTGCTATCAACCAGCCTCAGTACTCCTTCCCCATGAGCTTCAACATTATTGTCCCTTCTTGCCAAGCAAAATTCGTCTAACCTATGGCTCATTGCCACCTCAGCCGTTTCAGCCAAGTTGGCTGCCAAGTCACCATCTGCCACCTTCGAGTTGGACCCTGTTTCGCCAAGACTAACGTTGCCGTGAGGAATGATACATACCCAACCAAAAAACCACAACTCAATTCACAATCCCTCATAATTGTGTATGGGTTCCACATGTATGTAACGGGTTGTGGATTGGATTGTGGTTTTTTGGTTGTGTACCTAGACATTTTACGTTTTCTGATGGAAGAGAATTGAAAATTTCCTCTTGAACTTTAACATTGTACATAGGTCCATTGATCTCCAATTGAATCCAACAATCAGTATTTGAGTTTTCGGAGGTTTCAATAAGAATTCTCCCATTCGCAAAAGATGCAAAATTAGAGGTTTGTTCATCCACAGAAAAAAAATAAAAAATAAAAAAAGAACCCATCTTTCCGCAATCATCTTAAAAGTGTTAAACACACCATGCTTAAAGCGGAACACCCGAGCAATTTATCCAAGTGTATCTTTCAAGGCTAGGGGCCTCACCACTCCATGTATTAATAATATCAAAGCATTACAATGGACACTTTGCTTACATTTCGTTTACCAAAAAAAAACAAGAAGGAAGACAACAAATTCACACCAATGAGCGTGAAAACACTGTTTAAATAGCCACAGTCCCGTCTTTTCATCTAAATCCTTTATTTAGAATAGGGTTCGTCGAAAAGACTATTAAGCAAAAATATTGAATTAATCCAAAATTGTTAGTTCCTTGACCGCACAACATTTGCTCTAAAGACTCACGACTATATATAAGCGCAGTGTGGGGGGAAATTTCGAAATAGGACTGCTGCGTAAGAGGAAAAATGTGGATGGGCTCTATACAAAGGTCTCATACCCGAGAAGTTTTTTAATACAACGGCTGTTTTTAACTCCCTTCTCACATTGGGTTGGGCCTACAAATACATGGACCCACATTATGTGAGAAAACGTTACAAATAACTGTTGTATCCAAATTTATTACAAGATTGATGATGTAGCATGTAGTAACTTAGTAGAATGATTCTTATGTCTCGAACATCCGTCCTTGGGGCAAATAACAGTCGCAAAGTCTTCTTATTTTGATTGATATTTTCGAAATTGCAATCTATGTTTTGTGGGTTCTTTTATTTTTAATAAATCATCATAAATAAACCATAGAATAGTGAAGTGGCCAAATAAATCTCCAAAACCCATAAAAAAAATTTACGGGATAAGATAGAGACAAAAAAAATAACACTACCCATGAATTTATTGTTTAATTACTTTCATAAAGTAGCATTACAGATAATATTATCATCATGATTATTGTTTACACCCGAGATGGACAGAACGTGATCAGATAATCTGCCCCAGTACAAGTAAAAGTACTCGACGCATCGTCATAAGCATAACTATACGCGTTAGGGCAAGCATTCTTGAACAACTCCGAGTAGTTTGTTGGTGGACATGTCGCTGGTGTGTTGCAAGCACCACTACAACAATATTCCGGTGTACCAAAAGCTGCGCACGCGCTCTTGCATGCGATAACAGAACCAGCGTTGACCACCTGTAGCTCTGGCAGGCAGTTTTGGTTTAAGTCAGCTATGCAGCCAGCATACCTGCAATCGCCGGTGCTACCGAAGGTTTGTATTCCGATGCCGACGTTGTACCTATAGGAGAATCGAACAGTAGTTAGTAGTTACTCCACATAATCAACATATAGCTAGAATGCATAATAATTATATGTCTATGGCACGTAAGATAACGAATTTGATCTGGTTTGCGGAGACTATTCTTCGGTAATTTTACAAAAAAAAATAAATTCAAAAGTGTAGTACAAATAGGAAGAAAATTGGGAGGAGTGTAGGGACAAACAACCCCTGGTCCGCCCATGTATATCACTATTCTAAATTAATTTATAAACATACCCGTCCACGAGGCTCACGTCGTAGTAATCCATGGTGTTACTACCATTGCCGATGGTAAATTCTGTGAGGGTGGCTGGTGGCACCCCGGTCCAGTGCACTGAAGCTTGCCACCACAGTTGCCAGTGTCGCATACTCCATTGCTTGATCCGTCAAAGTTGCAACTTGTTCGGGCCCAAAACCGGCCCGACCAACCGGGTGGAGCCGAGAATTGGGTTGATGCAGCAAGGGCCAGTGCAAAGCCGCCACCGCCAAGGACGGCGACACCGTTGCCGCATAATGTGCCAGCCCAAACTGTGTTGCCACAAAGGTTTTGGAGGGTAAATTCAGTGGCCGATACTTTAATCCTGCATCTGTATTATCGTGTATAACAAGTGAAGATTGTTAGCAATTTTCTGTAGGTGGGCCTACATAGATCATATAATTAGATATTGTGTATTGTCGAATAAGGTTTGAGTGGTGTTGGTATTACCCATTAAGCTGTGATCATTTAATTAATGTAACCGGGTAATTGACAAATCTCTATTAGCGCGTATTTGGGTTATAAGATGCGCGTTAAGTGGTACGGGCTTATTATTAAGTGTAGAGACCATTCAAGGCCCATTAGGGTTCCATTTATTATGATGGGCTATGATGGAACCAAGGCCTATAAATATGTGGTTAAGTCCCCACTCCAAACCCTAATCTTTTTTCTCATACCATCCCATCGAGTGTGAGACTAAGGTCACAATTAAGAGTAGGGCTTTGGAGGTGGAAGACGAACAACCACACATACAAGGTTTTCATCCTCCCTGGCGACAGGTATGCATCCGCTATTATTTTCTTCAATGGTTTGACATGAATTCTTGGGTTTAGGGTTTCTTATGAAATCCTACAAAGATGCCTCAAATTTATGTTATTTTCTAATGTTAAAAACCTAAAAAAGATCACTAAAAATGAAATTCGGCTACAAAAGTGCATCAAAGTTCGTTTGTAGCAAGGAACACATGATAGACCACATACCATTTTAATAACAAATCTTCTCGTAATAAAACAACTACTTGTAGAGTAATGCTACGCAGACAACTTTAAAATACGACTTCGGACATGACTGTTTCCGGAACTGTCCAATGCACCTAGGTACACATGTATTGAACAGTTCTTCGGACACACAGTTGTGTTTAGAGCTTTGTATTAAAATTGTATGTGTAGACATTTCAGTATTTTTTTTACCCTAAGAACAAAATGGCAAGCGAAACAAGGAGAGAGACTCTGGGCTTAATCACCATTGTCAGAGAGAGAGAGAGAGAGAGAGAGAGAAGCTTGAAGTGGTGATTGCAGTCATTCCATGGGTTGAGAGGTATTTATAACAATCACGAATTCACAAATATTCTTACTCTATTAGGATTCTATCGACTAATTCTAATATGTAAAATAGATGTGATTGATTCTTGTACACGATAACAAACCCTAGAAAAATAAGATATTCCCAATTGGAATCAATATAAACAAAATTATATGCTAAGAGAATTTTGTAATCTAAATATTTTCTAAATAGCAAAAATACAAAATTGAACGCTTTAACAAATTTGGCCGAAATCCACTCAGTCACAACTTTAGAATGGTGTGTCATGACCGCACCGTAATTCTGCTTCAGACCGCCAAGTTTGGGCCGGTTCCGGGCTCATCAATAAATTGCCAAATTTGACAATTTTCAATTAAAAACTGTTTGGGCCTTCAAAGATTCTACCAGTCTAGCTGATCATAGAATTAGGCCGCTACTTATTCTATATCAATTGCATCTGCTTTATTTTATTTGATCCTATTTTCCTCAAATATATATTTTGTTTGTTTACAATACTCATACATAAATTCAACACGAGTCCTTGAACAGGTATAGGATACAAAAATGTGTGCCCCATGTTAACTGTAAGCTTCATTGAACATGTAAAAAGATCAATTGCTAAAGCATTAGAAGTGATAGGGATGTTTTGATAAATATAAAATAAGTTCCACGAATGGAATTTATTAGTTCTAATGCTTTATCAAATGGGTGTGATTGTCTTCGTTTCACGTCAATCATTTGATTCATACGCTTTGCTGTATCATTAAATGTTTCTATAATGAAAATATCCTAGTTAGAGTTATTATAACCAAACATCTTATAATTGATTCTTCCTTGATTTGTGGTTGTCAAATCCTTCTATAAAATATGTGGTGATCTTCAACATCAAAAACTGCATGGGTTATTTTAGAGATTCAAAAAAAAAAAAAAAAAAAAAAAACGTAATCTAATAATCTATTTTTCATCTCACACATTTTTTTATTGAATAATCAAAAACATGTTGAGGAAATCCAAATTTTCATTTTATTACATAAATATATTTGAAAATTCAAAAAGCAAATATATTTAAATATATTGGAAAATTCAAATATATTTAAATATATTTGAAAATTCAAATATATTTAAATATATTTGAAAATTCATAAATATATTTCACAATATGCATTAAAGTGCAAATTTTAATTTCCTCAACATAATTGATTATTCAGTCACACAAAAAAGAATTCAGACGAGAGATATTTTTATGTTCCATTATTGTTATCTTTTGCAAAAACGAAAGCAAAAGGACAAATTTTAGAAAATTTGCCTTTAGCGTGGACGAAATCTCAATTTCTCCCGTCTAGCTAGGAGAGGAAATTAGCATTTTGCCTATGATTTCCGTCCGTTCCAATCATGCTGTTAGCAATAGGGATGAAATTAAGATTTTATGTAAACTTTATTTCTAAAATTTGCCATTTTTCTTTTTCATGAGAACAATTTGTATTTTGTGCATTAGACCAAAGATGCCTGTAGTAGGTTGATTAATTCTCATGGTTTTATAATTCTAATAAAACCATCTTAAATAAGCCCAAGAATAGTGATCAGTAACTAAACAAATCCCCAAAACACATCACGAAAATCCGCGCATAACATGGAGACAACTGTTACAAAATCGGTTGTAAATAATCTGGAAAAATAACATAACAGAAACAAATTAGAATGTACAGAAACTTACTGAACCAAATTCAGTACACCGGAATTTGGCGAAAAGACGACTCAAATCGAACCGGGGCAAGTATTAAAATACTTTGTCCTTAAAACAGATTCGTCCTCCACTACGGTGCTGATGGACTTCACGGACGTCTGTCTCCCAGGACTACCCGATTTTCAATGCACGGATGTAGCACTCCGATCTGTGCAATATGCGAACCAGAAAACTACGCAGCAACTCTCAGGTATTTTATGCGGGATGATGCAGAATGTATGCAGTGAAAACGTGAATGAAATGAAGAGGAGAGGGTTCTATTTATAAGGAAATAGACACCCGAACGGAAAGACACGAAACCGAAAGGCGTGACTGTTCGGAACCGAACAGTTACGAACGGCACTGTTTCACGGTTCATGAACAGAGACGACGGGAAAGGGAAAACGCCACCAGTTCAGAAGAGAGAAATTAAATCGGGAATACATTTCCAGCAAAAAGATAAGAACCGCACGGGCCAGGCCCGATCTTATCTAATGACCCGACCCGACCCGACCCGGTCGGATGGCGGCGGCGCGCGTGGGGTATAAAGCCCACTTTATCCATGCCTTCTCCCCCTATAAAACTTCCATGACCCAAAGGGCCAACCCTTTAAGCCAAACCAAAGGTAAATATACCCAAACAACTTGTTCTCCACAACCAATGTGGGACAAGTGGTTTTTCCCCCTTCTACCAAGCTCATGTAGGCACTTTTAAAGGTCAATTTCGCATTCACCTTGACTTGATTTTGGCCAACCGAGTGTTCGGTCTTAATCTCCTAACCAAGACGTACACGACGGTATGTGGGTCCGGCCACGTGGACGTGTGGGACCCACTTTAATAATTGATTAAAAATGATAAAAATCAAGTTTTTTCCAACAATCCCCCACATGAATGAAATTGGCAGGATAAACAGTGCTATGCAGATGCAAATTACTGAGAGTTACAATAGGAAATCTCCTGCATGGGGTTAGGTAGCTTTTGGCTTTGAACCTAACCTTGTGTATAACTATCGGACTTACTAGCTAACCAGTGAACGCGATGTCTTGAACTGTTCAGCCGTTGGTGTAAGCCAAGACAATAGCAAACACACAGAATCCTTCCAAACGCAGTTTGGTTCTTACGGTTGTGCTCATTACGGCCCTGAGACACTCTTGGTCTTCATGAATGTTTGTAGAGAATTCAGCCATTGACATTCTCATAGAAGCGGCCCCTTCTACATTCACATAGGTGATTCTTAATAAGAGTATCCTGCTATACCCTACTTGGTTTACCAATGTTTAAGAATCATTAAAGGCATTGCCTAACCTTTTACGCTGCAGGCATCACTGTTACATCATAGGAATGGGTAGAGACAAAGTCTCCACAGTGATTCTCTTAAGTCTCATATAACTCGGTTGTCCCGTTGAACCTAGATCTTGGGATCTCCAGTCAGCTAGGTTGGGTTGCCGTTATAGAGGCTTTTAAGCTATGGGCTTTAGCCCCATTCCCCTCGTTGATCTAACAACTAACTCTCTAGTTAACCCTTTGGTTAGCGGATCCGCGATATTATCTTGTGATTTCACGTAATCAAGTACGATAATTCCTTGGGAGAGTAGTTGTTGAACGGTGTTATGTCGTCGACGTATATGTCGAGACTTCCCGTTGTAAATATGATTATGTGCTCTGCCAATTGCTGATTGACTATCACAATGTATGCAGATTGGCGGCACTGGTTTAGACCAAGTTGGAATATCTTCTAAGAAATGACGAAGCCACTCAGCTTCTTCACCAGCTTTATCTAAAGCTATAAACTCAGATTCCATCGTGGATCGTGCAATGCACGTTTGCTTAGTGGATTTCCAAGACACGGCTCCACCAGCTAATGTAAATACATATCCACTTGTGGATCTCGAATCATTAGAGTCAGATATCCAGTTAGCATCACTATATCCTTCTAGCACTGCTGGATATCGGGTATAGTATAGTCCATAATCAATGGTATGCCTTAGATATCTAAGCACCCTGATTATAGCCGTCCAATGATCCTTCCCAGGATTACTAGTATACCTACTTAGTTTGCTAACAGAGTAGGCTATGTCCGGCCTTGTACAATTCATCAAGTACATAAGACTACCTATAATCCGCGCATATCCCAATTGATTAATACCTTGACCAGTATACTTGTATAGATGTAAAGTTGAGTCTACTGGTGTTTTGGCTACGTTGACGTCATCTTTATTAAACTTTTCTTACATCTTCTTTATATAATGTTCTTGAGACAAGATATATCCCTCGGGACTTTTGAGTATCTTGACTCCTAATATGACGTCAGCCAAACCCATATCCTTCATGTCAAACTTGGAGTTCAACATGTTCTTTGTAGATTTAATCACTTTATTATTACTACCAAGAATGAGCATATCATCTACATAAAGACACACAATGACATAATTATCTCCGTTGTATTTGACATACACACATTTGTCACATTCATTGATTCGAAAACCATTTGATATCATGACATTGTCAAATTTCTCATGCCACTGTTTTGGAGCCTGTTTTAAACCATATAATGATTTGACAAGCTTGCACACTTTTCTCTCTTGTCCAGGAACTTTAAACCCTTCAGGTTGTTCCATGTATATCTCCTCATCTAGATCACCATTTAGGAAGGCAGTTTTTACATCCATTTGATGAATCTCAAGATTGTTTAATGCCGCAAAGGCAATTAACATTCTTATAGATGTTATCTTTGTAACAGGAGAGTAAGTGTCAAAGTAGTCAAGACCTTCGGTTTGTCTATAACCTTTAACTACAAGTCTCGCTTTGTACTTGTCAATAGATCCATCTGCTTTCATCTTCCGTTTGAATATCCATTTGTAGCCAAGAGGTTTACAGCCTCGAGGGAGATCCGTAAGTTCCCAAGTATGATTTTGCAGTATGGATTCTATCTCACTATTTATGCACATAAGTTAGAAAATCGGGTCCAAAGGACTTTGAAGTTCTAGCCCTTTTACTACGACGAGGACCATCAATATCATTATCGTTTTCTTCAGAAACTGAATCAATATTCATATCATCAGAATCCAGTATAGGCTCAGTTTCCACAACTGGCCTAGGAACTCTATTGTCCCTGAAAGGGAACACATGTTCAAAGAATTTTGCATTCCTCGATTCCATGAATGTATTCGGATGGATATCAGGAATTTTTGACTCAAAGACAAGGAAACGATATGCACTGCTATTATAAGCATAACCAATGAAAACACAATCAACAGTTCTAGGTCCTATCTTAATCTTTTTAGGACCGGGAACTGCCACCTTTGTCAAACACCCCCACATTTTCAAGTATTTGTAGGAAGGCTTGATACCTTTCCACAACTCATAAGGAGAAATCCTTGTTTTCTTGTGTGGGATTTTGTTCAAGATATAGTTAGCAGAGAGTATTGCGTCTCCCCACAAATACTGTGGTAATCCTGAACTTATCAACATGCCATTCATCATCTCCTTTAGAGTTCTGTTCTTTCGTTCAGCAACCCCTTTTTGTTGTGGTGTATAAGGAGCAGTCGTTTGGTGAATAATTCCATGTTCGGCACAAAATTCACCATATGGTGCTTCATATTCACCACCTCGATCACTTCTAATCATTTTGATCTTTTTGCCAAGTTGATTTTCCACTTCAACCTTGTAGTGGATAAAAGATTCAATGGCTTCACTTTTGGTTTTAAGCAAATATACATAACAGTATTTAGTGCAATCGTCAATAAAAGTAATGAAGTATTTATTCCCACCAATAGTTTCAACAGACTTTAAGTCACATAGGTCTGTATGAATCAATCCAAGTGGTTCTGTACTTCTTTCTACATTTTGAAATGAACTCCTTGTCATTTTAGCCTCAACACACACTTCACATTTATGACCAGATTTCATACTAAATTTCGGTATGCAATCTGTGTCTATCAAACGTTTCAATGAACCATAATTAACATGCCCTAATCTACCATGCCATAAATTAGAAGACTCAAGCATATAATCAGAAGTTGTGTTCATTTCATTGACAACCGGAGAGGCCGGAACCTGTGTGACACCCGGAGAGGCCGGAACCTGTGTGACCCGGAGAGGCCGGAACCTTAGTCAGTACATTCATCTTGAACATGTCATTCACCATGTAACCCCTACCCACATACATTCCTTTCTTCCTCAACACAACCTTATCAGCTTGAAAAATCAAGCAAAAGCCATGTTTGACCAACAGCGAACCAGAAATCAGATTTTTGCGAATTTCCGGCACATGCATCACCTCCTTAAGAGTCACCTCTTTGCCTGAAGTCATTTTGAGAACCACCGTTCCAACTCCTTCAACTTTAGAGGTCGAGGAGTTTCCCATGTAGAGATGTTCGCCAGAATCCACCGTTTTATAGGTGGTGAACATCTTCTTGTTCGCGCACACATGGCGAGTTGCGCCAGTGTCCACAAACCACTCCTTGGGATTGGAACCCACCAGATTGACTTCAGATACTATAGCAGAGAGATTCATCTCTCCAACACCATCAGACAGAACCTCCATTTCAGCCACATTGGCTTGTGCCTGTTTCTTGCTGCGACATTCGGCAACCCGATGACCCTGTTTGTCACAGATAAAGCACTTGCCAGTAAATTTGTGCTTGCCATCGGTCTTAGCCTTTTTAGCCACCCCTCCTCGCGGACCGAGGTTAATACCTTTGCCCTGAAACTTCTTCTTATTACCATTCTTCCATTTGCCTGGTTTGTGCTCTTGTTCAACCATGTTAGCTTTTGCAGCATACTGATTAGCAACCTTTTTGTCCATATTCATAGTGTTTTCTTCCATTCGCAAATGCGTAATCAGATCTTCCATATTCATCTCTTTACGCTTGTGCTTCATCTTCTTTTGAAATCTTTCCAAAGAGGCGGCAACTTCCAAATGATTGCAGCCACTTGGAAAGACTCACTCAAAATCATTCCCTCAGCATGAATCTCATGAAGCAGCACCTGGAGTTCTTGGGTTTGAGCCCTCACAGACTTTGTGTCAACCATTTTGTAGTCCAAGAACCTCCCCACCACAAACTTCTTCAACCCGGCATCTTCAGATACATATTTCTTTTCCAAAGTAAGCCAAAGTTCTTTCGCAGTTTGAGCCGTACAGTACACGTTATACAACGCGTTGTCCAGCCCGTTGAGAATGTAGTTACGGCAAAGATAGTCAGAGTTCTTCCAGTCATCATATGCAATCCGAACTTGAACATCTGTCTCATCTTCTGCCAAAGTGGGGGCATTTTCAGACAAAAACCTCGACAAACGGAGTGTAGTGAGATAAAACATCATCTTCATCTGCCATCTCTTAAACTCCGTACCATTGAACTTTTCCGGTTTCTCGGAATGGTTCACCGGCAGCGCAACCGGACCCAAAGGTACAGCAGTTGGAACCACAAGAGGAGGGTTAGGTGGAGGAACATTTCCATTTGGGTTATCGGCTTCCATTTCTGTTACACAAAACAGAAGATCGACACAACAATAATAAGTAACAACTTTCACCGAACCAAGATACAACACTGTTTGTAATGAAGAACACTTATCGAATAATTTTTTTTTTTTTTTTTTTTAGAGGACACTAATATGATGTGCACAAAATTATATGAGTTTGGAAAACCAAAAACAAGTCTACTGATTGTATAACTCTATGTAATGCTACTGTTCAAAGTTTCCGAAAAAACAAAATTGGATTACTAAAATTTGAACAAACAAAAAGACTTGTAAAGAATATAAACGTTTTTTTTTTTTGTTGGTATTTATAAGGACACACAAATCTGTTGTGTGAATAACAAAAGAAAAACTTGTTTAAAACAAGAGTTTTGTCACTACACCCAAAGGCAGTAAAATCCTATGCAAGGTACAAAGTATAAAAATGCAAAACAAGACTTTCACCAACAGATCAAATTTATATAGACTTACTGACTTTGAATGAAATAAACAAAGACCAATTATTACTCGAATGCCATTTGCAAGACACTGACCGAACCCAAATGTACCGAGTCCGGAATGAGTAATTGTGAAAATCTTAAATTAGAAACCCACTGACATTAATCCGAACAAGTAAGAATTGTGTGATTAATAACCGAACTATGACGTAGACTAATATGAAGACAAAAAATCACATAAACCCAACGGCTATAAAGCACGAATTATTTTCCAGACTACAAACAGCGAAAACGATAATCTGTTTTAAGATTGTTACAAAATCGGTTGTAAATAATCTGGAAAAATAACATAACAGAAACAAATTAGAATGTACAGAAACTTACTGAACCAAATTCAGTACACCGGAATTTGGCGAAAAGACGACTCGAATCGAACCGGGGCAAGTATTAAAATACTCTGTCCTTAAAACAGATTCGTCCTCCACTACGGTGCTGATGGACTTCACGGACGTCTGTCTCCCAGGACTACCCGATTTTCAATGCACGGATGTAGCACTCCGATCTGTGCAATATGCGAACCAGAAAACTACGCAGCAACTCTCAGGTATTTTATGCGGGATGATGCAGAATGTATGCAGTGAAAACGTGAATGAAATGAAGAGGAGAGGGTTCTATTTATAAGGAAATAGACACCCGAACGGAAAGACACGAAACCGAAAGGCGTGACTGTTCGGAACCGAACAGTTACGAACGGCACTGTTTCACGGTTCATGAACAGAGACGACGGGAAAGGGAAAACGCCACCAGTTCGGAAGAGAGAAATTAAATCGGGAATAAATTTCCAGCAAAAAGATAAGAACCGCACGGGCCAGGCCCGATCTTATCTAATGACCCGACCCGACCCGACCCGGTCGGATGGCGGCGGTGCGCGTGGGTTATAAAGCCCACTTTATCCATGCCTTCTCCCCCTATAAAACTTCCATGACCCAAAGGGCCAACCCTTTAAGCCAAACCAAAGGTAAATATACCCAAACAACTTGTTCTCCACAACCAATGTGGGACAAGTGGTTTTTCCCCCTTCTACCAAGCTCATGTAGGCACTTTTAAAGGTCAATTTCGCATTCACCTTGACTTGATTTTGGCCAACCGAGTGTTCGGTCTTAATCTCCTAACCAAGACGTACACGACGGTATGTGGGTCCGGCCACGTGGACGTGTGGGACCCACTTTAATAATTGATTAAAAATGATAAAAATCAAGTTTTTTCCAACAACAACTGTAGTAAGGGCATCCACAGCGGGCTCTCAAAATGGCTCCTAAGTGAGGCTCTTTTACCTAGCCATGTGCTCAAGTATTGCCTTCAATGGCCTCCCCATACAAACTCCTAAAGGTGGCTCTTAAAATTGGCTCCTAGCACAATAGTTAAATTTAGGTAGCCTTCTAGCTAACTCCAAGTGCGGCCAAAGTCTTTAATTTTTTTTAATATGAAATCTTTGAAAAAGTTGCTCCTAATTTTTTTTTTTTTCACAAAATAGAGAATGTTATTGCTAGCCCATTGAGTGCACACATCCTCTCTAAATTTAACAAGCTTTAGGAGTGAAAAGTGGACCCCAATTATGCTTATGTGTACACCTTAGGATACAACTTAGGAGCAATTTTTAGAGAGCCCACTGTGGATGCCCTAACACTCACTAATGTTCTGTGGTATTAATGGATTATTGTCACAAATAACAATACATATAATCATTACAAATTTTGTTCAACCGGATGGACAAAATGTGATCAAATAATTTGCCCCGATACAAGTAAAAGTACTCGTCGCATCATCGTAAGCATAGCTATATGCGTCAGGGCAAGCCTTCTTGAACAACTCTGAGTAGTACGTCGGTGAACATGTTGCTGGTGTATTGCAAGGACCGGTGCAACAATATTGCGGTGTACCAAAAGCTGCGCACGCGCTCTTGCACGCGACAACAGAACCGTTGTTGATCACCTGTAGCTCCGGCGGGCAGCTTTTGTTTAAGTCAGCTATGCAGCCAGCGTACCTGCAATCGCCGGTGCCACCGGAGGTTTGTATTCCGATGCCGACGTTGTACCTGTTGGGGGAATCAGACAGTAGTTACTCCACATAACGAACATATTATGATACTGAAAAAATTTCCCCGAGGAAGTCCACGAAAAAGAAATCAACGGTTCAGATTTACATAATTATGAATCTGAACCGTTGATTTGTCTTTTCTGAACTTTTTTGATAAAACTTTTCCTATATCCTACTACTCCTCCTTTAGATAATCAACATATAGGGAGAACATATAATAATTCAAGTAGCCATACCCGTCCACGAGGCTCACGTCGTAGAAATCCTTGGTGTTACTAGTATTGCCGCTGGTGAATTCTGCGAGGGTGGCGGGCGGCACGCCGGATCCAGTGCACTGAAGCTTGCCACCACAGTCGCCAGTGACACATATTCCATTGCTTGTTGCGTCAAAGTTACAATCTGTTCGGGCCCAAAACCGGCCCGACCAACCCGGTGGAGCCGAGAATTGGGTTGATGCGCTGGGGGCCAGTGCAAAGCCGCCGCCGCCAAGGACGGCTTTACCGTTGCCACATAATGTGCCGGCCCAAACTGTGTAGCTGCAAAGGTTTTGGAGTGTAAATACTGTGGCCGATACTCTGGATCCTGCGTATGGGTTATTAATTATGAAGGGGTCATATTAGTAATAACTTAATTTAGGTAGTCAGAAATCAACTAAGAGAATTTAGTTGCTGAATCTTGGTCCAAACACAAAATAAGCAAATAACACATCTAGTCACAAAATGAATAAGGACGACAATAAGTAATAGCCAACCACACCCTTAGACCCAACTAGCGTCGTGCCCGTTCGATATACGGAAAAAAAAGTATTATTTATAAAAGTAATGCTACACATAACTTTAAAACACAATTTCGGACACAACTGTGTACGTGAAGAACCGGATCCATGTGCATCGGACGGTTTCGAACACAATTTTATCATGAGTCGTGTTTTAAAATTGTGTGCGTAGATTTTTCGGTATTTTTTTACCTGAGAACAAAGTAGCAAGCAAAACAAGGAGGAGAGAGACTCCCTGCTTGATCGGCATTGTATTTTTAACAGAGAGTTTTGTAGTACTGGTGATTGTAGTTGTACATTGCCTGGGTTGAGGTATTTATAACAATCACGAATTCAATATGTTATTAATTCTAAATCTATCAAGATTCTATCTACCCATTCTAATAGTATTTTTATTATTATCTATACGCCCATTCTACTACGGAGCAGTATTTTTCTTATCCAACTGCGGAAGAAAAATTTGGATGTCGGCTAGGTATCGCGTGGCGGTACCCAATGCGCAAACGGTACCCTATTTGCACATTGGATTTTCTCAAGTGCAGGCATTATCTATACTTGTTCTAGAACTCTATCGTTTGCAAATGGTTCTTTAGCCAACATTGAGAAAACATTTTTCCAATTTTGATAGTATGTCATTTCAAACTTTTGTTTATGTAATCACCACAAGCCGAATCAAATTTCTATTACGTCATGTACCTATTTTATGTGATGAAAAAGGGGCCAATCTCATTTCTTTTAGTATATCGTATAGAAGTGTCCAGTGGGTCAACCGATATGTTCAATCCGTCCAAACCAAACCGTCTACGAACTCACCCAATGTATGTTACGGATGTATGTGGATCCTAATATTTTACTTTTTAGAGGGAGTCGGTTTGGGTTCGATCCGCCCAATAATCCTTCTTCGATCCGCACAATCCGTCTGATTCACAACCGAACTGACCAAATCGTACATTATTCACAGATGGGTGTGGATGTAGAATACGACAATCTGCGACGAGCGGATCGATTCGGAAACCGACCCGATCCGCCCAAAACTAATCCGCAGACATGCCTCATATCGTATTCACACTTTACGAGATGACATGTTGCCGAATCTTCGATGCGTTCACACTTTCTCCGGTTTTTACATTAGTTGATTTTATGTTGTACGATGCACGCAGATGGAATTTCTTTTATCTTTATTTAACTATCAATATCACTATCACTATAACTATCGCTTCTAATAATTTATTAATTAATTATTTTTCATGTTGAACGAAACAATTATCACGGCGCACACATTTTTGCACTCTATACCTGTTCAAGGACTTGCCTAAATTTAGGTTCGAATATTATTCGAAATATTGGAAGAAAATTGGATCAAAGTTGATGCAATCCGATATATGCATCAACGGCATCAATTTCAATATTTTACAGGATAATGGAATCAACATTACATGTGTTGCAGGGAAGCTTTTTGAAATTGAAAAACGAGCAATAAGGACAATCAGAAACAAGTACTAGAGATGCTCTCTCCAATTTTCATTAATCAAATCATAAATAATCCGTTAGCCTTAAGGCTTACATCCTTGTTTATAATAGCAGAATTCTAAACCAAGCTAGCATTACTAAAAACAAAAAATGAAAAATAAGAAAATTATTTTTTCTTGACCAAGTAACCTACAAAATAGGAAACCTAGATCAAAGGAAACTAAGAAACTAAATACTTTTAGAAAACTTTTACTAAGTAGAAACATATTACATAAATTACTAATTCTAATTAACTAAAATTTAAACTATGATTTTACTAAAATCCGATCCACCCTGCATCATCAGAATGGTTCATAATTTTATTAATACTAACCTCTTAATTTATTTTCAGTACCCAAAAATCTATTTATGTACGTAAACTAGATCGTGCCAATTTTTGTATTATTCTAGAAGAATTTTGTTCCTATATAATAAATGAATTCTGAGTGCTCCGAACACGAAAGTGTGAAGTTTGGCTCCCTTCTCCCATGTTGAGTCACAAGCAACGCTTCGGAAAGCACGTTTGATCCACTTGCAGGAAGACTTACACGTGTGATTTTGCCCGAAATATATTAAATTTAAATTTCTCGAGACTGTATCTCATCTATCATAGTAGATCAATATTTTTCATGAAATACGTAAGAATATCAACGAAAGACGCACAAGCTTACAAATAATAACAATATGTCACTTATTTTGCAACATTTTACACAGTTTCGAAATTACAATGACAGTTGAGTTTAATTTAAATGGGGGTCTTTTATTTAAATGGGGGTCTTTTATTTCAAATACACCATATAGTAAATAAGTGATCACAGAACAGTGAAGTAACAAAATAAATCCCCAAACCCCCACATAGAAAATCACCCGACAACATTAAGATAAAAGCACTGTCACGCCCATTAATGTTGTTTACTATTCGGTCGGGCAAAACGTGATCGTATAATCCGCCCCGGTACAAGTAAAAGTACTTGATGGATCATCGTAAGCATAACTATATGCGCTAGGGCAAGCATTCTTGAAAATCTGTGAGTACTGCGTTGGCGAACATGTTTGTGGCGTCGAGTGATCGCCTGTGCAACAATACTCTGGCGTGTTAAAAGCCATGCATGCGCTCTTGCACGCTATTACAGATCCAGCGTTGGTCACCTGCAGCTCCGTCGGGCAGTTTTTGTTCACGTCAGAGGCGCAACTGGTATACCTGCAGCTGCCAGTGCCGCCGGAGGTCCGTATTCCCAAGCCCACGTTGTACCTGTTGGAGAGTCAGATACTAGTGAGATTCTTTAGCTTTCAGCTTTGCAAAGATTGAATGTTTCGGGGTTAGGTTAGAATATCGATATACTACTCTACTATCGACTCGAATCCAAAACCCGTTGTCACAAAATAGTTGTGAACAATTGCGGAGTTCGAGAGAGAGATTCAAGACTTGATGAATCATGAAAGGATGAATTCACAATACTCCAATATTTTGTATCTCATTTTCTATAATCCAAATAATTTTGTTGGTCAAGTGAAAATGTTAAGTTAAATTCTGTATTGTCATTTAGAATTCTATAATCATAAACAACGATAAATCCAATGGGCTTATTTTAGTTTCCTAAAGAAAAGAAAAAATGATTTTGTTGTTGTTGTTGTTATTATGATCATCATCATCATCATCATCATCATCGGCGAATGGGCTTGATTTCATACTTGTTCCTGCATTGGGCATTTTCACTAGAGTATTTTCAATATACGCAGTATTATATATACTACATTCAAGTGCCAAAAAAAAAAAAAAAACCTATAACATAATGGTTGTATTTTTGAGTGACAATTCATACATCTCTTTGATCTGGCGAGTGGCGACTAGGGTCAAAATTCTAGCTCCCCTTGTGTTTCAGCAATCTATAGGAGATCATATAGGAGTGCATTGTAACGGTATAGTGTGCAATCTGAGCCGTCTAATTTCAAAAAGTATCATACAGGTGAAAATAAGATAAGCAAATCTCAAATATTCATAGCACTTTTGGACAGCTCAAACTGTGCACTACAAGTTCCGGGGTTAGTGTTTCTCACTTACAACTTTTGTTAAAAAAAAAAAAAAGGCTGGCTTTATATTCATACAGGTCCGGGCAGTTGGTTTGGGAAAAACACTTGTAGCAAGGGCAATTGTGTTACCGTTAAGAGGGCACCGGTACAGTAAAAATGTGAGTCAATCTCAAAAATTGATCCACACTAAAAGGGTGCTCCCCTTTATATATTAGTTGATCCACACGAAAAGGGTGCTCCCCATTATATATTACTAGAATAGATACGCGTTTTTAACCATACCCATCCACGAGGCTCACGTCATAGAAATCCTTATCGCCGCCGATGGTGAATTCCGCAAGGGTGACGGGTGGAATGCCGGCGCCGGTGCACATAAGCTTGCCACAGTCACCGGTGTCGCATTTTCCGTTGCCAGATCCGTCGAAGTTGCAACCAGTTCGAGGCCAAAATCGGCCCGACCATCCTGCTGGGGCCGAGAGTTGAGTAGATGCACCTGGGGCTAGAGAGAAGCCGCCACCTCCAAGGGCGGCACCATTGTCTGCTGTTAATGTGCCGGGCCAAATTGTGTTGCTGCAACGGTTTTCGAGGGTGAATGTTGTGGCTGATACTCTTTCCCCTGAAATTTTGTCATTCAATGACGATGTGATGATAGAGTGTAAGAAAAATTTGTCCGAATGTACAACAGAGAAATCAATGATCCAGATTAAAATTACCACCAAAGAGAACATAATAAAGAATAGTGTTTGTATTATTCATTTCTGAAGGCATTTATAGAAGAAGAGCAGGTGGAAGTGAAAACTGAAAAGAGAATTGTACGTACTATAATAAGTCAAGAAGTTGACTATGTCACACACAAAAAAAGGTACTTGACTTTCTCTAGGATTCTCCAATAAATTCCATATTTTTTAGTAAAGTACCAATAAATTAAAGGCAAGGATATAGTGAATCAAAATATTAAATATTGATACTTAGGAATTTGCTCCATTTTAAGTTTTGATTTCAAAATTTTTGCATGAGATCAATCCATACTGAGTTTTTATCCAATTTAAGTTGCACCCACTAGTAAACGCTATGATTCGTTCCCGAAAATTAATCGAGATGTGAATGAGCTGTGGTTCGAAACTTCGAATACCTTGGAGATCGATATGCAAAATATGAAAACAATTGCAAATGCATCTACCAAAATAAATATTCGTTAATCGACTTTCCAGCCACGTACATTGATCCGGGGACTTGGTTATAAAAAAAAAAAAAGTGTGATTAAATGTACGCAATTGTGAATATTCTCATTTCTCAATTAGCAAACAAAGAACCCAAAACTAATTAAGTGCTGAGAATTAAGAAGAAAAAAAATTCGGAGATTACAATATAGGAGTAAGTGGGTTTCACCTAAGAAAAAGATAGCCAGCGAAACGAGGAAGAGGAGAGAGATTCTGTGGTTAATCGCCATGCTAGTATTTCAGTTTGGAGGGAATAGGTGTAAGGGTGGAGATTGGAGTCGTGGAGCTTATATAAGGATCACGATTACATACTATTTGCAATTAAGGTCCACAAACTTTTTTGCATTTCTTTAGGTCCCAATATATCCGGCTGACCATGGGCCCCCTTTCGACCCATGGGTACCGATCCCCCAAATATTTTGGCGCGATTATCAAAAAAGTAGAGTGTTAGATTCAATTACCTAGATATTTTTTTCCATTGGGTTATTTTTGTTTACTTGCATGTTAGACCTACTTTTATAATACTCCTTTCGTCCCAAAATGATAGTCTCTTTTGAAATTGGAAAAAAAAAGGTACCGATCTCCCATCTGTTCATTAGGTACAGACAGCCTCGGGTTAATTTGAATGAAACGGTGTGATTTTGGATGAACCACTTACAGACGTCCGATTAAGGTGATCATGGAATTTCAATCTAAGATGAATGAACGGTTTGGATCGTTCGTGCGGGACCCAAAAGTGGGTCCCCGAGGCCATCTGTACGCAATGCACAGATGGAGCATCTGTACCAATAGAAGCGTTAGGGATTGCATGCCATTTTCAAGGGACATGGGATTGCTGTTGTGCATGGGATGCATAGCAAGTGTTGTGCATTATATGAACCATCTGTTGCTCAGATGGATGACCCAGATTTTACCTCGGCACTTTTGTATCCGAATCGTTCGTTGTCGTGCAAGATGCAATTTGGACTGTTCATCCGAGCAACTGACCGCTCAAATAGTGCACAACACATGTTGTGCATCCCATGCACAGCAGCAACCCCAAATCTATTTTCAAGTCTCCGTTTGTTTTGAGACTTTTTTTTTAGAATAGAAATAAATTTTTATTAATCTTTGAACAATACCGATATCGTAGACTTAAATGATGTAATTGATCAGAACCAAGGATTTAAATATCGGACGATACGCGACGTATCAGCCAATTCGTATCGGTTTTTTAAGGGACCAATACCGATATTTGACAGATATATGGCCCAATACAGGCCGATATCGGCCGATATTTGACTGTATCACCGATATCGTTACGTATCCCGATACCGAGATTTAAAACCTTGATCAGAACACATAAAGACTTGCAACGCCATTACATCTAGCCTACCCAACAAAACAGAGTTAACAAAAGCAAAGTAAGCACTACCAACTGCAATCTGGCACCACCAACGGCGGCAACTGTCGCACGTTGTTTTGAGACTTGACTTTTAGTCTTTGGTTGATACTTGGTCTTGGTCACAAAATTTGGCTTTTCTCTTACGTCGGGATCAAACTGTGGAGAATCTGACACGTGGCAGTCTTCGCCGTGTTGATGTGAAGGACGGAAATCACGGAACAAACGCCATAAGCCATGTATAGGACTTCTCACCGACTCTCATCAAGACCCGTCCTGCACGGTTTCTAATAATTTTTTTCTCTCTCTATTTATTACCCCAAAAATCCTCCCCCAAAATTCAAACCGAACAAAGCTTCTGAATTTAATGGACGTCGACGGTTGACTCTTGACCTAGCCGATTTGCATTTTATAAAAATAATTGGAAAAATCATGCATGAAAAATATACGGACATGCAAGGACGGAGTCAGGATTTTTGTAACTGAGGCAGGCTATGTATGTGGAGGAGTGACGAGGTTATATAATTTGATGGTATATATTCTTTCAATACAATAGTAGGGTTCTTTCAATACTTGTTCTAGAACTGTATCTGGTCCATCTATTGTTTGCAAATGGTTCTTTAGCCAACATTGAAAAACTTTATTCCATTTTGTATGGTACGTCATGTCAAACTTTTGTTTAGCCGAATTAAATTTCTATTACGTCATGTAAGTATTTTATGTGATGACAAAGGGCCAATCTCATTTTCTTTTACATCGTATAGGGTGTCCAACAGGTCAATCGATCCGTCTAATCTGTCCAATTCGAACCGTCTACGAACTTACCCGATTATGTAACGGATGGATGCGGATCCTAATATTTTAGTTTTGGCGGAGTTGGTTTGGGTTCGATTCGCCCAATAATTCTTCTTCGATCCGCACAATCAGTCCGATCTGCAAACGAACCGACCCAATTGTACATAATTCATGGATGGGTGCGGATGTAGAACACGACAATCCGCGGTGAGCGGATCAATTCGAAAACCGACCCGATCTGCCCTAAACCAATCCACGGACATGCCTAAATTATCGCATTCACACTTTACGGGATGACAAGTTGCCGAATCTTCAATACGTTCGCACTTTCTCCGGTTTTTAACTTTATCTTATGTTCTAAATGTGGAATTTCTTTTATCTTTATTTAAATATCACTACCATTATCACTATCACTTCTAATAATTTATTAATTAATTATTTTACATGTTGAATGAAACAATTATCACAGCGTACACATTTTTACACTCTATACCTATTCAAGGACTTGCGTAAATTTTTGGCACGAATATTATTAGAAATATTTGAAGAAAATTGGATCAAAGTTGATGCAATCCGATATATGCGTGCATCAATGGAATTAATTTCAATATTTTACAGGATAATGGAGTCAACATTACGGATCCGGGGTGGGTGCTATGCGGTAGGTATTGTGCGCCGTGTTGTGCGGCAAAACTACGTCATTTTGCTTGATTTTTGTGCACACTTCCAAAGCTTCCAAGGGCCTTGTTTGGAAGAAGAAAAAACCATTACAAAGTGCCTAAACCCTAAACCTGAAGTACCTAAACTCAAAGTGTCTACATCCAAGTGCCTAAACCCACTATACCCTATCCCAAAGAGCCTAAATCTCCTAAAATTGAACCCCTAAATTAAACCCCACACTTAACTCTTCAAACAGAGCCCTTAGATATACTAAGAAAATGAGCAAAACAACGAAATTTTGCCGCACAACATGGCGCACAACACCTACCGTACAACGCCTCCCCCAGATTCCAACATTACATGTGATGTAGGGAAGCTTTTTGAAATTAAAAAACGAGCAATAAGGACATTATCATAAACAAGTTTGAATTAGAGATACTCTCTCCAATTCATTAATCAAATAATAACATAATTTCTAAACCTGGCTAGCATTACTAAAAACAAAAATGAAAAATAAGACATAGAGAAATAAATCGACATTAGTTTTTCTTGACCAAGTAACCTACAAAATAGGAAAACTAAATCAAAAGAAACAAAGAAACTAAATACTTCTATTAAACTTTTACTAAATAGAAACATATTAAATAAATTACTAATTCTAAATAAATAAATTTTAAACTATGATTTTTCTAAATCCACCCTCATCAGAATGGTTCATAATTTTATTGCGTCACACAAAATACTGGCCTCTTATTTTATTTTCAGTACCCAAAAATCTATGGAAACTAGATTGTGCGAATTTTTACATTGTTCTAGAAAAAAATTGTTCCTATATACTAAATGAATTATGAGTGCTCTGAACACGAAAGTGTGAAGTTCGGCTCCCTTCTCCATGCTGAGTCACAGGCAGTACTTCGGAAAGCACATATTACATGGAGGAAAACTTATAAGTATGGTTTTGGCTGAAATATATTCAATATAAATTTTGATCTCAAGACCATTTTTCATCATAGTAGATCAATATTTTTAGTGGGTATTTATTTTAGGTCCGTAAGAATGTCAACAAAAAACACACAAGCTTAATAACAATATGTCACTTATTTTGCAACATTTCACACAATTTCGAAAGTACATTTATTTTGTGCTTAAATGGCCAAAGACAGTTGAGTTTCAATTTAATTGGGGGACTTTTATTTCAAATACACCATAGTAAATAAGTGATCACAGAATAGTGAAGTAACAAAATAAATCCCCAAACCCCCACGTAGAAAATCATCCGATAACATTTCGGCAAGATTACTATCAAGACCATTAATGTTGTTTACGATCAGGTCGGACAAAACGTGATCATATAATCTGACCCAGTACAAGTAAAAGTACTCGTTTGATCGTCGTAAGCATAACTATACGCGTCAGGGCAAGCCTTCTTAAACATCTGCGAGTATTGCGTGGGCGAACACGTTTGTGGCGTCGAATGATTGCCTGTGCAACAATACTCTGGCTTGTTAAAAGCTGCGCACGCGCTCTTGCACGCCACTACAGATCGATCCGATGTTAGTATTTGCAGCTCCGGCGGGCAGTTTTTGTTCAAGTCAGAGACACAGCCCGCATACTTGCAGTCGCCAGTGCCGCCGGAGGGCCGTATTCCCATGCCCACGTTGTACCTGTCGAAGAGTTGATAAATCAAGTTGATACCAAGAAATAACATTATCATCGCACAAATACCACGAAAAGTAAATTATAAATGAAAAATTGGTAAAAGAGAATAATGTCAAATGATTTTGGAACCTGGTCTCTAATGTGCACCTAGTGTGCTGCACCGTGCAATATATATCACAACCGGAAATTAATGGTCCGGATTCACTAAAGTTTTTTTACCGATAAGAATATAGTTTGACCTGTAATTAATGGTCCTAAAATGAAAACGAATTCTACAAGCAATTAAGATAAGCAAATCTGGAACATTAAACATACTTTTGCACCCTGCATTGTAGGCCCCGGGGTTCGTGTTTCTTAGGAACAACTGTTGTTAAAAAAACATCCTTCATTCATACTCCCTTTGCCCGTGCATGTTTATTGGTCTACAAACATTTTTTTTCGTATCCTAAATTTGTCCATGTCTGAAAGTCAATAAGTAAATTGTATCAATTTTATCTTTTTACCCTTGTCTTCAAATATTTAATTAACATATCAATCATGATTAAAGGGTAAAATTGGAAAGACGAGAATTGTATAGAGCAATAATGATGTTTACTGGGATGATTTTGGGATGGTTTCTTTTCTTTTGCTGCTGCTATTTGATCTTGGAGTTGCTGTTTGCTTCTTGTTGCTGCTGCTGTTTGTTTCATCTGGTTAAACTCTGGTATTGATTTTGGGGTGTTATCATCATGGGGTTGTGTTTATCTGAAGATTCATTTGGATGAGCTATCGTCATTGCTGGGCTCAGTCTCCTCTCTTTAATCTTGATGCTCTTTTGGTGGTATGTTTTCTGGATCCAATCGATGATGCTATTGCGCCGGTGTTGCTACGTCTGTTTGGTTTTGCTCCATCCAATCCTCATTATGTTGCCTTTATTGGAGTCTGTTTTGGGGAATCGCCTTGAAGTTTGGTTGTTGCTGTTGATCCTAGTTTGGTCCTGTTTTGCAGCTGTTATCTTTTTTGTTTCCATTTGTGTTGTTGTATCTCTTGTTGGTATGGTCTTCCTCGGTCTAGGTTGACCCCTTGTTAGCCTTTGTTATTTCCCTCTCGGGTCCGTGGTGACTTTTGTCTCCCACGGTTCCCTTTAATCTTTGTAATCCGTTTTCAAAGATTAATAAATCTTTTTTGCCGTGCAAAAAAAAAAAAAAAATAATGATGTTTACTAAAATAAGTTGGAAACTTAAAAATGGACTAACAAATACGGATGAAGTGAGTATATTTTTATAACCATGCATACCCGTCCACGAGACTCACGTCGTAGAAATCCTTGTTGTTACTATTGCTGCCGATGGTGAATTCTGCAAGGGTGACGGGTGGGATGCCACCGCCAGTGCACATAAGCTTGCCACAGTCACCAGTGTTGCATTTTCCATTGCCTGATCCGTCAAAATTGCAACCAGTTCGAGCCCAAAACCGGCCTGACCATCCTGGTGGGGCTGAGAATCGCTTTGATGCACCCGGGGCTAGAGCGAAGCCGCCACCGCCAAGGGCAGCGCCGTTGTTTCCTGTTAATGTGCCAGGCCAAATTGTGTTGATGCAACGGTTTTCGAGGGTGAATGTTGTGGCTGATACTCTTACCCCTGGAATTGTGTCATTCATTAATGAGGTGAGATAATAGATGATAGAGTACATAGGGTACAAGAAAAGTTTTTTCCGGAAAAAAAAAAAAAAAAGAAAAAAAGTCAACTACTTTTTTACTATATCCTTACTCTTTTTTTTTTTTTTTTGTGATCCATAAGTTGACTATATCACACACAAAAAAAGTAGTCGACTTCTCTGGGATTCTCCAATATAATTCCATTTTTCTAGTAATTAAAGTATCCATAAATTACAGGTAAGGATATAGTAAATCAAATTATTGAAATATCGATACTTAGGAAAAAATTAGGAGATAACAAAATGGGTTTTACCTAAGAAGATCGCCAGCGAAACAAGGAGGAAGAGTGTAATAACCCGAAATTTCGTAGATAAAAATTTCGATTTATTAATTCGATTAGTTATTTTTAATATCGCTAAATAAAATATTTTATTAGTTAGTTAAATAATTTGAATGAAACTAGATCTAGTTTGTTTATTTTCTTTTATTTATTTTTCCGCGCCGTAAAATCAACGCGTGCACACCGAGTATTTCACTACATCGCATCCGGAAGGCCTACTAATTTTTCCAACTCTTATGTTGTCCTATTTTGACTAGCCTTAGCCTATTTAAAAAAACTAATTAGACATGTGCTCAATTTTGTCTTCCTACTAATTTTGACTTTACTAAACCTAATTTGTATTTTTTTTGAATTAATGAGAAGAAAGAAAATTTGACTACTTAACAAGGTAGGCTACTTACCCAATTACAATCTTCTATAAATAGCTCACTCACCTTGCTTCATTTCTCACACCAAAATCTCCCAACTTCTCCACTTTGTGCTTTCTAGTGTTCTTGAATGAGTTCTTGAGTGTTCTTCTTGAAACTCATCCTAAACCACCACACTCCACCACTCTCGACCACCCCTAGATCTTAGAAAGGTAGAATAAGTTAGCAAGAAAGTGTTCGAGCAAAGGTCGACTAGTCGTTACACCGCCGGAATTCAACTAGCTTATCGGCTTCCGACTAATCATCGGAATTAAGGTAGATACTTTATCTTAACTTTAGATTAGTATTTACTAGTTCATATTAAGGAGGTTATTATTTTGCTTAAACATGACTAATTATGATTAAACGTGATTATGTTGGTGATTAGTGATTTTATGAACAATTAGACTTGAAAAACACACTTAGTCGATACTATGCACGATTTGAAATTGACTTATCAAAATGCACCGTTATAATGCCCGATGGACTTTTGAAAACTTAAAATATCCAGTTATAATGCCCGAATGAAAATCGACTTTTCAAATTTACGCCGTTATGCTGCCCAATTGATTTTTGGAAAATAGCCGACTAAACTTTTCTTAAAGCGACTTCAAAGTGTTTTGACTGTACTTGGACTGTTGAGATTAACCCAAGGCTAACACCCTTGAGGGTCTGTCAAAAAAGATATGCCTAGCGCTGTCTAAGAAAGGAATGGTGCCAGTAACTGCATTCGTGCGGCCATCCAGCCTGGGACTCTCCTGGTTATCTCATTTGTCTAAAGAAAGTCACCAACGAGATTTTATACCTAAAGTAACACGGTTATCATGAAATATTTTTAAACGAAAAGTTTATCTTGAAACGATTTCTAAACGGAAGATTTTTATGTAATATGGCATGTGCATGTTTTCCGAGACGGTACGACACGACACGTTTTTCAAGAAAATGATCGATTGTTTTTACAAGAAGAAATAGAGATGAGAATGAAAATACTGTTGTAAATAAAATACTGCCATTAGAGTCCCGCCTCAGTTCCCCGGTGTGAACTGGTGGTCAAAGCTCAATGGAACTATACTATAAACAATACTGCCATTGGAGTCCCGCCTCAGTTCCCCGGTGTGAACTGGTGGTCAAAGCTCAATGGAACTATACTATAAACAATACTGCCATTAGAGTCCCGCCTCAGTTCCCCGGGGTGAACTGGTGGTCAAAGCTCAATGGAACTATACGGTAGTGCTGTTTGAAGTTTCTCCTCAAATTCCGCGGGTGAATTTGACGGTTAGAACTTACTCAGTACAACACATAGCAAGCGGACCTCATAAACAGACTGGTGGGGATTCAGTGATATGGGTAGCCGGGACTATGTCGTGTGTGACGCGGAGTTAGCGGACCTCATACTGCAGGAGTCAGTTTATGGGTGGCCGACCCTTCGAACGGAAAGGTTGGTGACCGTTAGAAAGGGGTTGTAGAACGGGCCAATAACTTTCGAGAGATGTAAGATGTTGACATGGTTGAAATTTGAAGAAGAATGCTGTTATGAGAAAATGATATGAGATACTGACACTGTACTCTGATTTTGTTTAAAGAAACGAGATACTGATATTGTACTCTGATTTTTATTAAAAGAAACGAGATACTGATACTGTACTCTGATTTTTATTAAAAGAAACGAGATACTGATACTATACTCTGATTTTTCTTAAAAGAAACGAGATACTGATTTTATTAAAGCTGCACTCTGATTTGATCTGATTTGATATTGATGCATTGACACGCATGAACCTACTGTTTTGAGAAATGATTTTCAACTATTTACTTGCCACCTACAATATTGTTCTAGAATTGCTAGTTTAAAGTTGGGGTAAGGTATCTATTGAGCGTCCTCGCTCACGGTTTGCCCTGGCATAATACCACGATGTTGCTTCGCAACTCTGCGTATTATGCTAGATTATCACGTTGGACAGGTGGACCTCTATGGAGAACACGGAGCCGGAGGAGCTGCCGAGATGGAGATCCACCAGGCGGAGAGATTTGCAGAGTCATAGAGTCCACCCGGTCTACCTTTTTGTAATCTGTGAAGGATAGATCATCTATATGTATTTTTGGTTATTATTATTACCGTTTAAGACCGACTTTAAATTGTAATAATAATCCATAACGTATCCCAAAAATCCGGGGCGTTACAAAGAGAGAGATTCTGTGCTGAATCGCCATGCTAGTATTTACCAAAGACATGAGAGAAAGGAAAAAATTCAGTTGAGAGGGAAGAGGTGTTGGAGTGGAGATTGGAATCGTGGAAGTTATATAACGATCACGATTACATAGTATTTGCAATTAGGTCCACAGCCTTTTTTGCATTTCTTGATTCACACCCACCTGTTTTTTTTGTTTTCGTGATTTGTCATGGGGGGGTGGGGAGGAATGAGACTTGATCCTGGGATGCAGTGGGACATCCAAAAGCTCTACCGCATGACGCATGAGCTAGCCACCACTCGCCCACCTGTTTCATTGCTCCTGTATTTTCATATTTATCTTTTAGTGTTCAAAATACAAATAACTTCAAAACTAAAGACAAATATTTAAGTACGATTATCAAAATGTAGAGTGTTAGAATTAATGACCTATATTTTTTTCCGTTGGGTTATTTTTGTTTACCTGCATTTTTACTTACTTTTTATAACAAGCATACAAAGCGTGTTGCTCTTTTTTTCTTTTTTTTCCTGACCAGCAAAGAAGATTTTAATAATCTTTCCAAAAGATACAAAGATTAAAAAGATCTTGGGTATACCGGCAAAAGTCACCCGGGAACTAAAGCCAAAGGAAGGCAAAAAGCTAACCCAAACACCACACCACACCACACAGGCACACATAGAACTGCAAAACGGCAAAAAACAACCCAGACAACCTCCTAATAAAAACAACTAAAGCCACAAGAAACAAATCAATTGAAACCCAAAAGAACAACCCGAAAGGACCAAACGAAAACCAAGAAAACAAAACCCCAAAACCACCAAACCTCGGAGTTAAAATTCTAGAGAAAGAGAGGCACCATCCTCGAAATCGTCATCTTCTCCCAAGATTCTCCAAGTCATCAAGAGCATTAATTCTTTCCGCTATTTCGGCCTCTTTCATTGCAACAATTTTAAAAAAAAAAAATTAAAACTAGAACAAAGCCCGTTGCTCTTTCCATAGTAGCGATCACCCAATGTATGTCGTCTTTCTCTTCCATTATTCAAGTTGGTTTCTTTTTCCTCCTCCTTTTTTTTTTTTGTCAAGAATTTTTCATTTGATTTTTGTAGACATATTTGCTTTTGTCTCTACAATATTTTTCATGTTTTTTGATTTAGGCATTAGAAACCCGAGAAGAAGAGATCTTGAGTTCGATGCTCCTTTGTTTCATCTACTTAGGGCCACCTCACGGATTGTAAAGTGATATTGAATTCATGAAAATATAATGTAGGACGGGTGACTGCATGACTCGGCAAGAGTATTAATTATTCCTCGTAAAACACCTCATAGAAATTTTTAAAAGTACATTAAAATCTCCAAACATACGCTAACATGCGTGAAAAGTGTACTAGAATTTCAACTATTTTGACATCACGAGAGTATTACTAACAATCCACTAATTAGCATATGCATTCTTGATAATTAGAATATCAATACACTTTTTACACATTTAAACCCAGTTTTTAGACCATTCTTGATTATGTTTTACTATATATTTTGCATATTCTAAGTCATCTTGCAATGAGGTACAAAAATGGTAGGGATGGTACACCACAAAACCAAGTTAAGCATGCGTTAAGTAATCAATTAAGTTCATGTGAATTGTGATCTTCATTGTACAGAGACCTTTAAAAGTCTCTCAAATGCACTATACCAATTTTTGCCTATATCGATATTTTCCTGCATTTTCGATAGAGCACATGAAAATCTATATACGGATATTTTCGTGTATTTTCGACTATTAGAGCACGTGAAAATCTAGAGATAGAGGTGAAATCACAGATGGTTTTTTTCTTTACCCCTAAACCAATGGTTGAAATGCACCGCAACACCGACACACACACACGAAAAGAAAAAAAAAACCTAGCGTACAAAACTTCTTTTAAATCTTTAAACCTAGTCCACAGTGAGAACGAGATATAGGTAAGGGGACATATCTAGGACACTATAGCTTGAGTTAGGCCTGGTTTGGGTAAATTAAAAAAATTGGTTTTTTGGTTTTTTTGGTTTTGTCCTTATTCAAATTTTTTTTGCATTTGTTAGTTTTTGGTCGGTTTTTTGTGGTTTCTTGGCTTGTCTCGACGAGAGGAATCAAAAAAGTATAAAATTATTAGTCAAACTTAATGTTTTGTGAATAAAGACGAAAAATAATAAGGTCCTTTTTGCAGTCATCCTCAAGAAAAAGAGGATTCAAGTGAGTTTTATACCTAATAAAGTGAAGATTCAAGTGAGTTTTAGCTCCCATGACAGAGGATTCAAGTGAGTTTTATACCTAATTAATAAAGTGAAGATGAGGTCCTTTTTGCAGTCATCCTCAAGAAAAAGAGTTGCTCAAAGGATTAGTCCGGCTGATTGGTGGGTTTGTTTCACAAACAATTGATCGGAATTCGATGCATGGGGTCAGACCACAAGAAAGTCACTTCTTGCGAATTCCCTAATCCCGACATGAATGACATGCCTTTGATTAGATCGGAAAGAGAATTAATAGGTTCGTAAGCTGGCCCAAACACCTAGATCGTCGAACAAAGAAGAAACAAAAAGAGACCTAACACACGGAAAGATGGTATCGACAAGGCTTACATGAGTTCCAACAAATTAAAGGGTTTTTGTGATAGTAACCTTGATTTGCCATCGATCGGTTAGGACTCCAGTCTATTTAATTACTTCATTCATTCCTTTTTAATTGTGTAGTTTTATAGATCCAACTTGTTAAGAAAGCATCATCGTTACACGTTTCACATCAACTTTTACATTCATTTTTCACTGTTGCCCTTGATAGAGACGTCATTATTAAACTTTACCCACTAACTTTTTTAAAAAGATGTATATTTTTAGGGGCAAAATAAGAAATTTATCAAGTTCTACCCACTAACTTTTTAACATCATATTTATTTAAGAACAGTACAAAATGGAATGTTTAAACGTCCACGTTGATGATTCATGTGCATCATTATGAGAGCATCACTAGTGGTATACTCAAACATAAAAATACTCAAAGATGAGTATTTTGATACACAAAAGAGGCTCAGAGTGGTATTTGGATAAATACTCAAAGTTACCAACATTTGTTACAAATACTCAATTTTTGGCATTTGGATACTCAAAACTACCAATCTTTCTCAATAACCAAATCTCAATGACCAAATTTTTGGGGACCACACCCCATCAAAAGTAACAACATTCTCTTTCCATTTTTCAAATACTTAATTCAAAACTCAATTTTTTTGCACTTTGTCTCAAAAATTGAAATTATCAATTTTTAAAATTATCAATTTTTTTTGGCGAGGGTTGATATTCAAAAAACAGAGAATGAATAGCAGGTCTTTCATCTTACTTCAGAAAGGACCCTATGACAGGATATAGATGAAAAGGGGAAAAAAATATAGCAATAACATAAACTATACTAACCTCGAGGAAATTCAGAACTATCAGAGCAAAATAATTAAGGGTCCAAAGGAAATTATCAATTTTTAATCTTTACCAAAATATGTTCAAGATTGATCTCATTTTAAACGTATTGTGAATATCTTTTAAATGGTACTAATATTATAAAAAATATATATGTACAAATTTAAACTTGTGCTCATTTTATGAAAAAAATAGAGTGAATAGTACTTTTTTGATTATGGACACAAATGAATCATTGTAGAAGGGTAGATACTCAAACTTATAAACCCATTAAATGAATACTCAAAATGTGATGTGGCAATATTTGAGTATCCATATTTGAGTATACCACTAGTGATGCTCTGATAGTAGCCAAATAATATTATCCGAGATCAAGTCCAAACATTGCCATTTAAGGTGCCAAAGCTATTTGACAATTTTTTAATCGAAATTTAATTAAGTCCACCCATTGTTATTTGTTGATGTCAGAACATGACAATGTCGTCTTTGATGCCAAATTTGGCATTTAAAATGAGGTTCTTTTATTGTCAGTCCACTGGCTGATAATAAGACAACAAGAAAACAAAAAAACACAAACTTTAATGTACTTTTTTTTTTCATTGTTCTATACACTTTTACACATTTCTATATACTTTTCACATATTTTAATATACATTTTAAGTCTTATTGTCAGTCCAATGGGCTGATTTTAGAATTTTCCTCTAAAATGGCTATTTACCCTATTCTTTAATTTTTTAAAGTTACCCAAAAAAACACGTTTATGTCTATCCAGAATTTTGGCCACTTTAAATAAGTGAAAACGTTACCAATTGAACCGTAAAATATTACTACTAGTATAAATTTTTTAACAAAAAAATTAAAATAAAACTAGCTATTTATTTATAATTTTTAATTTTTACCAAACATCCAAATAAATTAGTTACTTATTTATAATTGTTACCAAACACAAACACTATACACTACCTTTTCCAAAACCTATGAAATCAGTAGATCAATCTGATTTTTATATTAGGATAAAAAAATCCGATTTTATTTATTTTTGAAGCGAATCATCTATGCACGAAATTCGTGGGCCTGTAAAGAAATGTAATTGGATCCTATCTAAATTTCGACTGAAGTGATAATTACAATTTGGTCCGTCCATTGTAATTAATGATTCGGATATACTCGAAAAATTCTTTCTTTGAAGAGTTACTTCAGTTTTATTAGCAAGAATTTTTCAACGAATCCGAACTATTGAAATTCTTCTTTCCCATTTCCGATTCACCAAAAAAAAAAAAAAAGAAATTCTTCTTTCAATCTAAAAAATGGGGCCCGGAGGATCCGATTCCATGAGTAATAACAGTTCGTTCGGAGGAAAATACGGGCGGATGTGTCTCCAACGAATTAATTAATGCCACGTGTCCCATCGAAACCTCAGCCGTAGGACTTGGAATTTCGCCAACCGTCGTCGTCTCTAGATCATTCCACACGCACACATTCGCTTCCCCCTTTCACTCGAACGAAAATCCTTCAGAATTTTCAGAGGCGATTCACAGTCGTTAAATCCTTCAATTCCGGTGATCGATCGAAAAGGTACTCTCTCTCTCTCTCTCTCTCTCTCTCTCTCTCTCTCTCTCTCTCTCTCAATTGAGAATTCGTTTTGAGTTTCGAAGCCCTAGCTTTTGTATGTTTGTAAGCCATATCTGTTTAGATCGTTATTCGATTTAGCTGAGTCGGTGGTTGAATTGAGTTTTTTCGAGTTTGATTTCCTTCTCGTGGTTTGGGTCTCCGTCTACTGTCTTGATTGAGGACTAGGCATGGACCGATCCATATGGGGCTTCTGCTCCGGCGTTAATTTGGCTCCATTGGTGGACTTGTGGGATTGATCCAAGTTTCGCCTTGCGCGTAAGCTGGAACAAACATTTGGGTTATCACCAAAATAAGTGATTGGAACTGATTGCGGATGCGATTTGAGACCTTTGTTTTTAGGAAATTATAGTTTTATTTTTTTAATTAGCAAATTGTTTTTTATTTGTTTATGAGAAGTCTAGGGGTTTGTTTTGATCTGAATCGAATTCGATGCAGTTTGTCCAGGCAGAAATTTGATTTGGGTCAGCTTGTTTGAAAGAATTCTTCTAATTTATTAGTTTCGTGAAAATGGTATTTTGGAGTTCTTTTTTTTAAGTACGTGTGAAATGGTTGGTAATTTGATTTCAGAATACTGTTTTGTCCTCTACAAGGGCCACTTGGATTGGCTTCATTAGACTTGGCATTGAATTACTCTTGTGGGACTGCATTTTCCAGTTTGAATACAACAATTGGGCAGAGGATTACGTTTTTGTAATTCACCAATTCCACCAAAACATCGTTATAGTCATATAGACAATAGCACAATACCTTGGGGATGTTCTATTGGTAATCCCCTCACATTCACCCGGTGCGATTTGAAATAATGTTTCCCAGCATTGATGGTCCAACCAATCAAACTAGCCCTGAACTTTTCAAGCATTAACCTATGAGCTTATGACATGTGGATACGGGTTCTTTGGGTACATGGATTTACTTTCCAAGGTTTTGTAATCTTTGATTCGTGAAATATATATTTTTGAAGGCCAGTGTTAACTTGGGCTTTGTATGATTCTTAGGGGATTTGAGTTTTTGCGGTTGAAGGATGGCAAGTGGGTTTGGGGAATCAACGAGCGGGCAGCCCCAAAGCCCTTCTTGCTCAAGCAGTAATGGTAACAACAATGATGCAGGTAATTTTGAATGCAACATATGCTTTGACTTAGCCCAAGACCCAATTGTAACCCTCTGTGGTCACCTCTTTTGCTGGCCTTGCTTGTACAAATGGCTCCATATTCACTCCCATTCGAAGGAATGTCCGGTATGTAAGGCCATGGTAGAGGAAGAGAAGTTGGTACCTCTTTATGGGCGTGGAAAGAATTCCACGGATCCCAGGTCTAGATCCGTCCCCGGAATTAACATTCCCAATCGTCCAGCTGGACAAAGACCTGAAACAGCCCCTCCACCTAATGCAAACCATTTTGGACAACATGGGTTTGGATTCATGGGGGGATTAGGGGGATTCGCGCCAATGGCAACGGCAAGGTTTGGGAACTTTACGTTTTCTGCTGCATTTGGTGGTCTTATGCCAGCATTGTTTAACCTTCATGTGCATGGAGTCCCTGATGCCACCATGTATGGGGCTCCTCCTGGATTTCCATATGGGTTTTCTCATCAACCATTTCATGGGGGCCATGCACACGGATTCCGCCAGCCCACAAATCAAGGACCCAACCCAGATCACTATCTGAAGATGCTGTTTTTAGTCGTCGGTGCACTTGTTGTCCTTTCCCTTATTATGTATTAAGTTAGATTTGCTACTGGAACTTGATTTGATGACGTTTCTTTTTTATTTGTCGATTGTATGAAGTTGTAAATCTCTCATTGTGTGTCAATTTGTATTTGTTGTTTCTTTCCCTTGTCTTGAGGAAATTGTCACTATAATTCATTGCAAGAATTTTTGTCGGGTTCTATTATGTCCAAGTCATCATGCCGAATGGCATCCCTAATTTTATGAGTTTATTTCTCTCTCTCTCTCTCTCTCTCTCTCTCTCTCTCTCTCTCTCTCTCTCTGTTGAGATGTGTTTGACTAGCAATTATTTATTCCGTTTCGGCAATTTTTCTGTCTAGTTTATAATTCACTACTTGAAAGCATCATACTATTACCATGATGAAGCTTTGCATGGAGTCTTATGTAAATTCTTCAATACCATTCTTCAACTGGTTTTGTACTGTTTTTCGGTTTGGTACCCCTGTTTAGTGTGATCATAACAGTGTTGTGGAACCATGTTTCTGAAAGTTCAATGACACCCCGGGCTTGTCTTATGAATTGTATGGTTAGCAAACAGGCAGCCACGTGCTTCTAGTCCGTGGCTGCCTGATGAAATGAAAAATAGGACATGCTGAATAGAGTTTCAGTTATCCATTCTTTACAGACACGGCACCCATTTAGGTATGTCCATTCTTCGTAGTTGTACGTGGAAGTGATGGATAGTCATTTTAGTGATCATAGTTCTTTGTTTTTTGAGAAGTGAAAGGTGCTCGTCTTACTATTTCTAGTATGCTGCTATTCAATTTGTTTTCTGGGTTTGCTTCCTGAATCCGAGCTCGTGTGTCAGATGGTGGCTCTGGGTATGTTTGAAATCTTTCCACTAGTTGTGGAATCAACCGTAGAGCTTAGCACTATATAGTACCAAGTTGGTAGATGTTGCTACTCTCTGCTATGCTATGCGCTTGCTGGTGACCACAGACAGATTGGGGCCATCATCGGTGTTATGCTATCCTTTTGTTATTGCAAGGCCATCATCGGTATGGTTTTCTCTGCAGTACCTGTTTTATGAGAGTGATTCTGTACAATTAGATAAAATGTAAACCGTAAAGGAACAGCCAACGGAGACGTTTCATTCTAATGCATTTTGGAAGCTGTTTTCTGCTTGTTTTGGTTGTGTAGGTAAACCTCATTGTACATTGCATGCATTTTGGAAAATTTAGACCTGATCTTACTGGAAAATGGAATGTTGCTTATCTTCATTTTATATGGCATGCACTTTGGAAACTTTAGATCAGATCTTGATGGTGCTGTGTTTCTCAATGATGTAAGTAAATATACACCTGGCTTCATATCAATGCATATATTTACAGAATCCTTGACATTCAGAAGAATGATTGGTTCTGTACTGTCGAATCGCTAGCTATAGAGCATTCCTTTTGCATTTTGGATCATGGTCGAAATCCTGTTGCTTGCGTTTACTGTAAGTAGCTTTTGATTTGGATTCTCTCAGTAAACTGCTTAGGACAATCTTCAGGAAAACTCTGAAGTAACGAAAACTTCTGCGGCTACATTTCAAAATTTTAGGTTTTTGCAAGAGATTTTGAGATTTCAAGAATTCTTGGCTATATTTTGTTTTTGTCGCGCTTTCTATTTCGTTTTGTTAGGCTCTCTTCCACTAATATATGTGGTATTTTTTCTTTATGGTTGTGCGTCACGAAGATGGACTGGGAAGTCATCCCTGGCTTGCTAGATGGATCTCTCTCTAATCCAATCTATTTGTTTGGAAAAAATACATGTACTAAAAAATTTATACTAATAGGTAGACAAGGATTTTAAGGGCTTGGTTGAAGATAAGCGAGATGGTTTGTAACCCGGTTGCCGGGCATGAAGCTTGCATTCACACCCGGTTCACCGGTTTTCCAAGGGCATTCTTAAAATTGTCTTGGGCTTGGCAAATTTTTTCGAGTGTGCGAGACTTCCGTCAAGGCTAGGGTTCATAAAAGAAGCAAGGTACTCGAGTCCGAGCTCGTGTTTGCTTGTTAAAATCAAACTTTAACGTTCAAATTGCTACTCTCGTTCTACTTTAGAAGATAGACCAAAACCTGCCGAGCAGAGTGGAAAAGTCTTGTAACGTAAATGGGCCCACTCTACTTCATTTGGATTTTATGGGTTAAGGCGTTCTTTGGAAAAAATACACGTGTCCAAGATAGATGAAAAGACAGGGCGGAGCCAGGATTTACAAGCAGCGAGATTAAACCTCAATTATGGAAAATTGTTAATGACAACCCCTAGGAAAGTGACTAATATCCTAAAACGCGTCTCAATATTAGTGAAAAATACATACAAATTTCATAAGTGTATAGCAATGTTCGTATTGTAACTTTTTGGTATTGTGTGTCCATTAGACAGTTGTTAACAAAATTTAAGTACTAGAAAGGGACAAGATTGTAATTCTAGGTGGAATTGTTTTATGCTTAGGACAACTCCGTTTTAATTGTGGGGTCAAATAGATCAATTTATCAAGGGAAAAGTTGGAGATCAGTGGGGTCAATTAAACCCACTCGATCTAATGTCCCTCCGCCCCTGTGCAAGAACACGTGCTTCCCTAACCAATATCCGTCCTTTCAACAATGATACATGTACAACAAAAGTCTTCAATAAGTCTCCAACACACTCACATAGTTTGTGGAGTTCACACACACTTGAATGTGAAGTGTGTGTGGGCTCCACATACCGTTTGAGTGTGTTGGAGACATGTTGGAGCTGAGTTGTTGTACACCTATCATTTTTGCCGTCCTTTTTCTTGATTTCCTGGCAACTGCCGGATGTTGCCTCATTGTGAAAGCCTCGGAGTTAAAAATTTGCTCCATTCTGAACTGTAAGGTTCAACTCGCTTAGGTAACTCTTGAGTTCGCTTCAACTTACCCGTAAGCACACCAATAAGCATGTGAAACGGCTGTGAAATGGGCTAGAAGGATTAATATGAAATGTGTGCAAGCTTAAGCAAGAAATTAACCTTGGTTTACCAAATAGAAATGGCTCATTGCTTCTCTCTCCTCCCCTTCTCTCTCTTGAAAAATGCTACTTAGAACTGAGACAGCTAGCATGCTGAAATACAGTGTGAACTGTGGACTGGGGCATGGCACAGTTATGGTTTATCTGGAAAAAAAAAAAAAAGGAGTGGCTGGCTACGTACCCACCTTCTATGGATATTGCAATGTCATGCAATGTTACAGAAGAGGGGTTTGTGCTTTGCCATGCTGTGAGTCAATTATTGAGCCCGTTTCGAGACTAGTTTTTTTTATTTATTTTTCTTTTTCTCGTTGAATAGACGACTCGTACGTACGAACATTCAGTTAGTCACACGTTGGTAGCTATTTGACCGGATCACATTTACCTTGGAAACAATAACTAAAATTATTTTGAGAATAGCTGTGAAATAAATGTGCTCTAATTATCAACCTGAATTTTTAAATGGGTCGATTATTTGGCATGAGTTGTGAACACAAAAAATATATGATTGGGATAAGGCTTGTTTTGGCTGTAAAAAAGTTAAGCTAGATATGCCATCTCAAATGATCTGAGCCGTTTATTAATTTAGAAGCTAAATATATGTTGAGATGGTTTGATCACAGTACACGTGCTAGCTCTGAGCCCATTTATAGTTATCTTATGAGCTAGTACGTGTACTATGACTAAACCATCTCAAATGATCTGAGCCGTCTATTAATTTAACATAACTTTTCGAGTAGCCTTGAAAATGAATTAGCCCATAAGATAACTATAACTACTTAATCCAATCTTTCAATTTTTCATGGGATTTCTTACCCTAAAGTATGAATGAAAAATTGGAAGATCGGCTAAAGTACTTACCATTATCTGATTGAGTTGATTTTTTTACTAGGCTACTTAATAAATTATTTTTAAAATTAATAAATGGCTCTAATTATTTGTATGGAACTTTCTAGTGGGCCCCACACAATTATCGGTAGGTAATCAGGTACCTTTTTATCTATATGCATAGTTTTTTCGAAAAATATTTTCAAAGTGGTTAACAAGTCCCCTCCGTCTCTGTTTTTTTTTTTTTTATATATATCGGCCCCCTCCGTCTCTTTTCAAGTGTCGACCAGAAAAGACGTGCAAATTTTGAATAAAAAAATAATTAATTTCATGCAAATAAATTGAAATTAAAACTATGCATGGAAGTATTTTTTATTTAAAAATTCACAACTTTTTATAGAAGGCATTTACATGACTAATCCCAGGAAACATAATTCTCACCTTAATCCATGAACATGAAACATGCTTTCTTTGTTAACTAGCTGCTTATTTAATGTTAGGCTTCAAAGTCTAGAAATGGAATTGCCATGTTAATTGCAGAAAATGGAGTCATGCCCATAAAGAAAATAAAGGAAAATCCAGAGACCATTTAATTGCACGAAATATATATTTTTCCACGTAGCTCGGTCTTCACAAGTTTCTTTTTTTTTTTTTTTTACAATAGAAATTCATCTTCATAAGTTTCAGTCCTCCGGTTAAACTACATTTTAGCGGTCAGAGCACCCGATGTAAGTGGGATGGAGTCTCCGTAAATGATTGTGTGGTAGTGAAGACAATACTTTTTACCGAGTATCTGTAGAAACCTCTTAGGATATCCACTTTACGGACCAAACATTGCAAGAATTCCAACCAATGCAACACTTCAGCTCTATTTCAATATTTGGCCAAAATAAATACTTTACCACTAGGCTCAAGGGACCATTTATTAGCCGATCAAATGTGTTATGGACACAGATGGAAGTATATACCGGAATCCGCCCATTTGTGTGATAGTGAAGACAATACTTTTTACCGAGTATCTATAGAAACCTCTCAGCATATCCATTTTACGGACCAAACATTGCAGGAATTCTAACCAATACAACACTTCAGCCCTATTTCAATATTTGGCCAAAATAAATACTTTACCACTAGGCTCAAGGGACCATTTATTAGTAGATCAAATGTGTTATGTACACATATGGAAGTATATACCGGAATCCGCCCATTTGTGTAGGCATCATATTTATAGTTTCAGACTCGCGTGCATTGAAAGATTCTGAATACATTTTTATCTGCATCTGTGTTTCTATCCATATGTATGTAGCATTGCCAACTACTCATTTTTCTCAACAATTAGATTTTTATTTATTTATTTATTTTTATACTAATGAGATGTTTTGATGGAACCCACAAAGAGAGTGGGCAATAAATTAGAGATGAGACTCGGAGGATTTAGGCCACATATTACATTTGGAGGACTAATTTTAAATCAAAGGGGTTAGAAGTTCACTTTCACAAAATTGATGAGAGTGATTCGAGTTAGATTTAGACTTAAAGACGAAGATACATACTTATACAGTATTTGTTTTTAATCAAAATGTATTTTACGTGAGCATGAAATTATACTAGTAATTGTCTGTGTCGAAACGCACGGCGCAATATGGTTTGAACTTAACTTAAAGAATTAATTACCTCTCGCCAACGGACGGTGGTGAACCGACTTTTGAAAAAAAAAAAATGTCAGTGCATCACTGGCAACAAATAAAAATTGAGGCTATGACGACCCGACGCCTCAAAATCAATGGTATTTCTAACAATCTCAAAAATTATACAACAAATTCACCAAAAATTACAATGGCCCAAAAGCTCATGAAATGACAGAACTAATAGTCTCTCAGAGCAAATCCTCCAAATAATCCATCTACTGCTGCGAACCTAAACAATATGATTTTTTTTTTGAAAACTCCATAAGCTAAAGCTCGTATGAAACACCACATATCTTATGAACACTCTAATCATGGATTTAGTCAATGCCGCGCAAAAAGTTTAAATCATACTTTTCAGTTACTAAGCAATAAAAAAATTCTTAGAAGCAAGATAATAAAATTTCAGTTCATTCTTAAAATGAAATCCAGCTTTTCAGGATCAAGCAGAAAACCACCGCGATATTAAAATATCACATTTCATAATACTCGTCGATTTCGCACATCTTTCAAGAACATGTTTGGACCAGAATAAAAGAGGAGCGACCTCTTGCAATAAAAGGGCATGACATCAGACCCATCGAGATACCTGGCCCACATCTCCCACCCTTATAACACCAATCCGCTTTGTCTGTTTAAAGTCCTCAAGTCCAGACACATGTTCAGATGTATCAACATAAAAATATATAATTTTGCCAAATTCAGTTTACATATCAACAAATATCCATGATTCAATTTAAAACACAATTCTAAAGTCTTCCAACAGATATAAAACACTTTAAAAACAGAGATGTAAACAAGATATGCGTGTTTCACCTTATATTCGCTGACGCGGCTAACAAAACACACGCCTCATTCCACTACCAAATTAGCAACCAACTGCTCCTAGCTGAAAATCATGATCGTGTACATAGAATCTCATTTGTTGAGTGAATCATCCACCTAGTTCAACATCCATAGCCATTTTCTTTCCTCAATCAGTAGCCACGGCCAAGAATATTTATCTACCGAACACTAAATTGATAACTTCCTTTGGACTTACCTGTCAACATGTTTTGGTTACACTTGGAAAGATACATGCCAGCATTATTTTCCTCATGGCTTCCACGTGGAGCTTATGCCACCTCAAGGTTTCTTTTTTTTCTTTTTTTAAGCTACTAAAAATGCGGGTTGTCACATAGGCCGTCATCCAAGCACCACCAGTCCGTAAATGGACAAAAAATTTCGTAACTTACTATTTACTCCTGTTCTGAAAAGTAAGTCCTCGATGAACCAGGGGACCTGTAGTGAGAGAGTCATTACATGTGTGTAGTGAGCTCCCTTGCCTGTCTGATTGGTGATGAACGGATCTGATCATCTTACACTTCAAGAAAGCATTTTTACATTTAATTTAATCCCGATTTATCCGGACCGTCGATCGCTGATCGGACGGCCGAGCGAACTCACTACACACATTTAGTGACTCTCCTTCCAGTTCGGAAATCCATTCATAACATAATTAGTTGCCCTCGGTGTTAAGTAAGGCAAACAATTATTGAGTTTATTTGAATTTAAAGTGGTAATCAACCCTTATTAAATGTAGGAAAATCAATTTAAAAGGAAACAACTTAAAAGCAATCGTGTAAATAACATGGAAATGTTGAAAGGTAACAAGTATTCTCTCCCCATCGGACGGCTATACATGAAAATTTGATCCGACGACTATAAAGATTACTGGATTTGTATGCATACCTAACATTTTCGCTCTATCTTATAACCGTAATCAAGCCGAGCTCAAACTCGAGTTTTAGGCTCGTTTAGTAAACGAGTTCGATAAAGCTCGGCTTGTTTATACAAGCTCAGCTCGTTTAAGAAGTCTCGTTAAGTAAATTATCTTGACTCAGCTCGTTTACAGATAAGCCGAGCTCGAACTCTATAAAACTCGACTGAACTCGGCTCGTTTACATACTTATAACTATCTGCAACCCATAAAAAAATACCACTATGCTTCAAATTTAATCAATCTCTCTCCTCCACACTTCTCTCTCATAAAACCGAACTCCTCCCATTTCCAACTCCCCACACCCAACTATGCCATTAAAGGGAGTACTCCAATCCCTTCTTATCCTCTCTCTCTACATTTCCTCCTCCTTAACAACCACCACCACCTCCAATGCCACAGCCAATCTCTCTCAACAATTCAAAGAAGCCCCAGAATTCTACAATTCCCCAAACTGCCCTTCCATCACTAGTAATTACGATACCGAAAAAGTAGACGACGAGGACGACGACGACAACAATAAGGATGTAATCATTGTATGCTCCGAGGAGGCCGTCCACGTGGCAATAACCCTCGACGCCACCTACCTCCGCGGCTCATTGGCCGCCATCCTCTCCGTCCTCCACCACTCCTCCTGCCCACAAAACATATTCTTCCACTTCATCACCTCCTCCTCCTCGGCCTCTAATAACGCGTCGTTACGCGCCACCGTGTCCGCGTCCTTTCCTTACTTGAAATTCCAAATCTACCCTTTCGCGGACTCCACCGTGGCCGGGCTCATCTCCACCTCCATCCGCTCCGCCCTCGACTGCCCGCTAAATTACGCCCGCAGCTACTTAGCAAATATCCTCCCACTATGCGTACGAAGAGTGGTGTATTTGGACTCTGATGTGGTGCTTGTTGATGACATTGCGAAGCTCGCCGCCACCCCTCTCGGCGGCAGCGCCGTGTTAGCCGCGCCGGAGTACTGCGAAGCGAATTTCACCGCCTATTTTACTACGGCTTTTTGGTCGAACCCGTCTCTGTCTCTCACGTTTGCAAACCGTAAAGCTTGTTATTTCAATACAGGTAAATTCTACAAACATGAATAGGTTGATTATTTTTTAAGACAGCTTCGCATAGTAAAAAGTTTACTGGAAAATATATTGAAAAATATAAAAAAGCGTAGTGAAGTGTGTGTAATGGCGGAGCCGAAATTTTGACCCGAGAGGAACCGACCTAATAGATATATTTTTATTTAAGCGTATATTTATTATACTCTTAAGTACCTTTTATTTTTCAACACAACACATTTGTACAATGAAATTGTTCTAACCTAATGCATTAAAAGTATATTAAGATTATATGAATCGTTTGTTCTATTCTTTAGGCTATATACAAAACTCACATGGTTATTTTTCACTTATGAAAGAAATTGAGAAGTCAAAATATAAAATTTTTTTTTTTTTTTGGGTAAATCAAACTAAAATTATAACGAATAAGAAATAATTATATTGATAATATCAATGATACTCAAAATTAATATTATATTAACAAAAATCTTAAAACCTGGGGGGCCGGGCGCAGGGTCACCCCATCCCCAAGTAATAAGTATTATATTCGTATCATATTAATAAGTAATATTTGCCGCGAGTGTGTGTTTCTTTTGTTGTGTTTATTAACAATCCAGTCGACTATCAATAAAAAGAACAAATTTTAGTAGAAAAACTATTTTACAGTTATTAAATTATCATGCCAAGCATCATATTTAGACCAATTGTATAGGTACTTCATCATTCCCGTAAAGTTCAGTTTTTTTTGAAAAAACGTGTAATTTTAAATTAAAAATAAAGTACTTCATATACAAATACATATTGATCCTATATAGTATATATATTGTTGTATATTTGCGTTAATGTGGATTTATTAAATGATAAGTATTAATGTTACTGCTATGTCGGTGTGTATCTTATTTAAAGCAGTAAATCCGCCTATATTAATTTAATCAATCACATGTAAAGCGTAGCTAGTGGATGAACGTAACATCATGTAAGGCGTTATTCATTACGTATTACGTAGCTCAAAGATGGTCATCACAGAATAATTCATAAGGCATGATTTGGCTAATTTGAAAAAATTAGTTTTTTGATTTTTTTTCGTTTTGTCCTTATTCAAATTTTTTTTGCATTTGTTAGTTTTATGTCAATTTTTTGTGGTTTATTGGCTTGTCTCAACGAGAGAAATCTAAAAAGTATAAAATTATTAACCAAACTTAAAGTTTTGTAAATAAAGACGAAAAATAATCCAAAAAACTAGTTTATTTTGGTTTTTTTCCTACTTTATTTAAAAAATTATTACTTTTGACTATACTTTTATACTCTTTGAATTCGTCTCGACGAGATAAATTCAGAAACTACAAAATCTTGACGCAAAACTAACAAATGCAAAAAAAAAAAAAATGAATAAGAACAAAACAAAAAAAAAAAAAACCAAAAAATCAATTTTTTCAATTTAGCCAAATCAGCCCTTAATATCCTCCTAGTTTTCAACATCCAAACAGATGGCTTATGATTATTTGGTTTGACCATAAATTTATACTTGTTAGATTCGTCTCACCGAGAGGAATCCAGAACCACAAAATCTTGACGCGAAACTAATAAATGTAAAAAAAAAATTAAATAAAGACAAAATGAATAATTCAATAATCCATAACCTGGATTATTACTCAAAGAAGGCCTAAATATCTCAGTCACATCATTCCACAAAACAAAATTCTACTAGTAATTTATCATCGGTTTCAACGCAGGAGTAATGGTGATTGATCTCGACCGCTGGAGAGCCGGTGACTACACTACCAAGATCGAAGAGTGGATGGAGCTTCAAAAGCGAATGAGAATTTACGAGCTCGGTTCCTTACCGCCGTTTTTGCTTGTTTTCGCCGGAAACATAGTTCCGGTGGATCACAGATGGAACCAACACGGCTTAGGTGGCGACAACTTCCGGGGGCTTTGCCGGAATTTACATCCGGGTCCGGTGAGTCTGTTGCATTGGAGTGGGAAAGGGAAACCGTGGGCCCGGCTCGACGCTAGCCGGCCGTGCCCGTTGGATGCTTTGTGGGCACCTTATGATTTGTTGAAGCCGCCATTCTCTTTTGATTCTTGAAAGAGTGAAATTTTGGTTTCAAGAATCATACGTAAAAAAAAGACGTTGTACAAACACAATTTGTTTACACAAACTCCCCTAAAATAATGTGACAGATTATCGTTTTGAAATTATTGAGAATTTATTTGGCATTACTTTGTCGATTAACTATTTTTAATTTCCGCATTAGATTACGAAGAACTTGTCGGGAGTTCGAAACTTATTCTCTCTTCGAAGAGCAACTCCAACCCGTACTCCAAATTAATCTCCAAATTTGGATCTATCCTCCGTTTCGGAGGAAAATACCACTCCAACCCACATTCTATATTTTCCTCCATTTGGGACGATTATCCTTTAAATATGGAGGATGAGACAGTGATCCTTTATATTGAGAGGATGAACAAATAATTGTACAATGAGGTATAACTTTCAATTCATACATTTATTTTTTCATGAACTAATATCATTGAAATATTCAAAATATCTTAAAAATAAGACCAATATTTCAATAATAATTCAAATTTTGGAGAGAAAATGAAGAATATTTGAGTTTTAGAGTGATTTCTTTAAAAGTAGAGGTCGAAATAGAGTGTTGAGTTGGAGTTGAAATGAATAGTACAATGCCCTAAATTCACTTTTTCTTCCCTTTAAAATTATTCTCCTCTCTTTTTTTCATGGTGGCTCTTCTCCTGATATTCACCTGAAGACATGCATAAACTGTACAACGGAACAACGTATATCCTGCTATTGTGTATTCTATTTTCTTGATTTGTATTTTGTATATATATATACACTCTAATGCATTTGGTAATGCAAAACGAAAGCTACAATATTCCAAATATCAAATCGGACTTCTTTTTCGTGCCATATGGTCTTGGACTTTTCATTTGCAAAATGGCATTTAGGTGCCTGGGACTTCAAGTTACCCTATTTTTTAGATGTTGATCTGCTTTCAAAGGTTAGTGAGATTCGTTCACTGTATACTTTCATGGATCGGTAGACCATTGCTTTAAATCTTTGAACCCCCACATTTAGGGCACCTTTAGCCCATAGTTGGTGGGAAAGGAAAGTAAAGTAGGGGAAAATCCACTTTGCTGCATTTTTATTTCTATTTTATAAATTCGGAAATATATTAAAACTAAACTAGAGAAGGAACAGCGTTATGCCACAAATTAATGTTCGGCCGAAATAACAAAATATATAGCACAAGGAACTTTAGTCTAGAATTTGCCCAAGGTTTAGAGAGTCCCTAAGAAGAAACTGTCTAATGGAGAGAGGGCTGCTAGTTACTCCATCCGTCCCAAAAATATAGTCCTTTTTGGGAGTTGGTGTCACTTTTCAATGTAATATATCTCATAATCTATAATGTTTTATGTGGTTTTAAAAATTTTGTATTTTAGATTTAATTGAGATCTATAAAACAAGATCGATAATGCATATGAAATGCATTACGATTAAATGATATAATCGATTTTCTATCTGATTAGAGCATCATTATCACACTTAACAAATTGCTTGAAAGTTAAATTTGATGAGTGAAATGTAACAAAACCCTCCAAAATCAGACTTAACAAATCTTTTACAAATTTGTTAAATTTGTAGCTTTGCTACAGTAACACCTCATCTTTGTTAAGTTACTGTTCACTAACCTCTCTAAGTTTGGATAGAGAGTCTGATTTTGAGAATTTTGGATAAGTGACTTGCTAAATTTGTAAAAGGTGTTTTTGAAGTTAAATTTTATAAAAAATTTGGTGCTCCTGATAATGATGCCCTTAGAATGGAACGAGAGACTATTTTTGGGACGGAGGGAGTAGGATCTTGAGGTCTTCCTCTTGTTCCGCACCATCACGAGTCAGGTGGTCAGAACATTAATAACTAGCTCCTCAATACACGTGGGTGATCGAAGAGTTTATTCCATAAGTATGGTTTTGGCATCATTGATTATGATCATTTAACAGGGAATTATAGCATTCACATCTTAAATTTTTCTACCAAAATTATTTTTTTTCTCAAAACTTGTGGCAAAAACACAAAAATTTACAAAAATTATTTTATTTTAGTTATTAGTCCTTTGTCAAATGAACACTCATAGCAAATGAACACTAACATGAAAATGTGTTTTCTTACCCTTTACATCAATTAACTACACGATTCTCAAGGAAAAGCTTTCCTGGACCGAATTCTTGACAACGAAATTTAAATAAAGTTTTCCGGCATTTTTTTTTAAAAATCTTTTGTTTGTTTTGTGTCAATTTTCCCCCCAATAATTAATCTAAAAAGTAAGAAGTAAAAAGTTATTGAAAAAATTAAAAGATTCACCAAGGACAAAAATAGTTTAAATCTTTTTATTTTGTCTTCTATGAACTTTTTTGAATTTCGACTCGTGTTATAATTTTCTGATTTCTTTCGTCGAGTCTAATTAATTTATTCTTTCTTGGAAATTTCCTTCCTCGCCTGTTTGTCGAATAGGAAACTTCTTTGACTCCTCGAATGGCTAAACAACCTGAAGCATTAATAATGCTTAATGAGTATTTGCTTGATGACGCTGTACTAATTGAGTAGTTGTTTATCTCAAATAAGAATGGAAATGATAATGTAATGTCGGTTGTAAGAACAATGTTACATGCACTAATTAGTATACAAATTATTATGCTAAATGTGTACGTAAATGACACTACCACACCAATGTATAGACTCATCCAGTTATCGATTGTCACATGCACATTTAGTACTTTATTTAGTGCATGTAATTCTATCAAATTAATAAAGTGCAAGATTCATTAAACTGTGAAAAGTTACCCTATCATAATGTGCTTCAAATGCCAATAATCAGGAAAAATTTTAGGCACCGAGCGGGTATCACGTGTCACATGGACGTGGTACCTCGATCGTGGCCAATCAAAACACGCTACACTGTACCTACCGGGCCCATGCAATTAACCTATATGGCACGCGTCACACTGTACTGAACAAAGGACCCCACGTACAAATGGTGTGTTTTGATTGGCCGCAGAGTATCACATCGGACGCCATGTGGTACCCACTTGGCAGTGAAAAACTTCTCCAATGATCAATAATCCCAAGTTTTGACTTTACTATTTTTAAAAAATATATATTAACATTGACTGTGATAAAAAGTGTCATCAATTGACAAACCCCATATGACAATGAGGTACTCCTACTTTTTTATTCTTTTGCTGCTACTTAATTTCCTTCTTGTAAAATTAATGCATCAGTGTCAGTGATTGAAAGGCGCAAAGACTTCAAAGCTACTCCATGAAAGATGAAACACACCTCTCATGCGAAAGTTCTCTACTTTAAGGTGATGTTACCCCCCAAAAAAATTGTTTTCTTAAGGTTGTCTGTCCCAATCTACTTGAGCAAAATTGGAATATGTAACCCTAGGGTATCTAAGCCGTAATAGGAATAAGTTGTAAATTCAAGCATTCTGCGTTCGAAACTTAGCAATTTATTGGGACCAAGTCGCCATGAGAATCAATCTTACGTAGTTACGGCCTCTCTCGCGAAATTGGGGAGCCTGCCGTGCTAGAAAAGGCATAGTTTTGAGCCCGAAATGAACTCACACTTCCCTACCTTGCGGACCATGTTTGGGGAGGAATTAGACAAAGGACAATGTTTCATCACTCGGCAAGGACAAACCAATCAATGATTTTATCCCCTTTAAAGTATAGCATTCGCATTTTATTTACTTGCTATGAAAAATCGTTCCATTTCAACATTAAGAAGTAAATGCTTCTGCGAATATTTCTTTCAAATTTTTTGACACGCTCAAAAGTACTCATTTTAGCAGTCATTGAGATTTTTTAAATGGTGGTAAAAAATTCAAACTTAATTTTAGGATAATTTATTTTGGAGTTTGAAGTAGCGCGGTCTTCCGTGGGAAGCAAACATAATGAGACAAAGGAATTGTTCAAATTTATATGTCGGGATCTTACAAAAACAGACTCACGAACCCCAAAAGATTGGCTTAGTGGTCAATGCCTGAGACTTAAAGATTTGCTACTCCTATAGTCTCAGGTTCAAAACTTTTCAAGTGCTATCAACTCATTTCAGACCAGTCCATACGAAACATTTGCTCCGACTTCAAGTAAGGTCCCTGCCAATGAACGATGAGTTTATGGTGTCAAGGAGAGATGGATTTGCAACTCCCTATTTTGTTTGTTCATGAGTCTGTGCACAAAAGAGAGAGTGGGTTATCTTTGATTTATTTTTGTGGTGTCAAATAACTTTTCTTTAAGCCCTGTGTGGCATATGATTATCGGGATGTGTCGGTGCCAACAATTCTGGATCTTATATATGCTCCTTTTTTTATTCCTTTGTGCCTTGGGGCCTTTCAATTTTTGTATTCATCACCAAAGATTAATAAAATCATTTTTGTTGTTCATTAAACATATTATAAATAAGATTAATGTTACAAAAGGTTAAAGATTACATGCCAACATCATGAGAACAAAAGCACAATACATAAGCATAACTAAAATACAACAAACTGAGACGTTAACCGAAATTTTTTAATAAGAAGCATAATAATTAAGTGATTTGACTATGAACTAAAAACTCGTGGCCTTAGTAGCGGACAGCTCTCTCTCTCTCTCTCTCTCTCTCTCAAAGAGTTCATGATTCGAGATAGCCTTAATCTTAGCCCCGTCTTTGACTGATTTTTATCTATGTTGTGTAATATCCCTACAACTATGCAAGCACCTATGCCACAAAACACTTATTTATTTATTTTTTTGTCAATTTAGTTATATAAATTTCCGATGAAGGCAAAAAAAAAAAAAAAACGTGGCCTTAGGGCTTAGATGAATAATAATATCAGATATTGGATGCAGAAAATTTGCAAATATTAACCCAAACATTCCAATGACGAGAGTGATGATGCAAATTGGAACAATATTGAAGGCCAAACTTTTCAGACTGAATGTCAACTCTAATAAGCCCTTACAGTTCAATGCGATGTTTTGAAAATTAACAGCTGCGCGAACAAGAAAAGGAATTGGACGAACGGATCACAGGTTCCACCGTTGGGTCAACCGATTCGAACCGTGACCTCGTAATTAGCTAATAAACATAATTTCACAACTTAATATTCGAGAAATGATAATCCTAAAATTGTTTTTCATTGCATTAAAACTCTAGCGTAAGCACTACCGGACATGGACCGAATCTGGTATTTACAATGCAACACTCGACAAACAAGTTTTGAAAACGAAGATGTTACAAGGATCAGGAAAGTTAAATGCTTTTTTGGGGAATTGCATGCTTTCAATTTCCTTAACCAAAACAAATGAAAGATTGCGAGAAAACACCGTTTCCATTGGGACTTTTATTCGCGCAAAAGTTAAAAGTTAAATCGAAATCCCTCTTTTCCTGGTTCATGTACACTCAGGAACTAGAGTCTGGCGAAACACAAAGCTAAAGACAGTCGTTGACTCGTTCATTCTTCAGGTATCACAATTATCACTGGCTAGGAATTGCAATTTTTCCATTGTGCTTCCAAACAGCTGATTCAAATATCAGTATCAAAACGTCTGTACCATAAAAACATTGTTAGAAACCTAAATGCGACTGAAGTTAATGGGTTAGAGTCTGTTATTTCTGACTCGAAACATGAAATATGACACGACACGATAACACGAAAAACTTAATAGGTCGGATTAATGTTGAGAGAATTTTGACATGAACACGAGATGACATGACACAAACACGACACGATGCCCACCCCTTGCTCTGACGGACAACCACAAACTTGATCTCATTACTTACTATGATTATGCCCTTTGATGAGCAGTAACCTACAGGGATAAAAAGGGAGGGAAATATGTGATGATATTCTATTTCATTTTAATTAATATCGTAAAATTATGACAATAGTTGAGCTGGGTGCGGGACGAGTAACGGAACGGGGTTTTAGAATACCATCTCCAACCCAAGTTCAAAAATAAATTGAAAGACCGCCCCAATTATAGCGGCCCCAAATCAAAAAAAAAAAAAAAACTCAATTTTTTTTTTTTGGGGACAGAAGGAAGAATATTATTAATTGTTGAATAAATAGTATACAAAGATTAAATGGAAAAGGAAAACAGCATCACAAGTGAGGACATGCATCTGAACTAGGTTCGCACAAAAGCCTTGGACAATATGCCAACCAAACCCCCTAGCCAAAGAAACGGGTGGCGAGAAGCCGAGAATCCAACCCGACGAAGAAAGGAAACATAGCATAGATCTCATATAATGAGAACATGAACATCGGGCCCAAAGGCACCAAAAGCTAGCAAAAGATCTGCACATCTACTCTACTAGAACTATTGGAGAGCCAAGCAAACAGCCGTCCGCAAGTATTTGTGCAGGCAGGTTTAATGGCAGAAGCAGCAGGAACAGAACATAGCAGCAGCAGCAGCAGGACAGAAGTAGCGCACCAACAAAAGCATTGGACTTTGAAGGGTGCAATTTTCTTCTATATTAGATTAAACACAAGCTCTGGATTTGAGTTTCGAGCCTTGGCAAGACTATACATTGAACTTACTGTGTCTTTCCTCTCTGCAAATAATGCAAGCAGCGACCCTTTGAATCTTGATTTTACGTGTGAAATTACTGTTGCCTACACTTATAGTATTATTTGAAAATATGAAACCTTCAACGATTCGACATGATTGGTTTCGATTTCACCGCAGGACTATACTTCTAGAACACCCTTTTGGAGTAAGAGACGTTCAATATACTAAACGGAAAAGTAGAAAACATTTTGCATCTTTGGTGACACGCTCAAGAATAACCTAAGTGGTGTCAAATAGAGGATTGTCAAGAGACTGCCAAATTTTAATTGATTTATGTACCGACACTTCCCACAAAACATAAGCACTGTACAGATTTTGAGACCTCTGAGAAGTTCATTACATGCCATTCTTGGATACTTATGGCTCTACGTAAATTCTGCTTGTACTGGAACTCAGCAATTCCTTTAGAGACCCCGATCAAACATAGTCTGAAGCAGGCTCAAAAGTCGTGCTTGTTAGAAGTCTGATCCGCCTGAGGTACTGCCCTTGTGCGCGTGGGCCCAATCCGTTAGGGAGTATGCACATAGTCCACCATATCACATGGACGCAATATACATTAAATAACCCATATCCACTTAAAAGGCTAAGCCTTGTAAGTGGTGAGTCATCCAATTGTATATTAAGGTCCAACTCTTTTTCTGATTATCCAATGTGGGACTCCAATCTTTCACACATGTTCCCAACAGTGCTTTCAATCACTGGCGAATTTGCAAGTACAAAGTCGATGAAATCCAGTTCATGTCTCACACCACACATGTCAACTATCTTAAGACGCCACAAGTGGTTAAATCGACAGTTGTAATAATGTTCCTCCCAATGTTTGGAACTGTTCCCAGAACTGTATGTTGCTTTGTGAGCCCCTATACACAACATTTCATGCCAAAGTAATTCAAATGCTAAATCTAGCTGTTCAATTGAGAAATCTATTGCACAGAGCTTCTAATACGGAATCCCGAATCAAATGTTTCTCCAACACATCAAGGAACATACTGAAACATGTCTGCAAAACCTACTAAATATCAGACAATGAAATTATGATATGTTCCCAAATTCTATTGACATTTTCATTATATTCTGGCTACGTTTTCAAAATGTTGCCCAAAACCTTCCCACAAAAGTTTCTGAACCATTACCTTTTCCTAGCTACTTGAAAAAACATGCCCAAATGAAATTTTTATCCTTGCATAAGATGGAGACAGGTAATATTACATCTCAACAAGGCTTAAAGGAGTAAGAGTAAATTTACAGGACATGAAGGCAAAGACATAGTGGGCAAAGACTTACCTATATCTCAAGCTCGCGTAGGTTAGGAGAGCTCCTAAGAATACAAAGAGCTGCCAAATTCTCATTCAAATCATTGAAATTAATGCGTATTGAAAGGTATGTCAATTCCATGTGCAGAACAGGAAGCTTTCCTGGTACCTTACCAACAGCCAAAATGCCAAATACTGGAAACAAACAAGAAATCAACCAATCAAACGGATATATCAATAACGGGATGTCTGCTCAAGATGAACCAGTTCATTTAAGTATGCACAAAGGTTGACTAATTCGTGGAAACGATAAAAACGAGAAGACCAACGAAATCTTTTTCCTTCAGATTGGCAAAATATGAACGACATTAAAATGTGACAAAAGCAGTACAACTTTTTGAAGAGGAGGATAAAAGAGCAAAATTGCTATACCAAAACCCAAACTAAAAAACTTCCTCAAATATCCACCTGGAGATACAAATCCCTCAAAACCCTACAAAAGAATCCAAGAAAAAGAATTTCAAGACTTGAACAGAACTAGAAGTCCAGTGGCGACTCCAGGAGTTTGAAAGCATGGGGTCATTCATAAATATACAAGGAAACACTAAAGTTTGCACTAGTGGTGGCTTAGTGTTTGATGTTACATCTACAAGAGAGAGGCAAGAGAGAATTGACTAGGACTCCGATCTACTACCCAACGAATGGAGGAAGAGAGAACGGAGGGAGTAAAAAGTGAATTGTTTAGATACAATGGTTATTTATAATGCCCTCTCACTAGGATGGATCCCCTATATGTGCAGGTCCCAGCCCATGTGAGAGTTGGGTTATGAGTAACCATTGGATTAAAAAAATTATTGTGAAGACAAAAGGGCTGCATTTTAGCCCTTTGATTTTGTATTTTGTCGGTTTAACTACTAGCTTTCAAGAGTAGAAAATTATCTTGTGTGATGACAACATCAAATGGATTATAGCCCTTTAGCAATGGGAGACGGAATAGAGAAGCACATTTAATTCAAAGCCATGCATGCATCATCTCGTGAGCTACTATTGACCCGGTCAGCAACCTGTATGAAGAGTATTGTGTCATTGGAAACAAATCTCAGGGGAGAAGCATAGTAGTAAAGATAACAAATTCAAAATCCAACCCTGCAATTGATTTGCATAATACTTCATTATCCATGGGACTGAGATTATCTACCATTTCCGTTCGTTTGTATCGTTTTAGATCCATACAATGGCATCTTCAAGGAATTAGGGATTTTTCCTTTGCCTTGTGATAATATCACCATCCTCACTATTACTATCACGTGTCCATAGATAATGTCAATTTTAAGGATAAATGATTCTTTAATTCACTATCACGAACCAAGCACATTTTACTCAAAAATAACCAATTAATAAAAATAACCAATCGCATAAGCCCTTCCTCTACCATAACCTTAAAAGCAGAGAGTGTGAGAGAAAGAGAGAGATTACCCAGGAAGGCCATACAAAATTAGAATCGCAGTCACCTCACAATGAAGTGTGAGTTTATAGGGTTCTGTTCTTATGCCCATACCTCTGTTTGGCGCCATAAAATAGGCAACTTATTTTCGGTGACCAACACTCCTTAATATCTGACCATATTTGAGGCTGTAAGACACAAACAGTGAGCTAATAAAATCATAGCTAACGTAATAACCATCAAAAAAAAAAAAAGAAAGAAACACAAATGATATCAAAAGCAAAAAAAAAAAAAAACTTACAGTGCTGACAGTTTGTTCCTCCGACAGGCATAGCCCTCTGGTCTCGGGCATGTGCTGAACCTGGCCATGAGAAAGAAGTATTAGCTTCTCTTCCCTACTAGGGGAAACCATCAAAAGGATACTGAGCAAAAACGGAGACTCAAAGTATCATTTCTAGTCCGTAGTATGTGCCCAGAATTTTACTGTTCATCCCATCTACAACCACAACTCTCCATTCCTATCTCAACTCTCAAAAGTTCAACCATCTCCCACCCTCCATAAAAATTCCACCTTCTTTCTAAGTTCAACTATTTCACAAACATTTATGAAAATGGCAAACAGTGCACACCTCAGACAGTTACAGTCTTACAGATTAAAATGGTAACTTATAATAATGTAAAAGTGTAGTTTGCATCAAGTACTATTGGCGGTCCCAGTGGCGGCCCGTGGTTGTCGTTCGCCAATGGGGTTTGGGTCGACCAGTCGCTCTCTCTTGAGCCTTCTTTCAAGCAGGTGGTGGACACTGTTTATGAAGCGGCTTCCAGTGACGTCGATTTTCAGACTAAGGTCGGTTTTCTCTTTCCTGGACAATTGCGTTATGTATTTTTGTAGTTGTTGATGAACAATGCAGCTTTGATCCTGAATTTACTATCTCACCTCAAAATGATCTGTGTATTGCAGCTTTGAAAATGCGAACTCCAATCCCCAGAGCTTTCAACAACTTGGGGGTAGAAGGAGTTGCGGTGGTGACTGGTGGTGGTGGCGGTCGTAGGAGGAGGTGGAGGTGGTGGTGGTGAGGGGACGGGAGAGAAGAGGCTTTAGGAGGAGCCGGAGAAGACAGAAGAAGGACGGAACAAAACGATGTCGCCTGGGATAAGCCGTTTATGCAATGTGATATGAAACTACATCGTTTTAAGTACGTGACATAGGTTAAATGCAATTTAATTCATCACTCGAGATTTATTCCGAAATTTTTAATCTGATCAAAACTGTTCAACATTTAAATCTTCTCAATAAGATAAATTTTGTTAATTATTAGACCAAATTAATTCTTATTGGTTCATGATCGGAGATGATTAATGTGAATTTTTTTTTATAAAAATAGATTTGGCCACATATGATCTAACCCCTTTTATCAAAGAATAAAGCCAAAGGAGTAATTGCTCGATTGTGATTCATTACAAGATTAATAATACGATCTCATCAGTTCACGTTGTAGAGCTTGTCAAACTGATTAACCAAGTTAAGAATCACGTGAATCGATTATTGAATGATACGTAATCGAAAGGGATTTAAGTGAAAAACAAATTCTGATAATAGAGCTGCCTACACAGGATCAAAATTATTTTTTGCAGAGAATAAAATGAAATTCAGAGAGGGAGAGAAAGAGATGAAATCAATTGTTCGATGTCCGAAATTGGTGGTCGAATCAGCGAAATTGTTGCAGGACTCAGCCTACTTCTTGATTTCCACGTCCTCAATTCCACCATTCGTAGACTCCGTTCTTCCATTGCCTCCGATGTTGGTGGTCGAATCAGCGAAATTGTTGCTTAAACCTCTGTCCTCATACAGATTACGTAACGGGAGAGCTGTGTCGAGCTCACTCGTGAATCAGCGAGATTGTTGCAGGACTCATCCTCCTCAATCGAGATTGAGCAAATTGGATTCTTAAGTGGCCGAAAAGGTAACCGCTTGCTTAAACCTCTATCTTCGTACAGATTACTTCTTGGGACTAGCTGAGTCGAGCTCACTCGTGAATTTCAGAATTATTGGAGCTGATGATGATGACCCAGATGCAGTTTGGGGTGTGTGAGTCAACGGAACCACGCATCACAACACACACTGATCGTAAGTGTCTCTTCTCTTCTGGTTTATGTGACTCTTGTTTTGGGTTCTCAACACACGAACACACGCACGGCTGCAAATGTAGCTTTTTTCTTTTTTTCAATGTGGGTAATGTTTGGTTGTTGCCCCGTCATTTGAATTTGTCATAAGTTGTGAGATCCTAATATCCTTACATTATCAGTGGTATCATCCTTGATTTGTTTGCCCAAAGGTGGCAGCGTGGAAGTAATTGTTCTGTAAAATCTGGTTACACTGATATCCTAGATACGGATTGATGATTTTTATAGCTCCCATCTACCACGTTGGATGTGAGAATGGATACAAGAAAATCTTTAGAGATTGCACATATTAAGATCCCAAGTTTTCATTAAATTTGGTAAAAGGTACTTGGGGTTGATGAAAGTTGTGGTGACCATTTGAATTTTGAAGCATGTCTCTAAGCCTCTGACTAAGCATGGGTCTTTACTCATGAGTTAGTGACATCTTTGTTAATGTTTTGAATGCAGGACAAAATTTGGAGGATGTGTTTAAGTCTTCAGCCTTAGACTCTTTGATGGACCCGTACTTAACAGGCTGTTGGGATATTTACTGGTCAATGGTTTGCAAAATTCCATCAATATATAGGACATTTCTTTTTTTTTTTTTGGGAAAAATATAGGATGGTTCTTTTAGAATCCAGTTTTCAATTGGGTGCGTAAGGGAAACGTTAAAATTTATGTCTTTTTTTTTTTTTGTTGGAAAAGAGACCGTTGTCTACTCTTACATGATTTTTAAGTGTCATCTGTCACCTGCCCTCTCTTTTTAACAAGGATCTATTTTGGGGTTCGTCCCTTGTTGGAGTTGGTTTTTCTCAAGTATACAACTAAGATTGGTAATGGTTCTACAATTATATTGAACCTGAAATTTGATTGGTTCATGTTTATCATGGACTTCCATGCTTTGGATTTGGATTTTGATGCGGTAAGCACTCAGTTTACATCAAGCACTTTTTGAGGTGAGCTGTGTTGTTATGTCACTGTATCCAAATTGTGTGAAGGGTACTTGAATGAAATCCCCATAGGGGACAGATTCGTCAGATTGGTTCGTCTTTCACGACTGAATAATGGGCATTTCTGGTATTGGGTATTTGCCCAAATCTGGAGCAATGCTCTCCAGCTCCAGGCCGAGCTTTGACTTCTTGATTTTATTCTATTTTATTTTGATGCAGTACATTAGAAGCTCCTTGCAATAGATTTCTCAATTGAATAGATAGATTCAGCCAAAGAAATTCATATGCTAAATCTAGCTATTCTTTTTATCCAGTTCAAAAAGAATAGCTAGATTTAGCATTTGAATTTCTTTGGCATGAAATGTTATGCAGGTCGAACAGAGCAACATAAAGTTCGGGGAAGAGTTCCAAACATTTGGAGAAACATTATTACAACTGGCCATTTTAACCACTTGCTGTGTCTTAAGATACTTGATATATACAGTGTGAGATGTGAACTGGATCTCATCAACTTTGTACTTGCAAATTCCCTAGTGATTGACAGCACGAACTTTCAGCCTGCTTCGGACGATGTTGGACGGGGGTTTCTAAAGGAATTGCTCAGTTGCGGTGAGGTCCAGTACATGCAGAATTTGCGTAGACCCACAAGTATCCAAGAAAGGTATGTCAAACTCTGTGCAGTTGTTATGTTTTGTGGGAAGTGCCGGTACGTATATCAATTAAAATTTGGCAGTCTCTTGACAATCCTCTATTTGACACCACCTAGGTGATTCTTGAGTGCGTCACCAAAGAATAGCAGATCAACCTGAGAGTCGAAACCAAGAAATAGCAGTTGATGCTAGCCTTGCGAATTGGTTAGTCGCATCGGAAACCACTCCAACAATGAAAACTCGGCCCATTGGGCTTGAACCCATTTCACATGAACAAAGCATTTCTCCTGGATCAAATGCAGTGGTGAGCATTGAAGATAGACCAATTTTAGGTGCATTGACTGTGGAAGAGCTGAAACAGTTTTCAGCATCATCCTCACCTAGATGATCTCCCTGTGAACCCCAGATGAGATGGCTCTAATTGGTACTGTTTGGATGTATTGGAAACACAGAGGGAGGCAAGGATTTTGGCTCATTATCTTCCTATAAAGGCATACCAAACACAACTAGCAAGTTTAGAGAGGTATTTGTGAAGTGAAGTTTCCTGTGCTATGTAAGTGATAGTGCTTTTGGCTACTAATATGGTTTCATTGGTGTGTAGGATAAGAAAGTGAATTGGCACTCTCCCCCATTTGAGACAAGGTTGGAGAGAGCTTTGAATAGACGACCTGTTGAAGCTTAATCTACATATCTTCAAAGTGTTGCTTGTGAGATGGTTATGGGAGTGTTTTCTTTTCTTTGATTTTTTGTTTTGTTCATGGTTCTGTTGTTAACGAAGCTTCATTTGAGAATTGATACAAGGTTTCAACAAAATTGTTTGTTTTTCATTGTAATTCATTATTGTGTTGATTTGAAGGTCAATATATCATATTTATGTACCTAATCTCTGGACTTCGTTCAGAGACGGAGAAACTACTCTCTGAGGTTTAGTTATGCCTTTAAGCCATCTTTTCTTTGATGTTGCGCTGATCATTTTATTTTCATTTTGTTTAATTATGCATCATTTATGTTCAATGAACGTGGGTGAAGCATTCTCTGAGATCAAAATTCCGCGGAAACAACTTGAAAAAAGCATTGCTTGTGAAATCTCTCTCCGAGTTGTACATCAAGCTGTTGCTCAAGGTTGTGTTTGAATGGGATGAAATTCACTTCTAAATCTTTACTCTTTATTATTATTCTTGTATATGTGTTTATGTTGTGAACAACTTTTTACATTATTATGATCACAGGCTTCGAATACCCTCTACGATCGAAAAAATAAACATGTCAGCTATATTAATGGTTGTGATGTTTGCTGTTAAAAAATGGCTTAAGTTTCTCTGGTATAGTCGATGGAGTTAAGACATAGTTCCATTTTTGGCTTGTCATTAAAGGAAGGCTTGAGACTAGGAAGTATAGAAATAAGTAGAAGATGTGGGGGACTAAATATCTAATCTCTAAAGATGAATAAGGCAAATGGTTTTGGAGAATAAGTTTTGGGATTCCCTATAAATGCCCGCACCAGTTGACCTGTTAACTTTTAGCCAAACCACGTGACTCAAAAGTTTAACCTCAAATTATACTATAGCTGCTCAAAATCATTTATATGTAAGTTTCCTAAGGCCATGTTAGGCTTCAGAAATAATGGGTTTCTTTTCTGGTTTCCATTTTATTTCAGCTTTTCCTTTGATATCAAAGATTCTGGGTTACTTGTTCAAAAAAAATCAAAAATCAAAAATTACTCGAACACGACAATCGCTGCCCCAGAAACCACTCACTGATACTACAATCTACAATCTACCATTTGGCCACATCTGAATTGGGACCACAATTTGGAAACACTTCGACTAAATGCACATGTATCCTTCGATCATCAATTAAAGCATTGCCCATCTGCCATTAAGAATTATATGAATCAAGGTAAGCAAAACCAGTTATGACACCACTATGCCAAAGCAATTTGGCAGGTTTTTTTTTTTTTTTTTTTCCCGGGTGAAAATACATTTTTATAGAAAGCCCAAACCAAAACATAAAACAAGAGTTCAAGGAACAAAACCCTAGCCTTCAAACAAGCAGACTGTACAAAAAAACAAGCAGCCTGCACAAATACTCTCAAAAACCATTTACACTCGTGCAACAATTATAGAGTGTTGAGAATTCTCTCACGCGGGATCCATGCTGTGTATGCACATAACCCATGAGAAATTCAAAATACATGAATTTGAGAAAATTCTCAGTATTTATTTGTTGTGTGGTGGTCATAACATTGCAGTTTCCTAGGCCTCCAAGATAATAGCAAAGCCTCCCAAAAGTAGCAGCAGCACTCAAAAACTGGAAATGTTTCAAGTCACTCTTGACAGTATCAGAAGTAGCAGCAGCAAAACCAAATCTTCTATGAGCAGAAATTCATCCAATTGAAATATTAATCTTCACTTCTTCCTTAATTAGTAGAACTCCACATATCTTTTCCAAATGAATCCTCTAGCAGCAGTCACCTTCCACATGAACATGTTCACCAATTGCACCAGTAGATATCCAAGCTTCAAGTCCGTCCCCATCATCTACTGCAACAAGCCAACAACATTCCAGAGATATGTGCTGAACTGCTCAACAGAAACTCAGACCAAAGAACCTATCTAGAACTCCAGCCCAAAGCAAGAAATCAGAAAACAAAAACGCAAGACCAACTATTGAGTACTGAGAATTTTCCCGGAAACAACCACTAGTATTAAGGGGCAATCATTCAAGTTTACTAGTCAAAGGAACAACATTTCTCATCAAATTTGGACAAAAAATAAGACTCTTTAGCTAGGCAAAACCAAAACTAAAAGAGAGAGCTAAGCAAACAATACAAGTGAACAAACCATACAAGAAAACAGACAGCCTCTCCTCGCAAGAAAAAATGATCAGACATTCTACCTCCCCCTAATCCATTGCCATTCTACAGTGCCCTTAACCTTTACCCAAAAACTCAAGCAGGCCCATACATCCCTTCTAATATTCCCTCAGCACCATATCTCCATCCCTATCTTTAGCTTTAAAGATCCTAGCATTTCGCTCTCCCCAGAGATGGTAGATTGTTGCAGCAAAGACCAACTCAAGAAGGGACTTGCGAACATTTGCTGGACTAAACCTTGGGACAACCAAGCAAGCTCCTGGTTGGCTTTTGAACGCCCCACAGAGGGACAAGGAGCTATGCCACACCCAACCAGAGAAAGGACAATCGAAAAACAAATGAGAACTCTGTTGAAAAAATAAGACTCGGTTGTTAGGGAAAATTTCAAATTGGTGACGGACTTTGATTAAAGGGACAGGCAGAAAACCTGTCCTGCTCCTTTTCTGTGCCTAAGTTTAACTTGTATCTTTATGATATACACAAATAAATAGGTTTTGTGAGCATCACAACCTTAATAGCCACCACTGCAATGCTATAATAAATTAGCTATAAAACAGCACTCCCGGATAAGTCACCTGATTTAATCCAATCTCCCTTTCTTCCAAAATTAGTTGGTCAGTTCATGTTTCCTTAGCTTTCTATCGTATAAACCTTTAAAATTTAAAACCCAAGTGACCAATCCAACAAGCAGGAACGGACGTGGGGCGGAGGCCCTAACAAAAACTATAGAGAGAAAGGGATTCTTACAAGCACATGTGTGTACACTATGTACCTATACCTGAGAAAATTATAGGCTTACGTAGTTACGTGTACAACTTCTATGGGGTAACGAAATGTATTATGTATCTGTACATTGTACATAAGATAAATGGCACAATAGAAAAACCCAAACTTGTAGCATACAAGAAACAGCGGATAAGTGCTGGGAATCTATAAATTTCTTGCACATTGTCACTATTTAAATACTCCTAAGGGGCAAAGCATGAGCTTTTTCATAACTACAGGCGCAGTGTCCAGCGTAGAGCCACTTGACGAAAATATATTCACAATACCTTGAATTTGTCCCCAAAAAAGCAAGCTGCTCAAAGAATCTGTTAACTTTGGCTCATCTCACCACCCATTCGCAAACTAGAGCATGAACCACCAATCTGCCACCCTAGGATGTTGAATACGGACTAACAGCTATTAGATCAAACTACAAACCACCACACCCAAGCACTATATTTTTCTAATTATTTGACACTATAAGATTTTTAGATACCATTCCATGGATTAGAAGTTAGAAGTCATATTACAACCCACCAATATATGCTTCAGGTAAAAACAATGAATCCCGCAGCACCCTAGTATGATATTGACATATTGTCCATAACAAAATCGCTCATCTTCCAATTTGGGATTTTCTTAGTCCTCTTTGGAAATTTGGAGGATAAAACTTTAACTATTTTCCAAAACTCACCCACACACAGCTAAAAATGTACATAAAAGTTGATATATAGTAGTAAAATGGGCAATGAATACTGATAATTCAACGTTGAAACGCATTTATTGCAAGTCTCCTTTAAAAGTTGAAATTTTCCCAAGGGAGCAACATTTAGGGATGGAGAGTATGAAATATCATTGTGCTTCCAATAGCAATAGAATTACGAAGTGTACGGTAGAGTTAACATTATCTTAAACTTAGCAAGACTGGTGACAAGGATAACCCCCAGACATAGAAAACTACGGGAAACAACAGAACAGAAAAACTCAACACTATTCACCACTGTTATTCTAATTCCACGCCAGTAAATTAGAAGAAGAAGTAATAAGACACACTTGTACTAGATAAGAATCAAACAAGACATAAAACGTTTTAGCTCCTTGTTCAGAGTAGTTCCTGTACCTCTTAAGTCACGTATTGGTCGGTTCAGGAACGGCATCTGAAACGTTCTGAATGCCAAAACGCACCCATACAATTCAAAGGTCTTCCATAACCAATCTCTCTCTTAAGTCTTCTTTCAAACAGGTGGTGGACACTGTGTATAAAACGGCTTCCAGTGATGTCGATTTTCAGACTAAGGTTGGTTTTATGTCTCTTGGATAATTGCGTTATGTATTTTTGTAGTTGTTGATGAACAATGCAGCTTTTATCCTGAATTTATTATCTCACCTCAAAATGATCTGTGTATTGCAGCTTCGAAAATGCGAACTCCAATCCCCAGAGCTTTCAATAACTTGGGGGTAGATGAGATCAAGAAAATATGTAAATTTCGCAGAGTTGTGGTGTTGACTGCTGGTGGTGGCGGTCGGAGGAGGAGGAGGTGGTGGTGGTGACAGGAGGAGAGAGAAGAGGGTTAGGAGGAGCCGGAGGAGACAGAAGAGGGAGTGAGGGACGGAACAAAACGACGTCGCCCTGGGATAAGCCGATGTTATATGAAACTACGTCGTTTTGGGTACATGACATAGGTTCAAGCTATGTCATGTACACAAAACGACGTCGTTTTGATCTTAAATGGAAATGCAACTTAATTCGTCACTCGAGATTTATTTCGGGATTATTGATCTGATCAAAACTGTTCAACATTTAGATCTTCTCAATAAGATTAATTATGTTAATTATTAGACCAAATTAATTCTTATTAGCGCATGATCGGAGATGATTTTTGTGATTTTTTTTCATAAAAATAGATTTGACCACATTCAATCCAACCCCTTTTATCAAAGGATAATGCCAAAGGAGTAATTTCTCGATTGTGATTAATTACAATATTATTAATGCAATCTAATCAGTTCGTATTGTAGAGCTCGTCAAGATCATTAACCAAGTTGAGAATCATGTGAATCGATTAATGAATGATACATAATCGACAGCGATTTAAGTGAAAAAAAAATTCTGATAATAGATGTGCATACACCGGATCAAAATCATTTTTAGCTGAGAATATAATTTGCGCAGGAATAAAATGAAAATGAAATTGAAAATTCATGAAGGAGAGAGATGCAAGGAACTCCCTGAAGAATTGTGGGAATCGATACTGAATCGTCCGTCGCATGGCGATCTGCAATCCCATTCGTTGCTCTGTAAGCAATTCCTCTCAATCGCCAATCGACAGCAATCAGTGTGAGGTCTTAAGCATAGCTCTTCACATTTTGCTTTTAAAATTTCCATATTGTGGGTTTGAGCGAATGATATCAACATTGACTCATCTATGCAACAGAATTTAGCAGACAGGTAAAGAGTTTCATCATCTGGATGAACATGATTGTTAAATTCATTTTGGCACCGTCCGCGCACCTGCACCCCACGTCTAAGGGTACAAACATATTTGTGTGCATGTCTCTGTTTTTGTCTGTGTCTATGAATGTGTTTGCTCCTAATCTGCTATACTGTGTGGAAATTGGAACAAATTCTGCATCTCCAAAAAGGTTTCCTCGACAAGTTTCCTCCCTACCATATTGTTACCTTCATTTAGTTCCATTTTGCATCAAGGACCACAAGAATTAGAAATATGAATGAATCTTAATCTTGCAGAAAATGAAATTGTCCAAATGTTCTGACTGTCAACTCCGAAAGACGAATCACCAAACTTGTCCCCAAGTCGAGCACTGTCACGAAAAACCCGCTCAATAAGGACAAATTTTTATGGCAAGTGTTGTTAGCTTAAAAGTGTTTCCCAAATGGACTTGTCAAATATCAAATCGTTTTAATGAGATTTCAAGTATGCTACCCTAGCCCTATGTCAAATTTCAAAGAGAGCATCTGAAGAGTTGGTGTTTGAAGAGCACCTAAGACCTTACAAAACATTCAATTTTTTTAACACTGAAACATTTGAACTTTGAATCATTGCTCTAAGCATGGTTCTTTGCTCATGATCTTTTTTATTTCCTAGATTTTTATCAGGCTATTGACTTGTACCATGTCTTCAAACAGTGTTGCAGGGCTGATAATGACAAAACCTAAGCCAGCCAAGCCAGCTACTTCTGAAACTCCATCGCCAGCACCACCTTAGGGTGGTGGAAGGCACCACGATGGTATGTTTTGAGATTCTCAGAGTTCTCAAACTCTGTACAGGGCTTATGTTTTGTGGGAAGTGTCAGTATGTAGGTCGATTAAAATTTGGCAGTCTCTTGACAATTCTCTATTTGACGCCACCGAGGTGATTCTTGAGTGCGTCACCAAAGATACAAAATGTTTTCTACTTTTCTGTTAAGTATTTTGAGCATCTGTTACTCCAAAAGAGAGTTCAAGGAGAATAGTCCTTTGGTGAAATCGAAACCAATCATGTCAATTCATTAAAGGTTGTTATATTTTTAGATAGAAGTATTATCAATGAAGGCAACAGTAATTTTACACGTACTAAGGTTCGCTGCTTGCATTTTTTGCAGAGAGGAAAGACAAATATTATTCGAAAGAAGAGACACTAGTAGAACCGTATGCCTTGTTTTAATGGGTGTGGGATCAATGCAAGAGATGCATGAAGGCTAGATCAACTTGGGTGGAGTGGATGCAGCTCTAATAAAGACATTAAGACACAGTAAGTTCATTGTACTGTCTTGCCAAGGCTCGAAACTCAAATCCAGAGCGTGTTTTTAATCTACGTATAGAAGGAAATTGCGCCCTTTAAAGTCCAATGCTTTTGTTGGTTGGTCTTTGTAGGTAGAGTTAAATCTGCGGAGTATCTTCACCAAATGGAATCACACAAGATGTGTAGAAAACTACACGTAAATTCTGCACCCTTGCTCAAGAGTCAATGGATCACATCCTTCTGCTATGCAATCCAGAATTATGGAGAAAGGTTCTGGCATGGTGGGGTGCACAATGGACAGTCCCGCCATCTCCTGACCACGAAGAGATGCTGGAACATATAAATCTCAAAGTAGCATTTTCGGTGAGTACCAAGTGTAAATCAAATGATTACGCAATTCATGATTTCTTGCTCAGACTGGATAGCATTCTGACTTCCATTTAATGGGAACTGAAAGGTTTTTCCATTCTATAGTTTTTCCAAAAGGTCATACTGCTTTGGTTGAGGTGCCACAAGTGGCTCCATGTTTGTAGGTGTGCTAACTTCTGTACTGCTGCTGCTTCTGCTGCTATGTTCTGTTCCTGCTGTTTTCTTCGCTCTCCAATAGTTCTGGTGATGCAACACAGAATACTAGAGGAAATGTGGTGATGTTTTGCTAGCTATTGGTGTCTTGGGCCCGATGGTCGCGTTCTCATTATATGCAAATCTATGCTCTGGATTCTTCTTTTCTTTGTCTTTGGGGTTTGGTTGGCATATTGTCCGAGGCTTGTGTGCTTACCTAGTTTGGATGCATGTTCTCAATTGTGATGCCGTTTTTCTTTTCCCTTTAATGTTTGTATACTATTTATTCAACAATTAATAAAATTTGTGAGTTTCTCCGAATTTGGGGGCCCGCTATGTGGTCTCCCAATTTATTTTTAAACACTCTTAAAACATGGGATTATCTTTCATGAATGGTTAACAGTAGGGGCAGACGCAGGATTTATCATTAGGGGTCAAGAATCTATAATATTTAGTCCTATGGGGCAAGCATCGCAAGGTAAGGACAACAATGTATACTCCTGTGGGGCAAAATTACAAAAATAACCAGAAAAATATGCATATCACAGGGAGAATTCCCGGCTCAAGGGGGTCAGCTGACCCCCTTGCCCCTACATGGGGCTGCCCCTGGTTAACGGCATGTATTCTTTCATCAAGAAATTCTTTTGTTATTGTTTATTGTTCGGGTTTTTGTCCAACTATCATCATGTCAATCCATTAATGTGACTTCATGTTATGTTGGCAGGTAAAATCATATATAGTATGTAGTTACAAGCACTGGTATGTGCTATGAACTAAGCCCAGCCATCCATGCCATATCTTGAGCACTCCCCAACACCATCCCGTGAGCAATTGCCTAACCTACTTCTAGCTGCGTTGGCCTGTACTTTAGGGGGCTTCAGAAAAATGGGTGGATGACTCATTGGTTCAAGGCGAGTGATACCAACATCGCCTCATCTATGCAACAGAATTATGCAGACAGGTAAAGAGTTTTATCATCTGGTTCTTTGCTCTCAGTGCGGAAACATCTAGATGAACATGATTGTTAAATTCATTTTGGCACCGTCGGCGCAGCTGCACCCGACGTCTGAGGGTACAAACATATTTGTGTGCAAGTCTCTCTGTTTGTCTGTGTCTATGAATGTGTTTGTTCCTAATCTGTTATACTGGGTGGAAGTTGGAAGAAATGCTACATTTTGCAAAAAGGCTGCCTTGACAAGTTCCCCCCTTACCATATTCTTACATTCATTTAATTCCATTTTGCATCAAGGACCACAAAAATTTGAAATGTGAATGAATCTTAATCTTGCAGAAAATGAAATTGTTCAAATGTTCCGAATGTCAACTCTGAAAGATGAATCCCCAAACTTGCCCACAAGCCGAGCATTGTCACGAAATACTCGCTCAGTAAGGACAAATTTGTGTGGCATGTGTTGTTAGCGTAAAAGTGTTCCCCAAATGGACTTGTCAGATATCTAATCGTTTTACTGAGATTCGAAGTATGCTACCCTAGCCCTATGTCAAATTTGAAGAGAGTATCCAAAGATTTTGGTGTTTGAATTAGCACTAAAGACCTTACAAAACCTTCAATTTTTTTGACATGTAATCAAAGGCGGCTCCACCCTTGGGGTTGGGTGGTCACTTGAACACCCTCAAGGAAAATTTTTGTTTAGAAATACATGTAAAAATTTTATTTTTAGTTTAGTATAGCCATTGTTGAACACCCTAATCACAAATATTTGAACATCCTACTCAAAAATATTTGAACACCTAGCTCCACAAGTCAACCACAAATCAATTTTATGTAAATAACCAACTAAAGTCTAAAGTCGTCCCATAGATGGTCAGTATACACTCTAATATTATGAAATACACCAATTCTGGTAATTGACAATACAATCCTTAATACACCAGTTTAAAACAAAGTGCACACTCTTTACGACCAAAATTAGGAAAATCAATAAAAAAAAAAGTATTTATTGGATTGATATACTATGACTTCACTCTAAGCAACAATCGGCTCTCTATTGTTAAAAATAAAAAAAAAATAAAAAATAAAAAGAATATTTGTGCGAATCTATTTGGCACAGAAATTTCTACAATAAATATTAGTGTATTTATCCCCCGATTTATTTTTAGTTGACTCAATAACATAGAATTTGCCAAGAAAATTTGTGACATCTTAAGTATTTTCATATCATTTGGCCCCATTATTCACACTAATATATAGAAAAATTGTATATATATACTAGTTAGTAGAGCTATTAGAGTTAAGTTAAATGTTGAACACCCTGTCCAAAATTTCTGGAGCCGCCAGTGCATGTAATGATGTAACATTTAAACTTTGAAGCATTGATCTAAGCCTCTGACTAAGCATGGGTCTTTGCTCATGACCTTCTTCATTTTCCTAGATTTATCAGGCTATTGACTTGTACCATGTCTTCAAACAAGGTTGCAAGGCTGATAATGAAGAAACCTAAGCTAGCCAAACCAGCTACTTCTGAAACTCCATCGCCAGCACCACCTCAGGGTGGTGGAAATGGCACCACAAACACCAAACCCTAATGAGAATGCTGGAGCTACTAGTAGTGAGGGTCACATGAAGAGCCAATGGATACCGAAAAGCCTGAGACTACGTAAGTTAGTGACATCTTTGTTTAAGTTTTGAATGCAAGCCAATTTAACAGGCTGTCGGGATATTTACCGGTCATATTGTTTATTTTTTGTAAAGCCGTCTTACTGGTTCAAAGGTTTGCAAAATTCTATGATTATATAGGATAGTTCTTTAAGAATCCAGTGTTCAAATGGGTGTGTAGGACCATTATCTACTCTTACAGGGTTTTTTAAGTGTCATCTGTCACCTTCTCTCTCTTTGCAACAAGGATCTATTTTGCAGTTCATCCGATCCCTTGTTTGAGATGGGTTTTCTCAAGTATACAACTAAGATTGGTTATGGTTCTACAAGTATATTGAACCTGAAATTTGATTGGTTCATGTTTGTCATGGACTTCTATGCTCTGGATTTGGATTTTGATATGGTAAGCACTCAGTTGTGTTTACGTCAAGTACTTTTTGAGGTGAGCTGCGTTATTTTGTCAATGTATCCAAATAGTGTCAAGAGTACTTGAATGAAGTCCCCATAGGCGACAAATTCATCACATTGGTTCGTCGGCATTCTGGTATTGGGTATTTACCCAAATCCGGGTGAGAACCAAGTGTAAATCCAATGAATATGCAATTCATGATTTTTTTTGTTTTACCTTCCATTTAATAGGAACTGAAGATTTTTTCATCGTTAGTTTTTCCAAAATGTCATGCTGCTTTGGTTTTTGTGCCATAAGCTAGCAGCTCCATGTTTGTGGTGCGCTACTTCTGTACCGGTGCTGCTGCTGCTGCTACGTTTTGTTTCTGCTGCTTCTCTGCATGAATACTTGAATACTAGAGGAGATGTGATCTTTTGCTAGCTTTTGGTGTCTTGGTCCCGATGGTCGTGTTCTCGTTATATGCAAATCTATGCTATGAATTTGGGGGCCCGCTATGTGGTCTCCCAATTTATTCTTGAATTTGGGTTGGAGTTCAAGTATTATGTAACCCAAAAATGCTATGAGTACGCACACTCGCATACACCAAATCCACGGATGATCTTAAAAGTCCAAAAGCATTTTCGACGTTGCGGATTTTAAATTTTCTATTCGCACGAAGAGTTTAAATATTCACATGAATAAGTTTATTTAAAATCCGGACCATTGATTTATGCGATGGACGGTTAAGATGCGTTGCGTGCATTTGGCATACACGAGTGTTTGTACCCATTGCAGGTTTGTATATAATTCCATTCCATTACTCGTCCCACACCCACCTCAAATATTGTCATAATTTTACAATATTGCTTACTATAATGAAATAGTATATCATTATATATGTTTCCCTCCCTTTCTATCCCTGTAGGTTATTGCAAATCAAAGGGCATAATCATATTTAATTTGAAGAAACAATTACTCTGTCAATTTTATAAGATTGACTAATAATGTTTTTACTTCTTGATAAGAGCTTAAAGCAACCATTTAAGCTCCCCAATTTACATTAGCCAAGTCTTTATTAATGCTACTTGGATGTTCATATGCGTTGTTTGTGTTTCAGGGGTTAAAAAGCCAATTGAGATGGAATTGGAGCTAAATGATTAAGTTTAGAACACATGAGAGTGAGCAAGGAGTGATGAGTGGAGCTTGGAGACAAGAGAAGAATTACATCCAACCGGTTGCATCTCGCCCTGACTGGACAAGCTGATATTCAAGCTTTCTACCTCATTTTTCAAGCCATGTGTCCAGTTCATCCAACCGGACAAGATTTGATCCAACTGGACAAGCCAAAATTTGAGCTCACGGATGGATTTTCCAAGCCATGTGTTCAGTCATCCAACCGGACGAGGTCAGTCATCCAATCGGACGAACCGCCTTTCCAACTGAACGAACTTAGCTGACTTCAGCCTTTTTCTTTGACTGCTTGGAATCTGAAAGGGCAACTTCGGTCCTAAGCATATATAAGTATTTGGGGGGTCATTTTTGGAGGAACAACTAGAGCTACTCTAAAATTACTTCAAGGCTAAGCAAAGAGAAAAAGAGGAGAAAGAAGGAGATTGAAGAGAAGATGAAGTTCATTCAGCATAATTTGAAGAATCCTCTTTCCATGGCCAGCTAAGCCTCACTTCTAGGGTTAGATGAAAGTTTCTTTCCAAGTAGCATGTATTTTGTATTGGTTTAAGAACAATCTTTTGAAGTTTGGTTGTATGATTTTAAGGATGCTTTTATTTTCAATGAATGGTTTAAATGTCTATTGTTTCTACCTATCAATTGTGTTTGTATTCTAGATTTCAAACACGTTCATACAACCGTTTATGCTACTCATTCGTAAACTTGGTTGAGATAGGCTATACCTCTTAAAACAGGTTGTGCTATTAGACAATCCGTACTTAGATACGGCGTGTACTAGTAAGACAACTTGTATTGGGCAGCGATAGCTTATGCCAATCGAGCACTCATGGATACTGTGATTTTAATGAAAGTTCTTAACCAAGCAAAATCATGTTATGAGGGAGAAACTGGAATCAAATCCCTAGAGTTTTTCTCATTGGTCTTACAAAACCAAGTTTGCTTTCTGTTTTCTTAGTTTTAAATTCAAAATCAAACTTGAAACTTGTTTTCGAATTGAAGTAGGAACTGATTGGAGCTGAGAAGACGTGCTCTCGTCCCTGTGGAATGATACTCGGACTTTTGCCACTATTCTACGGAGTAGTTGTGATTGTTCTATTTTAACAAGTAATTTTGGCACGGTAACGACACGGTCACTTCTAAGTTGCATCAGCCTATCAATTTTTTCGTTCTTGCAATAATTATGAAGTGTAGATATTGGGCCGAAAAACTGGTTCATCGCTTGGTATGGTCTTTTTGTTCATTTTCTCTCAATTTTTAGTAAATTTGGGTGTAACTTTTACGTCACATTATTCGGCTAGAGGAGAGGAATTGAAAAATATAAAAATATAGACCAAAGTTAAAATAAAAAAAATAAAAAAAATTATGCCAAAAATTCTCAAAAAGTTAGGCTAAATTCACCATAAGTCGCACCAAACACACCATTCTAGTGAAGAGAACCACGACAACTTGTTTCTTAGCAGTTAAATTTTTTAACGGAATAAGCAGCTATTGTAAGAAGGAATAAAGAGGTAGATATGATTGAAAAGTGAAATAATTTAGAAGGGGTTTGGTTTGTTAAGTTTTTAAAGGGAAATATGAGGACTTAAATAATGTATGTCAAAATTCATTTTTGCCCTTATTTAATGGTTGTTTTGAGCACATGTTATAAAAGTCATTTTCTAGTAGTAGCTTTTTTTGTCAGTAACTATTTCTATTAAGTATTAATAGCATATAAATGTTTTCAAAGATAACCGAAAAATTATAAGTATTTTTGGGATTTAATTTCACACAGAATGGAACGAGTCACACAGAACTTTAAACAAAGCATATTTTAAGTGTATAAACAGAGTAGAAAAAGAAAATGAGACCATTATCTCAAGTCTAAAAAATATAATTCTATTTTCTATGAATTAATAGAAGTCTTTCTAAAAACGAATTTGAGGTTAAATATTCCAAGGGGTGTTTTGGTAATCCATGCACCGAATATGTTTTGGACATCAAAATTTATCTCCTTCAAGGGGATTATCTTATCCGGGTCAAAACCTATCCAGTGCAAAAAATTACAGACACCGAATATTTCCTCACCCAAATTTCTTTATCCGGCTCCCATAAAACAAATAGGCTGCATGAGATTGGACTAGTGGTCAATGCCTCAAACTAAGGGCTTTGCCTCCTTTTTAAGTCCTAGGCTCGAAACAATCCTTAAGTGCTATCAAATCTTACAGAATCAACTCATATGGAACATGTTCCAGCTGGCCTCGTTCCCAAAAATTGTCTTTTTAAGCAAATTGTCTTTTACATGCTTTTTTGGCTTTTTGGGTTGATGCATTGTCAGATAATGACCTGTCTCGTATAGCGTGAAAAGACAGTTTGGTGAAAAAAAAGACAATTTTCTGGAACAAAAGCCAATTTGAGCCCTCTGTTGTTAGAAGACGGTAGGAAGTGTTTAGCTAATGTGTTAGTTAAGATGCGTGTAACTGAATTTAAGATTGGAATGATAAAAAAGAAAGTCGATAAAGGCAGTAAATTTTGATTTTTAAGCTAGCAAAAATCTAAAACATAGTAAGGCACTGACGCAAAAAGTTAAAAAATACATAGTTCAAATTTTATTAATTTTTTGTCAATGTACAAAAAGGACTACATCTACAAGGTATACAGGTATAAGAATCAAAACTTCCCTCTCTGTTCTCTATATCTGAATATTTCTATACCACTATTGTGAAGAGGCTACACTTCTTCACTCTAAAAGAAAAAATCATTAATTCCCAACAAAATTCCGTTAGGATTGTTAACAAGGAAAAGACCTGTCAACCTAATATGTTCAAGGGTATTTGTTAGGCCATATTTGAGGATTGCTTGTTTACCGGCTCTATATTGCTCCATAGACCGGAGATGTATCCAATTCAATCTGCTGTCTAAAGAAAATCCCCAAGCTTCCTCTCAAGTGGAGATGTTGACTCTTCCATTAACAATGAGAAGGAGGTTGAAGCAGCGTTGCTACCAGAGATGGACAGAGTCTGGGATTCTAACCACATGTCAGCTAGAACTTGACAAATACCTTCTTCAACATCTTGACTCAGAGTTCGATATCCTTTTCAAACAAAATGATAATTATGTCAGGTATTCCCCACAAATATGGTGACAGAGCATTTGATACTGGAATTTTTGCATATAAATATAAATGCAACACTCATCGACCTTGTTTTTTAAACTAAGACATTACAAGGATCAGAAAGTTAAAAGCCTGTTTGGAATTGTTTTCCATATCCCAAACCACCCCTAAAACGTTTTGAGAAAAAACACAGCTCATTCGGGTTTTTCACACATTCATGACAAAAAGTAGTGTCTGAAGATGGCAAAAATCTTTTTGGTGCTTCTGTGAAGCAATAAGATGAATAGTAATGCGCGACGGAATAGGGAATCACCTTTAATTCGAAGCCATGCATGCATCATCTCGTGAGCTAATATTGACCCGATCAGCAACCTGTATGAAAAGTGTTGTCATTGGAAACAAATCTCAGGGAAGAAGCGTGGTAGTAAAATGACAAATTCAAAATCCAACCCTGTAATTGCACATGAAAATGGGTGTTTTCTCAAAGCAATTGCCAACAAAGAAGCTTGACTTTTTGGAGCTTACATGGTCGGTGAGTAATCCCAAGTTCACATTACGAACCAAGCACATTTTACTCAAGATAACCAATTAATGAAATATAAGGGACTAGGAAGTTTTCTCAAATACATTGTACAACATCAATGTAGATTGTACAATAAAGGGAAGGCAAAATGGAGCTTTATTAGTAAACCTTTTCGTAAATACTGGTTTCGAATGGCATCTGTTAAAGCATTCAAGTCGAAACCAATTGACAATATGTGGACAGGTCCTTCATGTTATTAAGTGGTGCAATAGGGGATTATAGTCTAACACCCCCTCCCACGTGCAACCGGATTTTAGGTTTGTCACGTGTAGCCATTTGTTTGAGTTCATCTTCGTGCAGTCTTCATGGGCTTGTCATCGTGGAGTGTGGGCTTTATCAATTTTTAATTTTTGGGATGAAATAGGTCAACTCTAATACCACGTGGAAACTTTATATCCAAACTCAAAACCAATTGGCAATAAGTGGCGAGGTCCCTCCTGTTATTAATGGAGTATGGGAACATAATCTAACAGTCCTTTTGTTCCTTTTTCCCCACATGATTTTAAGGGTGTTTCTTGGGTACTGAGTAGGTTTGAGAAATCAAAACAGTTTTGCAAAGGTTCGAAGTGCTATCGGATGTAGTAGACAGCAGACCTATATAGCCATGCCCAAAAAAAGCACTGAAGATCACTTTTGTTACTGATTCATTTAATTATAGTACATGAATTAGTCTTCTCCCATCTTCATAATCATACCAACTAGCTCTCGGTGTAAGCAAAACAGACTATCTTCGGGCCATGTTTCAGAGAATTAAAATTAAAATTGGTATAGTTTGAAGCAAATAAAAGGCTTGAACCTCAATGCAACTGAGCGCCCAATTTTAGGACATGAATGGATCTCATATAATGCGCATGATAAAGGTACAATTATGTGATTACTTTCAGGTTTGTACTTGTGATTAATCATTCAAGCGGCATATATTATCCTGTTCATATCCTTTTATATAGAACTGATTAGTTGCCTATTCACATGAGCCCTTCCTTTACCAAATCCTTAGAGAGAGAGAGAGAGATTACCAAGGAAGGCCATACAAAATTAGAATCGCAGTCACCTCACAACGACGGGTGAGTTTATAGGGTTCTGTTCTCATGCCCATACCTCTGTTTCCTCCCCCAATTCTTGGTCGCCTTAGTATCTAATCATATTTGAGGCAAATAAGACACAAATAGTGAGCTAATGAAATCATAGCTGACTCAAAAACCCCATAGAAAAAGAAAGAAACAGAAATGATATCAAAAGAAGAAGAAGACTTACAGTGCTGACAGGCAGAGCCCTCTGGTCTCGGGCATGTGAGATGACCTGGCCGTGAGAAAGCAGTATTAGCTTCTCTTCCCTACTAGAGGAAATCATCAAAAGGATACCGAGCAAAAACTACATTACTAAGGTGAGAGCATCTCCAACTGAGTCTAGAAAACGGGGACTCAAATATCATTTCTAGTCCAAGAAATGTGGTCAGAATTTTACCATTCATCCCATCTCCAGCCACAAATCTCCATTCCTATCTCAACTCTCAAAAGTTCAACCATTTCCCACCCTCCAAAAAAAAATTCCAACTTCGTTCTAAGTTCGACTATTTCACAAACATCCACCACAAATTGCAAATTATAAGTTTTTCAACTTTTATTGAATGTATTCAACTTTGTCTTATTTTGAACTTATGTTCAACATCTTTTTAATAATACCAGCTTTATCAAAAAGAATTTGTTAAAAAATGGAGACAAGTCTCCAATTTTGGTTAAGAGTGTTCATATTTGGAGACGAAACTCAATTTTGAGTTCCAAAATGGAGCAAAGTTGAAGCAATTTGGGTCTCCATTGTGAAGTTTTAGATCATAACTATAACAGTACGGCCTTACCCCCCTTTCCCCATCCATTGCTACATTGAGTGCTTGCCTCTCTACCAAGAGTAGCGGAACCTGCTGCTCCACTTTCATATTCAACCCTTCATAAAAAACTTGAATGTGAACATAAAGGGGTTGACACTCATTAGTATCCAGGATTGCAGCACCCAGACACACTAGGCACAGCTTGCAACCATCATCAAGGGCAGCATATTGTGAATCCCTTGGCTGCATAAGATTAGCAAAGATCCACTAAATCAACATTTCATGAGGAAACATAGACAATTCAAATTAACTTAGAACCACAAAGGGTCTGTTTGGTAGTCGGGAATGGTATCCAGGAATTGGCCTCCAAAGTTGAGTACTAGATGTCTACAATAATGGGGAAAACAGTAAATACTTAAGTGTTCATATTATCGACATCATGATGCCTGCCTTCATATAAGTTTGAACACAAAATAAGCATATCAACTACTTCCGCCATCTCAATTTGTTTATCTATTTCTACTATTTCGGATATCTCAAAAAAATTTAAATTTCCTGATGTATTCCTCTAGGTAATTATAAAATCGTTGTTCACAAGAACTAATAGAGATCATTTGCTTCGTGAATATAGTTTATAAAATTTTCTCAATGAGTTGCAAGACTGGCAGAAACGGCACAAACAGATTAGGACAGAAGAGTTCTTTATTTAGTTTGCAAAAGCCTCACTTTATATTGTCATTATACTAAGTTATAACTTTACAAATACCAACTCCTCCTAATAAGATAACCACCATCGGAAGACATTTCATACCAAGAAGGAAAGAAATATTTGATCCCAATACCACAAAGAAAAAACGGAAATGCCCCTTCCCATCAACCAAATACACCGAAATAGTTGCCTTCAATTCTATTTTATTCAAACTGACCTCGAAACGCTCACAGCTACAGCACCTAGGAGTCCCATCATGCTCATGAGAGGGGCAGTATTTCTGGGCCCAGAAAGGATGTGCCTTATACTCAATAAGACCGGCAGCGTTTGTTGGAATCTGCAAAGAGAAAAAACTTCCCTCTCTGCTCTCTATATCTGAATATTTCTACACCACTATTGTGAAGAGGCTACACTTCTTCACTCTAAAAGAAAAAATCATTAATTCCCAACAAAATTCCGTTAGGATTGCTAACAAGGAAAAGACCCTGTCAACGTAATATGTTCAAGGGTATTTGTTAGGCCATATTTGAGGATTGCTTGTTTACCGGCTCTGTATCCGTCTCCATAGACCGGAGATGTATCCGATTCAATCTGCTGTCTAAAGAAAACCCCCAAGCTTCCTCTCAAGTGGGGATGTTGACTCCTCCATTAACAATGAGAAGGAGGTTGAAGCAGCGTTGCTACCAGACATGGACAGAATCTGGGATTCTAACCACATGTCGGCTAGAACTTGACAAATACCTTCTTCAACTTCTTGACTCAGAGTTCGACATCTTTTTCAAACAAATGAGAATTATGTCGGGTATTCCCGACAAATATGGTGACAAAGAGCATTTAACACTGTAATTTTTGTATATAAATATAAATGCAACACTAGTCGACCTTGTTCTTAATACTAAGACATTACAAGGATCGCAAAGTTAAAAGCCTGTTTGGAATTGTTTTCCATATCCCAAACCACCCCTGCAACGTTTGAGAAAAAACACAGCTCATTCGGGTTTTTCACACATTCATGATAAAAAGTAGTGTTTGAAAATGGCAAAAATCTTTTAGCTGCTTCTGTGGAGCAATACGATGAATAGTAATGGGCAACGGAATAGGGAATAATCACCTTTAATTCAAAGCCATGCATGCATCATGTCATGAGCTAATATTGACCCAGTCAGCAACCTGTATGAAGAGCGTTGTGTCATTGGAAACAATTCTCAGCGGAGAAGCATAGTGGTAAAGATAACAAATTCAAAATCAAACCCTGAAATTGATTTGCACATGGAAAAGTGTGTTTTGTCAAAGAAATTGCCAACAAAGGAGCTCGGCTTTATGGAGCGACATGGTCGGTGAGTAAACCAAATTCACATTACAAACCAATCACATTTTACTAAAGAACCGATTAATAAAATATAAGGGACTAGGAAGTTTTCTCAAATATATTGTACAACATGATGTAGATTGTACCATAAGGGGAAGGCAAAATGGAGCTTGAATGGCATCTGTTAAAGCATTCAAGTTGAAAGTAATTGGTAATATTTGGTCAGGTCCCTCATGTTATTAAGTGATGCAATATGCGATCATAGTCTAGCACCCCCTCCCACGTGCAACCGGCTTTTAGGTCTGTCACGTGTAGACATTTTTTGGGGTCTAGCTTTGTGCAGTCTTCATGGGCTTGGCATCGTGGAGTGTGGGCTTTCTCAATGTTTAATTTGGGATCAAATGGGCTCGCTCTAATGCCATGTGGAAACTTTACATCCAACCCAAAATCAATTGGTAATAAGTGAAGGGGTCCCTCCCGTGATTAAGTGTGTTTCTTGGGTACTGAGTAGGTTTGAGAAATCAAACCAGTTTTGGAAAGGTTCGAAATGCTATCGGATGTAGTAGACATACATAGCCATACCCAAGAAAAGCACTGAAGATCATTTTTGTTACTGATTCATTTAACTAAAGTAAAAGAATTAGTCTTCTCTCATCTTCATAATCCTACCAACTGGCTCTCGGTGTAAGCAAAACAGACTATCTTGACGCTATGTTTCAGAGAATTAAATTAAAATTGCTATAATTTGAAGTAAACTAAAAGGCTTAAACCTCAATGCATCTGAGCGCCCAATTTTAGGACCTTAATGTGTCCCATATATCGCGCGTGATAAAGGTATGTGAATTTGTGATTAATCATTCGAGCAGCATATATATTGTCCCGTTCATAACCTTTTATACAGAACTAATTAGTTGCCAATCGCACAAGGCCTTCCTCTGCCATAACCTTAAAAGCAGGGGGAGGAGAGAGAGAGATTACCTAGGAAGGCCATACAAATAAGAATCGCACTAACCTCACAGCAACGGGTGAGCTTATAGGGTTCTGTTCTCATGCCCACACCTCAGTTCCCTCCCCCAATTCTTGGTCGCCTTAATATATGACAATATTTTAGGCAAATAAGACACAAACAGTGAGCTAATGAAATCATAGCTAATGTAATAACCCTCAAAAAAAAGAAAGAAACAGAAATGATATCAAAAGGAAAAAACTTACAGTGCTGACAGGTTCCTCCGACAGGCATAGCCCTCTAGTCTCGGGCATATTATGAAGACCCTGGCCATGAGAAAGAAGTATTAGCTTCTCTTCCCAACAAGGGGAAATCATCAAAAGGATACCGAGCAAAAACTACATTGTTAAAGTGAGAGCATCTCCAACTGAATCTAGAAAACGGAGACTCAAATATCATTTCTAGATCAAAATATGCGTAGAGAATTTTGCTATTCATCCCATCTGTTGCCACAAATCTCCCTTCCTATCTCAACTCTCAAAAGTTCAACCATTTTCCACCCTCCAAAAAAATCCACCTTCTTTCTAAGTCCAACCATTTCACAATCATCCACCACAAATAGCAAATTATAAGTTTTTCAACTTTTATATTTAACGTTGTCTTATTTAAATGTATGTTCAACATCTTTTTAATAATTCCAGCTTTATCATTACGGATTTGTCAAAAAAATAGAACAAGTCTCCAGTTTTGGGTACAGTCGGTATATTTGGAGACGCAACTCAATTTTGAGCTCCAAAATGGAGCAAAGTTGGAGCAATTTGGGTCTCCATTATGAAGTTTTAGAGCATAGCTATAACAGTACGGCCATACCCTCCTTTCCCCATCCATGGCTACATTGAATCCAGTTTTCAAATGGGTGTGTAAAATTTGTCTTTTTTTCCATTTTTTGTTGGAAAAGAGACCGTTATCTACTCTTACCATCATCTGTCACCTTCCCTTGGCTGCATAAGATTAGAATCCAGTTTTCAATGTTTCGCTTACACACCCAAACATCATCTGTCCCTTAACATAAGGGGGACAGATGATGCTGTATAAGACCGAAATTTTAACGTTTCCCATCCACACCCATTTGAAAACTGGATTCTAAAAAAAACTTGAATGTCAACATAAAGGGGTTGACACTCAATAGTATCCATGATTGCAGAATCGAGACGCTCTAGGCACCAGCATATTGTGTTTCCCTTGGCTGCATAAGATTAGCATTTAGCAAAGATCAAATCAACATTTCATGAGGAAACATAGACAATTCGAATTGACTTAGAACCACAACGGGTCTGTTTGGTTGTCCGTTGGCAAACCTCACATTTCAGGTGATGGTGCTCCTTGTAGCAAGACTGGTGATAAGGATAAACCCCAGACATACAAAACTACGGGAAAACAACAGAACGGAAAACTCCGCACGATTCACCACTGTTATTCTAATTCCACGCCAGTAAATTAGAAGAAGTAATAAGAGACACTGGCACAAGATAAGAATCAGACAAGACGTTCAGAATAGTTCTTGTACCTCTAAGTCACGTATTGGTCGGTTGCAGGCACGGCATCTGAAACTTTCTGGCTGCCAAAACGCACCCATACTATTTAATGGTCTTCCATAACCAATCTCTCTCTTAAGTCTTCTTTCAAACAGGTGGTGGACACTATGTATAAAGCGGCTTCCAGGTATGTTGATTTTCTGTCTTTTGGATAATTGCGTTATGTATTTCTGTAGTTGGCGATGAACAATGATCACCTCAAAATGATACTGAATTTATTATCCCACCTCAAAATGATCTTTGCATTGCAGCTTTGAAAATGCCAACTCCAATCCCCAGAGCTTGCAATTCAGTATACTGAATTTATTATACCGAATTTCTTTGATGAGATCAAGAAAATTTCAATGAAACTTTCGCGAGTTGCGGTGGTGACTGATGGTGGTGGTGGTGGTGGTGGTGGCGGCGGTCGTAGGAGGAGGAGGTGGTGGTGAGGGAAGGAGAGAGAAGAGGGTTAGGAGGAGCCGGAGGAGACAGAAGAGGGACGGAACAAAACGACGTCGCCCCTGGGATAAGCCGTTTGATTCGCTGTTATGTGGAACGATGTCGTTTTTGGTACATGACATAGGTTGAACCTATGTCATGTACCCAAAACGACGTCGTTTTGATCTTAAATGGAAATGCAACTTAATTCGTCGCTCGAGATTTATTCCGAAATTATTAATCTGATCAAAATTGTTCAACATTTAGATCTTCTCAATAAGATAACTCTTGTTAATTATTAGACCAAATTAATTAGTATTAGTGCATGATCGGGGACGATTGGTGTGAATTTTTTTTAATAAAAATAGATTTGACCACATACAATCTAACCCCTTTTACCAGAGAACAATGCCAAAGGAGTAATTGCTCGATTGTGATTCATTACAAAATTATTAATACAATCTGATTAGTTCATGTTGTAGAGCTTGTCAAGATGATATACCATGTTAAGAATCAAATGAATCGATTATCGAATGATATGTAATCGAAAACGATTTAAGTGAATTTTTTTTACTTATAATAGATGTGTCTACACTGTATCAAAATTATTTTTAGCAGAGAAAATAATTTGAGCGGGAATAAAATGAAATTCACGAGGGAGAGAGAGAGAGAAAGAGAAGAAATTGATCGCCGAGAAGCTCAGGCCATGAGCGCCGAGAAGCTCAGTGGATATATATCTATATATCAGTCAACTACACCTTGGAAGTTCAGGCCATGAGAGCCGAGAAGCTCCCATTTCTACTGCCGGCGGTGTTCACCATCGGGCCCCGCCTCGACGACGAAGACAGCCTCGTTAAATACGCCAAACTCGTCTCTCCCCATGAGAAGCTCTCCAGCCATATCAAAGACCTCGTCCATGGCATCATCGAAGGTGCATTTTTATTTAAATTTTTGTAAACTCATAAGGTAAAAAAGAGGCCAAGTTCTAGTGTTCAACGGTATATTTACTTCTCTTTCTTTTTCTTTTTTCTTTTTTGGTCAGTTCAGTTCATTTTCGCAAACTGATTTTAATTCGCGTGATTTAGTCTCATTGCAGGAAAATGTGATTTCGTGACTGGGTTTGTACTCGCCAAAATCCTGGCTCCGTTCTTCCATTGCCTCCTCAATCGAGATTGGCAAATTGGATTCTAAAGAGGCGGAAAAGGTAACCGCTTAAACCTCTTTCTTCATACAGATTACGTGGCGGGACTAGCTGAGTCGAGCTAACTCGTGAATTTCAGAATTATTGGGGCTGATGATGATGACCCAGCTGCAGTTGGGGGTGTTTGAGTCAATGGAACCACGCATCACAACACACCCTGATCGTAAGTGTCTCTTTTCTTTTGGTTTATGTGATTTTTGTTTTGGGTTCTCAGTCATAGGAGTAGTTTCCTTTCCTTGCCGGGCTGATGATGATTCATGGCGGACGTTGATGAATCAGATTTTCGTTTAGGCGGATAAAAATTTAGTATTTTAAAGAGACAGATTCTAGTGCTAGTTAGCTTATCTCTACTTTCTTATATTTTAATGCTGGAATTTGTTGCGTAGGCATCACTTTCTTTGTGGAAATTTGGACTTTAGTCAATAGTAAACTCTTGTCTTATATAACACTAAATGGTTTTGAATCTTTTGATGTAACGGGAATTTTGGTTGACTCATAATGTTACTGCAAATGTAGCAGCATTGAATCGCTTTGCGATTTGCATACAGGAAACCGGGGTTGTTGGCACAAGCACACACGCGGCTGTAAATGTAGGTTTTTCCTTTTTTTTTCAATTTGAGTAATGTTTTGAAGGAAAAACTAAAAGTAAGTTTTTGGATTTAAGCTGACAAAAGTTACAATGAGAATTATCTTCCTATCGAGATACACTAACTAAAGCTTTGTACATGAGCTTGTTTGGTTTTTGCTCCGTCATTTGTGTCTATCATATGTTGTGAGATCCTAAGCTCTTTACATTATCAGTGGTATCATCCTTGATTTATTGGCCCAAAGGTCGCAGCATGGAAGTAATTGTTCTGTAAAATCTGGTTACACTGATATTCTAGACCGGGATTGATGATTTTTATAGCTCCCATCTACCAATGGGATGTGAGAATGGATACAAGATGTTGTTTAGAGCTTGCACATAGTAAGATCTCAAGTTTTCATTAAATGTGATAAAAGGTACTTGGGGTTGATGAAAGTTGTGATGACCATTTGAACTTTGAAGCATTGCTCTAAGCCTCTGACTAAGCATGGGTCTTTGCTCATGACCTTTTTCATTTTCCTAGATTTATCAGGCTATTGACTTGTACCATGTCTTCAAACAAGGTTGCAAGGCTGATAATGATGAAACCTAAGCCAGCCAAACCAGCTACTTCTGAATCTCCATCGCCAGCACCACCTCAGGGTGTTGGAAATGGCAACACAAACACCAACCCTAATGAGAGTTTTCTGGAGCTGCTAGTAGTGAGGGTCACCAACTGATGAAGAGCCAATGGATACCGAAAAGCCTGATGCTGCATAAGTTAGTGACATCTTTGTTTAAGTTTAGAATGCAGGACAAAATTTGGGAGGATGTATGTAAGTCTTCAACGTGAGACTCTTTGATGGACCCGTACTTAACAGGTTGTCGGGATATTTACTGGTTCAATGGTTTGCAAATTCCATCAATATAAAGGATAGTTCTTTTTTTTTTTATCGGCAAAATACAAGATAGTTCTTTTAGAATCCAGTTTTCAAATGGGTGTGTATTGTGTAAGGGAAATGTTAAAATTTCTTGTCTTTTTTTTTTTTTTTTTTGGAAAAGAGACCATTATCGTCCCTTGCTTGAGTTGGGTTTTCTGAAGTATACAACTAAGATTTGTAATGGTTCTACAAGTACATTGAACCTGAAATTTGATTGGTTCATGTTTACCATGGACTTCTATTCTCTGGATTTTAATGTAATAAGCACTCAGTTGTGTTTACATAAACACAACTGAGTATTGAGTATTGGATTTGGATTTTGAATGAGATCTCCATAGGCGACAGATTTGTCAGGTTGGTCGTCTTTCATGACTGGATCATGGGCATTTCTGGTATTGGGTATTAACCCAAATCTGGAACAATGCTCTCCAGCTCCAGGCTGGGCTTTGACTTCTTGATTTTTTATTTTATTTTATTTTATTTTTGTTTGATGCAATACATTAGAAGCTCCTTGCAATAGATTTCTCAATTGAATAGCTAGATTTAGCATTTCAATTTCTTTGGCATGAAATGTTGTATACTAGATAAAAAAAAAAATAGCTAGATTTAGCATTTGAATTTCTTTGGCATGAAATGTTGTGTAGGTCGCACAGAGCAACAACATACAGTTCTGGGAAGAGTTCCAAAAGTTTGGAGGAACATTATTACAACTGTCCATTTAACCACTAGCTGCGTCTTAAGATACTTGACATATATGGTGTGAGATGTGAACTGGATTTCATCAACTTTGTACTTGGAAATTCGCTAGTAATTGACAGCACGAACTTTCAGCCTGCTTCGGACGATGTTGGATGGGGGTTTCTAAAGGAATTGCTCAGTCGCGGTGAGGTCCAGTACAGGCAGAATCTGCGTAGACCCATAAGTATCCAAGAATGGTATGTTATGAAATTCTCTGAGTTCTCGAACTCTGTACAGTGCCTATGTTTTGGGGGAAGGGTCGGTACGTAAATCGATTAAAATTTGACAGTCTCTTGACAATCTTCTATTTGACACCACCTAGGTGATTCTTTCTTGGGTGGAGTGGATGCAGCTCTAATAAAGACGCAGCAAGTTCATTGTACTGTCTTGCCAAGGCTCGAAACTCAAATCCGTGGATCACTTCCTTCTGCAATGCAATCCAGTATGGGAATTATGGAGAAAGGACGTGGCATGGTGGCCATGATGGGATGTACAATGGGTAGTCCCACCACCTTTGGAGGCCTTATTGAAATGGTGTGGGAGACTGCAAGCTTAAACTGAAACAGAAGACGATTTGGACCAAGAGGAATGGGCTTGTGTGCTTACTTAGTTTGGATGCATGCTCTCAATTGTAATGCCGTTTTCCTTCTCTTTAATCTTTGTATACTATTTATTCAATGGTGTGGGACCATTGATTTCTGTGATAGACGGTTCAAATACGTTGCGTCCATTTGGCTGTAGGTTACTGCTAATCAAAAGGCATAAGCATATTAAATTAGAAGAAACACTATTCAACCGTCATATTTTACTCTGTAAGTTTTATAAGATCGGCCAATAATTTTTTACTTCTAAATTGCATCAGCCTTTCAATTTTTTCGTTCTTGCAAAGCGGAAAGACCATTGGAATAGTAACAAGTAGGAAGTGTAGATATTTGGCCGAAAAACTTGTTCATCACCTGGTATGGTCTTTTTGTTCGTTTTCTCGTAATTTTTAGTAAATTTGTGTGTAACTTTTACATCACATTATTCTGCTAGAGGAGAGGAATTGAAAAATATAATAATATAGACCAAAGGTAAAAAATAAAAAATAAAAAGACTGTGCCAAAAAGTCCCAAAAAGTTAGGCCAAACTCATCCTAAGTTGCACCAAACACACCGTCCTAGTGAAGAGAACCACAACAACTTGTTTGTTTAGCGGTTAAATTTTTTGGCAGTATAGGGGGATATAGTAAGAGGGAATAAAGAGGTTGATATGATTGAAAAGTGATAATTTAGAAGGGAACAAAGGCTATTTGGTTTGTTAAGTTTTTAAAGGACAATGAGGGCTTAAATAATAATGTACTAAGGTGTCAAATTTCATTGTTGCCCTTATTTAATTGTTGTTTTGAGCCCGTGTTATAAAAGTCAGCTTTTTTTATCAATAACTATTTCTATTAAGTATTACTAGTAGCATATACATAACTAGAAAAAATATAAGTATTTTTTTGGGTTTAGGTTCACACAAAACGGAACGAGTCACACATAACTCTGAACAAAGCATATTTTAAGTATATAAACGGAGTAGAAAAAGAGAGAGACCATAATCTCGAGTCTGAAAAATATAAGTCTATTTTTTGTGATTTAATAGAAGTCCTTCTAAAAATTGATTTGAGGTTAAATATTCCAAGCGGTGTTTTGGTAATCCTGCACCGAATATGTTTTGGACATCAAAATTCATTTTGTTCAAGGGGGATTATCTTATCTGGGTCAAAACCTATCCAGTTCAAAAAATTACACAGACACCGAATATTTTCTCACCCAAATTTCTATATTCGGCTCCCATACCCTGAAAAACAGGCTGCAAGAGATTGGACTGATGGTCAATGCCCCAAACTAAGGGCTTTGCCTCTTCTTTTAAGTCCTAGGCTCAAAACAATCCTTAAGTGCTATCAAATCTTACGGAATCAACTCATATGGAACATGTCCCAGCTGGCCTCGTTCCAAAAAATTGTCTTTTTAAGCAAATTGTCTTTTACATGCTTTTGTGGCTTTTTGGGTTGATGCATTGTCAGATAATGACCTGTCTCGTATAGCGTGAAAAGACAGTTTGGTGAAAAAAAAGACAATTTTCTGGAACAAAAGCCAATTTGAGCCCTCTGTTGTTAGAAGACGGTAGGAAGAGTTTAGCTAATGTGTTAGTTAAGATGCGTGTAACTGAATTGAAGATTGGAATGATAAAAACAAAAAGTCTATAAAGGCTGTAAATTTTGATTTTTAAGCTGGCAAAAATCTAAAACAAGGTAAGGCACTAATACAAGAAGTTAAAAAAATATGTAATTCAAATTTTATTAATATTGTGTCAATATACAAAAAAGGACTACATCTACAAGGTATACAGGTATAAGAATCAAAACTTCCCTCTCTATTCTCTATATCTGAATATTCTATACCACTATTGTGAAGAGGCTAAACTTCTTCACTCTAAAAGAAAAAATTATTAATTCCCAACAAAAATCAAAATCTGTACTATCTAACAAGGAAAATACCCTGTCAACCTAATATGTTCAAGGGTATTTGTTAGACCATATTTGAGGATTGCTTGTTTACCGGCCCTGTATCCGTCTCCATAAACCGAAGATGTATCCGATTCAATCTGTTGTTTGAAGAAAACCCCAAGCTTCCTCTCAAGTGGAGATGTTGACCCCTCCGATAACGATGAGGAGGAGGTTGAAGCAGCGTTGCTACCAGACATGGACAGAATCTGGGATTCTAACCACATGTCGGCTAGAACTTGACAAATACCTTCTTCAACATCTTGACTCAGAGTTCGATATCCTTTTCAAACAAATGAGAATTATGTCAGGTATTCCCCACAAATATGGTGACAAAGAGCATTTGATACTGGAATTTTTGTATATAAATATAAATGCAAAACTCATCGACCTTGTTTTTTAAACTAAGACATTACAAGGATCGGAAAGTTATGTTTGGAATTGTTTTCGATATCCCAAACCACCCCTGAAATGTTTTGAGTAAAAACCCAGCTCATTCGGGTTTTTCACACATTCATGACAAAAAGTAGTGTTTGAAGATGGCAAAAATCTTTTTGGTGCTTCTGTGGAGCAATACGATGAATAGTAATGGGCGACGGAATAGGAAATCACCTTTAATTCGAAGCCATGCATGCATCATCTCGTGAGCTAATATTGACCCGGTCAGCAACCTGTATGAAAAGTGTTAGTCATTGGAAACAGATCTTAGGGAAGAAGCGTAGTAGTAAAGATGACAAATTCAAAATCCAACCCTGTAATTGCACATGAAAATGTGTGTTTCGTCAAAGAAATTGCCAACAAAGGAGCTCAACTTTTTGGAGCTTACATGGTCAGTGAGTAATCCCAAGTTCGCATTACGAACCAAGCACATTTTACTCAAGATAACCAATTAATAAAATATAAGGGACTAGGACGTTTTCTCAAATACATTGTACAACATTGATGTAGATTGTACAATAAGGGAAGGCAAAATGGAGCTTTATTAGTAAACCTTTTCGTAAATACTGGTTTCGAATGGCATCTGTTAAAGCTTTCAAGTCGAAACCAATTGGCAATATGTGGACAGGTCCCTCGTGTTATTAAGTGGTGCAATATGGGATTATAGTCTAACACTCCATCCCACGTGCAACCGGATTGTAGGTCTGTCACGTGTAGCCATTTCTTTGAGTCCATCTTCGTGCAGTCTTCATGGGCTTGTCATCGTGGAGTGTGGGCTTTATCAATTTTTAATTTTTGGGATGAAATAGGCCAACTCTAATACCATGTGGAAACTTTATACTCAACCAATTGGCAATAAGTGGCAAGGTCCCTCCTGCTATTAATGCAGTATGGGAACATAATCTAACAGTCCATTTGCTCCTTTTTTCCCACATGATTTGAAGGGTGTTTCTTGGGTACTGAGTAGGTTTGAGAAATCAAAGCAGTTTTGCAAAGGTTCGAAGTGCTATCGGATGTAGTAGACAGCAGACCTATATAGCCATGCCCAAAAAAAAGCCCTGAAGATCACTTTTGTTACTGATTCATTTAATTATAGAACATGAATTAGTCTTCTCCCATCTTCATAATCATCCCAACTGGCTCTCGGTGTAAGCAAAACAGACTATCTTCGGGCCACGTTTCAGAGAATTAAAATTAAAATTGCTATAATTTGAAGCAAATAAAAGGCTTCAACCTCAATGCAACTGAGTGCGCAATTTTAGGACATGAATGGATCTCATATAATGCGCATGATAAAGGTACAGTTATGTGATTACTTTGAGGTTTGTACTTGTGATTAATCATTCAAGCGGCATATATTATCCTGTTTGTATCCTTTTATATAGAACTGATTAGTTGCCTATTCACATGAGCCCTTCCTTTACGATATCCTTAGAAGCAGAGAGAGAGAGAGAGAGAGAGAGAGAGAGAGAGAGAGAGAGAGAGTACCTAGGAAGGCCATACAAAATTAGAATCGCAGTCACCTCACAACGACGGGTGAGTTTATAGGGTTCTGTTCTCATGCCCATACCTCTGTTTCCTCCCCCAATTCTTGGCCGCCTTAGTATCTAATCATATTTGAGGCAAATAAGACACAAATAGTGAGCTAATGAAATCATAGCTGACTCAAAAACCCCCAAAGAAAAAGAAAGAAACAGAAATGATATCAAAAGAAGAAGAAGACTTACAGTGCTGACAGTTTGTTCCTCTGACAGGCAGAGCCCTCTGGTCTCGGGCATGTGATGATGACCCTGGCCATGAGAAAGCAGTATTAGCTTCTCTTCCCTACTAGAGGAAATCATTAAAAGGATACCGAGCAAAAACTACATTACTAAAGTCAGACCATCTCCGGCTGAGTATAGAAAACGGGGACTCAAATATCATTTCTAGTCCAAGAAATGTGGTCAGAATTTTACCATTCATCCCATCTCCAGCCACAAATCTCCATTCCTATCTCAACTCTCAAAAGTTCAACCATTTCCCACCCTCCAAAAAAGAAAAATTCCAACTTCGTTCTAAGTTCGACTATTTCACAAACATCCACCACAAATTGCAAATTATAAGTTTTTCAACTTTTTTTGAATGTATTCAACTTTGTCTTATTTTAAACTTATGTTCAACATCTTTTTAATAATACCAGCTTTATCAAAAAGGATTTGTTAAAAATGGAGACAAGTCTCCAATTTTGGGTAGAGTCTTCATATTTGGAGACGAAACTCAATTTTGAGCTCCAAAATGGAGCAAAGTTGAAGCAATTTGGGTATCCATTATGAAGTTTTAGAGCATAACTATAACAGTACGGCCTTACCCTCCTTTCCCCATCCATGGCTACATTGAGTGCTTGCCTCTCTACCAAGAGTAGAGGAACCTGCTGCTCCACTTTCATATTCAACCCTTCATAAAAAACTTGAATGTCAACATAAAGGGGTTGACACTCATTAGTATCCATGATTGCAGAATCCAGACACTCTAAGCACAGCTTGCGACCATCATCAAGGGCAGCATATTGTGAATCCCTAGGCTGCATAAGATTAGCAAAGATTCACTAAATCAACATTTCATGAGGAAACATAGACAATTCGAATTAACTTAGAAGTAGAACAACAAAACTTAGAACCACAAAGGGTCTGTTTGGAAGTCAGGAATGGTATCTAGGAATTGGCTTCCAAAGTTGAGTGCTAGATGTCTACAATAATGGGGACAACAGTAAATACTTAAGTGTTCATATTATCGACATCTCCATGATGCCTGCCTTCATATAAGTTTGAACACAAAAGCATATCAACTACTTCCGCCATCACAATTTGTTTATCTATTTCTACTATTTCGGGTGTCTCAAAAAAAATTAAATTTCCTGATTTATTCCTCTAGGTAATTATAAAATCGTTGTTCACAAGAACTAATTGAGATCATTTGCTTAGTGAAAATAGTTTATAAAATTTTCTCAATGAGTTGCAAGACTGGCAGAAACGGCACAAACAGATTAGGACAGAAGAGTTCTTTATTTAGTTTGCAAAAGCCTCACTTTATATTGTCATTATACTAAGTTATACCTTTACAAATACCAACTCCTCCTAATAAGATAACCACCATCGGAAGACATTTCATACCAAGAAGGAAAGAAATAGTTGATCCCAATACCACAAAGAAAAAACGGAAATGCCCCTTCCCATCAACCAAATACAACCGAACTAGTTGCCTTCAATTCTATTTTATTCAAACTGACCTCGAAACGCTCACAGCTACAGCACCTAGGAGTCCCATCATGCTCATGAGAGGGGCAGTATTTCTGGGCCCAGAAAGGATGTGCCTTATACTCAATAAGACCGGCAGCGTTTGTTGGAATCTGCAAAGAGAAAAAAAACATCTTCTATTACTTCTGAAAGGACTTGTCAAATAAAACATGAAGAGAAGAAGAGAACTAATCTAATTTCTCAAATTTCACGAGATGACATTATAGAATATCTAATCTAGTCCTTTGCTCATAACTCTGTTATTGCACCAAGTGGTAGAACTTGTGTGGTTTGGGACCCTGCTGTACTTAACCTGAGTATTCTTAGTCAGACTACTCAAGCCATCCATTGTAATGTTCAGACCCTGAATGGGGATCTCAAGTTTTTTGCCACTTTTGTCTATGGCTCTAATCTCTACATAGAGAGAGAGAAGCTTTGGCATGACTTGATTAATTGGACTTGTACTGATCCCTGAATAATATTAAGGGACTTCAATGCCCTTAGACTCCAATCTGAGAAGATTGGTGGTGATCAGAGTTGGCCTATTATACAGATTTCTGGCGCCAATGCCATTACGGCTGTATAAGAGTTGACCTACGTAAAGATGGCTTCCCCAGATTCCTCTAATCTGCAGAAGCTCTCCAACATTCCTGAACCTTATACCATGCAATCCCTGTTCTTCATAATTTGCTATCCGCTTTTCACCTATGCTCAACATACTTCAGAGACTTCTAATAGGGGTGGTTTTTTAATTGATTCAAGATTCCTAGTTAAAAGGAGTAGGCAGCAAGAAAACCTGTCCTCCTTTCTGTGCCTAAGTTTAACTTGTATCAATCTGATAACAGCAAATAAATAGGTTTTGTGAGCATCACAACCTGAATAGTCACCACTGGAACGCTATAATAACTAGAACCTAAAACAGCACTCTAGGATAAGTAAGGTGTTTGAATTTTCATCCAATCTCCCTTTCTTCCAAAATTAGTTGGTCAGTTCATGTTTCCCTAGCTTTCTATCGTATAAACCTTAAAAACTTAAAACCTAAATGACCAATACAAAAGGCAGGAACGGAAGTGGGCTGAGGCCCCAACCAAAGGTCCAAAACTATAGAGAGAAGGGAATTCTTACAAGCACATGTGTGTAAGCACAAGTATTTGTATCTATACCTGAGAAAATTATAAGCTTACGTGTACAACTTCTATGGGGGAACGAAATGTAAAATGTGTCTGCACATTTCGTAAGATAAATGGCACAATAGAAAAACCCAAACATCTAATATAGAGGAAACAGTGGATAAGTGCTGGGAATCTATAAATTACTTGCACATTGTCATTATTTAAAATTTAAATACTCTGAGAAAAGCATGAGCTTTTTTGTAACGACAGGCACAGCGTGCAGTTTACAGCCACTAGACAACAAGATATTAACAAAACCTAGAATTTGTACCCAAAAAGCTGCTCAAAGAATTTGTCAACTTTGGCTGATCTCACCATCTATTTGCAAATTTGCAAACTAGAGCATGAACCGCCAATCTGCCACCCCATGATATTGAATACAGAGTTACAGACTAAGGGCACTTCAATTCAAACTATAAACCACCACACCCAACCACTATATTTTTCTAATTATTTGACCCTAAGAGATTTTTAGATACCAGACCATGGATTAGAAGTTAGAACTCAAATTACAACCCACCAATATGTGCTTCAGGTAAAAACAATGATTCCTCATTATTTACTCTTACGAGAAGACAAAATAATAACCACTAAGTCATCCACCCTGTACTATGATATTGACATGTGTTGTCCATAACAAAACCGTTCGTCTTTCCAATTTGGGATGTTCGGAATTCTTAGCCCTCTTTGAAAATTCAAAGGATAAAACTTTAACTCTTTTCCAAAACTCATCCACACATAGAGCTAAAAATGTACATAAAAGTTGATATAAAGCATTCAAATGGGCAATGAATACTCATAATTCAACGTAGAATGCATTTATTGCATGCCCCCTTTAAAAGTTGAAATTCCCCAAGGGACCAACATTAAGGGATGGAGAAAGTATGAAATATCATTGTACTTCCAACAGCAATAGAATAACATAGTGCAGGGTAGAGTTAACATTATCTTATACTTACAAATTTTTGGCAAACCTCACATTTCGGATGATGGTGCTCCTTGTAGCAAGAATGGTGATAAGGATAACCCCCAGACATAGAAAACTACAGGAAAACAACAGAATGGAAACTCAGCACTGTTCACCACTGTTATTCTAATCCCACACCAGTAAATTAGAAGAAGAAGTAATACGAGACACTGGTACTATATAACAATTAGACAAGACCTAAAACGTTTCAGCTCCTTATTACAAGTAGTTCCTGTACCTCTAAGTCACGTATTGGTCGGTTGCAAGCACGGCATTTGAAACATTCTGGATGCCAAAACGCACCCATACAATTCAAAGGTCTTCCATAACCAATCTCGGTGTTACAACCAGCGCAAATCCTAATAAAAGACATGAAAAAGAAATGGTGATTATGCCGCTCTACATTTTTTGAAAGAGCCTGAAGTTGACTTAGTGTGAAAATGACAACTAGTGCACATCTTAGACAGTTCAGATTAAATGGTAACTTATAATACTGTAACGGGTAGTATCATCAAGTACTATTGATTTGTAGACAAAAATAATAAATGCAAACGACCCTGTTTAACCATTCAAGGGGACTCTTTGTCATTGGTATTTTTCTTAATGTTCTAGTTGTGTCCACCACTTTGATGTTGAAATCATGACATAATCATCCGGTTAAGAATGATCTAAACCATCGTATTCTGTACACGATTTAACATGCGAACACTTCAAACAAATTATTAAAAATACAAGACAACCAATCAAAAATGTAATACCCCAGATTTTGGGGTAGAGAGTGTTTAGTCCCACATGGGAAGTCTACATGGGTGATCTTGGACATACAACAAACCATGTAAGAGACTACTAGTACCTTGGGCTTAAGCATTTTGGGCCATGTGGTGTGGCTTGTGAATCAAATCAAGGTATTGGGTTAGTGGTCTACGTGGGGCGTTACAAATGGTATCAGAGCTACTCATGTACACGACCATGTGGTTATGGCACCAAAGAAAAGACCCAGGAGAGGCCGAGGTGACTCTGGTCACTAGGGAACATACCCGAAGAGTGGTGACTCTAGTGCTCCACCCCTCGCGAGGGCACAAGGCCATAAAGGAGGGGAGATTGTAATAGCCCAGATTTGGGGGTAGAGAGTGTTTAGTCCCACATGGGAAGTCTACATGGGTGAACTTGGGCATACAACAAACCATGTAAAAGACTACTAGTACCTTGGGCTTAAGCATTTTGGGCCATGTGATGTGGTTGTGGTCTATGTGGGGCATTATAAGAAATGTCAGGAAATTCCCGCTCTTCGGGGATGCCCTCGGCGTCGAGGAAGATGTACTGGAAAAAGAAAAACCCTTTTTTCAGGTTCATGGACTCAGGAATTAGAGTCCGACCAAACACAAAATTGAAGACAGTCGTCGTCATTCTTTGACACATTATAAAACCATGTGTTTCAAGTTTCAACTGAAAAACATTAGCAAGGAATCACAATTTTTCCACTGTGCTTCTAAATGGGTGATTCAATCAGTATCCAAAAGTGGTATCAAATCAGTAATTAGAAACCTAATGCTACTGAAAAAGTTGATTCCAAAAGCTTCTCCATGGGCTGGGTATTGGAAGAGCCTGCATATGACACCAAATATTGAAACTACCGCTAACTAACATAGGAAACAAATTGCTTCAGTCAACTACATTTTTCTCTTTAATCTCCAACAGTTCATTCCATTAATCTTTTCTGTTAAATTACTCCACATGTTAACATCATGCAACCACAATCATGCAAACCATAAAGAATCAAATTCGCTAATGTCAAGAAGAGAATCTCTGATTCAAACTGACTGACGCTACCAGTTAAATATAAACCTCTTAGATTACCTTCAATTGGTAGCAATGATCACAAACAGCTAATCATGTTGATGCATCTTTATAGAAGTGTACAAATAGTTCCAAGAATGAAAGGTTTTGAAAATAAACAATGGATAAACATTAAGAATCTCATTTACTGAATAACCAGACGTACCGTCAAGGTTTGATGGATTGATGTAAAGGTGAAAACAACAGGTTTAGAAGCAGAAAGTACTAGAGATCTAATAATATCAACTAAACTAAAGGTGATGAATTCCAGTGTCACCTGTGCTTACAAAGCATGGGAAAACGAGGACAAGAACTGATAAACCAAAAACAAAATATAAAAGATAAAACAAAAACAAGATGCCATGCAAAGAGATACTTCTGTTTTTAGATCAACACAATAAGATACTATAAAATACAGAATGTGATTAAAACAAATTGGCAGCAGAATTGTGATGTAAAGTACAATAGCCGTGCAGGACTCCTGTACCTGAACCCTGTTGAGTAGGGGGAAGGTATGGGTTGATGTCGGTTTCCATGTCCATAATGGGTTGGAGATTCAACATTCCAGCTGTCTTGTATAGCTTTGGCAAGTTGTTCGTCCTCTTTCAATTGGGATTCGTTATCTGGCCACATGTAAGAGAGACTTTTAGACCAATCTATGGCAAGTTATATATTGAGGATAAAAAAATAACAGGGCAGAGAGAGAAGATATTCAAAGCATCGGGCTGAGCAAACTCATTGCTGCATTTTATAGATGTATTAATCAAGAATCTGATAGGTGACTGAACCCAATAAGTAGCATTTGTGATTGCTAAAAAGATGTCCCTGTCCAATGTCATGGATAGATATACTATGAGAGTGCATGATTCCTGTTACAGCATCCACCTCAAAACCAATTGGCAAGGAGTGGAGAGGCTGCCCAAGCTCATGTACTGGCTTTGGAGGTTATAATTAACCAATGTGGGACAAACTCTAACACTCCCCCGCACGTGCGACCACTGACCCGCACATGGAGAGGTGAACAACGGATCCACAACCCTGGGATCATAACGAAACATGGTGCACATATGGCAAAAACAACAGGGAAATAACGAAGAATCTTGTCCAAAATCCTCCGAAAGCCTAGCTCTGATATCATGTTAAAGCATCCAACTCAAAACCAATTGCCCACGAGTGGAGAGGCTGCCCAGGCTCATGTACTAGCTTTGGAGAATATAATTAACCAATGTGGGACAAACTCTAACAATTCTCAACCAAGAAGACTAATCTCAGAAACAGAGCAAAGCAGAGAGAGAGTGCACAACACACAAAACAAAGGGAAGAAGGGAGTATCATATGTTCAACGAGTAATACACAATGATGTTCACGAAGATTTGTAGGTATCACCAAGGAGAAATCACTCACCGATGATGGTTTTCCTTTTCAGATAGTCTTCTGAGAGGGAGAGAGCAATAGCATGATCTATATCTTCAATCTCTGACCACGCATCCTATAGTTACAGAATCGTAATCAAAAAAGAGATCTGGTTAAGAGAATAAATGTTTTCACCATATACCAGGTCATAGAGACCAAAAGATACTGAAGAAAAGCACAGTGAAGATCATCTCCGCAGCATATCAAGGAACTTGAGATTAGTAGTCAATAGTCATGCAACTCTACAATAGTGCATAAGAAGCAAGATAAGAAACAGACGCAGGGAGGAGCGACCAAATTACCGTAAAAGTCGAAGGTCCATTCCCTAATGTCTGTTCTCCTTGTCTGCCATTTTGGTGGCGTTGCCTTTCTGAAACTTTATGGCTTGAGCCCTTGAAAATTTTCTTGAGCCATCCCATCTCGCGAACTGTTATCTGTACATGATCAAGGAAGCTTTTACCTGCGCAAACCATTGATTTAAGCAAAAGAAGATATGCATGACGTGAAGGATGATATATACGCTTGAAATCAGAGATCCTGATAACCTCAGGAGCATGCATAAAACAGAATCAGTTCATATGAAGCACTTATTATCATTAATGTGCAATTCTTCTTTTTGTTTCTCCTTATATAGTGAAGAATGATAAACTACGTAAATATTATGAGAAAAAAGACTTTGATTTCCAATTACGATCCGGGAAAAAAAGATGCAATTTGTAACGGTCCAAAATAGGTATTCAAAATAAAATAGACTGGAAGTTCATGAAAATAAAAAAATAAGGCAATGACTCAGAAGGCCCCATTCCTTCCAAATTGGTTTCACATCAATATTGCAAGAAAACCAATACTCCACGTATTACCATCGATCGTATGCAGATGACACCGGGATAATCAACCAAATGCATTTGCATTAATCATTTTTGAACAACTAGGCGTCCAAATCCAATCCAGACGAAGAAACTTGTTTTCATGGAATCAGCAAATAAAACAGGAAACAAGATCAACCAAATCTACTCGCTGACTATAATGCCGGTAGCCTAGATGTCCAGTTCCAACTGACAACCACAAACATTATCATGTTTATCTCTGGTGCTACTATAAGTAAGGCCATCAAATAAACACTTACAGAAATAAGGAGGAATGAAGATTTTTCAGCTCAATATGGCCAAAGTACCCAGACAAGATAGTCAACACCCCCATAAATTAATAAAGGACTCCCTTTTGTCTGAATTATCATCACCATCAAATTTGGGGAGTAAATAGAAGTTAATCAGCGAGGAAAGTACTAAAGTTCAAAATCTGCCCCTTCCCGAATCTTATTAACGACAATTAAGTTACATAAGAAATCACATACATGAAGATCTACCTGTGGTTTCAGATTAAACTTAAAAACTGAAGAAACAACTCAATTGGAGGATTGACTCACCACAAACAGACGAAGAATCAGCAAAAATGGCGGAATCAGAAAATACCCAAATCAGATAAACACCCAAACAGCCCAAAAATAGTTTTCTCAGCCGTACCCTTTACTTTTTTCAATCCAACCAAAAGTTTAACAAACCAAGACCCGTTCAAGAACCGAAAATGGAGACCCAATTTCCCTATGATAGTAACCTCTGAGGAAAAAGCATGAAAACGGAAAGAAAGAACACAAAAGTGGAATTGGGATTGGAAGCTGGTTCAAAGTCAAAGGAGGAGAAAACGTGGCAATCGGGACCTCTGGGGGGTTAACCCCAAAGAGTTTGACAAAGATCATCAAACCGAGTTTAAGCGGTGTGAATTAAATTTTAGAAACTTATGTTGGCGTGTGGGTCCGTCGTGGTTTGCACAAAAGCTTCTGGAATTCTCCTATTGGGAAGAGATTTGAGGATACGATGGTATAAATAGTAACAATTAATTAATCAATCAGTGTCGCGTTGTCAACTTATCCCCTGTTGATTTGGGTGGCCGGAAGTCTGAACTCAGTGAAGAATATACAACGGTGATTCCCCACAGCTGTACTTTAGGAAAAATTATTGGTGGTCTTGGCACCCTCACTTGGTGGCCAAATACTTCTAAACTCCGCACTTTTTTTTTGAGGTTCAAGCTAGGGGTGCACATACACCGGACTGGGCAGGATTTGGGCCGGGCTTATACTAAAGAATAACGAGATTAGTGCATTCTCAAGCCCGGCCCATTTACAATCGGGCCTCATTTAAGTTGCCCAAGCCCAACCCAAATAAAATTTTAATTTTCCAAACCCGTCCAAGAAACCCAATTATCTTACTAAGCATAGTATTATAAATATAAATTAATCAACCATAACGATCACAATTACAATTTACAACCATAATAATATACTCCTATTTAAAGTTCTAAGTTCTTACAAAAATATTAAAAATAGTCCTATAAATTAAAGTGCAATTAAAATATTCAAAAGATGGAACTCTCCGATATCTATCAATCTCTATATGTAGTATTTAAATAAAATATTATTTAAATCGGGCCGGGCTTTAGAAGAGTTTCCCAAACCCAACCCATGTAGTAAACGGGTTTAAAATCTCAACCCAGCCCAGCCCTATGGGCCTGAATATTTATCCCAAGCCCTAAAAAAATCGGGCTGGGTTGGGCGGGCTACCGGGCCGGTGTGCACCCCTAGGTTCAACAGTTGGATGTCATTTCGCTCGGCCTTGAATTTAATTCAGGGATTAAAAAGCTGTGATAGGATAATATGTGTCTAATCCTGCATAATCTTACACTTGGTTCCCAAAAAGTAGCTGGGATTATTAATACCGATACTAATTTAGTACCTATATGGGGGTATTATATTATCCCATGGCGGGGGGAACTGTTTAGTCCTGGATAAAAGAAAACGGAAGCCACTTTCCACCAAATTGCAAAACTGCCATTCAACCCTATTAATCACCTGCTCTTTTCTCTTTTTATTGCAACGTTCTCTCTTTGCCTCCCTCTACACTAGGCGACTCCATCATCAATCTCGAGCAACTCCATCGACGGAGGCCAATTTCAAGTAGCTCCATGGATTTCGCCCACTGCTTTGTTACCCTAAAATGTTCATCGTTTTTTCCCCTTTTGGTTCATATTTTTTTACAGGTCTGTTTTCATTTGATTTCTCCATTTCTTAGTACTTTTTCCCCTTTCAAATCTCTTTTTATTTGCTTTCATGAACATGTATTGGGTTTGCCCATAAAAATTCAGACGATTAACATCTGCCCACTGGGTTTGCCTTTGGTTTGCCCATAAAAGTCAAGAGTTTCATGATCAGACGATTAACATGTATTTCCTCTTATGCGGTTTTCATCTCTCTGAAAATGCTATCTCCCTCATCACAACTATTGATTCCGCCCACTGCTCTGTTTATCGCCTCCACTGTACTCATGGGTTTGGGTGGTGTTGTTGGAGAGAGAGAGAGAGAGAGGGCTAGAAAATTGTACTAGTATTTGATTTTAATTGGTTGAAATTGGTTTGAAAGTTGGAGAAAGAGAGAAATAGATAGTCCTGCTATTCATTTTGAAATTTTGTTTAGGAAACCAAACATGGGATTTGTCAAAACATGAAATATCCTGATATTAATCCTGCATGAATCAAACATGGGATTGTGTGATATTCAGAATTAATGTAGTACCAGCACAAATAGTCCATCACTGCTAATCTTGGACTATTTGATCCTGTCTATTTTAGTCCGCAAACCAAACGTGGTTTTTTTTTTCGGGTGTGTGTGTGTGTTGGGGGGGGGGGGGGGGGGGGGGGGGGTTATATCTTTTTGATCTTTGCTAAAATATCCTCAAAAGTCTCTCTATCGCATAAAAAAACCCAAAATAAGAGGCATAGTTTTGTTAGTGGAACACCCCCTTAGACCTGCCAAAAAAGGGAACGTGTTTGGTACGAGAAAACTTTCCCATAAACTCACCCAAAAAATGCATCCAATGGGTGAAATTTACCAGGTACAGTTTTTTGGTACTGTACTAGACCTCACCAAAAAATCCTAGTTAAACCATCTCCAGCAAACTCGTTTTCTCTCCGGCGAGGCCATTTTGGCGACCAAAATCTGGAAAAACTAGACCCAGCAGCCTTGCCATTATTGTCGAAGCTACAATACCTCGCCACATGTGGCGAGGTTTGGCAACATATGGCGAGCTCACTGCCGTCGTTTCTTTCTCTCTCCTCCCACGTTGGAAAAATGGCTACTACCGGAATATTCGTTCTAAAATCGATTTGATACCAGAGGGTTGTATGTATCATCGAGGCGATTTCAATGGTGTAAGATTCGTCGGCAGAGAAGTCCGCCAGAGCGCGCACGCGTCAGTCAACAGACGCGCGTGGGGCGAGTTAGATCTACTCGCAGCTCGTGTGTTGCACACGCTCGTGTGAGGCAGAGGAAGCTGATGTCTTTTTTTTTTCTTTCTTTTCTTTCTTTCAAATGGCTACACTGCCGGGTACTAAAATTGTTTGATGCTAGCCAAGTGCACTTTTTCTTGCCAAAAATGGCTATGGAGAAGGTTAGGTTGATGGAAATGCTCTTACCCCCTGATTTTGATCACCTCGCCATAGCACAAACAGAACAAAGGTCCTTTTCACAGAGCAATATGTTCAGTCCGCTAATAACAAGTTTGTACGTGATCGGAGAGATAAAAGCAGACACTTAAATTTAATTTAAGTTCCTTTACAAATCTCTACATCCAAAGTGATTGATTTTCTTTCTTTTTTTTGACCTTAATGGAATAAAAACACTTGACAATAAAATAAAAACACTTGACAATAAAATATGAAAAAAGGATAGAGGCACTAACACTTTACACCAACAATTATACCAACAATCGCATACGGGATATGTGTGGCCCACATATGAGTGGTGGGCCCCAAATATCCCATGTGAAAGAGTTGGTGCAATTGTTAGAGTAAGTGTTAGTGCATGTAGCAAACCTGATAAAATATAGTAACAAGATCATTTAAAGGTTCATTTTGTCTCTTTATTTATATATGCAATCCACAAGCTTAATGATTTTCATTTTTTGTGCAAAAACATATGTTTCCTCCATCATTTTTTAATTGCCCAATTTTAATGAAGACATTATTGTTACCCTTTAAGGCTATGTTTGGAAATTGGGGAAAGAAGTGGAAAGAAAAGAAAATAAAAAATGAGAATTGAGAAAGAAATGAGAAAGAAATCATCTTTGTTTGGTTATGTGAAAACAGAAGGAAAATATGCATTCATGGGAGAGAGAAAAAGAGAAAAAAAAAAGGCTAGTTTTTACTTTATTTTCCTCTTTCCTCCCTTTCCTTTCCCCTTTCTACTTCTACTTGTAAACCAAACAAATGAGAGGAAATTTTTTTAATTCTCTCTTCTCTTCTACTTCTTTCCCTAACTTCCAAACAGAGTCTAAAAGTTGGAGTAACTTTTTTGAAATGAAATCTTACTCGCTCCATCTAGATTTGTTAGTCAATTTTTAGAGTTTATGCCACTTTTAAATGATTATATCTTGTAATTTATAATATTCTACGTAATTTTAAAAACATTGTCTTATAGAACTAATCGAGATTTATCAAACAACATTCATATTGGACATATAATACTTACCAATTTAAATATATCATTAATTTTTTATCCGGTTACAGTAGAACGATGGACAAACCAATCCAGACTGAACGAGTAGTACACAATGGAATAATAGACCCTAAATTTAGGGACGGGGGAGTTCAAATAAGCACAAAAAGTAATGGGATCTAAACTGGAAAAAACACAATTAGGAGGAGTCAATTGTGGCACGGATAAAACCCCAGGGTTCTTTTTCTATGTAGCTGTCGGTTGGTCTGAGACTGCATATCCAATTTCTATGCGATTTCAGACGCAGAAGCAGCGAGCCCAGAATCTTGAATCGAACAGGTAGACCCTCTCTATCTCCCCCCGTCTAATTGGGTTTGGTGTTTCTTTCATGGGTAATGAAATTTAGATGCTTAAACGTAATGGGTCCGATCCGCACTCCAGGGGGGAATCAATTTAACCCTTTTTTTGGTGTGGCCTGAAGCAGTGGATTTCTAGGCTTCTGTCCAGGGCCGGCCCTGACGACCATAAATTGGGTGTATAATTTGTCTGCTGAAAGAAAACGGAGCATAAACTGGTTGTATAATTTGACATTGCCCATCATCACAGTAAAAAAGGAAGAAAAAGAATGATTTACTTTGTCACTCGTTGAAGTATTACAGTTATTAGCACGAACAGCAATCATTCCATTCTTTTTCCCCACCCCAATGGGAGATGAGGGTTTTCTTTTATCTAGGTTGATTTTCTTATAACTTAGGTGTTCAGATAGCTGACGCCCACATCGACTACTGGCCATGGGGCCCTTTAAGTCTTGTTAGACTAGTCCTACAATAGATAATCTAGTTTTCTTTTTTTTTAAATAACTTGGGTGTCCAGGCCAGCTTAGAGCACGCAGACTAATCTTGGGACCAATCTACTGTCAACTAGCGGAGGCCTATATTAGAGTGGGAGCAAAGCTCGTTATTGAATTGCCTTAAAAGCAGTTGATAGCCCTTGAGAAGTTTTGAACCCGAGGTATTGAGCAAACTCGTGTCAGGCCTTGACCATGAGGCCAACCCCTTGCTTGTTCTACAAGAGCAAATAGCACATACTAGGTTTTGAGCCTGTGACCAAAATGGTTCTCTTATCACGTCTTACCAAACACTGTATCAATTTCTTGGGAGTTTACTTTTTGATGACGTGTCCGAACTATTGTTAGTGCCTCTGTAGTTGAATTAAAGTATGGTCAATTGAAGTTGAAGACCTAGTCTAGGCAACTGTCTTAACCCCTGCCCAGCATCACAGCCATTGCTTTGTTGCTTTGGGGGACACAAAAATCCCTTAGGCCTTGGCATATTGCCCCACGGAGTGGTTATTGCATTAGTTCACTTCTAGTCCAAGAAATGACAAGAACTAGGTTTGAACGCCTTAGTTTACGAAGCTATTATGCTCTGCATCTATCTCAGAAAAATGTTGCTGTCAAATTTGTATTTTGTGTCAACCTGATCTATATTAGAAGTGCACAAGATTATGGCCCGAAAAAACTTCGAATTCATCTTATGTTGTAAAAGTATAATATTCACAAGAGTCTCTGGACAGGCCTAAGCCTAACCAAGGATCATCACCTATGTTATATGGACCCGGTTACATTTCTCGGTTGTCTGGTACATATCCAAATGTCAGATTCATCTATTTCTCATTCTTTGGACACACAGGCGAGGCAAAATATTTATGTTACTTTTAAGGTGAGATGTCATTAAAATAGCAAAATTTTCGTTCAAAATGTGTCATGGAGCATTTTGTGCATATCAGGGGAGTTTTGTGCATCATTCCATGATAACCTTGGATTACTAAATATATTATTTGTCAAGTAAGTCCTATTACACTTGTTGGACACATACCCCATATAGGCATTCATGTATCCAAGTTGTCGAGTGCCTGACATAGGTACTTGAGAATTTTTGAAGAGTTTAGATTAGACATACCAGTACTGATTGAAAGACCAAACAATCAAAACAAATTTTTTTGGTTGCATTCTTATATTTTGCATGCTAAATTTGTTATTGCTTAATTCATGATGTATTTTCTTATTGGTTTCCCAAATATCATAATAACTAACAACAATGCGACACATTTCGTCTTTGTACTCTACGTTGTAGACATGCATAAAAAGTGAGGCAGTCGTTTTGTGTGTTTACTGTTGTTTACTTCTTTTGTGTATCAGGTTTTTGTCACAAGCTGTTTTGTACTCGTTTCGGAGCATTGAACTGTTCTGCACGACATATCCTCTCACTTGGACGAGGACAAGGGTACTATGGTATGTTCGAGCCTTCTGCATACAAACGAATACCATGGTACTAGAATCGTTTGTTATACGTGAATAAACTGCTTGGATTTCTATCAGAATTTTTTTCTGGATAACTGGGTCAGTGTTTGACATTTTAAGCATGCTTTGCCCCAAATATGATATCTTTTGTTGAATGTAAGAAGATATTTCTTATTGCCTTTACCTTTAGTATGTACTTGTATTATAACTATCGTTATGGGACACAAGGACCTTGGTGCCAAAAGGAAAATTGTAAGTGAGAAAAGTTTATCAATGGAATCCATACCTGAATTAGGTAGACAAAACAGAATTTGAAACAATGAGAATATTTGCAATGGTTGTCAAGATTTTCGCCGAAAGTCTTGTTGAAGAGAACTTCTTGGGTCCATAATGTCCAGAAGACCCAACATGCAGTCAGACAGTTGCTACAGATGAAGTTTCAGGGTAAGTTGTGGCCAACCTGTTTTCCATATCAATGGCTACTCAATGGGCCATTCAGTGGTAATGTTGGATGGTTAATAACTTAGCACTACTTATTCTGTTACAATAAGCATCCAATTGTCTCGTGGTACAATAATCTAGAGGCACTAGTTGTATAGCTTTGCAATATTCACTGTACTTCGTCTGATTAGAATACTCACGCCGAATGGATCTTCTTAACATCAACTTTCTTTCAAGATCTAACTTTAGTGGTTACCCTTTGTCTATAAATCCTCTGCCCTTTTCAACAATGGCAGAAATGTGTAAAGATATGAGTTGAATTGTTTAGTTTGAATGTGCCAATGTGGATAGTGAAAGTGCATTCTTGCCTTTTCGTCACCTTGTCATCACTTTTATTAGTTAGCATGCCTGGTGTTTCCTTAACATTGCCTCACTTTTCCTTCTTTTCTTCTATTGTCATGAAATATGTGAGCTGGAAAGTTGTACAGAAGACATGGCCCATTTAATGAAAATCCATACATGTTAACACCATCTCTCTATCCCTGTCTCTCATTAAATCTCCATCATGTGTTTGGTGAGGCTGGAAGGCCCTATTTGTTTGACTGGATTAATAGTAAAGGGAGATGTAACTTATAGGGATGACTCGATGAGTAATCCCACCTGGTTATTGGGGAGGACTGAGGGGATTAGTAATACGACATCTCCCGAGGTATATTTTATCCAGTGCTTTGGGAGATACAAAATCCAACGGTTGTGTAATCCTTGGCCTCAAAGTTTCAACCAAATGCAAGATTTATGGTCTCAATGAATTATTGTACAATCCGATGCTTTAATCTGGTGGGGCCAAAAGAACTAATATCTGCAAGTGGTTTATTTATTTATTTATTTATTTTTGGTCAATTATTGATATTCCCAGAAGCCAAGAGAACCACCGAAGGTCCCTTGCGAAGTGGAAATGGAAGTCGACAGAATCAGCAACCTACCCGGGCATATTATGGACAAAATTTTGACACAATTGTCACTTAGGGATGCGGTAAGGACTAGCATCTTATCCAGCAAGTGGAGGTACAGATGGATTACCATTCCAGATCTCATTTTTGATAATCAGTCTGTAGTGGTTTCTTCCCAAGATCCAATATCCATAAAAAGCAAGATAGTGAATGTCGTGGATCATGTGCTTTTGCTTCACCCCGGCCCTATACACAAGTTTAAGCTATCTCATCGCGATCTTCAAGGTGTCAACGACATTGATCGATGGATTCTTTTTTTATCTAGAGGCTCAATTTCAGAACTTGTACTCGAAATATGGAAGGGTCATCGCTACAAGCTACCTTCTTCTGTATACTCGTGTGGAAAATTGGTTCACTTAGAACTGTTCAACTGTCTATTGAAACCTCCTACAACGGTCTACGGGTTTAGGAGTTTGAAGAGCCTCGATCTTCAGCACATCACTATGGAACAAGATGTGTTTGAGCACTTGATATCTCGCTGCCCTCTGCTTGAGCGACTGACATTGATGAACTTTGATGGTTTCAGTGTCCTTGACATTTATGCGCCAAATCTCCAGTTCTTTGATATTGGTGGTGTTTTTGACGATGTCAATTTTGGGAATACCTTCCGGCTAGCTATCGTTTCCATTGGCTTGTATGTGAATGTAGGAAATGACCAAAATACAGCTCTGGGCAAAACTGGCAATTTGATCAAGTTTTTCGCACAGCTTCCTTCTATCCAGAGGCTTGAGATACAGAGTTATTTTCTGAAGGTAGTAAATTCAATTCTGGCTATTAATTGGGCATTTAGCTGTTTTGTGACATTAATGAGTCCATTCAGCTTCATATAGGTTCGACTTTTGTAAATTGTATTCATGTTGTCTTCAATTTGCGCAGTATCTCTGTTGAGACAGGGTCATCCTAAGATTTAATCAGTCTTCTAGTTCCATTCCTGTCTTGAAAGGAATGGTGATTTCTATTTCATTGGACATGGTCTTCCTTTTTTCTTCAATTCTTTATTGTGGGATTTTTATGTTCCGGTAGATATTTTGAGGTCATTTTAGTTTTGGGTTTTGATATAGTGATCTGGCTCTTGTATCCTCTGCATCATGAGGTTATGCCGCTTTTGGGGCACTTTAGTGCCATTCATATTTACCAAGCAAAAGGAAAAAGATTTCCTTGGTCTTCTCCTTTCTATGGTTTCCGAGATTTATCAACCATTTGTGCATAGACTTATTTACGCTGGTTCAACTTGAGTAAACACAATGACTATAATTATATTCGTTTCATTTGTTGATTTCTTGTTTGTGTACAGTATTTGGCTGTTGGTAAGATACCGGGAAAGCTACCTGTTCCATGCATGGAGTTGAATTACCTTTCTATACGCATTAATTTCAGTGATCTGGATGAGAGTTTGGCAGCTCTTTGTCTTCTTAGGAGCTCTCCTAACCTACACGAGCTTGAGATATTGGTGAGCCTTTGCCCATTATTTCTTTTCCTAAATGTCCTGTAAATTGACTCTTATTCGTTCGAGTTGCCTGCCTTGTTGAGATGTAATATTCATATCTACGCCTTGTGCAAGGATCAATATTTCACTTCGGCGTGTTTTTCAGGTAGCTAGGAAAATGTAACGTTTCAGAAGCTTTGTGGAAAGGTTTTGGGAAATATTTCAAAAACGTAGCCGGTATATATTGAAATGCCAATAGAATTTGAGAATGCATGATAATGTTATTTGTAGATATTTATATTAGGTGTTGAAACAACCCAATGTTCCGTAACTTCTGCAGAATTTCGACATGGTTTGGTATATTTCATGATGGTTTGGAAGTAACACCGGCTTTTGGGATTCCGCTAATGTTTTGTTCTGGTTGAACTTTGTTCCTTGGTCCTATGCTATATTAAAAGCTCTTTTGCATTAGATTCATCAGTTGAACAGCTAGATTTAGCATTTGGATTTCTTTGGCATGAAATGTCGTGTAGGCTCGCCCAGAGGAACAGACTTTTCTCGGAAGAGTTACAAACATTTGGGAGGAAGATTATTACAACTGCCCATTTAACCAGTTGCGGCTTGTTAAGATAGTTGGCGTACTCGGTGTGAGATGCGAACTGGATTTCATCAACTTTCTACTTGCAAATTCGCCCGTGCTTGAAAGGATGACTGTTAAGCCCGCTTCAAATGATATTGGATGGGAGTTGCTAAAGGAGTTGGTGCGGTTCCGGCGAGCTTCAGTACGGGCAGAAATTATTTACTTGGACCCGTAACTATCCAAGAATGGTATGTTGTAAACTTCTCAGAGGTCTCTTACTCTGTACAATGTGCTTATCTTTTGTGGGAAGTGTTGTTAATCGTTCCATTATGTTATAAACATATGTGGATTAGTTATTTCTGGTTTTATCCAAATAATCCAACCTTGTTACTTGGGACTCCGTTGAAATTTGTTGTTATTGTTGATTTTTGTTTTACCTTGTAAAACTAGTAGGTACAATTATATTCGTTTTGATTTTTCTTTCAATTTTTGTGCCATTGCCAATTTGGAAGCATCATTGTGGATATGAGCTATTGGTTAGCATCATTCTGAATTCCGTCCCTCTATTGTCAGTCCATTGGGAGGACGATAAGACTACTTTTTGACCGGTAAGAATGCATTTTTACTGGTAAGTCAAATAATAGTTTTATTGTCCGTCCAGTATTAGAATGCATTTTTACTAGTAAGTCAGAGAGTAGTTTTATCGTCCGTCTAGTGGACTGATGGTAGAATTTTCCTTCTATATTTTAGGTCTTACCACAAACATAAAGAGACTCTACAAGATGGTAAGACTATGATGAGCTTTTGAGATTTGGATCATTTGGTATTGGAGCTAACCTCCATATTGGGAATTGAGCCACGAGGGGGCGACCATGGATGAGTGAGCCTCATCCATGAGCCGCCAAAAGAGAAAAAGTTTACTATCGGGTCTGTGTAATATGGTGGGTTGTTCTGAATGTCAACTGCGAAACTTGGTCGTATTTTAGGCTCCTAATGTCCCGCATCGAATACCTCTGAGCTTGTCCTTGTGTATATAATATTGTAATCGCTTGGGCTTGGGCATCTCAACCTTCCATAGCCATTTTTAAGGATCAGTTCTTTTGAGATTTTGTATCATTTTTTTTTTTCTTTAGGAAGGTCGGTAGCATCTTCTTTGGTACTTGATATATTTTATTGTTATTACTTCCATCAACAAACAAGTTCACAAAATAACAATAAATCATGAGAGTGAAATTTCAAGCGACATGGTAAAATGTCTCTATGATTGTATCACTCCCTCGTTTTTTGCCATCTCCATGTGGTTTAGTAATTAGAGGGCATATCATCAGCCAAACAAGCCCCTTCCAAGCATCCAAAAAAAGCTTTGGTCATTTCCATGGATGGAGCATACCTCCAATTTTATTACCCTCCAATCCTCCCGTCTGATACATGAACGAACTGTATTAGTGCGAGAAAAGAAAGAAAGCAAAATATGGTTCTATTTTTTCTTGCACAAACGTGATTCAGTCATATATTAAACAAAGTCCAATCAAACTGATTGTTGGCTTGCCTTTTTTTTTTTTCTGATGAGTTCTACAAAATTAACAACTCTCATAACAAAAAAACTGAAAACTGGAGGGACTGGAGGTAAATAAACCTTAAACTTTGTCCCCTTTTCGTCAATTGCTGTACATTATCCTGCTGTATTCTCTCTCTCTCAAATCTAGGCTCATTAACCGCTTTGCGTTTTTTTTAAAACTTTATTAATTAAAGCGGGTTTTTTCTAACTTTATTCCCATTATACGTGAAAACGTGTTTGCACTTCACGCTTTTGTTGAGGTTTAAGACGGATTAACCGAAGCAGTTAGGTTAATCATAATTTGACTTAAAAACGTGTATATGAAACACGCTTTTAAAAAAACGTGTTTGGTAACAACGCCTTCTAAAGGCGTGTTTGAAGAACGCGTTTTCTTCCTTATATGGTTGTAATAACTGAGTTGCTAAAATCAAATAACTGATTTGCTAAAATGAAACCAAAAACTTAGGCTAAGTTTGGCTAAATAAGTTGGCTTAACTTTTTTTTTCGTCTTTATTTGATTTTTTTTTGCGTTTGTTAGTTTTGCATCGATTTTTTGAGTATTATTGGTTCGTCTCGATGGGAGAAATCAAAAAAGATAAGAGATTATGATTAGAACCCTCAATTTTTTGAATAAAATCGAAAAAAGTCTAAAAAACTGACTTTTTGGCTTATTTTTGTCTTTATTCAAAAAAATTTAAGCTTCAGTCATATTTTTTTACTTTTTTGATTCCTCTCATCGAGATGAACCAATAATACACAAAAAATTAATGAAAAACTAACAAACGTGAAAAAAAATTCAAATAAACACGAAAAAATAAGCCAGTTTAGTAGCTTGGGCTTTAAAACACTTGCGTTTTTTTTTTTTTCCTCCCAATTTGCAACTGCTTCCTCCTCTTCTACGACTCAGGGAACTGCTCCAGAAGTAGTAGCTGCTCAAAGAAAAATGGCAGTTTCAATGTCTGCCCTCACATCTTCATTATCTTCTCTCTCCTTCTCTTCACAGATTTCTTCTCCTAAGCTCCACACCCTCTCCTTATCCCGATCGAACCCTCGTTCGTCATCAACGGCGAGAATCAAAACCATGCCAAGGCGGCTCGTCGTTACGGCTACCTCCGCCGTCGCTGAGCCCCCGGAGGTGGTGGATTCAGAACCTATTAATCTGATGAAGTATGTCAAGTCTAGGATTCCAGGTGGCTTCGCAGCTCAATCCATTCTTGGAACCGGCCGTAGAAAATGCGCCATTGCTCGTGTCGTTCTCCAAGAAGGCACCGGTCAGGTTATCATCAATTATCGTGATGCCGAGGTACTGCTCTCTCTCTCTCTCTCTCTCTCTCTCTCTCTCTCTCTCTACCTATGTTTTGACAAGCGTACTAGTAGTTGTTTTGAATGGAATTTAATCTCTTTCTATGGAAGGTTAGGATTTCTGAGTACAAAGAATTTAGTATGATATTGGTTCTACTGGTACAAAAGGTATTACTTAGAGCATCTCCAGGACCTGTTCAAATTAGTTTGAGTAAAAATTTGAGCAAAAGTTTCATTCGTTGTGAAGCACTCCAACAAAGAAATCCAAATGTAAGCAGAAATTGAGTAAAAAGCTTCGTTAATGACGGAGTTCTAAATTGTGAAGAGCAAAACAAGCCTTCAAAATTTTGAGTTTCCCTTGATTTGGTAAAATTTTGGGTAAAACTCAATCCGGTAGGAGTTTGAGTCAAGGATTGGAGTGAGTTTAGAGGGGTTTTACTCAGAATTTGGAAAGGCTCAGATTGGGCACTATAGGAACTCCGGTTCCTATTTTTAGTGCAGAAGTAGAAATTAAGCTCTCTTACTAGTTTTATTTGACCTACAATGCACCAAGGGCTAGCCAACGCATGAGGTTCCACTGTTGCAGGGTCTAGGAAAGGGTTGAATGTACGCTGAATATTTACTCAGCAAGTGGAGAGGCTATTTCGCCCTCATACTAATTTTCTGTAGGCATAATAAAAAGGCATAAAACGTTGGGGGGCCAAAATTAGATAAAATTTAGGAGCCTGACGCGGCTGCATCATCGGCATATGCCCAAACCCAGCCTTAACTGACCATGGTAGTATAAATTCCTGAAGTTCTATGTTTAAAATCCGTCTCGATATAAGTTTGATGTGCTATGCTTAGGAGTAATTGTTATCATTATAGATGTTGCTTTTACCAACGAATCAAAGATGTTATCTCTATTAATTGTTTCTGTTGCAATTTCGAATCCACCTGTATTTCATGTTAGGAGTTTTCGGAACCCAAACATAGGATCTAAGAGATACTGCAAATGCAGTTAAGTGTTTTGAATCCACAAACACACAAAAGTACTGGACTTTTGTGGGTTCACCCAATGTGACCTACCGCCGGGCGCTGCAGTTGTTATTGGTGTTTCATTTTGATGAAGTAGAAACAAGAGATATTTTGGAGTTGCCGTATCAATAGAAAACATAGTTAGGGTTGAAAGTACACTGTCCAATGCAAAATTACCGTTATATAAACTAGGTGAACAGTTCAATCAGGTTCCACAATTCATAACATTTCATAAAATTATTTGGAGACCCCCCCCCCCCCCCCCCCCAAGATACAGACGTGTGCTTTGTCTGCATTCTTGTTGTGAATACGCTTGATCACATTTGATCATGATGTTCACGACTAATCCATTCATTGACCTAAGGACACCGTCTGGTTTGTGGACCATTGAATGAGCATGAGTTAAAACTGCATGTGTTTGGAGTGTTTATATGAAGATGTTTTAGAAATGGAAGTAGGTGGGGGTGGGGTAATTAAGAGTATTATGTTAATGGTTGAGCAGGAGATGAAGAAACTTGATTTCTATATACTTGCATGCTACAAGGGAGGTATGTCAGAAGTGAGTGGTAGGAGATAGAGGAACAGCATAAACCATTGTATATTGTAGGTCCATAGCTAAATTGTGAGTTACTCCCATATTCCCATATGCGCAGCTTTGACAAACAATAGATAAGTGGAGCTCTCCATTGGGTGTGCCGGCATATGTATTTTATTGCAGTTGACTAGCAGATGCTGGCTAGTGGTGCTTTACATTTTATTACAACATCATTAGTGGAAATTGTGGCACCCTTTTCTTCACAAAGTACTAAGGTTATTTATTGCCAAGTTGTTCAATGATTTTTACCCGCTAGTTGTATTTTGTTCGATGCAGGAGTATCTTCAAGGAAATCCATTGTGGATTGAATATGTGAAATATCCATTGATGCTGTTAGGATACGAAAGCAGTTACGATGTATTTGTGAAGGCACACGGTGGTGGTCTTTCGGGTCAAGCTCAAGCAATCTCTCTTGGCATTGCACGAGCCTTGCTCAAGGTCAGTGAGAGCCACAGGATACCTCTGAGGAGGAAAGGTCTTCTGACCAGAGACTCGAGAGTGGTTGAGAGGAAGAAAGTTGGTCTCAAGAAAGCTAGAAAAGCACCACAGTTCCAATGCTTTGGGAGATATAAAATCCAACAGTTATGTAATACTTAGCCTCAAAGTTTCAACCAAATGCAAGATTTATGGTCCCCGTGAATATTGTACAATCCGATGCTTTAATCTGCACAAACAAATGGGGCCAAAGGAACTAATATCTGCAAGTGGTCCTTTTTTTTTTTGTTGTCAATTATTGATATTCCCAGAAGCCAAGAAAACCACCGAAGGTCCCTTGCGAAGTGGAAATGGAAGTCGACAGAATCAGCAACCTACCTGGGCATATTATGGACAAAATTTTGACACAATTGTCACTTAGGGATGCAGTAAGGACTAGCATCTTATCCAGCAAGTGGAGGTACAGATGGGTTTCCATTCCGGATCTCATTTTTGATGATCAATCCGTAGTGGTTTCTTCCCAAGATCAAACATCCATAAAAAGCAAGATAGTGAATGTTGTGGATCATGTGCTTTTGCTTCACCCCGGCCCAATACACAAGTTTAAGCTATCTCATCGCGATCTTCAAGGTGTCCACGCCATTGATCGATGGATTCTTGTTTTATCTAGAGGCTCAGTTTCAGAACTCGTACTTGAAATATTGAAGGGTCATCGCTACAAGTTACCTTCTTCTGTATACTCGTGTGGAAAATTGATTCACTTAGAACTGTTCAACTGTCTATTGAAACCTCCTACAACGGTCTACGGGTTTAGGAGTTTGAAGAGCCTCGATCTTCAGCAGATCACTATGGACCAAGATGTGTTTGAGCACTTGATATCTCGCTGCCCTCTGCTTGAGCGACTGACATTGATGAACTTTGATGGTTTCAGTGTCCTTGACATTTATGCGCCAAATCTCCAGTTCTTTGATATTGGTGGTGTTTTTGACGATGTCAATTTTGGGAATACGTTCCAGCTAGCAATCGTTTCCATTGGCTCGTATGTGAACGTAGGAAATGACCAAAATACGACTCTGGGAAAAAGTGGCAATTTGATCAAGTTTTTCGCACAGCTTCCTTCTATCCAGAGGCTTGAGATACAGAATTATTTTCTGAAGGTAGTAAATTAAATTCTTGCTATTAATTGGTCATTTAGCTGTTTTGTGACTTTAATGAGTCCATTCAGCTTCATATAGGTTGGCTTTTCCATGTTGTCTTAAATTTGTGCAGTACCTCTGTTGAGATAGGGTCATCCTAAGATTTAATCAGTCTTCTAATTCCATTCCTGTCTTGAAAGGAATGGTGATTTCTATTTCATTGGACAGAGTCTTCCTTTTTTCTTGGATTCTTTATTGTGGGATTTTTATGTCCCGGTAGCTATTTTAGCGAAATTTTAGTTTTGGGTTTTGATATAGTGATCTGGCTCTTGTATCCTCTGCATCACAAGGTTATGCCGCTTTTGGCATACTTTAGTGTCATTCGTATTTACCAAGCAAAAGGAAAAAGATTTCCTTGGTCTTCTTCTTTCTATGGTTTCTGAGATTTATCGACCATTTGTACATAGACTTAATTACGCTGGTTCAACTTGAGTAAACACAATGACTATAATCATATTCGTTCATTTGTTGATTTCTTGTTTGTTTCCAGTATTTGGCTGTTGGTAAGATACCTGGAAAGCTACCTGTTCCATGCATGGAGTTGAATTACCTTTCTATACGCATTAATTTCAGTGATCTGGATGAGAGTTTGGCAGCTCTTTGTCTTCTTAGGAGCTCTCCTAACCTACACGAGCTTGAGATATTGGTGAGTCTTTTCCCATTATTTCTTTTCCTAAATGTCCTGTAAATTGACTCTTATTCACTCGAGTTGTCTGCCTTGTTGAGATGTAATATTCATATCTATGCCTTGTGCAAGGATCAATATTTCACTTCGGCATGTTTTTAAGGTAGCTAGGAAAATGTAACGTTCAGAAGCTTTGTGTAACGTTTCAGAAGCTTTGTGGAAAAGTTTTGGGGAATATTTCAAAAACGTAGCCGGTATATATTGAAATGCCAATAGAGTTTGAGAATGTATGATAATGTTATTCGTAGAAATTTATATTAGGTGTTGAAACAACTCAATGTTCAGTAACTTTTGCAGAATTTCGACATGGTTTGGTATATTTTGTGATGTTTTGGAAGTAACACCGAGTTTTGGGATTCCACTAAGGTTTTGTTCTGGTTGAACTTTGTTCCTTGGTCCGATGCTATATTAAAAGCTCTTTTGCATTAGATTTATCAGTTGAACAGCTAGATTTAGCATTTGGATTTCTTTGGTATGAAATTTCGTGTCGGCTCACCCCGAGGAACAGACTTTTCTTGGAAGAGTTACAAACATTTGGGAGGAAGATTATTACAACTGCCCATTTAACCAGTTGCGACTTGTTAAGATAGTTGGCATGTTCGGTGTGAGATGCGAACTGGATTTCATCAACGTTCTACTTGCAAATCGCCCGTGCTTGAAAGGATGACTGTTAAGCCCGCTTCAAATGACATTGGATGGGAGTTGCTAAAGGAGTTGGTGCGGTTCCGGCGAGCTTCAGTACGGGCAGAAATTATTTACTTGGACCCATAACTATCCAAAAATGGTGTGTTGTAAATTTCTCAGAGGTCTCTTACTCTGTACAATGTGCTTATCTTTCGTGGGAAGTGTTGGTACATAAATTGATTAAAAATGTTGACAGTCTCTTGAGAATCCTGTACAACGTAAGTATTTCTTGACGGTGTCGTCAAAGACGAGAAAAGTTCCCGTTTTCTTCCAAGTATTTTCCACGTCTATTAGTTCAAAAGGGTGTATTCGCAGTCTTTTGGTGAAAGTGAAACCTATCGTGTCAATCCGTTAAGGATTCTTATATCTGTCAATATAGGCAACCATAATACTATGCATACCACATTTTGCTACTGCATTTTAATTTCTAACAAATATTCAGTATTCTAAGGGTTGCTGGCTGCATTTTTTGCAGAGAGGAAAGATGAAGGGATGCATGGTGGTGCTCAGCCAATGAGTTATTCATCTGAATTGAAGAACCTAGGCAATCAACCTTTCTCAGTCCAATTTCTCTGAATTGTCAAAGCAGATTCAGAAAGGAGATACAACCGGAAGTGGCCGTTGCTGGTATCACTCTTTCAGCAAGAACCTAAACTCAAAAAAGATTTGAACAGGATGACTTTGTTGTACTTAGGACAGGTTAATCGTTCCATTATGTTGTAAACAGAACTGGATTAGTTATTTCGTGTGTTATCCAAATAATCCAACCATGGTACTTGGGACTGTTGAAACTTGTTATCGTTAACTTTTGTTTTACCTTGTAAAACTAGTTGGTACAAATGTATTTGTTTGGATTTTTCTTTCACTTTTCGTGCAATTGTCAATCTGGAAGGATCGTTCTGGATATAAGCTATTTGTTAGCATCATTCTGAAATTTTTGGTGTGACTCTACAGGATGGACTATAATGAGCTTTTGAGATTTGGATCATCATTTGGTATAACAGCTAACCTCCATTTTACCGAGGTTTTGTATCCTTTTTTTTTTATTGGATTGGGGGATGGTGCAATTCACCATCCTGCTGTTCATTTCGACAATGCACGGTTTGGGTTTAATCCGATTAATGAATTTAATCTGACTATCGGTTGTTTGGATTAAATTTGAGCCGTACATTGTCAAAATGAACGGGCGTATGATGTGCACTGCATTGTGTAGATGGGTCAAAACTTTACCTATCCAAATTAGCTACAGATGGAATTAACTACAAATATTCTTTTGTTATTAATTCTGTCAAATAATCGGAGTTCCTGAAATAATAATAATAAATCATGGGATGTGAAATTTCAAGAAAGCAAAATACGGTTCTAATTTTTCGTGCACAAACATGTTTCGAATATTAAACCAAGTCCAATCAAACTGATTGTCAGCGTGCATCTTTTTTCGACGAGTTCTACAAAATTAACGATTCTGATAACAAAAAAAAACTGAAAACTGGAGGGACTGGAGGGAAATAAACCTTAACTCCTGTCCCATTTTTGTCAATTGCTCTACGTTATCCTGCTGCCTTCTTTCTCTTTCTCAAATCTGCTTGGTGAAATCCTGTGTCCAGAAGTAGTAGCTCAAAGAAAAATGGCAGTTTCAATGTCTACCCTCACATCTTCATTATCTTCTCTCTCCTTCTCTTCACAGATTTCTCCAAAGCCCAACACCCTCTCCTTTTCCCGATCGATCCCTCGTTCGTCATCAACCGCGAAAATCAAAACCATGCCAAGGCGACTCGTCGTTACGGCTACCTCCGCCGTCGCGGAGCCCTCAGAGGTGGTGGATTCAGAGCCTGTTAATCTGATGAAGTACGTCAAGTCTAGGCTTCCGGGTGGCTTCGCCGCTCAATCCATACTTGGAACCGGCCGTAGAAAATGCGCCATTGCTCGTGTCGTTCTCCAAGAAGGGACTGGTCAGGTTATCATCAATTATCGTGATGCCGAGGTACTTCTTTGACAAGCATACTAGTAGTTGTTTTGAATGCAATGGAAATGTATGATAGTAATAGGAATTGAATCTTTCTATGGAAAGTTAAAGTTTCCGAGTACAAAGAACTAAGTATGATATTGGTTCTATTGGTACAAAAGTTATTACTTAGAGAATCTCCAGGCCTTGGTCAAATCTGATTGAAAATTTGAGCAAAGGTTTCATTTGTTGTGAAGCACTCCAACGAAGAAATCCAAATGTAAGCAAAAATTGAGTAAAAAGATTGTTAATGACGGAGTTCTAAATTGTGAAGAGCAAAACAAGCTTTTAAAATTTTGAGTTTCCCTTGATTTGGGTAAATGTTGGGTAAATTGGAGTGAGTTTAGAGGGATTTTACTCAGAATTTGGATCTGGGTCAGGCTGGAGATGTTCTTAGACACTCTTCTCGCATTACTAACGTATTTCCCTGTAGTGCCCAAATTAGGCACTACAGGGACCCGTGTTCCTATTTTAGTGCAAAAGTAGAAATTAAGCTCTCTTACTAGTTTTATTTGACCTATAATGCACCTTAGAAGGGCTATCCAATGCATGAGGTTCCACTGTTGCAGGGTCTAGGAAAGGGTTGGATGTACTCAGATTTACCCAGCAAGCGGAGAGGCTATTTCGCTCTCATACTAATTTTACACATAGGCATAATAAAAGAGCATAAAACATTAGGGGGGCCAAAATGAGATACGGAGTAAAATTTAGGAGCCTGATGCGGCTGCATCATCGGCATATGCCCAAACCCAGGCCTAAACTGACTGTGTTGGTATAAATTCCTGAAGTTCTATGTTTAAAATCCTTCTCTCCATAAGTTTGATGTGCTATGCTTGGGAGTAATTGTCATCATTAGAGATGTTGCTTTTACCAGCGAATCAAAGTTCTCTCTATTATTTATTACTGCTGCAATTTCCAATCTACTTGTATTTCATGTTGGGAGTTTCTGGAATCCAAACATAGGATCTGAGAGATACATTCAGAACACACAAAAGTACTGGAGTACTGGACTTTTACACCCAATGTGGACTACTGCCGCAGTAGTTATTGGTGTTTCATTTTGATGAAGTAGAAACCAGAGATATTTTGGAGTTGCCGTACCAATAGAAAACATAGTTAGGGTTGAAAGTACGCTGCCCAAATGCAAATTACCGTTATAACGGCTAGGTGCACAGTTCAATCAGGTTCCACAACTCATATCATTTCTTTCATGATCCTCCTTTTTTCTCGTAAAATTATTTTACATGGTTATTGTTTAACCTCGGAGTATGCCTGTTTTTTATTTCCTGGTAAGGGTAAAATTTGACTTGATACATACATGTGCTTTGTCTGCATTCTTGTTGTGAATGCACTTGATCATATGTGATCATTATGTTCACGACTAATCCTTTCGTTGACCTAAGGACACCGTCTGGTATGTGAACCATTAAATGAGCATGAATTAAAACTGCATGTGTTTAGAGTGTTTTATATGAAGATGTTTTAGAAATGGAAGTGTGTGTGTGTGTGTGTGTTAACATTCTATTATGTTAATAGTTGAGCAGGAGATGAAGAAACTTGATTTCTATATAATTGCGTGCTCAATGGAGGTATGTCAGGAGTGAGTGGTAGGAGATAGAGGAACAGCATAAACCATGTATATCGTGGGTCCATAACTAAATTGCGAGTTACTCCCATGTGCGCAGTTTTGACAAACGATAGATAAATGGAGCTCCATTGAGTGTGCCGGTGTATTTATTTTATTGCAGTTGACTAGCAGTTGCTGTAGTGATGCTTTACATTTTATCACAGCATCATAATTGGAAATTGTGGAATCCTTTTCTTCACAGAGTACTAACGTTATTTGTTGTCGAGTTGTTCAATGATTTTTGGCCGTTGGTTGGATTTTGTTCAATGCAGGAGTATCTTCAAGGAAATCCATTGTGGATCGAGTATGTGAAATATCCATTGATGCTGTTAGGATACGAAAGCAGTTACGATGTATTTGTGAAGGCACACGGTGGTGGTCTTTCGGGTCAAGCTCAAGCAATATCTCTAGGCATTGCACGCGCTTTGCTCAAGGTCAGTGAGAGCCACAGGGTACCTCTAAGGAGGAAAGGTCTTCTGACCAGAGACTCGAGAGTAGTTGAGAGGAAGAAAGTTGGTCTCAAGAAAGCTAGAAAAGCACCACAGTTCTCTAAGCGTTAATCTGTAAATGATTTTGTTCAGCAAATTTGTTTAGCCAAATGTAATTGTTGGAGAACTATGGCTTTCGCCTCCTTTTGTACACAAATGGTATGCTGCATTTATCTTTCGCCAGTCTATTGTACTTGGGTACCACATGGCTGAGCCTACGTGGTACTCAAACGTTGCATCCGGACCGTCCAAAAGCGTATTGGACGGCCTAAAATTAAAACACCCTCTCTCCTCACTCTCTCCAAATCCGGACCGCCCAAAATCTAAAATGGACGGCCTAGGTGTGCCAAGGGGTGCCACGTGGTACCCTCTCGGTACAGAAAAATTGCTCCAACTTTACTTGCCTGCCAACTTATACCTTATTTCCCCATTTAATCCTAAGCTTTCACGTCATCATGCTACTATTATGTAAGTAGCATATGATGCTATAATTTTTTTTGAACAGCAGTAGCATATGATATTGGAATCCAGTTTTTTTGACCTATGGAAATTGAGACATCGGATTCTTGCTTTTATGTCAGGGTGTCGGTAAAGTTCTATTTGGTTCGGAACTGGCTGAAGTTCTAAAAGTTGTGAAACTTGAATTAACTCTTGCTCACTTTGCTTTACTTGTGATATTGACTCCATTAAAGTTTGAGATTAACTCAATAAACAATTTAAACTCGTTAAATTTTCAAACTACTACAATTTAAACAATCTAGGGGAGTTAACTCTTCTTTTTTTCCTAATCTTTTAATTCTTTCTCTCCTAAAATTTTAAAAATATTAAAATACAAATCAAACTCCGCAACCCGCAACCTACAAACATGATAAAATTATTTACCATGAACTCCGTATTGCTTTATTATGTTTGCGATATTGAATCCAAAAGTAGAAAAGCAAAAGAATTATTTGTATGCATGCCCCGTGTACGAAAAATGCACGGACAGTGCATCTTGACTAGGGGTGTCCACGGACCGGTTTTTTGCGGTTCCGGTTCGAACCGGAACCGAAACGCTCATGGCGGATTTTCATTTTCAACATCCGCAACTGTCCGTGAGTGATGCGGTTGCAGATCGGTTCGGTTGCGGATTGAACGGATCGGTTGCAGATTGCTTTGATGGTTTGTAAAAACATGAAAAAACATGCGGATGAGAGCTGAAAAACATGTAAAAACATAAAGTTGACATGTAAAAATCAAATTCCATGAATCTCTCCAACGTTAATTATATTATTTGTTCTAAGTAGGATGTTCACAGACCGGTTCTTGGCGGTTCCGGTTGAAACCAGAACCGAACTGCTCATTGCGGATTTTCATTTTCAACATCTGCAACCGTCCGTGAGTGATTTGGTTGCGGATTGGTCCAGTTGCTGATTGGGCGGTTTGGCGGATTGGGTAATCTGCTGGGCACCCTAATCTTGACTGTTTGTGTGCGTTTTCGATAGTCCGAACCCTTAATTCCTGAAATAGATGGTTCAAATGCGTTCGTGCGTGTATGTACGTGTGTGTACGTACGCTTAGTTGGACTCGTTGAAAATAATCACGCAAATGACACCACTACGTACTCTAAATACTCTAATAACAGTACAACCCGGGTATTTGGATCCAGTAACCCGAAGGACAATTACCCGATTTACCTTCAAAGGAACGCGCACGTGACTTCTCCACGCACCGACGCGTACTTTCCAACCTATAATAACAAGTACCTTTTCGCACCTTGCCTGTCCGTTTGTTCGTTGTTCCCTTCTCTCTTCACAGAGCTGAAGCTCGAAGAAGAGTTGAAAGAGAGAGAGAGATAGAGATGGCGAAATCGAGCGCCGACGACGGAGAGCTACGGCGGGCCTGCGAGGCGGCGATCGAGGGCACCAAACAAAAGATCGTAATGTCGATCCGCGTCGCCAAGAGCCGTGGGATCTGGGGCAAATCGGGCAAATTGGGCAAAGGTCACATGGCTAAACCCAGGGTTCTCGCCATTTCCAGTACGCAATTCCCCCGTCTCTCTCTCTGTGTGTACATACATATGTGTTTCTATAAACATATACATGTACAATATAAATGGATGCCGATCAATTTAGTGATCTAACAGCAACTCGAGCTATAAAGAGATGAATTTTAGACGAATAAGTTAGTCAGGTTATTGAATTGGAAACGTGAATGATTTTTACAGTGTTCGATACAATATGAAATTTGCATCACTAAATGGTAATTCCTACATCTCTCTCAGTCTCTCTCTCAATTAAGTGTTCTAACATCAGCTCTCTCTAATTTTGCTATGAATTGCAAAAAAAAAAAAAAAAAAAATCATTAATTCATGTTTTAACTTCAATGCCACACATGCTCTCTCTCTTTCTCTCTCTCTCTCTCTCTCTCTGTCGATCAATTTGGTGATCTAGAAGCAACTTACGACATTACGTGATGAGCTGCAGACGAATGATTCGTACAGTGTTTGGACACTTATTGTTGAATGAATTCTGATAAAATATGAAATTTCCAACACTAAATGATAACTCCTGCTGTGTTCTCTCTCTCTCTCTCTCTCTCTCTCTCTCTCTATTAAGTAGTTTGACATCATCTCGCTCTTAGTTATGTGAAGAGTTGCAAACAAATACGTAATTCAGGTTCTGCAATTGGAAACGTGATTGATTTGATCAATGTTAGATCGTTTTTGAGTGGAGGAAGTCTAATGCAATATGAAATTGGAGTGCTAAGTAATCTTCTGGTTGCGGTGTTGTGCTTCTTCGTGATTATTTTGTGGTTAATGCAGCTAAAGCAAAAGGTCAGCGGACGAAGGCTTTCCTTCGTGTGTTAAAATATTCCACTGGAGGAGTACTTGAGGTGATTGCTTACTATCTCTTCCAATATTTTTGTTAAGAAGCACTGATTCGCGCATGGGGCATGATACACCATGATTGTTATATTGTATGATACAACATGATTGTCACAATAGTATGAATAAATGAAGCCAAGACGTGGTATCCTGGAGTACATGACAATGATCACCAAACTTCTTTTCATTGTTTAACATTCTTATATATACATGTTTATATCTATAATTTTTATTGTCATGCTGTGAAAAACTACATTCCAGAGTCTATGTTTTGGAAAAGAAGGTGAGCAATGTCCTAACTCCTAATAGCTAGTTTGGAACGCTCAGTTCATAACCAATTTTGGTTTCTTCGGCTTCAAAAGAATCAAAACAAATAGGAAAATCTAAAGAAGAAGGGATATTATGGCTGAATTCACGTTGGTTATATTTTACCGTTGAATCTCATGCGCTGTGTCTCATGTTTGTCTAAGTGATGGATTTGTCAGACATGCAAGTGTCTTAAACGTGTCCGGTTATAGGAGAAAATCACAAGAAAACATTTTGGATGCATATCCAAGACATGTCAGGAGTGCTCAAGTGTTCGATGTTCAACACAGACTCGGCACTTCCTTAGAAGTCTACATACTCCGTGTAATATTATTAGTAGTTATTGACTACTTGTTTGTTCGCCCCCTCTTGCCATTATTTTCTTTAGGTGGAATATTTGACAAATTTGATATCATAGAAGTTAAAAACATAAATCTGGATATCTGGCATCTGCATAAGACATCTGATATTGCTTAAAAATCTTAATCAATAAGCTGATACTAACATTCATGCCAATTTCCACCTGTAGCCTGCAAAATTATACAAGCTGAAGCATCTTTCGAAGGTGGAGGTTGTAACTAACGACGTCAGTGGATGTACATTTCTTCTGGTAATGTTTCATTACTTGCATAGTCATTGGCAACATTTGCATTCCAGGATGAAAAACTTTTTGATTGGAGAAATGGATGAAGCATATGTTCTAGCACTTCCTGACTTCCTGTAGATTGATGTTTACTATCCTTGATAATTTACTAGTTATATCCCTCTCCCAACTTATTTTGCAATCATTTCTTTTGGCTGAACTCTGTCTAGGGATTTGATAACCTCCGAAGCCAGAGTGTTGCGCCGCCTCAGTGGACGATGCGAAATATAGATGACAGGTAATATATGAGCAAATCTTGCACACGTCAGGTATCTTGATGGTGTTATATACACACATGGACATGTATCTTATGATTTGTGGCTACTTTTCTGTTGTAGGAACCGTCTTCTACTTTGTATCTTAAACATCTGCAAAGACATTTTGGGTCGTCTTCCCAAAGTTGTTGGTATAGATGTCGTGGAGATGGCTCTTTGGGCAAAGGTGCATACGCTACGTCCTTATTTAGTTGCCTTGAATTTTATGTTTCTTTTCCTACATTTTATCACGAGATTTTTCAGTTTTGAGTTGTTCGTAGATTGAGGCAAAAGCCTCTAGGTTTGAAGCTAAGTTTTCTTACTACTATGTGATCTGTAACTCCTATGTTGGGAAATACTTCCCTGTTTAGCATTTTGAAGCTCTATGGTAAGAAAAAGATATAATGGAACTTTTTGTTGGAGAAAAAGATGGAATTGACTTTCTAAAAGTATTTTTGTAAGCATCATTGAATGAAAGTGACTACTTAGGTCATTGTTTCAAGTTTCAGTCTTTTACTTGCTGTTTTCGTAGGAGAATACTCCCACAATCACCACTGAAAGGAATCTTGAAGATGGGCCCGTTGCAGCTACTGTGACTGAAGGTGACATGAAAGTTACTGTTGAAAAAGAACTTGTATCTCAAGCTGAGGAGGAGGACATGGAGGCTCTCTTAGGCACGTATGTGTTTTTCCTTTGTCCGTTGGTGGATTTTGTGTGATTGTAGAGACATGGAACTGTGGCTTATGCGCATAATCACAATAAAATGTACTCTACTTTTGGTATCTTGGCTGAAGAAGAATCTTGATTTTAACCGGTGAACTATTGATATGTAAGGACTGATGAAAGACACAGAATGGTGATGGAGGTTTGTTCTCTAGCAATGAGTAGGCTAAAAGAAGTATATTAATAGTTTAGAAATCAGCTATGTTGAGATTCTTGAAGAACATCAATTAGAGGTCTTCGTTTCTGATTATAGGATGTGCAACCAGCTTGAGGACTGCCCATGATTATACACATATGTTTATAGTAGTGCAACTGTGCAACCGTGCTGTCGTTTGCTTTACTTTTCCCTTCCCCACCTATCATTCTTATGTTTTCTTTTGGTGTTTTTCCCAATTTGAGAGACGCAATCCAAGTTTACCAATTGTCCTCTGTAGTTCCTGTTATTGTCATGCGACCATCGAAATGTTGTACTGGAGATTTAAGCATGATATCTTGTACAGGTATGTCATGGGTATTGGTGAAGCGGAGGCATTCTCTGAGCGGTTGAAGCGAGAACTTCAAGCTTTGGAAGCAGCAAATGTGCATGCCATTCTGGAAAATGAGCCATTGATTGATGAGGTAACCCTTGTTTGAGACGTTTCTACAAACTTGACATGTATGTTGGGCACAACTTATTATTAATTTTGTCATGATTCTAACCCCCCTTTTCCCCTTCATTTATGAATTCTTCCTGAAGGATTTTCTTGATCAATATGAGACTTCTAGGCCATCCTTGTGTTCCGGCCATGAGGAAACAAATAAACCTTTCATGCTTTGCCTCTCACTTTGACGCCGTATCATCTCTGGTTCTTTCTTATATATTCAGGAATTGTTTCTAACAAGTTATATGTTGGTAGAACCTTTGACTTTGCCCTCCATCTCAAGCAATTCTATCTTGTTTGTCAATCTTTAGGGCTGCAATGCAGTGTTTCTTGAACAATTTTGTGTCCAGCATCTGTAGGATTAGCAATCTTTTTGGTACAAAGGCAATGTTAATTGGTGCTTAAAATGGAAAAGTTTGAAAACTAAATGTTAAAGTACCCCATTTCCCTCGGTTTTTTGTTGTTGTTGTTGTTGTTGTTGTATGGGATTTCCTCCAAGGTGAACCTTCAGGTTGGCTCTTTAATGGTTAATTTATGGGTTCTGCAGGTGTTGCAGGGGCTTGAATCAGCCACAAGTTGTGTTGAGGATATGGACGAATGGTTAGGCATTTTCAATGTAAAACTTAGGCACATGAGAGAGGACATTGAGTCGGTAAGACCTCCGCTTACAGTAATAGGAGGGGTTGTTTCTGTTGTGTTCCCGTAAAGAAAAGTTATGATATGTTTGTACTCCAACTATGTAACCAGACATTATCCCTTTTATGCTGCATCCCTCTCTGTATACTTGAGCATTGAAATTCTAGTTACTGAAACTATTTCATTTTCTTTCTACTCAGGCTTCCTTAGATAACTACTTTATCCTGACAATATTGAACTATAAATGTGTGATTGTTTTAGTTTCCGTGTTTTTCACAGTTTTATGCTTCATGTTAGAATACTTGCTGTTAATAAGGCAACTAATTTTTTAGCCCCTCTATTGTTGACTTGTGATATTCATTCTTTCGATTTGCAGATAGAAACTCGCAATAACAAGCTGGAAATGCAGTCTGTAAATAATAAATCATTGATTGAGGAACTTGATAAGCTTCTCGAAAGATTGCGTGTGCCTTCTGAGGTGCCCCAGAAATCTTGATTGCCAAAGTTCAATGATGGATAGTTGTCAACTTATTCAGTCTTTTACATATTGTACTTTCATTTTTTTTTTTTTGCAGTACGCAGCTTGTCTGACAGGAGGTTCATTCGATGAGGCACGAATGCTTCAAAATGTTGAAGCATGTGAGTGGTTAACTGGTGCTTTACGTGGTCTTCAAGTACCTAACTTAGATCCCAGCTATGCGAACATTAGAGCTGTATGTCCCATCTCTTTCTCTCGTTTAAGTTTTTTTAGACTGCAATGTGTACAAGGGGTGCGGAAATGTGAGAGATAACATGGATGTGATTCCATGTGAGTTCTAGGATTCAATTGTGGATGCGGACTAGATGTTGAACCTTGTAAGGTATAGTAGTGTACTAAGTGCACTACGTTTGTGGTTGAGGTTATAGGATACAAACTACCATGTTTGTAAATTAACTGCATGAATTTGTCAATAAGTATGTCTGAAGCAATAACGTGTATCCTATTTATTGCTTTACTATAGCATGACTTTGCTGCACTAAATGTTTGTGTTTTTTGAGTTATATACTTGTGCAAGTGGTAAAATATCATACCCCCACCCACAGACACGTTAATAATGCTCATCCCGATGCATCCATGGGTTAATATGTTGGTAGTAGTCTGGAGATGATTAATATTCTGTTTCTAGCATAGCAAAGAAACGACATTGGTTTGGACTCAGTGATAGACGAAGACAGTGTACACCACGTTTTTACATATTTAGCAATTGGTCGGTTAGTCGGGTTTAGGTAATAATGTAATATAATAATATGCAACTACGTTCTTCTAGGGCCTTTATTAGAGAGTGACCGAGTCCATTTTTTCCCCTTCTACTCCTTTTTATTGTGTAGGTGATTCCATAAACCTTATCTTTGAAAATGCAAGATTTTGGAACTGTTCTTTTGCGAATTAGAAGTTCAAATAACTAAGCCGGGCAACTACCAATTAAGGAGCCACTCTTTTGTCTGAATGACTTTTTATTTTTCGTTCTTTTTTGTTTAGCTTTTCGACATAATTTTTGGGATTAATCATTTATATCGATGAGAAGAATAAAAAAAGTATAATAATGTACACTGAAGTTGAAAATGTTCATATAAGACGACACTTTATGCTAAAAGACTGCAGTTTGATAGTGTCTTCGTCTTTAGTGATTTTTTCTTCTAATTTTGGTCATAATTTTTTACTTTTAGACTCCTCTTGTCGAGACGGATGATTAATCAAAGAAATATACGCGTGTCTAACAGAAATTTAGAAAAGACGAACAGAAGGACAAAAACCAAAATGACAAAAGAATGGGCCCTGAGGCATTTTTTGAGTTACTAGTTGCTTTATGTGCTGGATTATGGTAAGACCCTTGGTATCATGTTTGATACTCCTTTGGTTGTTTTAAACTGTCACCGGTTTCAAACTTTGTTCTTTCTTATGGGCATATCATCTCATTTTTGCCTTTTTTCTGTTTCGGTTCTCCTTTTGAAGCCCTAACATGTGGAATACCTGATTATAGCAGCTGCTAGCTGCTGAACTCCCTATTTGAATTGATGGATTCTGATTAGGGATGGCAATTCAATCCGACCTGAAACCGCCTCGTGTGGGTGTTTCTTTTTTTTTTTTTGGGTATAGGGTCAGGGTAGGGGGAGAATTGAAAAAAACCTGACCGGGTTAGGGTAGGGTAGACATCACCTCTCCCGATACCCGCCCTGAAAATCTTTTATGCATAAAATTTTATTTTTGTTCTTATATTTTTACCCTTACAACTAGAACCCCATAGTATATATCAAGTATTTGTCAGTTTCCTTATAGATAGTAGACGTTGGTTAAGTTGTGATTGGTACTTTGTGTACTTCTATTATTTGTGCTCACTAATTTTGGAATAAAAAATATATTTTTCGAATATTTAAAAAGACATAGGGGCAGGGCGGGGCAGGGCGGAGCAGGGCAAGGGGGTACCCATCCATTACCTGGTCGGGTTAGGGAGGTAGTGGGGATAGATTTTTGGGTCGGGGTATGGCAAAACCTGCCCCGTCCTGTGGCCATTCATTCTGAAACCAACCATATGTTCTATCGCATGCATTTTTCTTCTTTTCCCTATCTTGGTTCCACAACTTCAAGCCTTGCATTCATGATTGATGTCATGGACCTGTGGACAAGTTGAAGGCCCTTTTTTCTTGTTCTTGTTCTTGTTCTTCTTGAGGGTTTTGTAACTAAACATGAGAATTTGTTCTTGCTCCTAAAGGGAATTGAAAATTTGCCTATTGCGGGCAACAGTTTAAAGATATCTTCTCTTTCTAAAGGTGGCAGATCAAACATTTACAGGTCAAAGAGAAGAGGGCTGAACTTGAAAAATTGAAGTCTACTTTTGTTCGGAGAGCATCTGAGTTCTTGAAAAATTACTTTGCTAGTTTGGTGGATTTCATGATAAGTGACAAAAGTTACTTTTCCCAGGTATTTTAATGGAATGTTTCTTTTTTTTTTGGAACTTGTGTTGATCTTTGGAACTGGAATCTTGAGTCCTGTTTGTTGGTTTAAACAGAGGGGACAGTTGAAGAGGCCGGATCATGCTGATCTTCGGTATAAATGCAGGACGTATGCTCGCCTTTTGCAACACCTGAAGGTAAAATTCCCTACGAGCTGCCCATTTATCGATAAGTATTAGTTTTGTTAGTCTTTATTTGACCCCGTCTTTCCTTGGAATTTGCAGTCTCTTGATAGGACCTGCTTGGGCCAATTGAGAAAAGCTTACTGTTCCTCCCTCAATTTGCTTCTACGCCGGGAGGTCTGGAAAATAAGCTCTATCGTATATATATATATAAATTTTGGCTACTCTTTATCTTTTTTCGTGAAAAATTTACGTCTCATCATATTTGCCCTTGTCGTTATTGACTGCTCAAAATAGTATTTTTGTAATGTTTGTTGACCAAAGTCAGTCCACAAACATAAATTAACTTACTGGATCCACTAGTGGTTACAATTCATGAATATATCATATTTTGGGAGCCAAAGTTATAGGAATTAATTTGGGAAGTGGGTCTACTGATTGAACAAGTGGCAGTTACTTGGTTACCGGAAATATGAAAGTTGGATATCAAAGAACATGGTTTGAGTTTTCCCCGTGTAATCATGGCAGTGGAAATTGGTGAAGTCATGGGTAGTTTTAGACTAGTAGTGCACTACATCATGGGACACTCCGCATTAATTGGATTAAGTGAATATGCATGTCTGTCACATATTGACGTAGTAGTCATATTTTATGCCCTGAAAATTTTCAGGGAAATAAGTATACAAAAAACACTTAAAATGTAATGTGCAGATATACAACAAATGATTTTTTGTATGTGGCTGTAATAGTTACTTTGTCATTGGTTATTATTATCTTATATTCTTCCTTTGTTTCACTTCCATCTTGAATTGAGTCATTAGTTGCATTGACACATACCTTTGTTTCATATGAACTTTTAAGCTTGAATAATGGTCAACTGAAGTTCTATGTGGACCCTGAAGTTAGCAACTGTGCATGTCTGCAGATTCTCTCTGGCTGCATCATCTTTGCTATAAGGTTTCATTTGGTCACAAGCTCACTTTAGAAGCAAGCATAGTTGAAATGTCGAATCAACGAGGAAATAACACCATATTGTCATTGTGTAGTAAGGGGCCCTATTTTGCACGGTAGCGCTTTATTGCCACATTGTCAATTGTTGGATGATGTCACAATGTAAATAGTGTGCCTGGGGAATAAAGCATGGGAAATTTACTGATAGTATTGTGTTAGTAAGTCATAAATTTCTTATTTCTATATCTGAAAATGTCATAGTTGTGCACAGGCGCGTGAATTTGCAAATGAGCTTCGTGCTAGTACCAAAGCATCAAGAAATCCAACTGTATGGCTTGAAGCTTCCATGGGTTCCAGCCAAAATGCGAACAATGCAGACACTTCTACAGTTTCCGAGGCATATGCTAAAATGCTTACTATTTTCATCCCACTCCTTGTCGATGAGGTTTTGACCTTAATATCCTTCTCACTTTCCGAACCCCCACTGATATTTTATTTACTTATTATTATTATTAGTTCATTTAAGTTTAAGCACTGATGTAGCTCGAATTGCAGAGTTCTTTTTTTGCGCATTTTATGTGCTTCGAAGTTCCTGCACTTGTACCACCAGGAGGTGTTGCCAACGGTAACAAAGCTGGATCAAATGATGACGATGCCAATGATGATGATCTGGGTATCATGGACATTGATGACAATGATGGCAAAAGTGGTATCCTTTTCTCAAGATAACTCTCATTGGCTTCAGTCTATTCAAGTTTATTTACCCCTGCTTTTCAAATTTTTTAGGTAAAAATTCTGCAGAGCTGGCAGCACTAAATGAATCACTTCACGAATTACTTGACGGGATACAAGTAATGTTTGCATTATTTAATCTATTTTGTGCGTGAAATAGTATCAGTTACGAACTATTTTTGTTATGTATTGAAGAAAGGCCTCGGAATCATCTGATTTAGACTCCAGTTACGGAACTTGCACATCTGAAGTGTAGAATATTGACTTAATTTTCTGGATGATAAACTCAGGCCACGATTTGCACCTAATCTGTGACTTCACAATCTCTATCTGAATGGTTCAATATACTGGAGCTTTTCTGGAGAAATTGTTGCGCAATGAGAATGATTTTGACTGCAGTTCAAATCCTCACTCCGTTTAGGAATTCTTTTCTCAATATCCATGGACTTTGGATTGTTTCTATCATTCTTTTAAATTCCCGTTTAAGTTTTTTCTTAACTTGTTACTGTTGCTTAGCATCAGGCATCTTGTGGATGTGGTCCAAATGTAACATACTCACCTCTGACAATCCACCAATTTTGACAGCTTTCTTTTTGATGATTGTTCAGGAAGACTTTTGTGCCGTGGTGGATTGGGCATACAAGATTGATCCTTTGCGCTGCATATCTATGCATGGAATTACAGAACGGTATATTTCTGGTCAAAAAGCTGATGCAGCAGGGTTTGTGCGCATTTTGCTTGATGACCTCGAATCTAGAATTTCTACGCAGTTTAGCCGTGTAAGTGACATGCCTTTGGGGTGACTTTTATGACTGCTCATTTATAAGGTGACGGCACTGACCTGCTTAGGTGTACCTGTTTGCAGTTTGTTGATGAAGCTTGTCACCAGATTGAAAGAAATGAGAGAAATGTGCGGCAACTAGGTGTCTTGTCATATATACCAAGGTGAACTTGATCTCATAGGTTGATGCTTTCTGCTAATTGCATGTTTCTTATGATTTGGTGATTCTCAATTTGAGCGCTTCCCCGTTTTGGTCAGTTGCACTGAAAAAATAGTGGGCAAGTTAGAGAACACAATGAAATATACAACCAAAGATTTTTTTTTGAAATTTCATAATTTTCTAAGAAATAAAAAGTTTTCCCCATTTTTTGAAGCTTGTCCCAATTTTTTTCAGTGAAAGATGGATTTGAAATTTTTTACAGAGGAATTTGGGCGTAGTCCCTGGGTTTTCTATGATGCTATATTTTCTAAATGGTTATTAAAGAAAATTTTTTAGTTGCTCTGACATTATAGCCAATGTGTAAAACCTCTCTCTCTGTGCTGATTGCATGAGATATGATTTTAAATATGTGAGAAGGATAGATTACGGAGAATTTCGGAAAGTGCTATCATTCAGAGAGTTAGTTTTCCAATGCAAGCAGGGGCAGCTCCACTGGGGTTTCAGGGGGTTCGCTTGAACCCCCTGAGTTCAAAAATTGTACCAAAATTTTGTATTTTTTTTTTTTTGGTTTCATTTGATATTTCTTTCGTATTGTCTGCACTAGCGAACCCCATGAATTTGAAAAAATGCACTAACATTTTGAATATTGTCACGCATAATTTGATATTTCTTTTATATTGTTTGCTCTGAATTAGTGATGTGTAAAAAAAAATTCTCCCGAATTTGTAAGTAAGTAGATCATATATCTCAAAATAATAAAATAAACTACGCCTGACAAGTTTTCAACCAAAATAAATACCGTTATTTTGTATAGTGTTTGGTATACAGTTTTTTTGCATATTTTTTGAACCTGCTGAGTTAAAATCCTGCAGCTGCCCCCGATTGCAAGTTCATTTGTAGCTGGCACTTGCTAATACACGAAGAAAGCCATTAAAAGGAAAAGCAAGAGAAGAGAGGAAAAAATAGGGTTGTTTTCTGGGATAATTTTTGGAGAAACGGTTTTTTTTTGTCCTAACAAATAAGAGAAAAGAAGGGATTCTAATTTTTCCAATCAATTCGTATTTTGTCGTACGATATCTGGCATCTTGTGTTGTGCTTCATTACCTGGTCTTAGTTTTCTCCTCTTTAAGATAGTTTCAGTCTTCGTTATTTATAATTGTAAAAAAGGTTTCTATCACTTCTGAAACAGATTTGCAACTCTTGCAACCCGCATGGAGCAGTATATTCAGGGACAATCAAGGGATTTGGTTGATCAAGCATATACTAAATTTGTGAGTATTCCCATCTACGATGATGAATAGGTCATTATCAGTAGTGTAGTGTGGTTTGACAGTGCTAAGCCTGAGTACAGACCTGCAGTGCAAGAGAATGCCTTTTTCCCCTCTTCTATATATCAGGGTGCAAGAAAGCTCTTGAAACTGTTATTTAGTTGAATGCTTCAATCTGTATATACTTGAAGGATTTTGCGGTGCAGTTCCCAAAAAATCTGACGTAGTTATGCAACTGAATACAGAGGTCAACTTGCTTCAAACGTGAGAATTGGTTGCAAGCTATTATTCCGAACTTGCACTGATACAGATGTCGGTCTATGTTGCATGGTGATTAGATTGGGCATTTCACCTCGGTAGCAGAAACTAGGGAATCTACATGGATGTTTTTAAGAACAAAAAGAAAAAAATCGTAAGTGGCCTTCGGCATGGATGTTTTGATAAACCCTTTTAACCATGAGACTCCACTCAGTTTCTGGAAAGGCTGGATGATATGGCAAATTCCTCTATTTGACAAGGAAATTTGTGTAATAAGAACTGTTGAAGATATAAATAATAAAGTTACAACCCAACCACCAACACCCCCCCCTTCACACACACACACACACACACACAACTGCTTAAGCTTTTAGATGACTTGGTGTTAATATTAGAGCAGGCAATAGATTGTTAAAACCTCCCCGCCTACCTGACAATTAAATACTTGTACGTGCTTAGCCCGCTTATAGAGGAAAGCCTGGATACGCATGTTAAAAATATAAATAATAAAGTTACCCCTCTCTCTAACAACTTAAGCTTTTAGATGGGTTGGTGGTTAACAATCTAATAAGAACTATTTAACAATGATAATATGTTGAACACTAATGGCTTTTCAATGGAAATGGAATGCTGGTTACTGATCATTTATGAAAATTTACGTCAGTAGGGACCTCTGTGTGCATGTAGATATAAACTTGTTAGTTTGATTGTATTCACTTTCATTGTGGTGTTGAGTCCTGAGGTTGCCATTCTGCTCTTTTTCCTTTTCTCTTTTCTTTTGTCTGGATATGAAGCACCTTCCCACATGTGTGCCTTGCAAGTAGCTAATTCCATTTAGGCTAACAGCTGGCGCCAATTGTAACATTTGTTGGGCAGGTGACCATAATGTTCGTGACATTGGAGAAAATTGCAGCGCAAGACCCAAAATATGCTGATATTTTGCTTTTAGAGAACTATGCCGCCTTCCAGAATAGGTATTCATCAAAATTGAGTTGCATTTTAAGCAGCGTCTAAATATATGTGTTTGCAGATATGTATATTGTTTGTCTTTAAGATAATCAAGGTTGGACTTTATATCATTATCTCTGGTACAGCATAGCCAGCATTTGTGCTTGTGAATCATTTTCACCATCAACACACTACTAAATTGATGTGTCATTGTGTGCAGTCTGTATGACCTAGCCAATGTTGTGCCCACCTTAGCAAAATTTTATCACCAGGCAAGCGAAAATTATGAACTAGCTTGCACACGTCATATCAGCATGATCATATATTATGTAAGTAATCCGCCTTTAAATTTCTCTATTTTCACTTCGTTTTACCTCTACCTATATTGGTAAAATATGTTTAGCTGGTTTCCCTCCAAAGCAAATTTTTGTTAATAGTATTTTCTGAAGCATTATATTTTAATTGAATATGATTACAGCAATTTGAAAGACTTTTCCAGTTTGCTCGAAGAATTGAGGATTTGATGTACACAATCACGCCAGAAGAGGTAGTTCTGTAGTATGTAAATATAATCCATTGTTGCCATTTAATTTGTTTGCATGTTCTCCCTGGCAGCTATAATAATAATTAGGCTCTTCAGCCTGTACTGTTCTTCCATACCTTGGCTTGTAAGAACTAGTTTTGAGTGCTGAATCTTGCTATAGTTTAGACCATAGTCACATAGTTCGCTGGTTAGGGGTCACGAACACGCACCCAAACCGCGAATTGACGGCTTTTACAAGAAGTCGGGAAAAATTCGCGACCTAAAGTTGTGTGATGCGCGAACTGTTCCCAAAAAACCCGCGAATTCTAAGTTTAGCCTACAACAATGTTACACTTGGCACCTTTCTTTGCACTTTGATATGCAAATCAGCAGTGATGGGTCAAATGACTAAAATCATTGGCATTATGCCAGGTGAAATGATGAGAAATCTGTCCTTGCACGTATAGTATTACCGAGAATGCAAACGAAAAATGTTAGGTAAAAAGGTGACATGGGTGGAGTACAACTTGTATTTTTGTTTTCTTAAAGGGATCGAATATGTATCCTCATTGAACAATTACTTTGCACGCAGAGTATTACCGAGAATGCAATGGAGAAATGTTAGGTAAAAAAGTGACATGGGTGGAGTACACTTGTTTTGTTTTCTTAAAGGGATCAAATATTTATCCTCAGTGAACAATAATAGTAATTGTTACTGAATCATTATTTTTATAGATAAACCAAATTTTAAAGATGCACAAAATACAAAAACAGATAATAATAAAAACATTTATATAATTGAATATTGACGCGCTCAAGGCGCATTCAATTCTAATCCTTTTTAAAATTGACACTTTGCGCTCCCGTTCCCACATTCGCACCCGCGCATGCTCGCGCTCTGTGTGACTTAAGTTAAGACGCATTGTCCTCTTGAAAGTTTGTAAGCACTGGCAAATGCTAGACAGTGACTCACACTTTGCTAGAAATTTGCAGCTATTTTGATTGCCCGACCGTAGACCATTTGTAAGTTTACTAACTATGAATTTTTTTTTTTGTTGTGGTCCTCGGGGGTTTATTTCGAACGGTTGCACCTCAATCCCTTTCAATCCTCTTACTGGCTTCTATCTCTACCTAAATTTCATGTTTGCTGATGATTTTATGAAAATGCAGCCTAGTAACCTCTAGGTGGTTGGTTAGAGTCGAAGGACAGCCACTTGGTGCAGTTTTTTTTTTTTTGATCGGCACACTTAGTGCAGTTAGCGCCATAGATTAGTTGTGTATCCAATCTACCCTCCCAGATAGGGGTGTAAACGAGCTGAATCGAGAACCCTGATGGATTCGGGATCGGCTCGGTAATGTATTGGTATGGCTCGAGTTTGGCTCGGGCTTGATTCGAGCCCAAAAAATTGAGCTCGGGTTTGGCTCGTATAATTTTTAAAAGCTTGGGCTCGGCAGGGCTCGTTAAATTCATGAGCCAAATCGAGCATAATTTAGGCTCAAATTCAGTTTGTTAGTAATGTTTTTTCCATGTACGGATGTACCAGATCAACGTTGCCTACTACATGAAAAAAATAAAAAATAAAAAAATACCAAGATTATCAACAAAAATGGCTACCGATTATAGTACACAGCCTTGAAGAACATGGTGCCAAACATAGCATTTAAGGTCTTCACAAAATTGGAATCACACGACTGTAATGAACAATACAAATGCAAAATTATCTTAAAAGCTTCTGGCCCCATAGATGTTTAGGACCTCAGAATAACATAGACAAAGATTCTTATACCACCTGTTAATCAATACTAACGAAGAAACGCCATGGAGGAGGTGGAGACGGGCAGTGAAGACAATGAAGAGAGGAGGTGTAGACCAGGCGGGGTGGAGTCATTGATGAAGAGGGGCATGGAGAATGGGATGCAGAGGAGGCGGTGGGTAAAAGAAACCTAACTGATGAGTATAAGTGAACTGAACTTTGCATATTAGTTAGGGCCTTGGGGGGAAAAATTATGAAATTAAATATATTCCCCTAAACAAATTATATTTATCAATAGACCCCCAAAGAATTGTTGATTACATTTTTACCCCGAGTTTGCGAGCCTAACCGAGCTGCTAGGCTCAGGTTCAGCTGATTTATGGAACGAGGCTGAAATTGATATTCAGGTTTAGTTCAATTAGTAGACAAATTGAACTCGAACAAGCTTTTACTGTATCGAGCCCCAAACAGTTTGCGATGGCTTAGTTCATTTACAGCCTTACTCCCAGACAAAGGTATGCTAACTGGGCATACTTGTTATTGTGCGAAGTTTTTCCCCTTATTAAGTGCTTGTTGAATTATGATTGCATACTTTCCTGGAGTGCTAATACCAGCTACGTTCTTCCCTCCTTTTTCTAAGGCTGCATGTGGTCCTGTGATATGGTTCACGGGTTGTGTGTATGTTGTTGTTCTAGACTTCTAGTCAATTCCCATCTTATCATACATGACAATTGTAGTTGAGACTTTATGTGAATAAACGAGTTGATGTTGTAAATCTTAGTGCAGAAGGATACATTTAAAACAGGCTTGCTATTTTCGCAAAATGTCCTGTTTGGAGTCTTTGGACTGTTAATATAGTTTTGACCACGTGCTCCATACTTCTCAAGCATCTACCTTGAGCATTGTTACCGGCAAGGGAGAAACGCAAACAGAAATAATGATTCATTTTACAATGTACTGCAAGTTTGCAATGCACTTGTGCACTCTGTACGGCCTTTGTTTCACAAGAGTAATACGTTAAACTGGCTGTGTAATGCAGTATATTTTCCCATTGATATGGTGATCAGTACTCAGTACTCAGTACGCACTTCAAGATTTTTATTCACTTGTTTTTGTTATAAGTTATAACTAATTGCTGAGCCGTAGAATGTTTTTCCTTTCGAAATTCAGATACCATTCCAGCTTGGATTGTCTAAAATGGATCTCCGTAAGGTGGTGAAATCCAGTTTGTCTGGGGTAAGTTTGCAAGTTACCTTCAGTATCTCCTAGCTTTGGTTGCAAAGGTGCTTTGGTTATGTTAATCTTGTGTTGTACAGGTTGACAAGTCCATCACTGTAATGTATAAGAAATTGCAAAAGAACTTAACCTCAGAGGAGTTGTTGCCGTCATTATGGGATAAATGCAAGGTATATATAGTCTTTTCTGATTGCATGTCCATATTTTTAGGAGTTTTGCTTAATGTTGACTTAAATCTGACACACAGCAATTTGGGGACGGGATGATTTTTATCTTCTTCTTTTCGTGTGATGAACCTTATTAAAACGATTAAAGTGAAAGAATTTGAGGGAAAATTTGGAATAAGTAAATCTGACCTCCCAAAGCAATATCACCCAATTTAGTGAATGTTTTTGAAAATAGAACCTCTAGTTGTAGATTTGTAATTATGCTGCCTTGTATTTTTCGTAGCACCTTATGTTCCTATATTACATAGAGACATTGCATCTTGATACCATAACAAACCAAGCTGCACGTTGCGTGCCAAACTCAAACTGGCAATCAATTCGGTATGCCTAATTGAGTCCTTTTCATGTCGGTCCTCCTAATTGAGTCCTTTTCATGAGATTCAAGATATGCTGTTTTTTCTCGGGTGGTTTTTCGACTAGTAAAATGAAAGATCATGTTCCTTGAGACAAAAGCTCTCACACTTAGTTTCAACTTTCTTTTGCGGCTTCTTTCCATTGAGAATGTATGGGCGACGATGCACCATATATAGGCGTCTCGCATCTAACCAATTTTGCTGTTTCAATTGTTGCAGAAAGAATTTTTGGACAAGTATGATAGTTTTGCACAACTTGTTGCCAAGATATACCCAACAGAGTCCATTCCATCTGTAACCGAAATGAGAGATCTTTTGGCATCCATGTAGAGACTTGCTTTTGTAAATTAATGTGTGTCAGAAATTATTTCCCCCCTAGTCTTGCCCCTATTTGATTGATTCGATTAGAGCATTTCCTCAAAAAGAAAAAGGATAGAGCATTTTTAGGCCTGCTAGTATGATTTTGAAATCGACGTTTGTGACTTTGCTGTATAATTCAGTTGTATAATTATTGATTAATCTGATCGTTGCCTTGTGATTTGTGCCGTGCTTGGTATGTGCTGGAGGACAAAAATGCTATTGAGAACGTACACCCGTGTACGTCAAATGCAAGGACGGTCATCTTAACCGTCCAAAAGCATTTTCAATGGTCCGGATGTTAAATACTCTTTGACCGGTCAAAGAGCGTTTAAAATCCGGACCGTCGATTTGTTGAAATAAACGGTTAAGATGTGTTCATTCATGTGATGTAGCGAGTGTGCGTACCATAACAGGACTGGCTGGAGAATTATTTTGTGCTGTGTTCTTAGGACCAGCAGATTGCTGGACTATGCGGCCCAAGTAGGCCTGCTTTAAATTGTTTCTCCTTGCTTGTGGGCCGAGATCGACCGAGTTGCATGGTGGAGGGCTATTGAGATTGGTCTGATACTCTGGCAATTCAAGGTCCGGGAAATTTTGGCCCAAGTAGTGGCCCATTAGGCCATAGTAGCCCAATATTGTGTAACGCAATGGACGTGTCATCCCCCCATACTTGGGCCACATAATTCTGGTTAAGTGTATTGTCGACCATTTGATCATGTAAAAATGTGATGAAAAAATTCTCACGTGACGCAATACAATGACCGAAAATGCACCGAAACATGAAACACGAGAACGAGCAAATTAAGTGCAAGGAATTTGAATTGCAGAAAACTATGCTTGTATGATACCACTCTTACATCTGAAATCTACCAAAACTCCAAAACTAACAGTTATATCTCAACAAAAACGTCAAAACAATTTAAGGTCTCCACCTAAAAGGCTTAAAACTAGGACGCAAATTTCAGATTCTGGTAATGGTCATGAACTTGATAAAACTGCTTCTTTATCAGCGTTCGGAACCCGTAATCCATCCTTAATCAAAGAGATTAGGAATATATTCCTGCAACAAGTATAGATACAGAAGTCAAGGCAATGCAAACAACAGTTTAGTTGGGGGAAAAAAAAAAAAAAACAAGAAACAATAAAATTAATAAAAATAAATTTACCTCGTCAGATTCCTCTTGCTCTTCAACTTTATCCTCTTTCTTTGCTTCTGCGGCAGGAGGAGCAGCGGTGGCTCCGCCACCTCCACCAGCGGCAACAGCAACACCGCCGCCTCCGCCGGAAGGAACTGAAGCCAGTTTCTCCCCTCCAGCTGCAATTAATTCAGTGATATCTTTTCCCTTGACTTGAGACAAGAGTAACTCAATTCTCTCTTCATCAGCCTCGACTCCAACTGTTAAAAAAAAAAAAAGAAGTTATTTCGGTACGGGTACTTAGTACTAGACACAATTTTAACAAAATTTTAAAATATAGTTAAGAAACACAATCGGTAACGTAACATAATATTAATAAACATTTAAAATAAGCATATATTGTACAAATAATCTTCAAATTTCCGAAATTACTTCAATAATATGCAAACAGAATAATTCAATTCCAAGTAATCTTTACGGGTACCATATTACTAGCGGTAAATCAGTACCAAAAAAAAAAAGGGTTAAATATCTATTTGCCCCTTAAACTGTCAAATTTTTTTTTACTTCCCCCTTCAACTACCAATTAAACTCTCTTCCCCCTTCAACTATCATTTTCTTCTTTACTAAGGACAAATCACATTTTTCATTCAAAATTTGTGACGGAAACCGTTAACTCTCTTTTTCTTTTGACCTGATGAAAAGAGAGAGAGGGTAATATGGACATTTTGTACACCTACAAGGCTACAACAATGAAGCCAACTTGATCAATTTTTATTCCTTCGATCAAACCAAAGCTAGGTTTTTTTTTTTTTTTTTTTTGGGATTGCTTGTTGGAAGTCTTGTTGGATCTCCCTTGAGAACACAAAAAGAAATCCTGTAGGAAGTCCTAGTGGATCTCCCTTGAGGGGAAAAAAAAAAATTTGCTACACAACACACAGGAAGTACTGTAGGAAAAAACCCCAAGCGAGAGAGAGAGGGGGGTCATACATAGGAAGAAGGGATATACATATAGATATGTATATTAGTAGGTGAAATACATTGTTACCCTCGTTGCTAACTTTTCCATCCAAACCTTGGATGGAATGTGTGTAATTGGCCAAGAAAACAACTTTTATATAGTTGAAGGGGCAAGGAAATGAAATTGATAGTTGAAGAGGGAAGTAAAATTTTTTTTGATATGTAACGCCCCGCATTTTCGGGATACGTTATGGATTATTATTACAATTTAAAGTCGGTCTTAAACAGTAATAATAATAACCAAAAATACATATAGATGATCTATCCTTCACAGATTACAAAAAAAGTAGACTGGGTGGACTCTATGGCTCCATACGTTCCTTGATCTGGTCGTGCTCCATGTCGGCAGCTCCTCCGGCGCTATATTATTCCTTCTGTTCATCGTGACAATCTAGCATAATACCAACATCGTGGTATTATGCCAGGGCAAACCGTGAGCGAGGACGCTCAATAGATACCGTACCCCAACATTAAACTAGCAATTCTAGAACAATATTGTTGGCAGGTAAATAGTTGAAAATCATTTATCAAAACGGTAAGTTCATGCGTGTCAATGCATCAGTATCACATCAATTCAGAGTGCAGCTTAAATAAAATCAGTATCCCATTTCTTTTCATATCAGAGTGCAGCTTTAATAAAATCAGTATCTCGTATTATTTCAGAATCCAGAGTATAGTGTCAGTATCTCGTATCATTTTCTCATAACAGCATTCTTCTTCAAATTTCAACCATGTCAACATCTCACATCTCTCGAAAGTTATTGTCCCGTTCTACAACCCCGTTCTAACGGTCACCAACCTTTCCGTACGAAGGGTCGGCCACCCATAAACTGACTCCTGCAGTATGAGGTCCGCTAACTCCGCGTCACACACGACATAGTCCCGGCTACCCATATCACTGAATCCCCACCAGTCTGTTTATGAGGTCCGCTTGCTATGTGTTGTACTGAGTAAGTTCTAACCGTCAAATTCACCCGCGGAATTTGAGGAGAAACTTCAAACAGCACTACCGTATAGTTCCATTGAGCTTTGACCACCAGTTCACCCCGGGGAACTGAGGCGGGACTCCAATGGCAGTATTGTTTATAGTATAGTTCCATTGAGCTTTGACCACCAGTTCACACCGGGGAACTGAGGCGGGACTCCAATGGCAGTATTGTTTATAGTATATTTCCATTGAGCTTTGACCACCAGTTCACACCGGGGAACTGAGGCGGGACTCTAATGGCAGTATTTTATTTACAACAGTATTTTCATTCTCATCTCTATTTCTTCTTGTAAAAACAATCGATCATTTTCTTGAAAAATGTATCGTGTCGTACCGTCTCGAAAAACATGCACATGCCATATTACATAAAAATCTTCCGTTTAGAAATCGTTTCAAGATAAACCTTCTGCTCGTAACCCATCTTACGAAAACATGTTACTTAACGACAAAAGTTCTTTCTTCCGAGGATTTAAATCAAAACATAAGGATTAATTCTCGTTCTTAGATTTGCTGGCGTGTTTTAAGATTCGTACGTCAAATTGCCACTTGGTTTGTCTAAACCAAGAAAGTACCCTACTAGAAAACTCTAGTAGTTGAATCCGTTTGGCGTGTTTTAAGATTCGTTCGTCGAATCGCCACTTGGTTTGGGCTAAACCAAGAAAAAGCCTGACTAGACATGCTAGCCATAGATTCTATTTGTTAGTCTAAATAGATTAAGAATATTTATTCAATAATCCCGGAAAATCTCATTTCATTTGAAAAGCTCTTTTCTCAAAAAATTGGTCGGCATTATAACTGCGTAAATTTGAAAAGTCGATTTTCATTCAGGCATTATAACTGGGTAATTTAGTTTCCCAAAAGTCCATCGAACATTATAACGGTGCATTTTGATAGTCAATTTTAATTCGTGCATAGTAACGACTAAATGTGTTTTTTCAAAGTCTAATTGTTCATAAAATCACTAATCACCAACATAATCACGTTTAATCATAATTAAGCACGTTTAAGCAAAATAATAACATAATCAATATGAACTAGTAAATACTAATCTAAGGTTAAGATAAAGTATCTACCTTAATTCCGATGATTAGTCGGAAGCCGATAAGCTAGTTGAATTCCGGCGGCGTAACGACTAGTCGACCTTTGCTCGAACGCTTTCTTGCTAACTTATTCTACCTTTCTAAGATCTAGGGGTGGTCGAGAGTGGTGGTGTGTGGTGGTTTAGGATGAGTTTCAAGAAGAACACCCAAGAACTCACTCAAGAACACTAGAAAGCACAAAGTGGAGAAGTTGGGAGGTTTTGGTGTGAAATGAAGCAAGGAGAGTGAGCTATTTATAGTGAAGCAATGAGGTTCACCTCCCCCAAAAATAATCACTAGCCAAAAACCCTCCCCACAAGTGTCCAAACAACCTTTTGCAAAAGCAAAAATTAGGTTTTAAAGACTAATTTTAGGTTATAAGAAATTCCCCACCAAATTTCCCACCAACTTAAAGATTAGTTTTAGGTTATAAGAAATTCCCCACCAAATTTCCCACCAACTTAAAGATTAGTTTTAGGTTATAAGTAATCTCCCACCTAATTTCCCACCAACTTAAAGATTAGTTTTAGGTTATAAGTAATCTCCCACCTAATCAAGGTTAGCTTTAATAAAATAAAATAAGAGTTGGGGATTTAGTAAGGCTTCCGGACGCAGTGTGGTGAAATACCCGGTGTGTACGCGTTTATTTTACGGCGCGGAAAAATAAATAAAAGGAAATAACAAACTAGATCTAGTTTCATTCAAATTATTTAAACTAAATAATAAATTATTTTATTTAGCGATATTAAAAATAACTAATCGAATTAATAAATCGAAATTTTTATTTACGAAATTTCGGGTTATTACATGATAGTTTTAGGGGCAAGTAGATATTTAACTAAAAAAAAAACTAGCGGTACACAAACTTTTTGAGAAGGTAAAAGAGGGAGATGGGACTGGAAATAATTTAGGTGGTCATACAGCAAATTATGGAAAATATGCAGGTTGAATTTTTGCTTCACCAAAAAAAAAAAAATAATAATAATAATAATAAGGTTTTAAATTTTTTTAGACTAATAATTTGTATTACTGATGTTGATGAGATACGAAATCGAAGTTGAGACTTAGAAACTGTGTAGAATATTTTAGACCTGTAGGATTGATTTTCTTTGGACCATTAGGTTTAATTTTGCTTGTTTATTTGCAGACTGTTCGTGTTCTAGTAATTTGTCACCGATTGTGTTTTGGACGACCCGAGTGTTTTGATTTTTTACCAGTAAATATAAATTAAAATTAAATTAAATTTACCGAACACATCCGGGCCATCGAAAACATGATCGGACGGCTGAGGCAGACGATAGGATGTTACTGTATTAGTATTTGTTAGATTGAGGGTCAATCTGCTGTGCAACGCCAATGCTCTGGATGCTGAATGAAAGAAGCATGGTAATGTGCACATAAATCAAAATGATTCTTGGGTCTGCCCTCTCTGATGCCTTTTGGCTTTGATTTGAGGGCATGATTCCGCAGTAAACGCGACGGTATAGGGGGATCACTGTTTCAGTGGTATTCTGTGAGCAGCCACTTTGTGCATTTATTGCCAAAGGTTAGGTCTGTCTCCAATCCATCTGTTTCAGTGGTATTCTGGGAGCAGCCACTTTGTGCATTTATTGCCAAAGGTTAGGTCTGTCTCCTATCCTTCCCCCGCCCATACCCCCAATTATTGGGGACTAAATGGGTTATGTTATTATTGTTGTTGTTGTTGTAGATTGAGGGTCAATCTCTTGTCCAAAATTAACAAATAGTACAAAACAATACCTGTCCTGAGCCGAGAATGTTGTTCAAGTCAGCAGCCGATGGTGTGGTGTTGCCACCCAAAACAGCAAGCAGGTACGCCGCGACCACCTTCATTCTGCTCTCTTACTGTCAAATCACAACATCATCAGACAACTATATACGTACATACATCTTACATCCATATGTATTTACATCTATAGAGAGAGAGAGAGAGAACCTGGGGGATTTTGGTCGGGGAAGGACGGAAAGATTCTAGGGTTTTGGGGAGGGAGGAATATGAGTATGGGAATGTATCTCATATTTATAGCTGCCGGGGGTTTTGGACAGGAGATCCAGGAGCCCTGTAGCGCCTACAGGGTTGTAACCACAATTGATCTTGGTCGTCCAATTTAGCGATCAATGGTCTGAATTTGCGATTGTTTTCTTAAAAGTCGGGTTGGTTGGCATATTTGATTTGATCCAGACCCTTTATTTTTTTCCCTGAATTACCCCTCATATTCCGTTTCTATTAGGCAAGATTACCCGATTGCCAAACCAAACTGAGTCTTATGTCCTAATCAAAATTACCCAGATTACTCTTTTTTTTTTTTAATAACTGGATGCCCATGCCAACTTTACACGGATTACCCATGTTTTGGCTTTATAATCAATTAGGACAAGATTATGTTTTTGGTCTTTATTCAATTTTTTTTTTACTTATACTATTAGTTTGCATCATTTTTTATTATTGATTTGTATTGATTAGAGAAATCTAAAAAAGTAAAATATTATGGTAAAAACATTTAAAAAGTTTTCTTATCTTTATTCAAATCTTTTTTAAAAGTTTGGTTCATTTTTCTAAATTTTCTGGTTCTCTTGTCCAGACCAACCAATAATTTTTAAAAAGTCGAAGTAAAAACTAAAAAATGGGAAACAAATTTGAATAGAATTATGGGGGGCGTTCCGTAGACACACCAAAAAACACAACAAATGACACAAGATCTCAACCCTTTATTTGGATGGCTCAGATTAAATCCCACCCCTTTGACCCTCTCTCTCATCCCCTCTTTTTTCTCTGATGATTAAAGAAACCCATCCGACTCACCACCAGTCGGCTCCACCCCCACCCCTTTCCACTCCACCGGCCACCCCATCGCAAGCCTGCCTCTCTCGCCTCCGGCGACCCCCTCTCCGGCGACCCTCTGAATTTTGATTTACAGCGGCGCCATTCTCTCTCTCTCTCTCTCTCTCTCTCTCTCTCTCGAGCGCGCGCGATCGATTGAAGCCCAGTTACAGAGATTTTCCGGCGACACTAACAAAGCTTTTTGATTTTCCGATCGAAGCCCAATTACGTAGATGCTTTGATGAAAACTAGGTCATGTATAGACAGATTGTAAGATTGTCTTCTCTCTGGATATTCTTTGCCCATGGAAGATCCATCCCATTCAAAACCATAAATAAATGCACGAGGTATTGGTGGGACTTGGCGAGAAGCTATGAAAACCACCACCAAAACCTTATTAAGAACTTGTTCATTACCAAACAAATCATGTATATATGGAACACAAATCTGAAGTTGAACATTAAACGAGCTGATTCAAAGTTTGTAAATTTCTGTACAAAGAGAGGGCATGAAAAATAAGAAACAGAGGCGTCGACGGCCTTCGAACAAGTCCTTCGCACAATATGATCGGTTTCCGTATTGTCTTTCTGAAACTCCACCTCCGCGATCCACTGAAACGATTAAGTTCCTTAATTATGTACTCTGTAAAATCCACTAAATTTCGATTACACATCAACCAGATTCACCCAGAAAAGGGAAGGGGAAAAAAAAAATAATCTGGAGAGATGTTTGCCGGTGAGCATCTCTCCTATTTTTGCCCGAAAAAAACCCAAATCTTCACCAGGAGAGATGTTTAACGGAGAGGAGGGGACACCGGAGATGAGTGTCGCCGGAGACAAGGAAACCCGGAGATGGGCTGGCCGGTGGAGTGGAGGGGTGGATTAATTGATTCGTAGATCTGTGAAAAGGAAGAAGAAGTGGGGATGAGAGAGAGGGTCACAAGGGGTGGGATTTAATCTGAGCCATCCAAATTAAGGGTTGAGATCTTGTGTCATTTGTTGTGTTTTTTGGTGTGTCCACGGAACGGCCCCCTAGAATTATAGGTTACTTTTTTTTTATGTGGAGTTTTGTTGGTGACTTGGTCACCAAGTAAAATATTATAGGTTACTTTTTTTTTATCTGGAGTTTTATTGGTGACTTGGCCACCAAGTTTCTCAAATGAGGTTGAATTCTTTTTCAGGCGGGAGTGGGACCTAGGTGGTTCAGGGCCTGCCCAACACCAAAACTACAACGTTAGTTCATATTTTCAATGCAGATATCATTAATAAGAGATAATCTTTTTTTACAGAGGTTCTGTAAAAAGGGGGTTTGCACGGAGCAAATTCCCGCCGTTCATCCCGAGATCCAACGGTTTGGAGGCCGTGCACTCTCTCTCTCCTCCTTAAATGCACTGTAGATGTAAAAAAAAAAAAAAAAAAACTATGCACCGCTCGGAGCCGTCGGATCTCGGAATGGATGGCGGAGATTTGCTCGGCGCAAACCCCTTTTTACGAAACCTCTGTAAAAAAGATTATCTCAATTAATAATAGTCCCACAATCAAGAATATTCACCAACAAAGCACCACATTCAGTTCTTAAAAAAAAAAATAACAAAGCATCAAATATGATTGAATTACCAACCTTGGCAGACCGGGATTTTTAATATTTGAGACTGAATCACATGTATTCGTAAGTTAGTAATAAAAAACGCAAATTGGGATTGAATTAGCAACTGTAGCGGACCGGGATTTTTGAGGGAATATTTTTTCATAGTTTTTATAAACAAAACGCATACAAGAATTAATGGTCTGATTGAGGGCCGGGTGTGCAGGGGCCCGAGCCCCCGCTTCCACCCCTAGGTCAGCTCCTGATTAGCAAAATGGTTGGGCTTACTATTTGTATGCTGAAATATGTTTCCACTTTCCAAGTAACATTAATTTTTACACAGAAAAAAAAAAGAAAAGAAAGAAGTATATGCATTCGCACGTTGCATTTGGGCGAAAACTATTGAAGGACGCAGATCAAACGTTGCGGCCCCTTAGTATAACCTGGTGGCCACACCAAACGCACGACGTTAATTGCAGCCACAAAATATTGTAGACAAAATCTAACGTTGCAGCCACAAAGTTGAACTTTATGGCCACATAGTCTAACCGGCCGATGTTAATTGCGGCCACATAGTCTAACATTTTGCAGTTACAAAGTTTAACGTTGCAATCACAAAGTTGAACTTTATGGCCACATAGATTAGTCTAACCGGCCGATGTTAATTGCGGCCACATAGTCTAACATTGCAATCACAAAGTCTAACGTTGCAATCACAAAGTTAAAGATCCTAAAACGCATAATCAATTTTTGTTTTTACGATTTCTTCAAGATCCTTGTTTAAAAAATAGTGGTTCACTTCCATAATATTTTAAGTAGATACAAAGAACAAAAAATCAAAATAATCATATGTTTCAAACAAATTTATAATTTCCATAATCATTTTCATTTGTAAGAAGAGTAAGTAAAGAGAGAAAGAAGGGAAAAGGTGAAAAGAGCCCCCGACTTCACTTATATTTTGAGACGAGATAGTAATTATGATTGCATAAACACGTGATAGTTTGAAGGTTAAAGTTGATCATGAGTATTAGTTATTTAGCAATCATGGATGGATTACTAGTGAGTGTTAACTTGGTGTCCTAACATCATTCTTCATGACATATATTTAGGTGAAAGTCGTACACTTAGAATTGGGCATCACATGAATATGTAATGGAGAAGGGTGTTAAGACACTATGTATCGGTCTCCAAAAATCACACAAATATTTTTATTTATGAGGTTACAACGATAATAATTACTTGAACTATAAAAAAGATTTACTACAATAATTCAGTGTGGGCAGGCCCACATTGGTCTTCAATTCCCTCCTGCGAATGGATTCCTTGGATGCGAAAAGGAAAAAAAAATCTGAAATGGTTGGATTTACAAGTCTGAACGAACAAGATTGTCTTGATTTGTAAGTTTGCAAGTCCGAACGATCTAATCTAATTTTCCGCCAAGTCCGAACATTTTCAATTAGTCCAAATTTGGTAATGTTATTGTTTTTTTAAATCTAGGGTCAGTCGAATAATTAAAACCAAATTGACAAAAAAACGAACACATAATGTCAATAACTCACATTTTCGATCATACATAATTATTTTACATCGGTTTTTAGTCTTTCATTATTGCCCCAAAGGATGTTACAAGTGCAACAGTCAATCTCGGCTTTTTTATGGTGCAAATTTTAAATAAAATCAAAACCATCAAAAACACTTTTAGACGGCGAAAAATGTATTGTACAAAGTTATACCAATCTGTTGTACCTCTAGCATTTTTGTTATTGCTCCTTGTATTAATGGAGAATTTCCCATAACTAATTTGATAGGTGCTTCATTAAGATTACAGAGAATAAGTGGGCTGTCAGTGTGATTCCAGCAAAATCCAGGGGGCGCCAATGAAATTTACCCAAATCTCAGGCTCGTTCATTTAAAAGTTTTGAGCACTGTTTTTTTTTCCTTTTAGAAAATAACCTTTTAAGCCCAAAGCAAACAAATCCTACAGACTAAGATATAATTTTCCAAAATATTTTAGCAACTCAGTGGCTAAAATTACCATAATTTTAAAAAATAAGTTTAGAAAGTGCTAAAATCATAATATTTCAAATAAAAAAAATTAGTGTTTTCGTGTATTATTTTTTTGAATTTTTTACACCGAATTTGATAACCAATTTCCAAGCTCAAAAACTTTGCGGCAACCCCCCAAAGATGTTTAGCGTCAAAGGAGATTTGCCTAACTTCAAAATCCGAAATTAGTTAGTCGAGATGTACCCAAATTGGTTAGACACCCAGTTTCTTTTCAAAAAAACCTTGGTTGATTAACGAAAGTAAGATACTATTCAATTGTATTTTCTGAATCCTGAGTCCTAACAGCAGATAAACCACATAAATAAATGACTCATCAATCCACCAATTTTTCAACTAACAGAAGATTAAAAGAGTGCAACACACCAACAAATCATTTAACCAAGAAAAACTTTGGGTAACCGTCGGGCATGGCCACGTAATGTCCGACCGTGCATCTTGGCCGTCCTCTTTTTTTCCTATTTGCAATCTGAATCGTCCAAAACACTTTCAGACAACCAAGATGTGCAATCGTGCACCACATCCCCAACAGGCGCCCAAGTTTTTCTCCATTTAACCAATACAGAAATAATTCATCAAATCTGAACCTTAAAATGGTGGCAAACTTTCGAAATCTCAAAAATCATTTTTTTCATTAAAAGGTCAAGTAAAAACCAACAAAATAAACGAAAAATCTATGATCCTCAAATTATAAATCCCATCCTAGGAAAACAATCACTCGAGATTACCAGAAAAAAACAAAAATCAAAAAAAATTAATCATGGCAAAAAAATGAGTAAAATCAAGGAAAAAGGGGAGAATCCTCTCAGACAAATGCCTCGAATCGTCGTCAGGGTTTTATAATGGATTAACATAGATCGGACTCGTCATCGTTTTGGTCATCACAGAGAAAACCCCCCTTATTAATCAAGAAAAATCGCAAGAAATCAAACAGAGATGCTTACGAAAAAACAATAAAGAACGAGGAAATCAAACAGAGATCGCACTGAATACGAATAGCTTAAAGAAAATCATCAAGAATTTGCAAAATAGGGAAGAAATCTTCGTTGGACGGAGATCTGAGAATGGAGCTTCAAGGGAGAGTCGTCTCGCTATTTAAAGTGATTTGTAAGCGGATTTTAGGGTTTATTGCCGATTTTAGGGTTTATCTCCAGTAGTGGGCCTTGGGCCGGTGGGGTGATGTGTACACAAGCCCTAATCCTATAAAAGCCATTCTTTTTGGAAATTTTATGCCTTTTACTTTTCAAAAGATTTTTTTTTTTTGAATATTTCAAAATTATCTACACAAAAGAACGCTAAACTTTTCAAAATTTTACTTTCGGAGATGATATAAAAGGAACCGATTATTCAGCAAATAAGTCAAACTAATTAGCATACTTTTTCGAGTATTTTTAGCCAATAGGCCAAAACTTGCAAGATTATTGCTTCTCAATAAGTCAATATTCTCGGGGTTTTTTTTTGTTTGCCAAAACATCCTTTGGTTTGAAAATTTTGTTGTGGTTAAAGATAAGTTAAAAAAAACTTGACTTGTTTATGAGACGAATTGATACCAAAAGAACTTTACTCAAGTCAATCATAAACTAATCTATAGTAATTTGAACTTCAAAACACATTATAAGTAGAACTAGTTGAGCAATAGCTTGTTAAAACTTGGCTTGTTTTGCGAGACGAACTGATTTCAAACAAACTTTAGTCAAGCTAATTACGAACTAATCTCGAGCAATTTAACGATTTTAAATAACATAAGTCTAACTTTGTTCAAACTTTAGTTTGAAAACTTCCGAAGCAAAAAAAATGCTCCATCCACTACGAAAAGACGTGTAATTTTCAAATGAAAACATAAACTAGTTTCGTAAATAATTTTCGAGTTTCTCCGCACTAACTGAACGATATTGATATTTTTCATAACAAGAAGATATAAACAACTCAATTGCCTGCGAAAATACAAGTATTTCTAGTTTTCTAGCATAAGAAGCATTTGCCTTCCATTTATTCATCAAGCCATTTTTCAAGATCTCCCGATCATATTCTTCTCCACATCTACAATTGATTGCGTCTCCTCTTCTCTTCCGCGCTGACCCGAATCCATTTGCATTTTGCACCTCTGTCCCATCACTTTTGATAGTAGAATTGTGTCAAGGTGAGCGTTTCTTTACAAGCACAAAAAAGCGTTTTCGAAAGAGAGATATGTACAGCATCAAGAGACAAGCATCAGTGACTCTCTGCAACGGGTCTCGAAGGAAATAACCTAAGAAGGAAAGACAACAGTGACCAGAGGCAAACGAAACCCAGGATTTGGAAAGTAACTACCATGGCAACCATGGCACCGCCTCTTTCAAGCACGTCTGGGGTTGCTTTAACGTCCTTCATCGCAAACATCAACCTCTCAATGAAATGAGCAGCTTTCGTCAACTGGTATATTCTGTAGACCTGCCAAAACAATTCAAGCTTTTCAAAACTTTGGTTATTTTGACTATGGAAATATTGGTTTTGGAATTTTCTTAAATATTGGTTATATTCCTGAATATTCGTCCAAGACAAGTTTTGAAATCCATCAGCCAAACAAGTTTCCAAAAGTGTGAAAAAAAAAAGAACCCACCAAACAAAGAATCTCTTAGGAAAGGACGTAGGGAAGTTGAGAAAATCTTTTACCTCAAATATTATGGGGACTAGAGGCCAACAAGACGATCCCCGTCTGTTGAGATGGGCCTCAAATGCAAGTTGGGCGAGACATCCAGCAAGGAAAGGAGCTACTGCAACCAAAGCTGGCAAGCCAAGTGTGGGCCAAGTAATATAGACAGCCAAGAGCGAGGCAACAACCTTAAAGCCCATGGCAAGGAAGGCAGATGTCATGTAACCTCTGAGACCCGTGATGAGGCCCCACCTCTTTGAGCTGAATTGAAGATATGGCTTCTGAACATGGTCAGCTATGAGTAGAAAGATTGCAAGACCAATATAGAAACTGACCTCCGAACAGAATGAAGCCACGATTTCTGCATAAACATTAATCATGGAAGTGAGCAAATGGGCCATAGACAGGGAAAAGAAGAACCCAGGGAGGGGGGGAGTAGAAATTTTCTTGGACTAGCAGTAGTAATGCCGAGCATCAATGTCAATCCTAAAAGGTAAATCCTTAAGAATCTGAATCATATAAAACCCAAGTATAACAGAAACTAAAACATGATAGTTGATCCTTGAGGATGATCACAGCCCAGAAAATCAGAAGAACAGGTATTGCGCTGGTATGTAGATAGCCACACAGATTATGGACTGTGTTGCTATTGTTATGATGGTGGCCCCCCTAAATCACTGGACGCATACCTTCTTTGCGATACCTATCTACCCCATAGGAGAGATGCATGCACTTGTATATTCTGGAGTTCACACACACACACATCTGTGATTCTATGCTATACATACACATACCAAAATATGAACCCCATATTGCAAAGAAAGCAAACTAAAATTAATCAGCCACCCCTTCCCCCATTGAGTGACATCTCATTTTCATACCATTGATTAGCCTCCCCAACAAACAAAGCAAATCTTGGCTCCACCCCTAGGTGAGATCATACGTGTCTTTGAGTATAGGTGCATGTCCATAGGCATCCCCACCTTCACATACTCTCAATTACTTCTCTATGGTCCTTTCTTTCTATGTGGCATCCGACTGCTACCATAGTTCAGACTTCAGAGAGACAGATTGTTCTCATAAGTATTAAACCTCATAGTTTATCTATTCATAACCCTTGATCGAATGATACAGAAACCATAGAAGCATGTGCAGTGCCCACACTTGCACACATTCAGCAATATCATTCAAATCCAACTTGACATAAATATTTGTGAGCTATTTCTTCTTCTAAGATGGAGATAGATATAATCATGGAGATAGATGTAATCATAATGGGTCTATAAATATGTTTAAGATGAAGATAGACCGCGTTCCACTATCTGTTTATCACTTGGCATAAGCAAAGGGTAAGGAACTCCTTATCGTACCACAACCTAGGGTATGGAACGAATGGAACTCCAGTTCGTCATATTGAGACAATCTGCGTTCCAATTAACCTAGGCCCCGACAATCTAATTTAGGTTAGGGATCAAAGGTATAAAAATCTCTACGCTGGTATGTCAAAAAAGTTTCATCTCATAAACCAAACAATGACTACATTAATGTGTAGCTTAGATACTCAAGTCACTGCGGGCCAGAAAATGAGATTCTGAAGACGCAAAATACCAAATTTAAACACTGGACTGGATCTATTTGAATAGCTTGAAGTTCTCTTATCTTAGCTAGCCATTACATTTTTAGGCTGACCGGCAACAGAAAGAGAGACTGTTTTTTTAATTAAAAGTGGGAAGGCCACGCCCCCTGCGAGAACTTTATTTCACTATGCCTTTTTTTTAACTCCATTTTTTCTGTCTACGCAACTACTAAGCTTAAGCTTGGCGGTAACAAATGAAACATGCACCTGATAGAACATGAACTAAACTGTCATAAATACAGTTACGATTACAGCTATAGGTATGTAGCTCAGACTGATCCTCACACTGCATTAAAAACGAAGACTACGATAACTAGCAAGAAATATTTGTGTGATGGGACTTCTTTTCAAAATAAGCATTATGTTTTCTCATCAGAAGCCATCAAATAATTTTTGGTGCTACATTCATGACAAAGTTATATTGGTTTTGTTTTCTCTACGGTAATGTTGACTGGACTAATAGGAAAGGCCATTTAATCTGACAGTATATATACTCTCATCATGCTAATAGTACCACATCATGATTGTAATGTGTGCCCTATGTTTTGTGGAATTTGTAACCAGAAACTATCAGTTCCTGACCACAAAAGTTTCAACCAATGGGCCCTTTGAATATAGAGTCCAATCCGATTCTTAAATTTGGACAAACAAAAGAAGCCTCCAAAGTTATAATCTTTAAACTTGAGCACAAGAGCCTGCACGGGAATAAATAAAAAACATCAAACTGATACATACCTGAGAGAATCTCATCTTTAATGACGACATCTATTACATTGCTGAGGACGACCTGGGGAAGCACAATTGATGAAATTAATGCAAACGGAGCCAACATCCAGAGAAGTGAGCCAGTTCCTTCCTTGGGAGATGACGCCCATTTACCTTCTTCAACCAACTGGTGAGTACTTGCCCTGAAATGAGACGGAACCTGATTTACCGTGAAAAGGTTCAACTTCATCAACCCCATTTAAACGCATTTCTACTTCCTCATTCCCTGAGAACTTCAAATTTGCCTCTGAATTGGACTCCGCAGCATATACAATAACTCCTTTGTAACTAGTCCTCTTCAAACCCAAAAAAGCTGGAAAAACAAAATCCCCAGTTAGAGGAAAGAAAAAGATAGGCTATAAGAAAAAGAGGAATAGGTATTCTTGTGAGATAGAAAAGAAAAGAAAAGAAGCGTTTGTGTTTTCTCACTATCAGATGGGTATTGAGTAGAAAGCAAATCATGAGATAGAGAGACATATGACTGAAGATTCTCTTACTTTGATGGGAATATCCAGCCCTTACCTCTTTTTTTTAATACTCAAATTGAATAAAAATTTGAGTAAAAACTCAATTTGGGTATGAGCATCTCCAATGGCAAAATCCCATTTTCACCCCAAAAAAGGTTTTCAATGGCAACATAGTAAATACGAGGGATAAGACAGAGCCTTGAAAAAAAGGGTAAAGGAAATGGGTCAAATCTTGGATTTTCCCATAATGGGACAGAGAAATGGGCAAAACTCATTTTGGATAGAGAAATGGGTATACCATTGGAGATGGGTTTTTGCACCTTTTACACCCCCCCCCCCCCCCCCCCCCCCCCCCCCCCCCCCCCCCAAAAAAAAAAAAAAAAGAAAAAAGAAAAAGAAAAAAGGGGTTTAAGTACAGAAATGGGTCGAGATTGGAGATGTTCTAGTATATCCGTTTTGGTTCTTGCCAATTCTCACAAAATCTACCCATTTTTTTAGTGAGAAACAGAACTGATAACGAGTTATCCATTTCTCACAATTTTCCTATGTTTTCTTGGCATATGACGCATAATTTAGTCACCAATCGTCCCAAAAACTGAAAAGCTTTCAAGAAATAGGCCAACAACACATACAAATTTCCCTAGTATTCCGTATCATTTCGCAACAAATCAATAAAAGGGCCTTTATCTTTGCCAGGAGGAAACTACGAAATCTAAGATAAGATTACTTTCAACAACCACACAAGGGTTACAAAAAGAACAAACGGTGATTAAGTGGACAAGATTAAAAACATACATTTGGATGCGTTTTGGACCCAAAGCCTCCGATCCTTGAACCGGACATGGCTTCTAGATGTACCGCACAAAACTGAGAACGAACCAGATGCCTAAAAGCATTAAAAACCACAGCCAAACCTTTAGAGTGAGAATCAGAAGTACCGATATACATATGAATTGCGATTTTGGGGAAAATACTCACGGTTTGAGGATAGAGAAACCGTTGAGCAGAAGATAATTGGGTATTTGGGGCGCCAGTTCTGCAAAAAGCTGATTGAAAACCCATCTTCTCCCCCTCCTCTTGCTTTGTCTCTCGGTCTAATGTAGCAGCTATGGAGGGTTTTAGCAGTTACTGGGTTTCTCTAGTATTTCGACCGCTTAAACCCGAAGGGCACGTTTGGAAGAGTGTTTGTTTTTTGTTTTTTGTTTTTTTTTTTTAAATACCCTAATTATGCACATTTTTTTATTTCGTCCCTAAAAAATTAATTTGATGACTATTAAACTATGCACATTTTTTTCTAACTTCATCCATAAACTATCAGTTTAATGATTTCATCATCCCCTAAACTACCTATTTTGCAACTTGTTTGGTCCTTTTTTAACTCCTATTTGGGGATGAAATCGGTCAAAATTAAGTAATTTAGGGAATGAAATCGTCAAATTGATAGTTTAAGGATGAAGTAGAAAATATGTGCAAAGTTTAGGGGATTAAATCGTCAAATTGATAGTTTAGGGACGAAGTAGAAAAAACACGAAGAGTTTAAGGGATAAAAATGACCTATGTTTGGCTGATGGGATGAGCAAATAATTTGTTTCTTTTTTTTTTTTTTCCAGCAAAAGTCAACAATTTTAGTCAGTGATGTTTGAACCATGTCAAGCCCGTTATTAACAAAATAACTTTTGTCAAATTTAATTTATATCTTTCAAAAGAGTAAGAAATGACAATATTGGGAGTACTAATACAGAGCTATTTAGGACAATCTCAAAAGAAGACAATTGAAGTAGAATTACAGCTTACTTTTAAATGCAAATTAAATGGCAATATTGGTGCTCCCAAAGAAAAAACCAATAAATGGTAATCTTGTTGCACTGAGTTGATATCATTTTGCACAATCTCAAATTAAGCCCATTAAACGATCTTCTGATCATTTGTGCAATACAAGTAAATGGCTTGAATAGTATGGGAGAAACGATAACCGCTATTTCATCAAAGCTAGCATTACTAATATTTTTTGGCATCAACAAATGGTGACGAGTACTAAACTTGAATTTTTTTCATTCATTTATTTTTTGCCAAATTATGATTTTGATATCAACAAATGGTAATTTTGTTGATGCCCGGGCTTGCTCTCATGTGGGAGAAATTACAAAAGCTTTTTTTGGTGCCAAACCTTCTTTTTTTTTGTTTGTTTGTTTGTTTGACATAAGCGAATGGACTTAGATCCTGCCTGACAAATTACCACTACCAATTACGGCTTTGGTACTCTCAACTCTCAATGACAATGGGTGGACAAGCCAAAAGATGGAAGAACCATCCTCAGGACAACATAAGATTATGAATCTTGCATGGCTAGCGCTGCTAAACGAATCAAGATATTCGAGTTCGAGCTCGTATTCGTTTGTTAAGGTTTATTCAAGAAGATCAGTTTGATATATAAATAAATCAAACTTGAACATTTTTTTTGAAGTTCGTCAAGGGTTTAAACCAAACTTGAACTTAAACTACTACTCGGCTCGTTTGGAGTATGATGTAAGAAAATTCAAGCTACTCGGGAGCAGTTTGTGTTTGGCTTGATTAAAGCTTGTTTGAGTAGGCTCGTCTCATAAACAAGCTAAGCTCAAACACTTTTTTGAAGCTCGTTATGTTTTCAAACCAAGCTTTATCAACCACCGGCTTGGCTCGTTTGGTTTGTTTATCACACCAATGCTTGAGATGAGATTTGTTATCCGATAGGATTAGAGATGTCATAGGAGTTAATTTGAATGATTCCAAAGGTGAGAGCATTTGTGCCTCTAGCATTGCTCCACAATGAATAGATGTTGTAACGGGAACCGGCTGATATGGATGTGATTTTTACTCTCGCCTGTATACCAGAATGTAACGGTATCAAATAGCTTAAAAACCGTTATGTAACGGCCAATACATTACATAACAACCGGTACTTAAAATTATGGTATCCACCCTCCATATCCCAAGCTTCGTAGAGTTTCTCATCATATGACTACTTCTATTCGGACAGTTTGTCAACGAATGAGTTTTAGGTAATATCTTGAGCATATGGTAGAAGACTAGAAGGTCATATACATATGTTAGAACTTAGAAGAATGAAATGATGGATAGATATATAGTTTATCAAAAAAAGGAGGCATATTCATCTGAAAGAATTATATTTCTTTTTACAAGATAACTGAAGGATTAGATTTTAACAGTTCATTTGTTGTCAGCTAAATATAATTCGATCAAATGTTATCGATGTTTGATTGACCTGATTTTGGAAATAGACGATATATGCATTTAGGCCTACAAAATAAAATGGATCTAATCACAATATGTGCTCAACGTTTCTGAAAAAAATGAACTGTTCCGTTGTCAAATAGAGATTATAAAGGACCCACAATTGAGGTCAATGCGCGGTCTAGTGACCTGAATCACTACGGAGACCCCAAGTCCTTCATTAGGTCACTAAGGGAACCTCAAGTCCTTCATCTTCTGTCACATACTGAGAGAATTTCAATTTGAAAATGGCAAATTTTATCGGTTTGATAACGAGAATCTACAAGTTGCAGCTTGGCTGTTAGCGTGAAATATCCGAAAACAAATTGAATTACAAAATAACATAAAACAGCAACAAATTAATGGATCCGGGGTGGGTGGGTGCTATGCGATAGGTGTTGTGCGCCGTGTTGTGCAGCAAAATTACGTCATTTTGCTTGATTTTTGTGCACACTTCCAAAGCTTCCAATGGCCTTGTTTGGAGGGAAAAAAAAAACCATTACAAAGTGCATAAACCCAAAGTGCCTAAACCCTAAACCTAAAGTGCATAAACCCAAAGTGTCTAAATTCAAGTGCCTAAACCCACTATACCCTACCCCAAAGAGTCTAAATCTCTTAAAATTGAACCCCAAAATTAAACTCCACACTTGACTCTCCAAACAAGGCCCTTGGATATACTAAGAAAATGAGCAAAACAACGTAGTTTTGCAGCACAACACTTACCGCACAATGCCTCCCCGGATTCCAAATTAATACAGCATATTTGTTAAATTCCAAATTCCAATTCTCACTGAGAGGACAAGAGGCGCAAGTAGTTGAGAAATTCTAACTGTGAGAACTCTTACATAAGGGTATTCACGCAATTATTTTTCAGTTCGGTTTTCGTTGCTGTTATCGTATAAAATTGAAACCATCACTCAGTATACTGGTTTTTCTAAATAAAAAACTACTAGGAGATGTTCCACTAACAAAAAACAGTTTTTTCCAAAAACCAAGACATGTCATTCTCTCACAATACATAACATAAAAAATCGTAAAAAATCAGTTTATTCTAAAAATACCCTTAGTGGTTACTATTAAATATTGCACCAATCGGTTCGATATGGTTTGGTTAACCAACAATATCCAATCCTCTACTGATTGGTTCCGGTCCAAAGTTGGGTTTGCTGTAGTGTAGAGAGGTGCGCTACAAGGTTATAGTGCAACATCATTCATCTCGGTAATTAATGGTCCGAATGTTATCTCAATAATGGCTCAGATTTGCAGGGGCCGAAATAAAATCCGAATAACGGAGTACAAGATGGACAGTTCGGATGGTACACTACGTAGTATACCGCTAATTACTTACAAATGTTTTCACCGATCTCCCCAACCATCTGACGTGGCAGAATACTCTCCGCTGATTGGTTGCATGCTTGGTCGCCCCTACGTATGCCAAAAACCGAAAGATAGAATCACGAGTATTTTTGTCGTCATATTATCTACAAAAAAAAATTACGTAAGATATATTCCAAAATAGGAAATTGGGAGGGGTCGGGGCTGAGGCCACCCCCGGCCCCAATGTAGCTTCGCCACCGAGTGTCTCGGAATACTACATGCATGGTCGTGCTCCGGGAGCACTAAGTAATTACTACATGCGAAGAAGGAGGGTTTTGAATGTGCACGTAGGCGGCCAGTTTTCTTTCTACCACAATTTGCATCACATATTCAAATCGTAAATAATTGAAATTTACATTTTGAGTACTCAAAATCATTTTCCCTTCCCCTTTAACACATACCAAATGATTACGTACCAAATGTCTATAAATACGCCTTCATGCACGATGCATCCAAACCATTAATTCTTCACTCACTAAAATGGGTTCCACTTCTCTAAATTTCCCTTCTCCACTCCTACATTTCCCATCACCACCAAAGCCATCCACCCGCCGTCACATTGTCCGCCCGGTCTCCGCCTCCGTCACACAACCACCACCTCCAACAAAAAATCCCACCACGCTTCGAATCAAGAAAATCCCAGGAGACTATGGCCTCCCTCTAATCGGTCCGGTCAAAGACCGGCTCGACTACTTGTACAACCAAGGCAAAGAGGAGTTTTTCAAATCCAGAATCCAGAAACACCAATCCACGGTTTTCAAAACCAACATGCCTCCTGGCCCATTCATCTCCCCCAACCCAAACGTTGTCGCTCTCCTCGATGCAAAAAGCTTCCCTGCCCTTTTCGATGTCTCGAAAGTTGAAAAACGAGACCTTTTCACCGGGACCTATATGGAAGAATTCAGATCAATCATCTTGAATTAGGGTTTGAGAAATAGTTGTTGTGAAACCAAGAACAAGAAGAAAGAAGAAGAGAGAGAAAGAGGAGAGGGAAATATCTAATTTTGTATTTCTGTTTGTTGTCGAGTTACAACTAACCAAGAGGGTTATATACCTCATTAAACTGACTTAGTCCTAACCAGAGCAATAGACTAGAGTTACAAAGAGACTAACTAGAGTTACATGAGTAAACAGAAAAACAAAGAAACATTTCATAACAAATACAACTAGCCATCTAATGTGCTTGACTAATAGCCCCTCGCAAACTCATGGGGATAGACTTCACCATGAGTTTGGAAGCAAGAGATTGAAATCTAGCAACCGAGAGAGGTTTAGTGAAGACATCTGCTATCTGAGCCTCTGAGCTGACATGAAGAATAGAAACTTGCTTGGCTAGAACTTTTTCATGCACAAAATGATAGTCCACCTCAATATGTTTCGTCCTAGCATGAAAAATAGGATTGGAGGCTAGGGCAATAGCTGAAATATTATCACAAAAAATCACAGGAAAACTTGATAAAGGAACATGAAGATCAGTAAGCACTTGTTGCAACCAAACAAGTTCTGCAGTGACCTGAGCCAAGGCTCTGTATTCTGCCTCGGTACTCGATCTCGCAACAGTAGGCTACTTCTTAGCACTCCAAGAAAGAAGGTTATCACCCAAATATACGCAAAACCCCGAAGTAGACCTGCGGTCTAATGTATCCCCAGCCCAGTCAGCATCACAAAATGCAGTAAAAAACAGAGATGATGGAGTAAAATGCAGTCCTTGATGAAGAGATCCTTTAACATATCGTAGTATACGTTTAACAGCAGCAAAATGAATCTGTAGAGGTGCATGCATGAACTGACAAACATAATTGACTGCTTGGGAAATTTCTGGTTTTGTAATGGTAAGATACTGAAGTGAACCAACCAGAGATCGATAGAAATCTATGTCAGTGAAAGGCTCAGAGGTATCCACAGTGGAGGGTTTAGTAGAAGAAGGAGATAGACTTGGTTTACACTCCACCATGCCTGCCTTGTGAAGTAATTCCAAAACATATTTGTGTTGGGTAAGATACAATCCAGTAGAGTCCTTTAAAACTTCAATGCCTAAGAAGTAATGCAATTCCCCAAGGTCCTTGATAGCAAACTTAGTTTGGAGCTGAGGGAGTAAAGAGGATATAAACTCAGGATTATTCCCAGTAACAATAATATCATCAACATAAATGAGGATGTAGGTGATATCTGAACCCTTGACCAAGACAAATAGAGAAGTATCAGCTACACTATTATGGAAACCAAGTTGTTGTAAGTGGCTAGAGAAAAGAGCATACCAAGCTCTGGGAGCTTGTTGAAGCCCATAGAGTGCTTTGTTGAGCTTACAAACAAATTTTGGTCGCAGAGGATCAACATATCCTGGGGGTTGTGTCATGTACACATCCTCTTGAATAGACCCATGTAGGAAAGCATTAGACACATCTAATTGCTTAAGAGTCCATCCAAAATGAACAGCCAAGGAAATGACCAATTTCAGAGTTGGTTGCTTAATAACAGGGCTAAAAGTCTCTGTAAAGTCAAGGCCTGCAGTTTGTTGGTTACCTCTAGCTACAAGCCTAGCTTTATATCGAGCAATAGATCCATCAGAATGCTTCTTAAGTTTAAAAATCCAGTGACATCCAATGACATTAGCATGAACTGGTGGAGGAACAAGAGTCCATGTTCCTTGATTCAAAAGAGCATCATATTCATCAGACATAGCTTTTTGCCATTTTTCAGACTTCATAGCTTCAGGAAAAGTTTTGGGTTCAGAAGATTCAGAAATGACATGGTTAGTAACAAGAGAAAGAGACAAAGGAATTTTAGGCTTAACAATGCCATGTTTAGATCTAGTGACCATAGGATGACAAGGGGGATGAACAGGTGTTGAAGTAATAGGTGCATCAGGAGGTACAGGATCAGTAGAAGACACAGGGCAGTGAGGAGAAGAAGAAGAAGAAAAATGTGGAATATAAGAATTAGGAACTGAAGAAGAAGAAGTAGACGAAGAAGGAACAGAAACAGTAAGAGGAACAAAGGGAATAGAAAAAGAGATATCATCCACAGAAGTTAAAGAAATATCAAACTGTAAAGTAGAAGTAACAGAGGAAGACGTGGTATCAAGGGAAGACTTTTGTGTAAGACTAGAATAAGGAAAGGTAGTTTCCACAAATTTCACATGTCGAGAAGTGTACACTTTTTGAGCAATGGGGTCATAACATCTATATCCCTTAGATGTAGCACAGTATCCCAGAAATATACATGGAGTAGACTTAGGGCACAACTTATGAGAAATGTAAGGTTTCAACCATGGAAAACACAAGCAACCAAAGGGTTTAAGAATACTATAATCTGGAGGTTTATGAAACAGAAGAGAATAAGGAATTTGAAATTGTACAGCAGAATGAGGCAATCTGTTAATAAGGTACACACTAGTAATAAGAGCCTCAAGCCAAAATTCAACAGGCATAGATGCTTGATGTAGCAAAGTAAGAGTTGTTTCTATCAAATGTCGATGAACTCTTTCTGCTCTCCCATTTTGTTCTGGAGTATGTGGACAAGAAGTTTGATGGACTATACCATAATGGAGGAACAACTGACTCAAGTATGTATTTATAAATTCCCCCCCATTGTCTGATCTAAAGGATTGAACAATGAAATCAAACTGAGTTTTAACATAGGAGCAAAACTGATCCAGAATATGTTTGACATCAGATTTATAATGCATTGGAAATAGCCAAATGTATCTACTGTAATCATCAAGGAGAACAAGATAATACTTGAAACCACTGAAGGAAATAACAGGGGCAGGACCCCACACATCCATATGTAGTAGTTCAAATGGTCTTTGTGCATGAAAATCAGACAAAGGAAATGACAACTTGTGGTTCTTAGCTACATTACAGGATGTGCAGTTAACATGAAAAGGTTTTGAAACAGGAAGGTGAAACTGATGAACTAACTGTTGAAGAAGATTAGAATGGGGATGTCCCAGCTTTTGATGCCACAGATTTGCAGAAAAAGAAGCACTAGGAGATGAAGATTCAGACAGCAATGCTTGAGGACAAGCTTTAGAAAAGGCCTGAAGTGGATATAAACCCTTGTGAGAAGGGCCTTGGTGAAGAATCTGATTGGTTATTCTGTCCCGAATAACAAAACCAGAGGAATCAAAAATCAACCTACAATTGTTATCAGTAGCAAGTTTATGGACAGACAGAAGGTTATGGCTGATAGAGGGTACATGGAAAAGATCATTTAAAGAAAGAGGACAAATAGGTGTAGACAAAATACCCTTACCAGCATGTGCAATAGGAATAGTATGACCATTGCCCACCATCACACCTGTAGGACCTGTATAAGCTTGCTGCAAAGACAGATTTGCCAAATCATTAGTAACATGATTAGTGGCTCCACTGTCTAGTTACCAATTGCCAGGTGGGGACTGAGAAGATGATACAGTTTGAGATGGAGAAGCAGGAAAAGCTTGGTAGTTGGTGGAATAGACTGAGGGGTGTGAGGTAGTAGTGGCAGTGGTGTAGAACTGAGGCAGAGGAAGTAAACCAGGCTGAGAAGAAGGTGAATGAGGCACGGGAAAACCAGACTGTGGAGGATAGGAATAGTTGCATTGAAGCATATGAGCCTATGGCATTGGCAATGACTGATGTAATATAGATTGAGTTGATGCATTTTGCTGAGAAAGAGTGTAGTTGTAGTTATAGTTGTAAGCTGGGGGTGGTTGGTAGTTGAGATTAGATCTATGATGGCAGGTTTTGGCAGTATGATTTGTCTTGTTACAAATCTGACATGGAGTATTAGAACTCCTATTCTGACCTCGATAACCCCTTTGCTTATTCACAGACCAATTTCTCTGTTGTTGCTGTGGAAAAGAAGCTTCATACATCGGAGGTGGAGGTTGTGATGATGAGGAAGAAAAGTACTGCTGTGACTGTGCAGTTTGGCCATGAGTAACAGGAGGTTGCTGTGGAAGAACAGGATAAAGAGATGTACCATGTTGTGTGGAAATCTCTGATTTAGGCATAGTAACAAACACAAAAGATGCACCAGGAACAGTCTTACTGTATTGTGATCTATTTTTACGCATTTCTTCCCCATTCACAATAGTAACCAATTCCTCAAAGGTAATATTCCCAATACGTGTTCCCAAAGCAGTTTGAAGAGGATCAAACTCAGAAGGCAGTCTATGTAGGGCATGAAAGACCAAGTCATCATCAGTAATTGGCGCACCTGCTGCAGCCAATTTATAGGAAAGCTCTTTGATCGTATCAAAATAAGCTTCTAGAGTGGTTGTTTTGGTAACATTGTATAATTGTTGCCTCAAATCATGTACATGAGTTTTGGATAAAGAATTGAATCTATGTTCCAGTATATCCCAAACTTGGAAAGCATGTTCTAATCCCAAAATGAGGGGTAATGTCGATGCAGACAAAGTAGCAATGATGCACGACATCAATTGACTGTCAACGATTGTCCATAGGGAAAAGTCAGGATCCAATACAGTGATTTCAGTTGTTCGTGTAGCATCAGATACAGGACAAGTAATTGTACCATTCACATAACCAAAGAAATTGTTCGCCTTAAGAGCGTGTTCCATCTGAGTTCGCCATATCACATAGTTGTGCGAATCCAGTTTTATAGTAACATAAGAATGTATATTCGCAATAAGAAATACCAGGGATGGAGGTATATTCAGTTTGACTGTGGTAGTTTCGGTAGATACAGTTGACGATGATGCAGAATTCGTCGACGCCATTCCAGTCGCCATTACTTGTGTTGCTTGAAGAGTTGAATTTCAGTTTGGATCAAATTGACAGATGTCAAAAGCTTTGATACCATATGGAAGAATTCAGATCAATCATCTTGAATTAGGGTTTGAGAAATAGTTGCTGTGAAACCAAGAACAAGAAGAAAGAAGAAGAGAGAGAAAGAGGAGAGGGAAATATCTAATTTTGTATTTCTGTTTGTTGTCGAGTTACAACTAACCAAGAGGGTTATATACCTCATTAAACCGACTTAGTCCTAACCAGAGCAATACACTAGAGTTACAAAGAGACTAACTAGAGTTACATGAGTAAACAGAAAAACAAAGAAACACTTCATAACAAATACAACTAGCCATCTAATGTGCTTGACTAATACTACATGCCCTCGACAGAACTCACTGGGTGCTACCGAATCCTTTCTTACCTCGATCCATCCAACCCATCCATGCCAAATTAAAACAACTCTTGTTCTCTCTCCTCAAGTCAAGGAGAGAGAACATTATACCGGAATTCCACGCGAGCTATACTAAACTCTTTGATATGGTAGAGACCGAGTTAGCTTCCAAAGGAAAAGCTAGTTTTGGAGACGCCAACGATCAAGCCGCCTTCAATTTCCTAGGTAAGGCGTTATACGGGTGTTTGATCACTATATGGGTGTTTTTTCAACTGGGACCCATTTTAACCCTCGGTCTTCCGAAAATCATTGGAGAGATTTTCCTGCACACTTTTTCTATCCCTCCATTTCTCATCAAACGCGCTTACAACAGATTGTACGAGTTTTTCCGCGAGTCGTCCGGTTCTATCCTCGACGAAGCCGAGAAAATGGGAATCTCCCGAGAAGAAGCTTGCCATAATCTCTTATTCGTAACGTGCTTTAATTCCTTTGGTGGAATGAAAATCTTCTTCCCCAGCATGCTAAAATGGGTCGGACAATCCGGAGTAGGACTCCACACCCAGTTAGCCACCGAGATCCGATCAGCGATCAGATCCAACGGTGGACAAGTGACGATGGCCGCCATGGAACAGATGCCGTTGATGAAATCCGTCGTGTACGAGTCCCTCCGTATCGACCCGCCCGTGGTCCCGTTCCAATACGGGAAAGCCAAGAAGGATTTCACGGTGCAATCACATGATAACCTATTTGAAGTAAAAGCAGGGGACATGTTATTCGGGTACCAACCATTCGCGACGAAAGACCCGATTATATTTGAGAAGCCTGAGGAGTTTTTGCCGGGTCGGTTTTTAGGGGAGGAGGGGGAGAGGTTGTTAAAACACGTTCTGTGGTCGAACGGGCCGGAGACCGAGAGTCCGACGGTGGGGAACAAGCAATGTGCAGGGAAGGATTTTGTGGTTATGGTGTCGAGGCTTTTGGTCGTGGAGATTTTCCGACGGTACGATTCGTTCGAGGTCGAGGTCGGGACCTCGGCGTTGGGTTCTTCCGTTAACTTAACGGCTCTGAAGAAAGCTACATTTTGATTTCAACGAGAAGAATAAAGCTGCGTTCTGAGCAAGATGGTTTTAGACGGAGACGACTTTGTAGTTGATTTGCAATTGCATTTGGTCTTACAGTATTATTCAATAGTCTTGAGTCGCCGTCACATGGTACTAAATGTCGTTAAACAATGTACATTTCAGATTCACATTAGGGTCGTGTTGTAAACTCGCGCAAATACACTTGGTTTTAAAAGGCTTTGGAGCATCGTCACATTTTGTTCTAATAAGAACATCACATAACGAATGGAAAGATATCAAATTTTACTATTTAATTTATATTTATCACCTCACTCTGCCATTAGGGACTTATTCGATTGTAATGATTTTTTTATACGTAAATATTTTATTCGTGACCTAAGAGATGAACAATTTAAAGTATCTATTGTGTGTCCAGAATAGAGCTGTAAGAGCTATTTGTTGTATGAATCAATATTCAAGAAGAATAATACGCTTATAGGATAGGAAAAGGCTACAATACACACCCCTTATTTGGGTGTACCATATGCACTTATTGTATGGTCCAGATTGTGCCACCTCATCGACAATCGTAACATTTTTTAGTTTTTCGTAACTTTTCAACAATATGATTCGTAACATTTTCTATGATTCATAACATTTTGATGTGTCTCGTAACTTTTATAAAAAAATTCGTAATTTTTACAAAAAATTCGTAACTTTTCCAAAAAATTCGTAACTTTGACAGGGGTGTGTATGATGCACACCCAAATAAGGGGTGTGTATTGTAGCCATTCCCTATAGGATAACATACTATAGCATCACTAAACTATTGATTTACAGCGAATTAAGCCAGTTCCGCAACAGGAAAGGTTTCTAAGAGCCCGCTTATTTGGATAGAAGATAGGAAAGATTCAAATTCAAAAGACAATAGGATTGGAATTCTTCAGTAAGTTTGAAGTTAGTTTATTAATTGATCGTAGAAACCTGGGGCATCCTTTGAAGCGGGTGGGACACAATGGAGATGGAATAGCTCTAGGTTAGGACACCCAGAAGGGACATCTCACATGGGAGACTACTAAAGATGGTATTTTGGTATCAATGGAGAAGACAATCAGTATGGAAGAGACTTAGGCATAATCTCTTTAAATTATCTTTTGTGGGATGTCCTCATTTTGAGACTCTCTCTCTCTCTCTCTCGAAATCTATCTCTCAAGCTTTGAGTATTGTGAGAGGGGTGTCTTGTATTTATAGACATTTTGGGCCAATACTTAGGCGCCAAATGGCCTAGTAAATGCTCTAACATGAGTCTCTTCCATACTATACGACCGCATGGATGTGGTCCCATATGTTCTCACGACCCCTTTTTGCAGCGATCCCTTCTCCTCAATCCATCAGCAACTAAATCCCCCTCCATTCAAGTGTGGGCAAGGTCATAGCTTGTTCAGCACTTCAGCCATGCCAATACCATGAATCAAGCCCCTGATGGCCCTTCAAGTCCTGCCTCTCGAGTTGAGCAAGCACGGATGTCTGGGTTGATCTTTAGAGCTCTGTCTTGTCTGGACTCATGCTGACTCTTATCTGAGTCGCTCTCTCGCACTACTCGTCCTATTCGGGCTCGCGCTATTTGTCCTGTTTGAACTAATGCTAACTCTTATCTGAGTTGCTCTCTCGCACTACTCGTCCTATTTGGAATTGTACTCTCCTTGAGCTCGGGAAGCTCTCCCACCCTTGGACGCATCTTATCTTGGGGTTCGTGCACTTCTTTCCGCTATTCACGAGGGATGGGTTTTAGAAGTCTATTGTTTAATTAAATGGCCATAGGGTACTTGTAAATGCTGTTTTTCTTTTTTCTTTTTTCAAACGAAAATAATTCGGGATTCATGACTTTTTGGTTTCATTAAATCGGGAATTTGTAACCTAAAAATTCGAAATTAAGCTCATTGGAAATGGGGCTATTTCACAAACAAAAATATTGACTTTTCACGCTTTACGAGATATATCATTTTCCTCTCGTGCAACAATTTAAAAAGTATAAAAATTTAAAAAAAAAAAAGCCACGTTAGTGAACGGGCCTGGGTGGCTGGGATAATGCAAAAAAACAAAGGCTTCTTACCACGCTAGGTTTCAAGGCATGGAATTTTCACATATTGGCCAGTTTGTATACTAACTTAAATATTGACTTTTTACGTTTTACGAGATATATCATTTTGTTCACGTACAACAATTAAAAAAGTTTAAAAAAGCAAAAATCCAAGCTAGTGAAAGGGGGAGGCTAGCAGATCTCGTCCCTAACTCCCTGTCCTGTCCATCAAAACAATCGATGACTTGGATTCCATCTCACTCTAGACAAATCTGAGCTATCCATGTTTATCTATGAATCTGAGTTGTCGATTACTCGAATGGACGGTTCAAATGAACGGAATATACAATTGAGACAGGGTTTTCGGAACAGCAAATCCCTCTCGAACTTGGGTGCCAAGTGCCGGGGATAATGCTGAAAACATGGCTTCTTACCACGCTAGGGTTCAATGCAGGGAATCTTTACAGATTGGTTAGTGTGTATCAACCATTAAAAAAACACATACAACCTATGTAATAAATCAAACAATTCTAGTCTAGCATATAGAAAAGGATTGGAAGTACAGTTGACCTCCGCTAACTAAGGAGAGTACACTAAAAGTTGCATTGACTTCTGTAAATAATGACTTGTGTAAATAATGCATAAATCTGCAAAATGTCGTTGGTATACGTGACGTATGTGTTCGAGTTTTAATTATTTTCCCAACATAATGATGCGTGTATATAGCGGGCAACGTGTCGGGTCGATTCGAGTTCGTGTCAAATAAATCTCAATACCAACCCGACTTGTTAATCTAAACGTGTTCTCAAGTCGCGTTATAAACTCGTGTAAAAAATAATCAATCATAAACAGCTAACTTCGTATCGAGTTTCAGTTGTGTTATCCTGTTGTGTTATAAATTCTCACCCCTATGTAAACATACATAAAGTAATAATTCAATAGTCTAAGAGCACGGCCGCATGAGACTCTGGATCATTTTAGGCATTTTAGCATCACACATTTACGTGAGATTCATACACTTTGTAGGTTGGACTTGTCCAAGTCAATACAAATCAAATTCCTACATATAGAGGTTGATGCCTACATCATGCTTCCTATTGGTTCTTCCCTCACAAATCAACTACGATGGCTTCCACATCTGTGTACCTACATTTCCTATCACCAAAATCACCACCGAAGCCATCCAGGCGCCGCCACATTGTCCGTTGGATCTCCGCTTCCGCCTCAGAACCACCAAAACCCAGAGAAATTCCGGGAGACTACGGCCTCCCACTGATCGGACCAATCAAAGACCGGCTCGACTTCTTCTACAACCAAGGCAGAGACGAGTTTTTCAGATCCAGAATCCAGAAACACCAATCCACGGTTTTCAAAACCAACATGCCACCGGGCCCCTTCATCTCCTCGAACCCAAACGTCATCGCTCTCCTCGATGGCAAGAGCTTCCCCACCCTCTTTGACATCACAAAAGTCGAAAAGAGGGATGTGTTCTCCGGAACATACATGCCCTCGACAAAACTCACTGGAGGCTACCGAGTCCTCTCTTACCTCGACCCATCTGAACCCATTCACGCCAAATTAAAACAGCTCATGTTCTCTCTCCTCAAGTCGCGGAGAGAGTACATCGTACCAGGATTCTACGCGAGCTATAATAAACTCTTCGAGAGCATAGAGACCGAAGTATTAGAATCCAAAAGGAAAGCAAGTTTTGGGGATGCCAACGATCGAGCTGCTTTCGACTTCCTATCTAAGGCATTATACGACGTAAATCCGGTTGAAACCAAACTCGGATCTCATGGTCCGAGGTTGGTCAACCTATGGTTGCTTTTCCAATTGGGACCCCTTTTGACCCTCGGCTTACCAAAACTCATAGGGGAGATTTTTCTCCACACTTTCTCAATTCCTCCGTTTCTAATAAAACGCGGTTACAACAGACTGTACGAGTTTTTCCATGAGTCATCGGGTTCGATCCTCGACGAAGCCGAGAAAATGGGAATATCCCGAGAAGAAGCTTGCCATAATCTCTTATTCGCCACGTGTTTTAACGCATATGGAGGAATGAAGCTCTTCTTCCCCAGCATGCTAAAGTGGGTTGGACAGTCCGGAGTGGACATCCATACCCAATTAGCAACCGAGATCCGATCAGCGATCAGATCCAACGGTGGAGAAGTGACAATGGCTGCCATGGAACAGATGCCTTTGATGAAATCTGTCGTGTACGAGTCGCTCCGTATCAATCCGCCTGTCCCGTACCAATACGGGAAAGCGAAGAAGGATTTCCTGGTGGAATCACATGACAACCTATTTGAAGTAAAAGCAGGGGACATGTTGTTCGGGTACCAACCGTTTGCGACCAAGGACCCGAAGATATTCAAGAGACCCGAGGAGTTTTTGCCGGGTCGGTTTTTAGGGGAGGAGGGGGAGAGGTTGTTGAGGCACGTGCTGTGGTCGAACGGGCCGGAGACGGAGAGTCCAACGGTGGGGAATAAGCAGTGCGCTGGAAAGGATTTTGTGGTTATGGTGTCGAGGCTTTTGGTTGTGGAGATCTTCCGACGGTACGATACGTTTGAGGTTGAGGCCGGGACCTCGGCGTTGGGTCTTTCCGTTAACTTAACGACCTTGAAGAAAGCTACATTTTGATTTCGATAAGGAGAAGAGATGTACGTTCTCCTAAGTGTGTAGACTCCACATGTTCGTGTATTCTAGAATCTTGCTCAAACATGTCGGGCAATGAAAATTTTCTCGTTCTAAAGTTGTGTTAGTAGACCTTTTTGTCTTGGAAATTGGTGGTAACACTTTCTTTTTCGGATTGTCCCTACTTTCTACTTGTAATGGAAAAAAGTCGTCATAATAATCTACAGCAATAGGGTCCTCATTTGCGTGCCTACTTTTATTGATCCTACTCCCTCCGTCCCATAAAGTTTGGTCCCTACGAAACTACGTGTAATTTTCAAGCTAAAAAATAACGTGCTTACGAAAATAATTTTTTAGTCAATATGGATCTTGTTTGATATATCTCATCGAGAAATTTTATACGGTGCAAAAAAAATTCAAAAATTATTTTGGTAAATACATTATTTTTTGGTTTGAAAATTGCACGTAATTTCGTAGGGACCAAATTTTATGGGACGGAGGTAGTAATTTATTTGTCTCCTTTGAAATTTTTAAACTATCAGGGAACCAAGGTCAATGCACTTTACGAAACTGTCACTTTAATTCTAGAAGGGCAAAATGATCTCTCACACAATTTCGTTCTTTTGCTTTCAAAAAGGCAAAGAAAAAAAAAATTTGTTTAGAATATGAAAAAGTCAAAAACTGAACAAACAAAACTAGACGGAGAGAGTAAAATACCAAGAAAGTAATAAAATTCTTGACGTGTTATGTTCGGAAACGGAGTGCTGTAAGGCGCCCCTCTAATGCGATATTTGAGTTGTTGGTTTTGTTTTCAATGGTCCTAATTTCATCTTTGCACTTTGCATATCCAAGCCGTTCATTATCAAGGTATAATCTGAGCTCTTGATTACCGAGATCAACAGCTTGAATGCCGCACTACAGAGGTGCCTTACAGTAGGCTATGTAGCTTAATGGGAGCTTAATGGGGACCATTGAAAGCAGAAGTCCAAATGCTTGTGAATGTATTCAACATTATTAAGTACTTGTATACAAACATGTACAGCAACATGGACACTAGCAACAGATTTATAACAATCTGGAGAAAAAAACATGTCGACAAAATGAGTCATTGCTGCCACTTTTGGAGAGTTTACTTTTCTCTACAGACAAATAAACAAACGAACAATTTTTGTCAAGAAAACCAGAATATGTACCTTTGAAACGAATGAGATCCAAACGCCACGAATTCAAATCGCTAAGATAAATGCCAGCCTTGCATCACTGAACTGCGTGATTGAGCAAGCTGAATGAAGAGGGCGAGCTTTGTCCACTTAACCAAGGTTCCTGCACAGAAACGGGCGAAGATCGCTTCACGCCACTTCCACTATCCGATTCTAGTTGCATTGCTCTAACACTAGACATGGAAGAGCAGGATGAGGATGCCTGTAATGAATCCGCAGCATTTGATTTCACAGATCCCCGTCTACTAAGACAAATTTGCTCCAATTCAATCGATACTTCCATCATCGAAGGTCTCATGCCACTTTCGTATGCAAGGCACCTAAATGCCAGCTCGGCCATCTTATGCACCGATGAAAGGGTCCACTCATCTTCTTGTGTGTCAAGTTCTGGATCTATAATCTCTTCCAAACGCCCTTTCGCAATCCGGTCTGTGGCCAGAGAAGCCAAATTTACCTCATTCTGAGGTCGAGAGAAGTCTATCGCTCTCAATCCAGTTATTATTTCCACAAGAACGACTCCAAAGCTATAAACATCGCTCTTGTCAGATAAATGAAAGTTTTGATGGTACTGAGGATCAAGATAACCAGGAGTCCCTTGGGGAGCCGTTGAAATGTGAGATAAGAATTCGGTCAATCCAAGTCTAGAAAGCCCAAAATCAGCAACTTTGGTTTTGAACTCGTTGTCTAGGAGTATGTTGGTAGACTTTATGTCTCTGTGATATATTGGAGGACTTGCAGAATGGAGAAAGGCTATGGCTCGAGCTGTTTCCGTGGCAATCTTGAGGCGAACCGGCCATTTAAGTCCCTCGTCCCTTCCCTCCTTATGTAGATGGTGAGACAAGGTTCCGTTTGGCATGAACTCATAAATGAGGATTTGTTCGTCTTTATCAATGCAACAACCCAAGAGGCGCACTAGATTCGGGTGGGATACAGAAGAGACGAGCTTGATCTCGTTCACAACCTGCTCAATGCTTTCAGTGTCTCTATATTTGATCCTTTTAATAGCAACCAACTTGTCGTTGTGATGCAGTTTTCCAGCGTATACTGTACCATATGCACCGGTTCCTAGCTGCTGTTTTTCACAGAAGGAATTCGTGGCTTTCTCGATCAAACTGTAGGGGTAAATCGGAATGGTGATGCCTGTTGTTTCAGATAAGCAGCGGGTGGTTGTTTTCCAGTTCTTTGATTTGGACCGTCTTCGAATCCAACACCACATTAGACCCACACTGACCATTAAAGAAGCTCCAGCAGCAGCACCTGAGAAAGGAGGCTTCCACACTCAGAATTCAAAATTCGACGTTTTGACACTTCACAACATTGCCTTTTCATTTGTTCACTTCTTCAGCCGTGAAGGGGAAATTTTATAAATTCACATGAATAAGAACCAAAACATAAAAAAAAAGTGCATACGGTAAAATGATATATGCGGAAAGTAATTTGGCCAACAAAATATTAAAATTACCTGCAATTAAAACCCCGACTCTATGACCACATTTGCCAGATATATACCTTGAAGGATGGCAAGCTGATGAGTCTGTTCATGAAAGAAAAACACAGAAAAGCTTTAAATCATCGTCTAAAGTAGACCTAAGAATCATGGGTGAAGTACTCACTACTCACCCAAAATGAATTTCATGGTGTCAATGTGTAAGTTTCATCTGCCTTTATCGAAACACTTAAACTTTTGAGGTCCTAATTACTTGAGGGACTTCATGTTTCTAACTTGTCTAAAACTAGTAGTATATTCAAACTCAACCTGTAATCAGCTACTGATATCTCAATTATGTTTTATGAGCTTTAAGGATGGGCCGGGTGGCTAGTGGTTGAGTAACCAGATATTGGGTCGATCATGTCACCCTCAAGCCCAAATCGACTTCCTAAAATGTGCAACAAACGTCTGTGTCGCTGTTTATTTCAAAGTCTTCACAAGTTGGTGATCGTTTTCCCCTCATCGTATAATTTCCATACTTGTAAGTTACAATAAGAACTTGTATCGGCCCTACTTTCTTATTGAGAATCAGCAGTTCCCCTTACTTATATGCCTGTATTCAAATGTCTTGATAATTGTTGAATTGTTAAAAATGTCTTGAATTGTTTAACACAACAGACAGCAACACATTGAAATCTGCCACAAGTAGTGAAAATGGAGAGAGGGTCCCTTTTAGCCTTTGGGTGTTAGGTAAGCAAAGCTGCTAATGTCAATGAAAGATTGTGACTTTTGCTTACTTTCAGTAAGAAAAAGAAAACAATCCCTTCAAAAGGACACAGAAAAATTGGACCGCTAGGCTAGAAAGTACTTCTTATTTGGATAATAGTGGCAATAATCGTTCAATTTAAAAAACTCAATGAGAAAATCACCCATCGAAAACATTTTAATTGGATATGGTGTAATATATTGTGAGACCACATCAACGTTCAGAGAAAAAAGATCATAGAACTCGTCCGATCGATATCCACATAAAAGATTGCTCCTAATTTTGAGGACATAAATGTGTTAAATGATATCCGACGAATATGATTTTTGACGTGACTATTATTTTGACAAATTCTAAAAAGTAAATGGTTCCGAGCATGCTGGATTGTTAAAAAGGCATAATGACAAATATCAATTAATTCCAGCAACAAACTTACCTCTCCGGCAACCCGAACCATCAAGATACCCATCACCAACAAACCCATCCTCACACTGGCACCGATACCCATTCCCTCTGGTAACCGGAACCTCCACCGTTTTACAGTTTGCATTCTCCGAACACAAACAATCCCCTTCCAACCACCACCCCAACTCCACCTCCTGAACATCCAACACCACCCCTGTACCATTCCCGGACAACGTGGTGGAAATAGACGAGAACAAATACCCGCACCCTCTACTAGTCAAGTTGAAGTAGTCGATGAATCCGGTTTCTTGATTCTGCTGGGAGTAACATGTGATGTTGTTGGTATTTTTAGTCCCGGTCATGTTGCAATCGAAGAGGTCAAAGTGGGTTTGGACCGCGGTTGATGGGATGAGGCAGCCGGTGATTGGTGTCGTGCAGTTTTGGAGGAGGATTCCGTTGTTAGAAGTAGGTGCATAGTTTTGGGCGAAGAGGGTGGAGAGGGTCTTGATCGGACGGCCACATTTGGCCGGGATTTTTACTAAGATGTTATTGGAGCTCACTGTTTGTACCTGTTACATATATTGAAGAACAGTTATCACCAACAATAAGGTACACAAAACTGTGTTGACATCCACTATAACTAAATTTCTCTATATCTGTGTTTCAGGTTTTCTTTTGGATCATTAGATTACGTGAGAATTTTTCTATCACTAAAGATTTCCACATCCAATCATCGAAAATACACCGGTACAAGTAAATTTGGAAACAAAATTAGAGGGACAGAAAAAATCCACAATATTTATGTTCCTGTGAGATTAACCAATCCGGGTCTTAATTTTTACAAGAATTTATCATGTTCCGACAAATTCTTGGATATTCATTTTCTCAAGATTTCCATACGACAGAAGAATTGAAAATGCACCAGAATGCTGGTACAAGCGAATTTGGGAGCAGAGGTTTTTGGTGACAACTCTTAACTTCCATAAGCTGTTTCAGTTCAGTTTACAATATGCCATATGTTTATGAGAGTGTAATTTTGCACATTATGGGTCCCACTTTGCTGATCGAAACCGTTTAATTTATCCAAATTCATTTGCTAGGAGACTATGATAAAATTCAACTCAATCGAGCATCAATAACTGCTTCATCTAGGAGTATATTTATTTTCTTTAAAATTCTTGAGAAGAAAATTGAACTCTTAGATCAAGCGCTTATCAATATCTCATTAAGCTGAATTTTTTCTCAAGTCTTCTAACAACTATCCGATTAAGCTGAATTTTTCTCCGTCTTCTAACAGATGAATTTGACAAAATGAAATGTTTCGATTATCATATTAAGACAGGGAATGAGCATACACTAGCAGGGATGAACAAAGCAATGGTGAACAAAATTGCTCTCGGGATACGAACAAAGTGAGGGTGAACAAAATTGTTCTCGGATACGAGGACTAGAACACTGAGGGACCGATTGAAACATAAAGAGATTTTTACTCAGGTACAAGATATTTTAAAATCATACCGGAAATTCACCAACCATGGCGGTGCCGTTGCTGGAGCAATTCAGTTGGATTGGGCAGCCGGAGGAAAACCCAAATGGGAATTGAAGGGGGCCACCGCCGCCACATGAGTGGTTGCAGTCGGTGGACGACTGGGCGGCGGCGGCGATCGACGGGACTACACATGTTGATATAACTATGACTATTTGAGCTAATATGAGCATAGTTACACACTTGGGAAAAGAGGCCAGTTTTGGGTTTTGCCAACAAGGTGAGAGTAAATTTGTGGGATTTTGGTGATTGAGGATTTGATTTTGAAAACTGGGATTTGGTGTTGATTGGGAAGAATCCAAAGGGGAAGGAAGATAAGGAATGGATCATGGGAATAAATAAAAGACCAGGGAGGATTTCCTCTTTTTACACCTCATGTCTTGGGCACTGGGGCCCTGTACTGTAGTGGCTGAGCTCATTACATGCGTGTAGTGAGTTTTCTCGGCCGTTCGATCCGAGATCAACGGTCCTAATCGTCTTACACTTAAAAAAACACTTTTACATTTACTTTAACTCTAATTTATCCAGACCGTTGATCTCGGATCGGATGGTCGAGAGATCGCACTACACGCATGTAGTGAGCTCATTCAAATGTTTCTTATAATTATTGTGGGGTTTGAAATTCAATAGTCTAATTGGGGGAGAAAAAATATGTTCAAAAAAAAAAAAATTGGGGAGAAATAGTGTGTGGTTGACGTGGTGTCAAACGCGCATCTCGCCTTCCAAAAGCGTTTTGGACGGCTCAGATTTCTCCCTCTCCCTCTCTCTCTCTCTCAAAAATCCGGACCATTTAAAACACTTTTGGACGACTGAGATGTGCGTTTGCTACCGTCACGTAGTACTTCCGAAAGTGTTCACAGAGAATGGTGGTCCAGTTTGGACCCTTCATTTCTCTTTCGTGAGGAGAAAATTTTCCAGTATCTAACATTTTCGAAAAAGTTTTTCCGAAATAGTGAAGGAAAGAGAAATCAATAGTCCAGACTTTTCATATTTCCTGCCACTTAAACAAGAATAATCATTGCGAGTTTCTAACTTCTATCTATATACTGTAAATTTATGGTAGAAGACGGAATTAGTCTGCTTCAAGTTAAGGAGCGCGTAAATTAACAAGCATATATTGAGTTTACCAAAATAAAATGTATATGTTGTATACTTGTATGTTAAGCACGTATAGTCCATGTGTCACGCTTTAAAATTTTAAAATATCTAAAAAATGAACAAAATATTTTTTTAGGAAACAAAGTTTGAATCTCACTTGTATATGGAATTTGAAAAAAGTCTTGTACGTTAAGAAAACTTTAATTTGCATAAGAAGATATAATTACTTAAATCTTGGTTGTTCTTTGCTAAACAAACCGTTAAATGACTCATCCATGTGAATACAATTTTTTTGTGGGCTTTTTAAAGTTTCAATGAGAATTGATCCATTGTTCGAATACACACTCTATAATATTTGGTTGGAAGATTATAACTATCTTTCAATTTGTGTAGAAGTAGATTTAATTTTTCTTGTCAAGATTTCCAACGAGCATTGACTCTTTCATCCATTTTTTTTTTTATATACATATAACAACAATAACATAACCCATTTAGTCCCCAATAATTGGGGGTATGGTTTATATACATATAAGCAAACCCTAAAATTCCAAATACCCAATTCAAGTCCATGAAAATGGACTACACCGTCTAGATAGTCCATAATTGCGGGCGCTTCTCAGGTTCATTTTGATTATTCAAACCGTTCACAATTTAGAGCTTGTTGATAACATGCATTAACTACATAAAAAATAAGTCGATCGGATACTGGTCGATATAATTTCGGAATGCATTTGTCTTGAGATAAATGGTTTATGATCTGGATTCGTAATATTGTTATGTTCTAAAACAAATGTGTCCTGAAATCATACGTATTAAATAATACTCGATCAACCTGATTTTTTGTGTGATTCTCGACAAACTCTAGAGTATGGATAGTCTATTTTCATGACTGTAGAGGAGCTTATTCTAATAAGGCAATAACTAATCAAAATGAATGTTGGAGTGAGGAGTTAGTCATAGTGCAACAAATTATACCATGATAAATTTGTTGCATATTTTAAGGTTTAGTTTTATGCGTGACGACCGTCACTTACAATTATAATATTGGAATCTTAGCAGCACAAAACTGACCGTCACTCACAATTATAATATTGGACCGATCCCGATGCGTTCCGCAGTTTTGATTTAATTTTGATTTTCGTCAGTTTTGATTTATTTTTACTAGTAAAAATCAAAGCACATTCGGGCCATTCAAAACACGATCAGACGGCTGAGGGGTGCGCGGCACCGTGCACAGCAACCCCTTAATGGCTGAGGGATTCTTTTTTAATACAATGGAAAGATGGTATTTTTAGTGAAAACTCACCCTAAGAGTAGTAAAATTGAACTTTTAAATGGTAAACCAAAACATATGCAACCTCAGACTTTTGTACAGAGATGTGAATGCAAATGTGACAATAAACCATTCAATGCATATGAGCCCTACAAAACAGTCCGAAGCCTACATAATCGACCAGTTCTTTTTTTTTTTTTTTTTGGTAGTGATAATGCCAAAACTGTTTTTGATTGTGCCAAAACTTCAATGCATAAAAGACATGTACATTGCACATAAGTACAAACATTTTATGCATTGGCGTTTTGACACAATCAAAAACAGTTTTGACATTAACATTTACCTTTTTTTTTAGGTGCACAGATCTTTGGATAAAAATTGGTGTACTTGACATTTTTCTTCGTGAATATTATAGGACAATCCCTTGAATCACTATTATTTCAATTAAATTCTTTTGATTCGAGAGATTATTCAGTGCTCCTGTATCAATTATTCTTAATAAATTTAGCTTTATTTTGTTGGATTTGTTTTCTTACATTTAACAAGAGAGATAGGCCCTAGGTCACATGGGTTCTGTTCGTTTCCTAGTTTAGTTTTAGTTTTAGTTTTGATGGCATCATCATTTCCCTCATTTTCTCTCTATCTCTCTTCACTCATTACGCCTGATGACATCATCAAAACTAAACTAAACTATCTAACCAAACACAGCCATGATCTTTCTGTAACACTCTTCGCTCTCACCCTGCGCTCTGTTCTCAATCGTTGCTTGTGAATGTTAGGAGTAATAGTTTGAAACATTTCTGAAAGACATTTTCATACTCGCGCTAGTGTTTACGTACAGGCACGCGTGTTATCATGTGAGTTAAGATCCAACAGGTGACGAGAATATGAGAAATTATAAATTGCTCCTCGAGTATTGCTCAAAGGGCCATGGACAACGCACAATCCAAAGCTTTTGGAGCATTGTTGCAAGAGCACCAAATAACCTCTCTGAGAATAATCGCCAAAGCATTAATTACTCCCAAAATAGTATTAGATGGGGGATTATTATTATTTTTCCTATGATTATGCTTTTCTTGACTTTTTTGCCCCCTCACATTTGACAAAGGGATAATATCCTTGTTTTGTTACGGTATCTCTGGGATTCATTTATTAATTCCAAGAAAAGGCTGCAAAATTCTTGATTCAAAGTCTCAAAGTCATAGGGTGGTTGTGACTTAGGCCCCTCCCTTTGAATGACATAAAAAAAAAATTACGGCAATGATTAGATGTCACATAAAAAAATCTAGTGTTCTTGGAGTGTTTGGAAGTCTCATTTTCTGTTTTTCATTTTTAATTTGTTTGGCTTTTGAATTATGGCCAAAATGACAACTATGCAGATTACATTTTGCAACAGGATAATTGCTTGGGAGAAATGTGCAGAATATATTTTGTAGGTCGTCTTTTTTTTGTTAATCAAAATGGAAAAAGTGAAAAATGAGTAGTAAAAAAGCTTCTCTCAGCCTATTTTTGGCTTCTCCTCTCTAATGTCAATTTTCGAGAATGAGTTTTGGGTTTGGGAAGCCAAACACCCAAACCTTAAAATGATAATTTGAAAATGAGAAATTAGTCGGCCAAACAAGTCGTTGAAGCATTTCTAACCTTAGTTTTCCAAGCGGAAAAAAAAAATTATTTCAAATTTATGTTGCATTTTTCCGAGGAAGGTTGTAACTTGGCAGGTTGCCCCATTTCACAAACGCAAAAATCCAACTTATTTCAATTTTCAAGACAGGTCATTTTCTCACAATACATCACATAAAAAGCCGTGAAAAGCCAATAACCAACCCTTATTGGAACACCCTACAATCGACATTCTTTTTAAATTAGTGTGTCTAATTTTATAGTATTTTATGTATATATTTCCTTTCAATCTTTTGTTCTTTCATTGAATTTTAAAACAGAATGTGAGTCCCACGAAATAAATAAAATATTTTTTTAACAAATGAGATTAGTATTGAATCACTCATAGACACTGTCGGGGGAAGTCGAGATAAGGCTTGACTTCTTCATCATATTCATGGGACTTTTTCTCTAGCTGAAAACACACAGTAAATGTTTTCATTGGTGGAGGGACTAGACAAATTAATGAAAAATAATTTAAAAAAATAGCAAACTAAGCAAAATATTTGGGCCTTTTCTTCTTCTGAGTATTTATTTGTTTCAATTTTATGGCGCAATGTTTGTGATTTTCAGTTCTCCTCCTTGGTCGACAAATTTGACCAAAATATTAAAAAAGCTCAAAAGATTGCCCAAAATAAAAAAGGAAGAGAGAGAGAGAACCAAATATCAAAGAGGAACCAAATCGACTAATATTATATTTTGTAAGTTGTTTAACGCATAGAGCATTTTTCAATTAGGAAATTATATAACCGGATGATAGAACTGACCACATAAAAATATGGTTCAAACATGACTCACCAATGTGACATTTTAAGGCAGTGTATCTGACAATGATTGGCAACTGTGACGACGTCATGTGATGCATTAACTCTTATTGCTACCACACATTTATGAAAAACATGCGACAGTACCTACTATCACTAAATAATTACTAATATAGTCTCTCCGCTCTAAATTTCTTGTCTAGTTTTCGACATGCGTGTCATTTTTAACTATTTATATCTTTTAATTCAAAATGTTTTTTAACTATTATTTTGAAAACACTGTGGAATAGATTTAACAAATTTTGAACGATGCTCTATCCTCATTAGGCATCATGCCGAATCCCTATTCATTGCATTTCCTGTTGTCAACCCCCATAAAATCGAACGAAAACTTGGGAGGATACTACAGGTACAAACAAAAATGTCTAGAAAACGTATAGAACGCTCTCGGAGATTCACTTTTGGGTACCACACGAGTGATCCGAACAATTCATTATTCTTAGAACATGTTTCCGAGGGGCCCTACAAAATTTCAGCTCAATTGGACGGTTAGAAGTGTTTGAACCAAAGTCCCTTTTAACCGTCCGATTGAGCTGAAATTTTGTGGGGCCCCTCGGAAACATGTTGTTCTAAGAATAATGAATGGTTCGGATCACTCGTGTGGTACCCAAAAGTGGGTCTCCGAGAACGCTTTGTACGTTTTCTGGACATTTCTTCTGTACCCGTAGGTTTTTCTGAAAACTTGTCTTTTCATAAAACAACAGTGTCTCTGCGGGGGTGCAAAGTAGTGTTTTTTCTTTTTAATCGGCAAAATAAAGTTTTATTGAGGAATTTGACAGAGTACATCAAGTAAGGAGGAAAAAGATAGAGAATCCACCAAAATTGGATCACCAGTTCGCCACAAGGGACAAAGCCTAATACACTTGAGGGCCTAAAGTGCTCAAATACAACAATACAAGCTCACAATACCTGGGGCCAAAGCCTAAACGCCCAATGGTCCAGAAAACTAGATCAAATAACAAAAGCCAAAATAAAAAATAGAAAGTACCCAAAACCTGGCCCAAATCTGCAAAGCAGATTCAATTCTCCGCCGTTCTTCCGCCGCAAACTACCACCATCACCACCACCAAAGACGGATCATCAGACCAGTACCACCAAGCCATCACCGACAACCAACACTACTAGAAAAATGACACCAAGAACCACCAACCACCGCCACGGCAGCTCAACCATAGCCGCTTGAAACCGGAGACTCCCAAGAGTGAAACCCTAGCGAGAGACCGACGCGGGCTTGCCTCCATTCACGCTGCTAGGCAAATGTCGGAAAACCCAAGAGAGAACTGACCGATGAGACACACAGTAGACGAAAACAGGCGGTGAGGGGGGAGGCGACAAAACGCACGTCGGAGAACAGAAGGACAAAGCCAAACAAGGGTAGGGGGCCGAAAAAAGAGAGAATGTAGGAGAGAGACAGAGAATCCGAGAATCTCACCAATACCACCCTTGTCGCCATCCGGGAGCCGCATGACAATCGTCGGCTGAAACCAGCACGCAAAGACTAATTTAGCAGAACCCTTCCGTCGAGAACCATGACATCAGCTCCGACTCTGCAGAACCACCACCGCCACCGAGCATCATGCCGATCCATTTTTGAAATAGGAAGAATCAGAGAGATCAAAAAAGGAGGGGGTAGGGGGAGAGAATGTATAGAGAGATAAAGAAGAAGGAAATGGAGATAAGGAGCATCATGCCGATCCATTTATGAATGGAAATTTTTTAGAATTTCATTGTGTGTTTCTAGATCTACCACCAAGATGAAATCGGATGAATCCTCAGGCTTCGGAAGAAGACGGGGCGTGACTGCTATCTTAGCTGCCTTCATGCGCATCACGTTCTCTTAGAGGTTCACGACGAGTTAATTCACGCACACCTAGCAGACACGCATGGTGGTGCCACGAAGGGTAGAGTCAATGCCACGTCATCAAGTCAACGCTGACGTGGCAACACGTCACCAATGGGGTCAGATTGTCAAGTCAGCACAGCCACATCATCGGCTGTACATGACGTGGCAGCCCACAGAAAGCAGTCAACATGCCACGTATGCTGTTAGTGCTAACGTGGTGACACCTGGATGAACGCACAGTGCGTACCAGTCAGTTCGGTGTTTTGGCCGGTTTTGAGTGTTTTCTACTGGTTCAGGCCGAAACTTGGCCGGTTTGGTTCGATTTTCAGCCATTTCGGTTTGGTTCAATGCATTTCAAAGATATTCGGGCTGATTTGAGCTTTTTTTAGGAACCGATCATGTTATTCAGGACCAATTCGTGGTGTTTTAACCCCCGAATGGGTTTTGAGCTCGGTTCGGGTGTTTTGGAAGGCAGGTTCTGAACGGTTCATGTTGAAGTATGGCACATTCGGGTATTGTTTTCGCAGTTCGTTAATATTTTAGCTCGGTTCAAGATGGTTCAGGGCATTTCAACTGTCCTACCAAGTCGATAGGGCAATGTTACATCCACATTCAAGCGTTGTGTAGCCTATTCTTTATGGTTTGGATCCCATTTTGTGAATTTTTCCTCAAATTACGTTGTGCGCGCTGTAAGCATGAGTGACTTGCTGGGGCGGAGCCAGGATTTTGGTTCAGGGGGGCAAGAATTAGACCCGTTCAGGGGGTGCAAGGATTTTGGTTCAGGGGGGGCGGAAAAAAAAAATCAAAGAGGGGTTAATTAGCAATTTTGTGAGGTATACTAGTAAAATCCCTATAGAAATTTGGGGGTCAGGGGGGTCAATTGACCGCTCGTCTCCATGTGGCTCCGCCCCTGGTGACTTGATATACCCAACAAGCAGTGCATACATTGTACGATATGGTCACACAAGAAGTTTGAGAAAGATTTGAACAAATTGCTCGAAATAACTTTTGACATCTACAACAATAGCAGTTTACAAAGAGCCAAGTGGTGGTAAACAGTCTGATGATTATCAACACATGAACACCATCCAACATCTTGTTCTGCTCAAGAAATGTACTGATGACCAAACTGGCATGTTGAACAGCTTCATATGGAACCATTGATCTCATCCTATTTTTTGCTTCTTCTGACCTTGATAAGGGAAGCCTAACACTAACAAATGTACTTGCAAAGTGCTTGCACAAGCCGGCATGCAAAAGTTCATATCACTTGCAACGCAAGCATCCATTTGAAAGTGCATTCGTCAGTGGTTGGCTTGCCTTATCAAAAGGCCAAACATAAAAAATATGATGAGATCAATGGTTCCATATGAAGCTGTTCAAAATGCTAACTTGGTCATCAGTTCGAATACATCTAGTTGAGCATTACTCGCTATTTGATAGTATTCTAGAACATTTCGGGCCCCTGTGCACCCTAGATCAATAAACAAAAATCTCCACAGGTGCATCAAAAAGCATAACATAAGACTTGGGAGTCCCATACCATTGAACAAGACACCCACCAATGCGTTCAACCTACTTACACATTTCTTAGCAACCCTTCTACTAGTTTTACAAATGGACCGAAATTTCCTATTACACAGCTCGAATATGCACTAATACTGCTTTCTTCTCATCATATCCACAAGCTGGAAGCCCCTCCTGCACACAAACAGTGTTAACATGATAAGTTGGACACGTACATTATAGCAGTGAAAGAGTAGAGATCTAGATTTCATAATCCTACATTCCTACCACACGTAAGACTAACTTCTGCATGACGAGTTAGGAAGCAGCATCTTCAACCTTGTCTGTAGAACAACTTCAAAAACGTGAAAAACAAAACAATTGCTGACATATTTGCTTCAATTTTTGTTATTTACGGTGGAACAATGCCTCGGTTCAATTCGAAGCAGTAGCAACATCCAGCAAACCCATTGTGCCCTCCCTTAGGTTCATTTAGAAGAACAGGAAAAAGAAAAAAAAAAAACTATTTCAATTATTTGTGGAAAACAAAAAATTTCCAGTTACTTTTGCCTATAGCAGTCCCCGCTCTTCTCATGGTTTTCCTTTGGCTGAGCGAAATAAAATCAACTTGCGTGAACCAGAACCAAAAACCGAATTATGTCCACTCCAATATATCACTAAAACATGGAAACTTGCCTTGCTGTGACATTAAGAACATGACAAAGGTACAAGTTCCCCTAGATATGCCTTAGGGCTTAGACTTAGTAGAACCTCCTTCTATGCTTAGAACCTCCTTTTACACTGTTAGTCTATGTCACTCGACGAGTTCATCAGATCGTTAGTAGTTGTTTTCATACCCTAGATAAAGATTCAAGTACCCACTACGAAACTCAACTATATCTTCATCATACAAGAATTAAAGTAGAAGCATACTAAGGAAATCATTAAATACAGAAGTAAGTTCTATACAGCTGAATAGGCAGCCTAAAGTCAACAGGAAGTATCTATTATTATTACTTTTTTTTTTTTTTTTTGCCAGTTGAATCTATTATCATCAAGACTATAACCTTACACTGTCATGCAATCGTTCAGTAAGAGTGTTTACTAGAATTGCAATCATAATTGAACACGGCCTCAATTGACAAGTATTCCCTCTTACTACAGTTTCCTATTTATCTTCATTTACATTTTTCTTCAGAAGATGAAAAAAGACAAAAAAGTTGGTCTCCCCCAACTTTGTTTTTAATGAAAGAAGAAAATCCAAACCTTTTCCTCCATTACTACTCAAGAACCGTAAGATCTGTTAGTATAATACAGTGGTATGAAAAAGAGAAACAAGTGACAGGAACGAAATGAAGAAGTAGCACAACAAGCAATCCATGTCCAATATGTTTAGTACAGCAAAACAAAGTGGGAATTTCAATCGATAGCAATGTCCAAGGACAAACCAAATTGCAAAACAAACATAACTTTTCAATATAAAAGCTTATCCTCCTTTTAAGTTTGCAGATCTAGGCACCCAGGCCAAACTAATAATCAACTCTCCTTCTCTGAGTCTTTTAACCACTAGATAGCATAATGAACATTTCATTCCACCATGGTCTGTCATGCTAGGCTGTTTCCCTAATCCCCGAAGTTGTTCCTCACCTCTAGATCTAAATAATGAATAGTTCAAATTATGCTTTCGAGTTCGGGACAAGGCTTGAATTTGGAGCATAGCAGCCTGCTGCGCCCCATGGCACAGCAGGCCCCCCTCCTCCAATAACAATGCCCAAAGTCTCCTTTGGTGCAGTCCCACAATAGAGACAGATATAACGCATAATATTGCCTACATAAATTCCCTGTATAATCTGCCCAACTATATTGAATTTAACATAGTTAACAGGCAGTTACAGATGTACTTGGCCTATTACATAACTGATGCATTTGTCAGTGATAAAGCTTTGTCTCGTCAAACTTAAAAAGGGATGCTACGTTTGACTGACAAGAGTACATGTAGAGCCCAATTAACAAAGTCATAACCTAGTTCCACAACCAAGCCCTGTGACCACTGACTAGTAAACCCTTTTAAACCAGCAATAGACGAACAAAAAAAAACTGACATGCCTTAATGATGTGGTTGGCACTTGGGCTATCGGACTTAACCAAACCAAGTCAAATGGAGCACCTATCTCCCAATCACTTGGAGTCGGCTACATGAATCCGTTTTCTCCATTTAGCTCTAGCGAGAGCATCGTGTTCCATGATAATGCCCCAGCCTAACTTATATTCATATTCGTAATCGGATTCACGTCATCAGGATCAGGTTCTTTTACCTACTGGCTGTCAGCTACCTACCACACAAACCCCCTCTTTTATCCAGACTTGGGACCGGCCGTGAAGCAGATGAGACTCTAGGGATGAAAAAAGCACAGTTCTTGGGCCATAGGACTCAGTAAGATATAATTCATGCTCATGCAGACACTATAAATTTATTATACGTGAAAGCCTTCATTAAAAGAAAAAGATTGGAATAACAATTCTCACCAAAATACGACCACTGAGAGCTAAATTTAATGGGTCTCACAAGAAAGGACGGTTGACAGCAGAAGTGGCAAGAGTTAAGTCATTAGAAGCTGCTTTTCCACTTTGATATTCTAGTCCATTGTTCCCAGCACCAGATATGTGCACAAGCATTTGACACTTGCCAATAAGTTCAAAAATGCAAATATCTCCAATTTGAATGTCATTATCACGAACAAACGCCATCCATCCTCCACAGAACGTATGTAATGTTTGCACTCTTGTGGATGGGACTGAATTCACCGTCCAAAATTGCCCTCTTAAATTACGAAGACTAATCTCTGTTTTGCAATCGGGAAGGTGTGCCATGGAAAACTGATAAGGAATTTTCTGCAAATTGCAGAATGGTAACCAGTAAGTTACAGAATATTGATTGGAATATATGTTTGCTTAAAAAATAAGAAACATTGAAGAAACAGTGAATCCATGCATAGTTCAAAAAAAAAAAAAAAATAGTGAGTCCATGCAATTGGCAGAGAACAAAAACTTAGATCCCTCACAAGCCCAAGCCCACAATTAACACATAAGAAACGAAACATGAGTCCTGTGAATGCTATCTTCCTTCATATTCGTCCAGGCCAGGGACAGCATCATACTAAAGTACAAGGACCAAGTAAACAGCCTTCACTTCTGGATCCCATAGAATTCAACTTTGAGGGCTTCATAATTCCCTCATTGAAGCAGGTACATCCTTCAGCTCTGGGAAAATAAGTGAGGCCGAGGTTTTGAACCATTAGTAGTTCTTAGTTCTTACCATGACGTATATAAACCAATAATTTGTAATAACTAATAACCAATTGCTTTATGGACGATAGCATGACTCCATAATGAAGTAGAAATAGTTCTACTAGAGAATTTTGAAGTTCGAGTTTATATCTTTCAGTAATTATGGTAATATATACATTCACCGAAAGGCATGTCCAGAAATTTATTTGTGACTTCAATATCCACTGAGTGGGCTGCAAGAGGCATTTACTTTTAGAGTCCTAGCAGTATAACAGAACTGCATGTTTCTCATAAAAAGGCTTTCTTTCTCTCTCTTAAAGAACTTAATGGCATCTACTCATGCGGTAAAAGGTAATGTTTGATTGTTTCGGTTTAAATCGAAGACAACTCTTTGTCCAAAAATAATGCAATTCCTACCTTCCACTATTATGATTATGATTCGAAAATCAAAACTTGCATGTTGCTGTTTGTCAGGCCAAAAGGGTTCACTAAACAAAAGATGCTCAATTTGATCATTATTGAAAAATCAACACTCACATGCTTTGTTTGGCAGACCGCAAGGCTGTTAGGACCCAGTATCAGTAAAGAAAAGATGTTCCATCGCAAAGAGGTCAGATAAAGTTACAAAACAAGATGAATCAATCATCTACTATGTTGCACAAATTTCAGCATTAAAAGACAGCATCCTCAAGTGGTCAACAATACATGCAAGAAATACCCACATGTGTACCTTCTAACTAGTGCTCTCATTCAATTTTCAGATCTTCAACAAATCAAAGACTTTTAGTATACAAACAAAGATCAATGCATGATGGATTGATTTGGAAAACATGAGGTTTAGTTTGACATATAGATTATCTGCACAAAGTGCATCAGTCAAATCGAAAAAGAATCAAACGAAAAGGTAATTACTGACCAGTGTATATGAACCACTGATGTTGAATTTCTTCATGACCCTGACAAAATGAGGCAAGCTGGAAACAAAAGATTCAGCGGCTCTTTTTTCTTCAGGTGCAGACTTCATTGACATACAAATTCTCATGTAAGAGCCCGGTTTCTCTTCCAAGCTAATTTTGTTCCCAACAGCTGTTTCAGTATTGCATTTCAGAAGCTCAGTTTGGTGAAAAAATGCAAGTTGTTAAAAAAATTCTTGCGTGTAGAATTTTCCCAGTTGAAGTGTTAAAACCCTTACCTAGTTTTCCACTGCAAGCTTTTGATAGTCTGCCATTGTCGACACCTGACTCTTGATTTCTTTTGGCCACAATTAACTCCTCCAGGTTCGAAGTTCTCTTATCTGATATTTCAACCTTGTTTAGCCGCTGTAACAGGACTTTACGATTTTTGCGTCTCTTTTTCTTTGGCAAAACTTCAGAATTCTTATGTGAAGTAGCACCACACCCATTGCCCAAACCATTTACAGCTGCCTTACCATTTTGACACTCTAACCCTTCTTGTCCTACCCTGAGAATGTATACACGCAACTCACACTTCCCTACTAGCTCAAAAATGCAGACGTCGCCTGTATTGATGTTATTATCACGAACAAAAGCCATCCATCCTCCACATAAAGTATGACACATGTGCACTTTTACAGTAGGGATTGAATTCACAATCCAGCCTTCTCCTTTTAAATTAACAAGCACAACTTTTACTTTACAGTTCGGAAGATGTGCCGTAGAGAACTGATACGGGACATTCTGCAAACGAATAAAGTCATTAATTGGCAATCAAATGGTGAAAGAAATGCCAAAACAAGCAAGTAGTTCACCATGAATATAAAATGAAATCCCACAAGAGAAACAAATTAAGTAATGTGTTTGCTACCATCCTCATCCTCTGTAAACCATAAGGGGCTGTTTGATTAGCAAGAAAATGGTAGAAAATGACCGAAAGAGAAAAACAATCTAAGCAATATTGAAATAGATAACATCCAGATATTACTGAACTTTTCATACCTAAGCAATATTGAAATAGATTTTAATGTCAATGATATGCGTGGCACACCGGATGGACCTTTAAACAAACAAAGAGAGCACACAAGGAAAGTACTTACCAGAGTATATGAACCGCTGACATTGAACCTTTTCATAGTTTTTGTAAAATGGGGATAAACAGAGGTAAATGACCGAGCTAGTCCTTCTGCCTCAGATGCTGACAAAATTAGCATAGAACCTTTAACAGATGAACTTAATTCGCTTTCCTTCCCGTTTCTGTTCTGAATGAGTGCCTCTGTTAATTTTTCAGAAGTTTATTTTAGACTTGAATTCCAAGATGAGTTGCTTGCTCGTGTAAATAATGTTAAGTGAAGTTACATCACCGATTGCAAATGATAGATGGAGAATATTGAATAGGAAATGTAAGTACACCATCCATATATTTGGAACAAAAGAAAGACTAACTATTTTTCTTTTTCTTTATTTCAGTCTTGGCTTTTCCAAAAAGAAAGAGTTGAGTGTTTAGTCCAGTGGAATGAAGCTGGAACAAAATGGTCATTCCATTGGAAACTCATTCCAACATTTGCTTGGCTGAGAAATGACAATTTCACTAACAAGTAGAATCATCAGTCACCAATCAATGACCAATTCAGGTGAATGGCCATTCCACTGGGAGTAAGGAATGACCATTCCATTCCTTCCCAACCAAACACTACCCAAAAGTTTGTACTATACCTGGGTTGTCGTCCAAAACTCTTGACTGAAGGGGCATAGCAAAGCTAAAAGCATTATTTGATGGACTGGAGCAGTTTCTGGCTTCATGAGAATATATGGCTGCTTGACACATATCAGTAACAGATGTTACCCCATCATGTTGCCATCCTTCTCCCTGGTTCTTAGCTAAGCATTCTGAATTGCCTTGATATCCTCTTACTTTCTTAGGCACCCCTTGGAAAATAGCATCCAGAGAAGAAGGTCCATCGACCCTTTCTCTTTTCCTTCCGAGAAGTTTATCGGAGTTGCTGAGATCTTGACTGGACTCAGCACTAAATGCAGCTTCTTTTTCACATGAACTCTGATCGAAAATTTGCACAGTGAAACACAATTTACCATCGTATCTGAATACCAAAGAATCACCATGTTCTACGAAGTGGTCTTGCACAAATGCTGCCCATCCATCACTGAAAAAAAGATTCCCATTGTCTTGAATCAACTCAACATGCCAAACATTCCCACTGGGACCCACCAATATAACAGTTCCAGATTTGTTTCCTTCCAGATATTTAATGAATCCTTGTGGGATTTTCTGTGACAAAAACAATAGGTTAGTGTCACAGTGCAAAAATGCAAGAAAGAAACTAACAGGAAAGTGTCTAAATTCACAATATCAGAATCCCTGTAGACAACATCCCAACCTTTATATTATATGGTTGGATACATTTGGTGGGGGAAAAATGACTTTGAAACTCGTTTCTATAAGCCTATTAATTATTATCTTATCCAGGTGACATAATAGCAAAAGTTTACTTCACCAACTTTTTTCACAAGCACAAGTTGATTTCACTAGTTGGAGACCATAACCTATGAGGCGAATTCGTCATCGAGAAAAACTGCTCACACAATCGCCCAATGGACTAGTTTTAGCAACCTACAAGTTCTTCATTATGCAGAATAGAAGTGTACCGATTTGCTAAGAGATAAAACCTCAAGGCTAGGAAAAATAAATTAACAATACAGTGCTGGATAGCGTAGGTTTTCAATTTTGCTTCTCAAATATTAAGTCACAGGCCTATGAAGGATTTTCGCATTCAGCCAAAAAACTTAAGGTATTAGGTAGAAAGGTCGCTAAGGTATATTGAGCGATCACTAATTCCATACCCAAGCAAGGTGAAAGTATAATCTCTAACACTTTGACATCAGAAACATACATCTCCTACAATGGTGCATTTTAAAATTTGAGTCTACAAACTCCAAACAAGAACATATATGTATAGATGTTAATGAATACTGACAAGCAATATGTTTCTCATAAGAAGGCAGGAAGGGGAACAAAATGTATTCACTAGGTATATAACATAAACATAAGCATAACAAAAAAACCTAAAACTTTTATACACAATCTTTCACCTTAAAGACTTCACGAAGTCCACAGACTGGTTCGGAGAAAGATCAACATTACATAAGAATGACCTACACAGAAGAGAACAACATCCCTGCCTATAAATCCTTAACCTTCGTCTATACCAGAATAAAGAGGCTTCATCTTCAAATCGACGTAACAATTTATTTAATAACTCACTTGCCAGTGTTTTCTATGTTAGCTAGCTAGCTAAGCATTTGCCAAATTAGTAAGTGCCTAGCAAACTCAAAATAATCAAAACAGCCAAATAAACTCACAATCACATTACAATTTCTTGTCTGTATCCTGATAACATACAAATTAAAAAAAAAAGCACAATTTCTGTAAAAACCCTAGATTATGATCCAGTAAAGATGCTGCATACCCAAAAAAATTGGGCAAAAATCAGAAGAAACAAGAAATTACCAGTCGTTCAGAGGTTGAAGCAGGGTTGAAACCCTCAAGGAAGTGAGGTTTTTTCGAATTCAACATAATTTTCTGTGTATCAACCAACGACACAGTAGTCCACTCAACTGGCATTAAAGAAACCCTACCAAAAACACCAGAAAAATTGGGTATCCCATTTTTACTCTCTCGACAGGTTTAAATACGAGAGAGATTTTGCGAGGCGTTGGAACACACGAAGAAATCTGGATAGGTAGTGAGAGAAAAGGGCGTGGAGAGACACAGAGAGACAGAGAGAGGGGGGGAGAGAGAGAGAGAGAGAGATTGGCAAGAAATTCAGGAGAGAGAGAGAGAGAGAGAGAGAGAGAGAGATTGGCAAAAAAAAAAATAGTAACTAAAGTTTGGGGAGAGAGAGAGAGTGGCAAGAAAAGTTTGGGGGGAGAGAGCGAGATAGTTTAACGAGTCCTAGCAACCGTATTAACCCGCGCTGGATTGGTGGGTCCAATGTGATGTGGACTAGAATAACATTTGATAAAATCAAGTGTTGATTTTAGCAAATGAAGACAACATCTGAGTCGTTGATTTTATGGGTGTTTGAGAGCGCCATCTTTTAGGATTCGGAGGTGTTGGTGTTCCTGTAATGCAGCATCGGAGTCGTTGATCTCATCAATTAATGGCTCAGTTTTCATTTTGGAAATGGACAGCTCAGCAAAGTGTCGAGATGAAATCAAAACTGTTAAAAATACATCTGATGGTCCACATTGTGTCCTAAGAGGCCCTAGAGCACCCCTGTTTCCCATCGTTCACTTTTTGCATTTTATTTTTTACTATATTTTTGGTTTTTTGAATTATGATCAAAATATGTTTTGAATCTATAGAGTGTTTGAAAGATACATGTAAAATGTATTTTTTAACATTAGTAGTATTTGAAAGATATGTACAAAATACATTGTATAAGTCTTTTATGTTAAGCAAAATGGAAAAATGAAAATGAGAAGTCAAAAAGTTTCTCAAACTTCTACATTTGCTCTCCACCAAAAACCATTATTCATTCCTTTGGAATTCATTTTGGAACGAGAGAGCAAAACAAGTAAATGTGAATAATAGGAAAGGGAGAATGTGAAAAGCCAAAAAAAAAAAAAAAAAAATAGGGGATCCCAAACACCCTCTAAGTGCCTGTTTGGCCGACTCAGGCATTTTCAGATTCTCATTTGTAGTTTTGGGTGTTTGGCTGCCCAAACCCAAAACACATTAGGCCAAAACTCATTCTTAAAATTTGACATTACATAGAATAAGTAAAAAGGAGGCTGACGAGTTTTTTGAATTCTCATTTTCTATTTTTCTCATTTTTAATACTCCCTCTGTCCGGATTTGTTAGTCCATTTTGGGAGTTCGTGTCATTTTTCAAATGATTATATCTTGTAATTTACAATGTTTTATGTAATTCTAAAAACATTGTCTTATAGAACTAATCGAGATCTATCAAACAAGATCCATATTGGATATATAATTACTTACCAATTTAAAGATATCACTAATTTTTTATCCAGTTACAATAGAACGAGAGACAAATAAATCCAGACGGAGGGAGTAACAAAAAGATCTACAAAATGTATTCTTCACATATCTCTCAAACACTACTCCTATTACAAAATGCATTCTGCACATTTCTCTCAAACACTCCTACCAAATTCAAAATGCATTCTGGCCATAATTCAAAAAGCCAAAAAGTCAAAAAATTGAAAGTTAAAAATGAGGCTCATAAACACCCCTTAAAAACTAGATAAAATACATTTTATGTGTATATAATTTTATTTTTGCATTTTTATTTTTTATTTATATATTTTAACCCTCATAGATTATGCCAAATTGTAGTTTAATTCAACATTTTGCTAAATAAAATAAAATTGAAGAAAAATGATCAAGGATGAGGTGCATTTGAGTGACCTAATGTAAGAGCAAAATGGTCAATGTACACCTATTTTTTCTCTCTCCAAAAGTACTTTCAAATGCTTCAATTACAGGGCATAAATTTTGAGCCCAAAATTCTAATAAACAGTACATATTTTTCACTTTACATATTCACATCTCTTTCAATACTTTAACAAAATAGTTGATGGTGTGGCCAGGAGAATGAGAAAGAAAGAAAGAAGAAGTGCATAGTGTGCAAAAGTAATCAAACACAGGGTAAAATATGTACTTGCTCCTTAAACGACTCGATTTTTTAATTTTATTTTACTTCGTCCTTAAACTACCAATTGAATACACTCCCCCCTTCAACTATAAAACCGTTACACAGGTCACCCAATTCTTCCCTCCTATCCATGGGATGAACGGAAAAAATTAGAGGGTTCAACCCCAAAAGGTCATATAAGACCGCCATTATTACCATCCCAACCCTGTCATGATCCATCTCTATCTCTTTGTTGTATTTCTCAATCCCCTATTTAGGTCTCTCTCTCTCTCTCTCTCTCTCTCTCTCTCTCTCTTGTATTACTATATATCACCATTTTCGACCCCATCTCTGAAAACCAAAAACAAAGAAAATGGAATAGAGATCGATTAAGAGAATAAGAAGAGGAATCACCATCGTCAACCCCATCTCTGAAAACAAAAATACAACATCAGACCCCATCTCTGAAACAAATCAGGAGTACCATTCTGTTATTGGTAGCCATTTTTTTCGGCAACACAGTATAATTCACTTTTGAGTCTCTAATCTTTGCAAAATTTTCCTTCTATGTATTGTTTAAATACAGAATGATCGAAGTTCTAGGTGGCTTGTGAGTAGTTGACTTATCACGAAGGGTTAAAAAGGGGAGGGAAATTGCCAAATCGTTGATTTTGGGGCACTTAACGTGCCAATTGTAAGTGAAAATGCTCTATTTATGCAAATGATGAATAGAAGTCATCTGGGTTTGCGTTTCAGGTGTTGTTTCATTGTTGTAAAACGGTCAAGCTTTCAACGGAGTTTGTTAACCCAGATGTTATATCATCTTCCTCATCAACGTGTTTGCTAACCCAGATGACCATATATGCCCCACTCTTCCTGCCTCAACCCACCACTGCCTCCTTCTTCTTATTCTCTCTCTATTTTTTTTGATTGATGATTGATAATGGTGGGTTTCTTACAGATGAGTGAGATGTGTGTGTGTGTGTGTGTGCGTGAGTGTGTGTGTGTGTGTGTGTGTGTGAGAGAGAGAGAGAGAGAGAGAGAGGGAGGGGGGGACTGTTGTAAGATGGGGGATTGTGTGGCCGCTTAGGCCTCGTTTGATTCAGAGACTAAAAAAGACAGGATTAGGAGTCCCGGCATAAATTGTACTGGACTATTAGTCCCAGTATTAATTTAGTCCTACATCTCGCATAATCCCATATTTGATTTACATGGGATTAACATTGGGACACTTTTTTTTTTTTCCTTCAGGACTCTCTAATCTCTCTCTGAGACCAAATGAAGTTCACCATTGTAGCAAATTCTGAAGTTTTGAAGTTGATTCTGAAGCTTCAATGGAAGGGAAACAATCGCACAAGTAAAAACAACTCGAATCTGAAGAGAAATCGAGAGAGAAGAGAGAGCAACTCGAGTTGCGAGTTGCGATTCTGAAGAGAAACAATCGCACAAGTAAAAACGCAGATTCGAGTTGCGATTTCTTCAAATAAAAACAATCGCACAAGTACCTGGTTCGTAATCGATCTTCGTAATTGATCTTCTTCATCAATCTTTGTAATCGATCTCCAGCCATCAAGAGAGAAGATGACCACAATTCTAGAGCGGCGGAAGATGGGGTTTGGTCGGCGGAATGAAAGAGGAGAGGAGAAGACGAACTGCTTGGTCTAGGGCTTGAAAATATTTCAGTGGCAAACTTGTAATATTAGGGCCGACAAAGTTCCATGTGTTTTTGTTCGGGATTGGTAGCCCCACCCCCCCCATGGGATTACACAATACCATACATACAAGGATAATTTTTGTCCCAGGATTATTAATCCCAGGCACCGTTGGAGGAACCAAACAAGGGATTAGACGGGATTAGACACGCCTAATCCTATCCCAGGCTTCCAATACCTGAATCAAACGACGCGTTAGGGTTTATTATATAGTTGGCCTCTTTTTTAGGGTTAAGGTTTGATACATCCTTTTTGGGCTCCAAAAAAAATTCCTGGGTTGAACCCTCTCATTTTTTCCGTCCATGTGATGGACCAGAGTGAAGGATTGGATGAAGTAAGCAACAGTTTTATAGTTTAAGGGGGGGACCGTGTTCAATTGTTAGTTTAAGGACGAAGTAGGAAAAAAAAATTGAATAATTTAAGAGGTAAATACATATTTTACCCTGAAATATAGAAAAGTGGTGTACAGTGGCCTCCTTTAGAGAGGTACTGTAGCCCACTTTAAATTTTTTACTAGGTAAAATACTTAAATATAGAGTTTAAAGAGTCTCTTGGGGATTACTTGATAGTGTAGCTATCCTATCCAACAGCCAGCACATAGATGAATGTGGAAAAGGAGGAGAAATCAATTTCTGAAAATTTATGAGTAAATAAAGAAAATACTCCCTCCATCTCAAAATGATTAATATCCAAAACTAGTATTCACACCTCTCAAAAAATCATAAATTTCTTATTTTATACTCCCTCCATCCCATTTTGATAGTCCAATTTGGTTTCCAATGCAATTTTTAAACTGTTAATATCTTTCAGTCTACAATATTTTTAACAATTTTAAATTTTTTTATAGTAGAACTAATTGAGATCTATCATATGAGATGCATATTGCACATAAAATTCATTATAGATTGAAATATATTAACAATTTAAAAATTGTATTGGAGATCGAACTGGACTATCAAAATGGGACGGATGGAGTAATATTTTTATGATTTCAAAAACTTTGTTTAATAAAACTAAAGGGGGTGTTCCACTAACAAAAAACTGTTTTTTCCAAAAATCAAGACAGCTCATTCTCTCATAACACATCACATAAAAACTGTGAAAAACTAGTTTATTCAAAATAATTGCTTGGTGGAAAACCCCCTAACTAAGATCTATCAAACAAAATTCATATTACATATATAATTTATCATAACTTAAAAAATATAGATGATTTTTTGAGAGACGTGAATAACAATTTTGGACATCTATTTTGAGACGGAGGGAGTAAATGACATTACATGTAAAGCATAGGTGTGCAAAGTGTACTTTTCCTAAAAGACCATTGATTCCTGTAATTTCGTTCAACTTTATCAGGTTGTTGTTGGAGCACAATGAGAGGGGAATGCTAAGTGCCCAAAACTTCTACCCAGAAATTACTCAAGCCTCGTTCTCGAATGAATTTTATCAAGATTTGATAAAATCAAGCCATTGATTTTATACATTGGTGAAGAGATTTGATAAAATCTTAAATTTTTAGTCAAAGACTTGATTTTATCAAATCTTGATAAAATCTATTGGTGAACAAGGCCTCAGAAAATTAAAATGAATGACTCAGATTCATTGAATCTGAGCAACGTGTTTCAATTTTTTGAGTAATTTGTAGATAAAATTTCTAGGTATATAGCACTGCTAAATAAAAGAAGAGCTCGGTGAAAACGAGAAGGCAGTGTTTGTTTAAAACGCATGACTGCATGAGAATCGAATGGACACTATATTTGTGGAACAGATCCGATCATAGTTAGTTTTCCAAAAGATTTTAGCACCCAGGTGCTAAAATCATGATATTTCAAATAAAAAAATGAAGTGGTTCCGTGTATCGTTTTTCGATGTTTTTCGCACCAAATTAAAGTACTCCTCGTGTACTTTAGTTTGGTGCAAAAAAAATCGAAAAACGATACACGGAACCACTTCATTTTTTGATTTGAAAAATCATGATTTTAGCACCTGAGTGCTAAAATCTTTTGGAATCGGGCAGCTTTTCAGTAGGACCCATGTGAATGATCAATGACTATAAATAAGTCCTTGTTTTTCTTATAGTTTTTTTTTTTTTTTTGGTGTTTTTTTTATACAAAAGTCTAGCTATTTATCTTAAAGGGGTGTTCCACTAACTTGATTTTTTTGGTTTTTTTGGATGTTTTAGTTTTGCAAAAAAATTAACTTGTTCCACTAACTAGTTTTTTGGTTTTTAGTTTTGCAAAAAAACTAATTTGTTCCACTAACTTGTTCCATTAAACTAGTTTTTTGTATGTTTAGTTTTGCAAAAAAAAAACTAACTTGTTCCACTAACTAGTTTTTTGGTTTTTTAGTTTTGCAAAAAAATTAAGTGATTTTTTGTTAATGGAATGAGATAGTTTTTGAGTTAAAACAAATTTTTTTTTTTTAGTGGAACGGAGCCTAAGTCTAGTGAGCTTTTTATGTGAGGAGAGGCTTAATTCTTGTGACTTTTGGACAAACCAAAAAGTCCAAAAAACCGATTAGAGGAACAACACTTGGCGTTTGTTTGAAAGTACAAAAAGAAAGGAACCGCCCCTGAAAAAAATACCATTTAGACAAGATAAGATGTTGTCTTCACAGCTTAAACAATAAGTCAAAATTAAATACCATTTAGACAATTTAGACAATAGCGTGAACCGCCCCTAAAAAAAAAAAAGAAACCAAAGTGATGAGAAAAATAACTTGTTTTTGTTTGATTTTTACAAAAGTCAACGCAATAAACCAATAAACAACTCACATTAACAAAGGCCAAAAAGAAGAAAATCATAACGAGTTGAAGAATAAATTTGACACTTAACTTCCAAATCTCAAAACTAGGAACCAAACGAGGGAAGGAAAAATTAATCGATTACGTTCACATTTTCAAGCAATTCCAATTTGGTATCTTACTCTAGACTTTTTCTAGCCTAAAAAAGGTCCAACGTTTGTTAGTTTGGACTTGGGTGATGACGAATTTTACATTATGTTACAAGTATTTCAATGGAAAGGAAAAAAGTCATGTAAGCCGTCGGGGAGGAAAGGTGTTCTGTTGGATGATACAAGTACATTATTTTCGCAAGTGGGGTGGTAGCCAAGTTGGTAGGCACCATATACCCTCATACATGTAATCAACGGTCAATTTTCACTAACACCAATTAACCACAAACACTTCTTGCATGTCCTCACAAAAAAAGAAAAGTAAATTGTTTACCGAATTGGCCGAAACAGAAGTCCCAGAGGATTTGTAGTCCGGGTATGACAAAAATCCTGGACTGTGACTATTGCGAGCTCCAGGCTCCAGCTTGATGCTATTAATGGCCTCTCCACCTTCACAAAAGGATCGATTGTCGGTTTCAATACAGCACTGCTACATACTCAGAAAATATACCCAGAAAGTACCCATAATTTGAAGTTCAATGGTTCAGATTCACTTAGACCGTTAAATTTCAAATTCTGGGTAACTAGACTTTCTACTTTCTAGTTCCAATACTAGAGCTGATCATTCTTTTTTGCAACTTTTCTCTCTTTATTATGTTTTGAGGTAATTAAATAATCATCCATTTTTTGGATACTATTTAGATTTTAATCCCCCACTATTTATGAAATTATATCTTCATCCTCTTATAATGTGATTTACCATTATTACCCTTCCTATATATTAGCAGGTGGAAAATATTAGAGGATGAAAAATATAAAATGGAAGTAATATTTGAAATTCAAAAGAGGGATGATATTGTTTCAACAAATCAGATGAAGTTCAAAATCCTGATTGAAGTTTACCGAATTATTAGGGATGTTTGAAAAAGAGGGGGTAGTGCTTGTGGTGGATAATTGGTTACCCCATGTTTCGGCAGTCATTTTTATCACGAATGGAAAACTTCATGAGTACATTCCATTTTGTTTCATTCCCTGTAATCTTGTTTTTTTATGGTTTAACATGCTCTTTGAATATATTTGCCATGAAAAAATCACGTATTTAATTTTTACCATGATCAATTTTTTATGGTCACAGTTTATTAGTTGTTCAAATTTACCATATCGATGGTTTGTTATGATCATATTTACCATGATTGAGAAAACTTCATGGTTGAAACTCAAAAAAGGGATGAAAAAATCACGTATTTAATTTTTACCATGATCAATTTTTTATGGTCACAGTTTATTATTTGTTCAAATTTACCATATCGATGGTTTGTTATGATCATATTTACCATGATTGGGAAAACTTCATGGTTTGTTATCAATGGTTGGACCACTGAAAGGTTCTCAAAATCCATCAATAACTCCCTAAAAACAGGACAAACTCCCTGCAACTTTCTCCTAATCTCTCTCTTCTTCTTCTTCTTCTTTTTCCTCATTCATCCCGAGAGACAAAAAGAAAAATATAAAGAGAAAGAGAGAGATGGGAAATTGCTAGACCATTGATGCAGCAGCAGTAATGATACATCATCCATGTGAAAAGATAGAGAAGAAGTATTGGACTATAACAGCTAGTGAAGTGACTGCTGCAGATGACCATTGATTAGGACGACGATGATTACGGCGATGGACGATGTCGAGTGGGACGATTAGGAGACCGGTGCGGCGGGACGATTATGAGACCATTGCGGCGGTACTGATTGTCGCGGGACGTTGAAGAGGACGGTGATATCGACGGGGAAGGCGCCGTACAGCGAAGATGGACGATGGCGGGACGGCGAGATTCAGTGGACTAGTGTTGATTTGGGATTTCGGGATGGCGAAATTCAATGTACTAGCTTTGATTTGGGATTTCTGGACTAGTGTTGATTTGAGATTCAATTGAAGGTGAGATATTAGGGATTATTTTGAAGAACGACAAATGAGGGATTGGGTTTTATCCCATCATCCCATAATTGCGGAAGAGGACCACCTAATTTTAAATTCATCCATTTCTACCACCTCCTATATGCAACTTTAATTTTAGTCCTCAATCCCCTAATATATTCTACATATATATATATATATATATATATATATATATATATATATATATATATATATATATATATATATATATATAAAGGGCGATTTAGGGTTTATTTGAATCTCGGGATGGAAACATAACTCCCTAAAAAGCTTAGGATGATTATTTAAGTGCCCCTTATGTTTTTGTTTGTTGTATTTTCAGGACTTGAGAGTCCTTTGTACTACATGGTTTGCGAAGATATGTTTCTTGATTCCTTAAAAAAAATAATTAAAAAGAAAAAAGAAAAAACAGGAAAGAAGCTGAATCTCTTACAATACTTGCCCAATCTTGACCGAAAACTAAAAAATGCAATTTTTTTTTGAATAAGGATAAAACAAAAAAATTCCAAAAAATCAGTTTCTTGGATTTAGCCAAATCACCCCTTAGTCCACCCAGTCTCACAATACAAGGTCTTTCGGACAAACTCAATTATCCATATATGTACATATTATCGTCCGTAGCAATCAAGCCCAATTGTTTTTGGGCCGAACCAAACGTGACACCTCTTCTTATTTTATTTTTTTTCTATTTTGACCAACAATCACTGGACCTCCAAATAACGGATTTAGGCAGTTCACACTAAGTTTTTCGTCCTCAGAAATAGCGTCATAATACCAGTTGTTTCTGATAAAAATATTTCATCTAATGACATTTTTGATACCTTCCATAGTCATTTGCACAATTTAGAAAACAACGTGAACTAGCCCCTTAGAGAGGAAGATAATAATACATGAAGAAGATAAAATTAGAGTACAGACTACAGACTGTGATGACTTATTTTACGAGGTGCGATTTTTTTATGAAAGAGAACGAGGATTAGCTGCTTGTGTATATATACATTGACATTTTTGATACCTTTCAAAGTCATTTACACAATTTGAAAAATAGCGTGAACTGGCCCCTTAGAGAGGAAGATAATACATGAAGAAGATAAAATTAGAATACAAACTGTGACGACGTATTTTAACTGTGACGACGTATTTTACGAGTTGTGATTTTTTCACAAAAGAAAACGCGTATTAGCTACTCATAGTATATATATTTTTATTTTCCGCCATTAAACGCCTCCCACAAAAACTTCAACCCACCCAACCCAATCAAATCCCAAGTCTCCTTTACTTGAGATGGCCTCTATGTTATCTACCTACTGTAAAACTTTAAAACGGAAAGAATGAAAATGTAAATTTTCTATTTGACATCTCATAAAATTGCCTACACGTACAATGTGTGAATACACCAGTGAGTGTTATGTGTACATTGTACCTAATTAATTATTTAAGGATTGATGTCCTCGTTTTCTATGCATTTATTTGTATATATATACTAGTTGGCTTCTCTGTGCTTCGCACGGAATCTCGTGCTCACTATTATCGAGTGCTTTTACGTTAATAATTATGTCTATTTATAGATTGTTCGTTAGGTGGGTTAGTCTGTTAGTGAAAATTGTTAGGGTACTTTTTACAAATCACCTATGATGTTGGGCTGTGAGTGAGTTTGTCTTAACTATTTTGTGCACACATAGGCATATTTCTCTTTGGAAGCAACAGTTTTTTGTAATATTTCTTTGTGTCTCTCTTACAGCTATGTTCTATTAAATGACACAACGCAATTGAAAAGTATGCATGGATAGCCTAAGCCACCCAATCTGACTTCTTCTTTTTTTGTCAATCGATAGAAGTTTTATTGATTACAGCAAAGAGGAAATATCCTAGGAAGCTACGAAGAATCCCTTTTCCAGGTGGTAGGAAGCTCAATAGAAATGGCATAACAAGCTACAAACTCTAACTAACATCTAATCTGATCCAATTAACATAACTGCTTGATATTTTTTCTTGTTCAAGTACTTGATTAACACCAATCTGTCACTTTTACAATTTGGAGATCATCACAATGTGATATTCATAATCGAACCTTTAAAACTTGATGTATTATCAAATTTTGTCATACCACATAACATGCACTTGGTAATGCATAATTGCATATACTTGTTACTTTGAACTTGCTCATTTTTTTGTACCCTACAGATGCTTTCGGTGCTTCTATTGCCATTTCATGATCACTGATGAGCGGATCAGGGTTTTTCATCGAGAACTTCAGTTATTTATAGCCACCATATAATACAATACATTCCAAATCTCCATGGCCTATTGGCCGAATCAATTTGGTGGCAAAGGTCATAAACAATTTTGAGCCCAATGAATGTCTTGTACATGCTTGGACATGGTTACAAACCTGATTATGCCAAGTTCAAATATGTCCAAAGCTGCATATCTCAGCAAATAACCACGGGAGAAGCTCTGTTTGGAAAACAAACACTGAAAAGTCTAGAAAGTAAAGATGTGAGAAAGGAGAAATAGATGGAACTTGAGTAGCTTAATCAAGCAACAAGCGAGAAAAGTACCGGACTGTTTGTACTATATTTGGACCGCTCCTATCAAGGAGATCCGTCCAAATAGTAAGGAGATCTGGTCCAATAGTAAGAAGACATCATCGATATCTTCTGCCATATCAGCACGATATCTCCAAGGAGATATACGGATATCTCCTAAGAGATGTACGAATATTTTCTAACATGTGGTGACGATATCTCCTGACACGTGGCGATATGTGAGTGCATCTGTATTTATTTCAAATACGTGAAGCTTAAATCAAGGAAAGTGGGTGGTTGTTGCCACGTGGGATAAATCCCTCCAAGGAATTAGTTTCCACTTTTTATGAGAAGTGGTTAGTAAATTGATTCCTATTTTTAAGGAAACACGACTAAGGCTATGGCAAGTGGTCCCGTTTTTTCACATGTAGGTAGTTATAGAAGTGGTGGGACACTTGGCGGCCTAGGATTTAATTTCAGGAGCAGTTAAAAGGGGTTGAATGAGTCAAAGGGACACGTGACAGCTTGTGAAGACTTCTGAAGAAGTGGGCAGAAGATGTGCTTAGTGGGTCCGAAATCCCTTGAACCATTCATAGGCAAATGATGCCTATAAATACAATTCATTGTGCAACATTACAAAAGTCCACGCGCCAAAAGCTCACAGCAGCATGTAGTTTTGTTATTAGTATTATCTCTTAACTATCTAGTTAGTTGATTTTCCTTTTCTTTTTTTCTCAACCATGTCTATCCCTTCTCATCTCCTATCTTCTTCTATATAATTTTAGGTTTTCTTTTGTTGTTGAAGTCCTTGTTCAAGGCATTTGAACGGTATTACTTTAGTTCCTCTTTCTAAAGTATCACAATGCTTGAAGGAGGTTTTCAAATTAGGCGCATTTATCATCTTCACATTTGGAGATCTCGTATCTCATGGCACGCCCTCTCACTCTCACAACACTACTTGGTGTTGGCTCTACAATTTCTCCTGTCCTTGGAAAAAATTTGTGTCAACACCGACTTGTAATTCAAAAATCAAGACTCCCCTTTTTACTTCCCAGCGTCCTAGTGTCCCCCATTTTCCATAATTTTGTTCTTGGCTAGTTCTAGATCAATCCGATGACGATGATAGCGAGAAACAAGGAGAGATTTTTATGCCAAGCTTATGTATGGAAAGCTCCTTTGACGATGAGAGAGAGAGAGAGAGAGAGAGAGAGTGATGCAGATTGGGTCGCATGCCGGTACTATAAGAAAATATACTATAAACGACAAGAGCATTTGCGTCGGGGGTTTTTTCCGTTGCAAATGGTCATTTGAAGTGTAATATTTGCGACGGGTACATTCCCTGTGGCAAAAGGTAAGGAAAAAGTATTTCCCTGCGACGGTATCATGCCCGTGGCAAATACAGAGGCCGAAAAAGTCTTTCAGTGTCGCGGGTAATTTTTCCCTCGCAGACTTCAAATAAAAAAACCCTATCCCTTTATATCAGTATACCACGATCTGTGGCCTTCTTTCTTTCAGCGTGATGTCGAACTCTCTCTCTCTCTCTCCAATATACTCGACATCCACCATTGTCCTGGGTTGTCATCTCCCATAGTTGCTGCTCTCTTTCTCTCGGATCCCATTTGGCCCACTGTTATTGTCTATAAGGTTGGGATTTGGAAATATGGAACTCGATACAGAAACCCTAGGTTGGATGGAAACCCCAAATTCCTATTGCAGTTCAAAAGCGTAAAGCAATCGAAAATCTCCACTCTTGTACCGAAGGTGTTGAAGATCTCATCGCAGAAAAATCGCAGATCTGAACAATGGAACTCAAAGTTCCAAAAATTGAACGAAACGGGACTCGTCTAGGTACGTAAGTAATCTTCTCACTCTATGTAGTTGGTTTACACTTTATTGACATACTTAGATTGATGTTAAAGGTCGATTGTGATTCCAATTTGTGCTAGGGCTGCATAATAGTTATGCCTTTTTTTTCCGATTAGAACTACCGGAAAAAGAAGGATCTAAGGAAAAATAGGATATTTGGATATTAATTTTGATATCAAGTCCTAGAAAATTGGATTTGTTTGGGGACTATTCTTGCTAACTGGTTAGTGGTTGGTACAGTTAAGAGTTAATAAAAAGTAGAATGTAGTTCTTCCTTGCTCCAACGATTTAGACTATGTGCTCATTTCTCCATTATGAAGTGCAATCAGCTTGTTAATGTTTCGGGTTTTCCCAGAAGTCATTTAATTCTCATGAATTTGTAGTTTCTTTTAGCGTCTTGATTGATTCCTTATAGATTTGATACTGAAGATTTCATTCTTTGTGCTCAAGCGTGAGCTTTGATGCTTGTTGGATTAACATGTATTGATGCACAAAATTTTTGATTATTGTGTTTGTCCAATGCATTTAGTTATCGAATTATGCTTGTTGCGGCTAAGATTCGCATCAAATGTTGCTAATCTATAGGTTTTCAATTCTTATTTTCCTATTTGCCCATGCTATCCTGTCAAAATTATTTATGTTTTCAAATTTTATGGTTTGGTTTGTGACTCATTTAGTTTATGGACATGGTTTTGTGTAAATATTCTTTTGTGTCTATCGTTGTCTCATGGAATTTGCTATGTGTTGATGTTTAGTCAAGGATCTTGTACAGATTAATGAATTTTGTGTTTAGTTGACACTTTTGTGTTGCCCTCTAAGTGTTTGCTTTAGTAACTCACTAAAAAACTTGTACTGTCATTCAGAATTCCTCTGGTTAGTAACTAAGTACAAGGATAGCTTGCAAAATGTGATTAACAGTTGTAGTTTGGAGCTCTAACTTGAGATGGTAATTTTCCCCTTTTGCTCTCCTTAATGAAAAGTAACCATTGTCCGGTTATTTTTCTCTTGTCTTTGTCTTTTTTGTTGCTTGTAAAGTGGCATGAGTTCTCTCTTTTAGGGGTAAAGAGAGATGTTCAGGTATCACTGTGGCAAGGTTCTTTTAATGCGACTAAGAAATGTACGATGGCATCTATGACCTTTTAGATGATTTGGAAAGGAATCGTGGTTATTTCCTGTTGATAAGCCTTTACTGATCTGTTTGTTATGGATTTTTGTTAACCAATGTTGTGTTTTCTTCCACTTGAATGGAAATTTCGCTCACAAGCAGTTGAAAAATGGCACCCACTTATTTTTCCCCGAAGAATCATTCCTGGGTAATTACTTTTTTGAGGACCTATGAGGTTCTAAACAGGTTCTTCGACTTGAAATTACCTAATTAAGCCTGCAATTTTATTGGATGATGTGTTCGAGCCCCATGTTTATAAGCTGAAATGTTGAATATGAAACTCCTTTTTGAGGGGTTTAGTTAGAAAGAGGCTCTTTTCTAAGTTTCACGCATGAAGTCTTGTACTCAATTTTGTGTTTCCGCTTTTCTTTTATTATGAATTTTTGCCATTGTTTGTCAGGTAGTTTAGGGAGGTTAGTTTAAGTTGTTGAAACTGATGAATGTAATGTTTATGTGGTGGACGTGTTAGCCTTTGGAACTGACTCGTTAAGGTTATGTCCTATCAGGGAGACCGGTGTGGCATTTACGGATCCAATCGCCTAGATTGGATAATCTCATTGGAGGTTTACTACTTATTTCACTGTATTATATGTTTGTAGGTTGTATTTCAGCATTACAATTTCAATGGTTGTTCCACATATCTTCTCTTCCTTTGCAGCTTTGCTGGTAATGTACCAAGGTCCTCATAAACAGCAGCTTCTTGCTTAATGAGTTTACTTGGTCGAAACAAATGAGTTTTCTCTTGATCATTGCTAGTGCTGACACCTTTGGATTGCTGTATCTTGGTCAAATGACTATATATAAATCTGATTTTAATCGGTGCTTGTGCATATGTTTGCTTTAGTAGACATAGGAAATTTTATTCTCATGTTGTTTATGCATTCCCATGTGCATAAGTTTGTTCAATGTTTGTTTGTGCAATTAACTTCTTGTTTGGAGTAGTTAGCTGGATTGGGTAGGTAATTCTTTGGATTTTGTTTCTTCCATCCACAGGAGCTTACATGGAACTCTTCTACCATGCAAGGTGAGGAACTGCTTAATTGATTAGAGTTAGGTACCTATTGTTTATACGTTTTTACCCGTGAGTAATATACATCTTGTTTTTCCGTCCTTGTACTCATATTTTTCTATCGCTTTTGCATAAAATTACTTCTTGAACTTGCAGGTTCTCCAAAAAAAAAGATTGGTGGGACAGTCAAGGAAACGGTGAGATTGATTATATTTGACTAAATGCAAGTAAGTAGCCTTATTTAGGAGTTGTTATGGGAGAAAAATACTTGTCACCTATATGATCAATGTCTGGCTAGTGACATACTAAATTGGTTTCCTTTATTTCTCCCTTGTAACCCTTAAGTGACACCAATCTCATTCTTTCATTCTTTGTTACAAGCATGTTATTCTTTTGGTTTCAATTAAATTTGCTTCTATATTTGGCAGGTGCTTGGGAAAAAGATTGGAGGGAGAATTCATTTGATTAAGGCGTCCTTTTTTCTTTTGGTTTACTTGTTCATCTTCATTTTTTTTTACTTGATCTTATTTTGAGTTTGGTTGCCTATGAACATGAATTTGTACTATGAATGCGGGAAGTTTTACTTCTATTCATTGCCAGAACATTTTGCTAGTGTCTCAATTCAAAAGTTTTGATTTATTATGATAATATGGTTCAAATGTTTGGGGATTGGAATATATTTTTTTTAAATAAAATTTGTTTTTTTGCGACGGGATATCTCGTCGCAAATATTTTTTTTAAATAAAAAATATTTTTTTGCGACGGGGATACCCCGTAGCAAATGCTTCATTTCCCCGTCGTAACTACTGTTGATTATTTGCGACGGGATTTACCTGTTGCAAAAAGCTTTTGCCACCCCCCTTACTGCCACGGGCCATTTCCCATCGCGACCCCGTCGCAAAAGGCCTTTTGCGACAGGAAATCACTATTTGCAACGGTTTTCTCCCGTCGTAAAAAGTATTATTTCTTGTAGAAAAGTGGGAAAAACGGCCAGTGGCGGATTGATCCGCGGTTCTTATGGTTGAAGCGAAACAGCCCAACGATTAAGGCCCATGGGCACCGGTGGTTTTTGGCCTAATTCCCACGTTTAGGCCTCTGAAACATCAAATTTGCCGTTTTAGGAAATAATCAATCTGCTAATTACTTGGTCAATCCAACTCCGTTTTGACCTAGGTTTTTGGCAGTAGCTATCGTTTTTATTCTAGTTTCCGTATTTGAGCCTAACTCAAATATTTCCGTTTTTGGTAATTTTAGTAATTTTCTTTATTTTATGTTAAGTCGGCAATTGTTGCCTTTTCCCGTTTATTCCTAGGGTTTCCGTAGCCTATATATTGATCTTGTAAGCCTTCGGGCTAGGGGGTTGTTGATTGATTAATAAAATTTTGAGTTTTAGAGAAAGTTTCTCTAATTCTGGTTCGTAATCGTTCTTGTTCATCTTTTTTATACACTTCCCTACATCAGAGAGAGAGAGAGAGAGAGAGAGAGAGAGAGTCGAATGTAGAGAGAGAGACGAATTGCAGAGAGAGAGAGAGGGAGAGAGATTTTGCTCCAGTGAATAACAATTCACTAGATTGAAGAATAAAAAAAATAAAAAATAAAAAAAATCTCCACCTAATCTTATCTACTTCAATCCTAGCAATAAAGACAATGAAGGAAAAAAAAAAAAAAAAGGCCCACTACTATACTACCCAGCCACTGAAGAAGAAAAAAGAGGAAACATGCATTTACGCCACGGCCCACCCTGTAGAAATTTAAAGTAACTATCTAAAATTGTTAGCGGCAATGATGCCCCATGTTTGAAAAAAATGGTAAATGACAAGAAAAGATTTACCGCAAATAACTAATATGAAGAAGGGCAAAATGGCCATAAAAAGAAAGGCCGAAAGAGGATGGAAGTTTTTCCTTTTATTATAGCTAGGATTCTTTATCTTTGAATATGTAATTGGCATCTAATACTAGTTCCTAGTCAACTAACCCAGGGAGGAACAACTTATACCCTACGCTTTGTTAGCCTACCATTTTCCCAGTTCATATACATAGATATATATATACACACACTCACCCCCGCCCCCCACTTTTCTCGATCGACGGATCTCCAAATACCATTTTTCCTAGTTCATACGTAGAGATTGATAGAGGATGAAGCACTGAAGAGAGGTGAGATTACCTAATCGAAACAATTAGTTTTTGTTTGTGTAAAATGAGATGGGGATTGACATTTCCGTCTCTAGTGTGCTCTTGGTGTACTCTTTTGAAAGTGTACCATATTTTTTGACATTTAAAAAGGGTGATCAATTTTTTATTTTTTTAAATGATCCAACTATATTGTTTTGTTTAACTATTATAAATCGAGTGGCGTTGAAATCGATTTGGATTCTGATATGCGAATAAGTTTTACAATAAAATAGAGTTTTTGGATAGTTTTATAATGAGGCCTATTAGATTATTGCGACCAGCCGTTTAGTCATTTGGTGACCAATAAAATCAATCACTAAAAGAAAGTGCTATGGCGACCAACCATTTAGTCACCAAAATAGGTGGTATTTTGATCCCAAGTTGGCATTTTTTTGCAACCAGACGTTATGTATAGCGACCACTTTCAAGTTCTTTCTGTGACCAATGGTTGGTCACAATACCAAGACCTTGTTGTGATCACTAGGTATACTTGGTTGCCTCTGATAGCACATAACGCAACCACACCACACTTTGGTCCCTATATACCAAATACGACTAGCTTATTGCGACTAAACTTGCGACCAAGCTTTACGGTTGGTAAATCAATTAGCGACCAGATTATACATTTTTTGCGAATGTTGGTAACAAAAACTATAGGCCCTATTTGTTTGGTGGGATTTGGGGATGGGATGGAGCGTGTAAGACTGTAAGTTCCTTATTTGAGATTGGCTAATTCTGCGACGTTTTCATGTAATTGAAATCCTTTGTAAATGCTAGTTAGTTGTTTGAGTGGTGAGTTGGAGTCAAGGTAGTAATCAACGCCTCAGTCGAAGTTAATAATCAGCACCTCAATCATTGAATTGAAGATTCGTAACGCACATGAAATCCAGATACGGCAATGTTAAATAGGTCGCTCGAGCCACCTGGAGAGACCGCTTGTGCAAACTAGAAAATTCATTAAGTATATAGGAAATTCGGATGATACAGCAATGTTTAATCGGTCGCTTGAGCCACCTAGAGAGATTGCTCGAGCAAGCCATGCTAGGTCAGAAAAGTCTATATAAAGCGTGCGTTTCATTCTTTTCAATAACCCTAGCAGCCGCAACGTTTTCATCGCTCAAGCCACCTGGAGAGACCGCTTGAGCGAGCTATGCTAGGAGTATATAAAGCTGCTATTCATTCTGATAAAAAAGGCTAGTAGCCACACTGTGATAGAGAGAGAAAAAGTTCGTGAGAGCAATAAAAACACTTGTTGGTTATTTCCTTGAAAGATTTGATGAGGTTTGAAGATTTGTGCTTAGAGAATACTCCGTATCTCTCAAGATATTTCAATCATCTTCTACATCACTTGAAGCCTTAGTCTCCTCTTAGTCTCCTTTCCACATTCCTTGTATCGTTTCAAGTCTTCCCGAACCAACTTTGATCTACCAATAAATAACCATATCACGCAAAAATATGTTTTAATATTAAAATCTACCAAAAACTCCAACACTTGCAAACCAAAGAATCAAAGAGAGAGAAGAGAAGACTTCCAAAGTGAAAGAAATTAAGAGATATTTCGGCAGAAGGAAGCTCAAAGGTACCACCATCTTCAACAACCAACACCACCGCAAAACTAAATTATTTTAGCTCCTAAACAACCCGCTTAATTTACTCCCGTGCCGCCACAACCGAGTCTCCATCGTTTCTATTCAATTTTTGTAAACCACCGCTTGTTCTTCGGAAGAGAGGTAATTAAATCTTACCTACCTGGAGTAAATTTATTTGTGTATAATTATTAATGTAGGAATTTAAATGTTGTTTTACCCAGGAAATTATAATATGTATGATCCTGATGTGTGGTAGTTAACACTTGATCTAAGTAAGCTATTTTCATTCCGAAAGTTTGAGTAATGTTGTTTTACTAATGCTTAATTTCATCCATTTGCGGTGATAATACCAAAATTATTTTTGATTGTGCCAAAAATCGAGTGCATAAAAGGCTTGTACGTTGCACATAAGTACGAGCATTTTATGCACTGGAGTTTTGGTGCAATCAAAAACAGTTTTGACATTAACATTTGCCATACTCTGTAACGTACATTAGATGCAGGTAAGGTTATATGGAAAATAATAAGTTTGCACTAATATAAAATGTTCTATGATAATCTCTTCATAATGAGAGTTATCCAAAATCTAATAAGGGCAATAAATTAGTAAAAGTAAAATTCAAAATCTAATGGGGTTGATGGATGCAGTACTGGTGGATCTTCGAGCAATGCCGGCCATGGGCTTCGCAGTTCCTGTTATTGCTCCGGCCGTCTTCTTGGGTTTGCTTTTATTGTGGTTGATCAATTGGTATTTCCATGAGCAAAGGAGAAGAAGGTCTTCACTCCCTCCGGTACCCGGTGTGTGTCTTTATCTTGCTTTGGCAATAAAGCGAAGAACTAGTTTTTTGGTTTCACGTCAAGTTTTCGTGGTTTATAGATTCGTCTCATCGAGACGAATCCAAAAAGTATAAAACTATGGTCGAAACTAATTTTTTTTTGATATAGCCAAAATTAAACCAACACACAAAACCAAAAAATACAAAAAAAAAAAAATTAAAATTTGAATAAAGACAAAACGAAAAAACCAAAATTTTTTTTTTCTTTTTTTTTTCCAAATCACCCCTAACTATTTTATAAATATTGTCAACGGCACAGATATATTCAAAATTGTTCAATACACGTGAGCTATTCACATTGCACGCGAGATTCATACTCGTCGGAATTTGCCAACACATATGCATGTGTCTAATTTTGCGTTAGCACACTTATCTTCAAATCATTTCCGTTACTTTTCATGGAGTACATAACACTATACACTACGGACGCAAGCAGTGCACTCTTACTTATTTGAGAAATGCTGCAATACACACTCTTATTCGGGTGTGTACCATACTCACCTTTAAAATGATATGAGTTTTTGGTATAAAAGTTCTAATGGGGTTGATGGATGCAGTACTGGTGGATCTTCGAGCAATGCCGGTCATGGGCTTCGCCGTTCCTGTTGGCGCTCCGGCTGTCTTCTTGGTTGTGCTGTTAATGTGGTTGATCAATTGGTATTTCCATGAGCAAAGGAGAAGAAGGTCTTCACTTCCTCCGGTACCCGGTACGTGTCTTTATCTTGCTAACTATAAATGTAACTCAAAATTGTTATATGCAAACCAGATTACATATACCGTAGAAAAAAAAAGGTGCAATCAGTAAAAATTTATACATCACCATATCGCCCCGTTTGGCGACCGGAGATGATTTTGGGTGGATTTGTAATGAGGGTGGATTTGAAGGTGGATTTGTAATGAGAGTGGACCCACCTCCTAAGAAGGGTGGATTTGTAAATGAGGTGTTTGGATGATATTTTGAGAAGGAGGATTTAGAAGGTGGATTTGAGAGGATAATTTATAAAAAGACTTAATTGCCCCCATCTTGTTATTTTAATTGAATTTGATTTTATTATAATGGAAATAAAAACATGATAAATATTTATATTAAAAAATTTATACTGTATATGTGCCCAAGTCACTAGCATAAATATTTATTCTATTTATAATTGGAAAATTAGTAAGAGTTAAGCTAGTTGTGTTATTTTTTTGGCATTGGAAAATTAGTAAGAGTTAAATTAGAGAATTAATTTGTTGCACACAACCACACAGGATAATTTCCCACATCCCTTGGTTACATCGAATAGCCCATTGAATGGGTATTATCTGGATCAAAAGTGGTCATCTCTCCCTTGTTTTGGTATTGTTGGGTTCAAAACCTTCCAAAATCACCCGGATTTGGAGAGGTAAAACGGGTATGAATTTTACCAAATCCCCCCTTGTTAGCTAACGACAGGGGTGAGGCTGTCGTTAGCTAATCCGGGTGCTCCTAGAGTTGTAGTCCCAACAGTGATTTTTGTTTTGCAAATCTGGGGGGCAAAAATGGTATGCCAAATACCAGCTTGTGGTGGGACCTGGATTGCAAATCCGGGTGTGAGGCAAATCCGGGTGCAAATCCGGTCGCCAAACAGGGCCTATTTGTGTTAGCTTTTTGGGTCATACCAACTTTCCGAAATTTTTTTCCAATACTATAGTAAAAAAAAATAAAATCACATGAGTAAGTATTCGAACGAAAAGTTGTAAGTTTTACCGCAAGAAGTGAAAAATATGACGTTAAGAGGTGAGTATGACCGCATTGTAAATGTATTCTCATTGTGTACGTGGTCAAAGAGTACGTCGCATCAAATGATGAGAGCATACAAAAGATATTTATATTACAACAAAGAACGGTTTTTGTCTCAGTCATATTTTTTTGTCTCATTCATCATGTTCCAATGTATTCCTTTCTTTGCCAACTCACTCCTCTCTCTCTCTCTCTCGCGCTACCATTTTTCCTCACCGGCCCACCACACCCAAAATTTCAAACTATATTCTCTCTCTCCCCTTTTCGAAATTTAAACCATATTCTCTCTCACTACCTCCTCTCCTTCCCTCTCTCTAAAATTCGAAGGACCATAAAGAATGGGCACGGGCATGTACACGTGCGTCAATTGCTCAAGCCGTGCCTTTAGGCACGAGCACGAGCATACACTAGAATTAGTACAAAAGGTAAGTTCTTTTTATTTCTATACGTCGTTCAACATTTTTCACTTAGCGCAACTTTACAACATATAACAAGAGCATACTTGCTCATATACTGCTAAATTTCCCAAACTTTAGCTTCCAAGCTCGATCCATTTGGCATCCTTCCCATAGTAGCCCAAACTCCAATTGCCATTTGCATCTCTGAATACGCCTCCGCAGCTCTATTTGAATCATACCAGCAGCCATATATATCCGTTTTAGTGGCATAAGTAGGTGAGTGAGTTAGGCCAAAAAAGTGATCAAAAAGTTCTAAACGATGTAGTCATTGTTGCTGTACGAAAACATAAGTAACATGAAGTGTAGTAATAATTCTTGTGGCAAGAATTGGTAACCGCAATGTTGGAGTGGACCCGTTGTTTACCTCTCCACGTGCGGGTCAGGGGTTGCACGTGCGAAAGAGTGTTTTAGTGTTTGTCTCACATTAATTGATTATATAAGCTCTAATTAAAGTTAGTATATGTATGAGTCTGGGTGGTCTCTTCTCTCATTTCCAATTAATTTTGAGTTGAATGCTTTATCAAAAAAGTTTTAAACGACGTACTCATTGTTGCTGTACAAAAAGGCAATTACTATACATCATGAAATTGATAGGTGGAGGAGTACCCTTCACACAATGATGGTGTATGAAACTTGCTAAGAGAATTGAACAAACACTCAAACTTTTATTGAATTTCACTCAATATGAAAAATACAAAGGAGGAAAAATATTCCTCTCTAACTCTCTGATTCTATTACTCCACACTTGATATTGAACTACTCCAGATTACAAGCTTATTTATAGGAACAACAAGATAAGAAGACAAATACAAGATAAGCTCTCATTTATGGAACAAATCACAAATACTATCACGAAATCTTAAAGCCTGATGTTGAATAGTGTTCAACATTTTTGTTATGGCTGCTGAGAAGTCACTTGCTCAAGTTTACTTTTCTTGATCCCCCCTTAAACTGGAATCCTAGGAGTTTTTCATTCTAAGCATTGTCTTCATTTTGATGAAGGCGTTGTGTTTGAGGGGCTTGGTGAAAATATCTCCTGGTCATAGGTCTTGCAAGAACTTAACTCCACTTCTTTAGCTTTTACATGCTCTCTGATGAAATGGTATCCTGTGTCAATATAATTGCCTCTTTCCTGATGCACCAAGTTCCTTAAGGAGGGATGAAGAAAAGTAAACTTAAGCAAGTGGCTTCTCAGCAGCCCATAACAAAAACGTGGAACACTATTCCACATCAGATTTGAAGACTTTAGCTTCCAATGATGTATTGTCATCTCGATGATCGTAAGTTGAGCTAAGAATGGCTAACCCCATTGAATCTTCAGCACCTGTTATGTTTCTTTTTTTTTTTCCTTTTTTCTCCCGAAGGACTGAAGAGTTAGATATACCAAAATAAATTATGAAAATATCTAGTCGTGGTGGACGTATATAGTTTGAGGGTAAAAACAAAATTTCTAACATAATAGTAGTTATTTTTTTTTTAAAATCATTTTGATGGCGTTTGTCACCACTTATCTGCCTCGACTCCATCCTTATTTATTTAATTTATTTAATAGTATATCAATAGATTTGTAGACTTGTTATTCTCATATTAGTCAATCAATCACATCTCAATAGTCACTATGTCAACGACCATCACTATTGAATATCACATTATCCATTTATGTCATGTTGGTCGTCTCAAATGCCTCAATGAGTTTCTTAATTAACTACTAAATCAGATCAATTTGTCCACTTTAGCCAGTTATATCGCCATTCATGCACTGACCATTCTTAACCATCACTGTTAATTATACCATATCTGGTAGTTATGTTTATCTATTCAAATGGTTTCATCAATTCATCAAACCAACTGGTCCATAGGCAGTCACTCTTAGCCACAATTGGAATGGATTATCACTCTAATACACCGCGTGATGTTGATTGATTGAACTATTTGATTGATTTGTTCAATGTTAAGCAAATCTGTCAGTTTAACGTAGTCAACTATACAGATCGATCAATTAATTTTTTAATGCTCAATCGCTCATGTTTTGGCTGGTAACGGTCTATCTGGTACTAGGTATGATCTTTGGACTGGGTCCCGCCGTTGTGGTTACTTGGTTTTTTTTGTTTTTGTTTCAAGACACAAGTCTTCCTCTTGAGTTACTTTGGATTTTGGACGGTTTATCAATAACACTTGTTATCGTTTTGACAAAATAAATACTATAAATAAGAACCACCAGGTCCCGCCGTTGTGGTTACTTAATTTTTTTTTTTTTTTAAAGACACGAGTCTTCCTCATGATTTAATTTGGATTTTGGACGGTTTATCAATAACACTTGTTATGGTTTTGTCAAAAAAAAAAAAAAACTATATATAGAACCACCACAAATTATCATCAGCAAGTAGTCAATATCCCAGGTTGATCAATTGAATTAAACAAGTATATTCATATGCCGATTCTGCTAGAATATCCACAGACATATATTTCTTTAAGACTCGTGTCTTAAAAAAAAATCAAGTAACCACAACGGAGTCCCAGAATAGTTTTAGAGTGTAAATTCAGTACACCACCACCTGTGAGTCCTACCGAGCGATCTTGTAGAGCTCGCAGAATAATATATTTATTCAAAAAATCAGTTGATCGAATATCGATCGGTCTATTTTTTTTGGTCATTCGTCATTCCTGATCTATTACATGGAAGATGGGTGAATAGGACTCGATCCCCATATGCAGTGTGAGACATCCAAGAACTCTACCGCATGAGCTAGTCACCACTTGCGATCGGTCCATTGAAAACTAAATTTTTGTTCGTAAAATAGATAGTTGAATTCTCTTAATAACTTTAAAGTTAAAGTATCTAGATAAACCAAAATTTAATTTTTGATATACTTGTTGATATAAGATTAAGTGATTTTTATATAAATATACTATTTTGCGTGTCCTACAAAATGAACGGTTCAGATTACCGTAGAAAGAGTGGCGGCAGCTCCCTAGTTTCCACATGAGGTGGAAAGAATTTTATCTCATGATATTTTTATAACCAAGTCCTCCCTGTAGGATTTCATTAGAAACCCTAACCCAAGAACTCATGTCAAACCATTGAAGAAAACAATAGCGGATGCGTACCTGTCGCCATGGAGGATGAACACCTTGTGTGTGTGGCTGTTCGTCTTCCACCTCCAAAGCCCTACTCTTGATCTTGACCTTAGTCTCGCACTCGATGGGGTGGTATGAGAAAAGAGATTAGGGTTTGGAGTGGGGACTTAACCACATATTTATAGGCATTGGTTCCATCATAGCCCATCATAATAGATGGAACCCTAATGGGCCCTGAATGGTCTCTACACTTAATAATAAGCCCGTACCACTTAACGCGCGTCATATAACTCAAATACGTGCTAATAGAGATATGTCAATTACCCGGTTACATTAATTAAATGATCACAGCTTAATGGGTAATACCAACACCACTCAAACCTTATTCGACAATATACAATATCTAATTATATGATCTATGTAGGCCCACCTACAGAAAATTGCTAACAATCTCCCACTTGGGCCGCATAGGTCATCCAGATATTAGACATTATAAACTTTAGGAGCGCTCAAACTTTTATTGTCGAAATTTATGAGTGTCATCTCAAACAATCTGGTCCATCAAAAATATAAATATAGGATCATGGCGGCATTTGCCATATTTATCATGACAGAACCCATCCATGGTCACATATATCTATGCATTCAATGACATAGTTCAAGTACGGAAGTGTAGCATGGAAATTACATGCAAATGTGATCCTTTAGCATGCCTATTTCCAACTAGTCCAACCTTATAACTCAACAGAGTTCCTAAGTCATGCATATATTCAAAACTTCATGTATATACCGCAATTTGAAAATATGCAACTTTATTTCAGAATCATCAATAAACCAAAAGTGATCACCACAAAAGTCAAATAATCAATAATATGAGTAGCACAACTCCCACTAATCAAATACTTCACTAGAACTAACCACTCTTGTACGAGCTACATGCTCCTTAAACACTTTAGGTGGTAAGCCTTTAGTAAGCGGATCCGCAATCATAAGTTCTGTGCTAATGTACTCAATTGACATAAGACGATTCCGAACTCTTTCCTTAACGACAAGAAACTTGATGTCAATATGCTTTGATTTTGACGAACTCTTGTCATTCTTGGAATATAATTCAGCGGCTTTATTATCACAATAAATCCTAAGTGGCTTCTCAATATTATCCACAATATGAAGCCCAGAGTAACCATATCGCTTGATTTGATGCCTCACAGCAAGCTATAAATTCTGCTTCCATGATGGATGAAGCTATAAGTGTCTGTTTGACACTCTTCCATGACACAGCTCCTCCAGCAAACATGAAAACATAACCAGATGTGGATCTCCTACTATCGAGGCAACCAGCAAAATCAGAGTCTGAATATCCAATGATCTCCAAATGTTCAGACCTCCTATATGTGAGCATATAATCTTTTGTCCTTTGCAAGTATCGCATAACTCGCTTAGCTACTTTCCAGTGATCCAAGCCTGGATTACTTAAATATCTGCCAAGCATTCCAACAGCATACGCAATATCCGGACGCGTACAAACTAGAGCATACATAAGACTCCCTACTGCTGATGCATAAGGGATGTCCTCCATTTGTTTCCTTTCCAAGTCGTTCTTTGGGCATTGGAGCAAACTCATTTTATCACCCTTCGCAATTGGTGCATCACATGGTGCACAATTTTGCATGCCGAATCTACTGAGCACCTTATCGATATATGTCTTTTGTGATAAGCCAATTATACCACGTGATCTGTCCCGATGAATCTGTATGCCTATCACAAAAGATGCATCACCAAGATCTTTCATTTCAAAATTCTTTGAAAGAAATTTCTTAGTTTCATGCAATAAGCCTATATCGCTGCTTGCCAGTAAGATATCGTCTACATATAAAACTAGAAAAATAAATTTGCTTCCACTGATCTTAAGATAAACACATTGATCCATAGCATTTTCCTTAAAACCAAAAGAGAAAATTACTTGGTCGAACTTTCGATACCATTGACGGGATGCCTGCTTTAAGCCATAAATGGATTTCTTTAGTTTGCAAACCAAATGTTCTGATCCTTTAGTCTCAAAACCTTCTGGTTGCACCATATATATGGTTTCTTCAACGTCACCGTTGAGAAACGCAGTCTTTACATCCATTTGGTGCAGCTCTAAATCATAATGAGCTACAAGTGCCATAATAATCCTTAGAGATTCTTTCGATGATACCGGAGAGAAAGTCTCTTTATAGTCAATGCCTTCCTTTTGAGTAAAGCCTTTAGCAACAAGACGTGCTTTATATCTTTCGATATTGCCTTTCGAATCCCGCTTGGTTTTAAATATCCATTTACAACCAACAGGCTTGACACCTTTAGGCAATTCGACAAGATCCCAAACGTCGTTGTCACTCATGGACTTTAACTCATCCAATATAGCATTCATCCATTTTAGGGAGTTAACACTTTGTTTGGCTTGACTGAAAGATATGGGGTCATCTTCCAATCCTATATCAAACTCATGTTCTTGGAGATAAACCATATAATCATCAGGAATCGCAGATCTCCTCTCCCTATTGGATCTCCTAAGTGGCACATCTACTTGAGTTTGTTGTGGTTCTTCTGTATTAGTAGGAGGCAACTCATGATTAGTTTGGTGGGTTGCATCCGCATCCTGTACAAGTACAGGTGTAACCACCTCAACAGTCTCAATTGAAATCATAGGAATCTCAACTTGTTCTTCTTCAAATAAAAAATTCCTAGTTTGTGCACTCCCACTACTTTCAACATCCTCAATAAATTTGGCGTTATCCGTCTCAATTATGGTATTTGTGGAAGGACAATAAAATTTAAAACCTCTTGACCTTTCAGAGTATCCAACAAAATAGCAGCTAACTGTTCTTGAGTCCAATTTTCTTTCATTGGGCCTATAAGGCCTAGCCTCAGTTGGACAACCCTAGACATGGAAATGCCTAAGACTAGGCTTCTTTCCAGTCCACAACTTGTATGGGGTTTTAGCTACAGCTTTACTTGGTACTCGATTAAGAATATAAACTGCAGTCTTCAAGGCTTCTCCCCAAAGGGAATAAGGTAAAGAGGAATTGCTTATCATACTTCTGACCATATCCTTAAGGGTTCAGTTTCGTCTCTCAGATACACCATTTTGACGTGGCGTCCCTAGCATGGTGTATTGAAGTACGATTCCACATTCTTCCAAGTATCTCGCAAAAGGCCCTGGACGTTGTTCGCCTGATCCGTCATATCGACCGTAGTACTCACCACCACGATCGGATCTAACAGCCTTAATTTTCTTACTAAGTTGATTTTCAACTTCTGCTTTATAGGCCTTAAATACATCTGTGATTTTTCATGTATCAAGTATAGATACCCATAACGAGAATAATCATCTGTAAAAGTGATAAAATACCGTTGACCATTCCAAGAAGCCATAGGGAATGGACCACAAATATCGGTATGTATCACTTCTAAAATGTCTAAAATTCTTTTGGCACCAAATTTCCTTATGTTTGTTTGCTTCCCCTTTATGCATTCAACACAGATTTTGAAATCTGAAAAATCAAGAGGATCAAGAATTCCACTTGACACAAGCCTTTCAATTCTCTCTTTGGAGATATGTCCCAAATGCTTGTTCCACAACACAGAGGAGTTCTCATTAATTAATTTTCGCTTTGTACCATCGTTGCCAACATGTAAAGTTTCATTAAACTTTAAGTGTGAAGCATCCAAGTCTAACATGTATAGACTATCAACTAGAGATCCAGTACCGATAATATTTGAATTTTGGAAAAGACTGAAACCTCTGTTACCAAATGAACAAGTATAACCGGATTTGTCCAAACAGGAAACAGAAATTAAATTCCGTCTAAATGATGGTACATAAACAGTCTCATCTAGATCCAAATAAAAACCAGATTCTAATTTAAGTCTATAGACTCCAATTGCCTCAACACGAACTTTATTGCCATCCCCCATATAAATAAACCTTTCGGCATCACTGGGTGTTCGGCTCTTTAGACAACCATTCATAGACACACTTATGTGAATAGTGGCACATGTATCTATCCACCAAGTGTTGGGTGATACTTCAGCTAAATTAAATTCAAAACAAACAAAACTAAATTGGTTATCTTTATTTGCGAGCCACTTATGATACTTGGGACAATCTTTCTTCACATGACATTTAGCCCTTTTGCAAAAGAAACAGGGAATAACTGTTTCTTGATTCTGTTGCACATTTGTCTGTGAAGTCCCAGTATGTGAAATTCCCTTACCCTTATGATCGAATTTGCTTTTCTTAGTGCCCAAAAAACCAAGAGAATATGTTGGAATGTTGTTCAAATTGACAGATATAGAAGATGTATTCACTATAACAATACAAAAGAGAAGCTCACGATTAACAAATATCAATAATGCAATGATAAAAATAAAAACTTGATTATAATTATCATGCAAAAATTGGTCTAATTGTAGGGGCAAACAATTTAGACAAACAGACATAAAATAAAAATCAAATATTATGTCTTTAGTGGTGGGCCCTGTCGAAAAACCTAATGCATCATCATAATCAAGTCTTTGGACAGTAATTATAATATGCAAGTGGTCTTCTCAAAAACAAATAAGGCTAGTTAACATGAACAATACAAAATTAGACCTGGCCAATCAAAAGCCTTCCTTTGGGCCGACTTTTGAACGCATAGGTAAATCCTAAAAATTATATTATTCAAAAAATTAACTAACTTATACTGTTTAAATCTGGCCAGATAATAACCTTCCTTTGGGCCGATCATTAACCGCATAGATCTAAACGTAACTTTATGTAATCCAAAACTGTTACCATCAAGTTTAAGAAAATCTCCATAATAGAGCCACTTTGGCGGTTTATTACTTTAATTCTCCTAAACCCTAGGTATGGATTACGAAACAATTAAACTTTATGCCTCAATTATGAATTTTAATTGAAACAAGTAATAACCATAAAATTTACTGCAGTCGCACAGCAAACTTCATGGCAACATTAAAAAAAGAACACATCACTTTAATTCCCTTAGCAGAAGTATGTGAGTAACCACATGATGTTATTAACAAGGAAAAGGAAATAAAAGTTTGATTCTAAGACCTTAAAAATTTAACATCAGAATATGAGAATAAGTAAATTTAATGCCGCACCACATCTGTGCAAACCGTCTCAATGGACGTAATACAAAAAACATAATTTGTTAAGAATGAATACGTATTCAATCTTAATGGCAGAAGCCTAATTATACCAATCATAATACTCTCCAACGGCAGTAACAAGATTACCCATAAAGCCTTGTCCATATGCACCATACTTGAATAAAAAATTGATTCCCGAAAAACAAATAAAATAAAATTGCCGAGTCGGAAAATCAATGAATGTGCACACGTGCAAGTAATCAACTGAATCATTACTTGTTTTAATTTAGGAAAAATAAAACTTTATATTCCCTCAATAATCTGACAAGAGGCTCTGATACCACTTGTAGGATTTCATTAGAAACCCTAACCCAAGAACTCATGTCAAACCATTGAAGAAAACAATAGCGGATGCGTACCTGTCGCCATGGAGGATGAACACCTTGTGTGTGTGGCTGTTCGTCTTCCACCTCCAAAGCCCTACTCTTGATCTTGACCTTAGTCTCGCACTCGATGGGATGGTATGAGAAAAGAGATTAGGGTTTGGAGTGGGGACTTAACCACATATTTATAGGCCTTGGTTCCATCATAGCCCATCATAATAGATGGAACCCTAATGGGCCCTGAATGGTCTCTACACTTAATAATAAGCCCGTACCACTTAACGCGCGTCATATAACCCAAATACGCGCTAATAGAGATTTGTCAATTACCCGGTTACATTAATTAAATGATCACAGCTTAATGGGTAATACCAACACCACTCAAACCTTATTCGACAATATACAATATCTAATTATATGATCTATGTAGGCCCACCTACAGAAAATTGCTGACACTCCCCGCCCCACATACCCATTGATCACCACTGCATATAAATACTCCTCCCCTGAATTTCTATCTTTCATTGAGAGCAAACCCTTAAAAGAGAAGAGGGTCACCACTGCAAATTAAGCCTTCGTTCCTTTTCGGATCACTAATGGGGCTGCTGGATGCAGTGGTGGATCTTCATGCAATGCCGGCCACGGGCGCCGCCATTGCTCTGGGCAGTCTGGCTGTCGTTTGGTGTTTGCTTTCATTGTTGATCATCGTTTGGTACGTTCACGAGCCTGGGAGAAGACTGAAGAGCGTCGACTCTACTCCTCCCTGCAGTACCCGGCACTGCCTTTGCCTTTTATCTTGTTGAGTAATTCTACGGGCACCGATATTCGGACCACAGATACGTCTAACCACAATCCAATTCACAATCCCTCACACACATGTGGAGCCCACCTCATAATTGTGTGTCATGTTAATCTTTTCGTTTCACAATATTGGTTCTCCATTCCATTTTGAGATGTAAAATAATCATCTGTGAAAAGTCAACTACCAAAAGCATGGAAGCATGGATTTTCAAAATTTACTTTCAATAACTCTTCAAAAATCACTTTAATAGTGAGATTCAAGGAATAGTAATATTAATTAATGGTCATTTTTAAAAGAGACATGCGTTTGAAAATTAAACATATTGATGATTTCATTTTAAAGGTATGTGAATCTCTTTCTAAGTATAATAATTTTATGATAAATAATTAATATATAGCGTATTATAGTATTGTAAAGTTGGAAAATGAAATAAATTAAGGTACTTTCATTTGGAGGATGGTTCTTCGTATTTTGAGAGTAAAAAATGGTCGTTCAATTTGAAGAACAAATATGAAGAATGGTTGGAGTACTGAGATTTTTCAAAATGAAGACTTCGAAAACCGTTGATTGCCAAGATTAATAGCTCGGATGCCACCCTACAGAGCGTCCCTAGAGCACCCGGATCCGTATATTATTGTGTTTGAGTGGGAGTATTTTTTAAAGACCATTTCTTTTTTGAACGGCTTTTAAAGACCATTTCATGTTATTTTTTAAAGACCATTTCCTTTTTGAACGGCTTTCAAAGACCATTTCATGTCATTGACTTTCGCAAATTGTGTTTGAGTGGGATGTCAACGGTTGGAAAAAACAAGTCAAACGGCTAAAGATTTGAAGAAAAACACATTTTTTGTCAACTATCTAGCGAGAAGACCGGAACCAGATAAAAAAATAAATAAATTCACAAATTATCAATATCATTTTACATCCAACACAGACTTCAATTGAAAAAAGGAAATGATTTTTGTACTCGAATAACGACAAGAAAGAGAGTGCAATAAAAGGAAGTGCAAAAAAATTTCCCTTTAAAAAACCATCCGGAGATCAAGAAGACCTCCCTTAAAAATTACTCCTTCTGTCCAAAAATATTATCTGGTCCGCCAAAATTTTTTTTTTTAATTTTTTAGCAAAATTAAAAGAACTTATTGAAATTTAGTAACTAGTAGCCAAAAAATATAAAAAATATATATAACAAATAATTATACTCCTGTTTAATTAGTTCTCATTTTGCAGAGGACAAGGCAATAGAGATAATTACCTCAAGTAGGGTGAAATTAAAATTAGTGGCGGATCCACTTGCGGACAAGGGGGTCATGCTGCCCCCTAATTTTTTGTTTCGTGCACTAAGATCCCTATATAGATTTGTAATATCTTTGATTTATTTTCTCAAACAATTTTTCTATTGTCCAATCTTATTAGCCTTAAAACTTGGTAGAGTATCCCATAAATTAATTTGCTTTACCATCTTGTTGAGAATATAAATAATATAGTTACCCCTCTCTCTAACAGCTTAAGCTTTTAGATGAGTTGGTGGTTAACAATTTAATACATCCCCTCCTAAATTAATGTGGGAATGTAGTCTTATTCGTGGCCCCATATGAATGTGGTGGAAAAGTGTGTTGTGGCACTCTGTGCATGTCGGTGTCCTAGGTGTTATCCAAGAATATTTCCTTCTTTCTCCTTTTTTCAGTCGGATCCTTCCTTTCGGAATCGGGGGCCCTGTAGTGAGGCAAATTCACTACAGGGTGTAGTGAGCAACGGTCACTGTTCGATGCGGTAATCAGTGGTTCAGATTTAAAATAAACTCTTCCATGTAAGAATAAACTTTTCCACGTAAGAATAGTCTCTTACATGGAAGAGTTTTATTTTAAATCTAACCAATTGATTGCCGAATCCAATGGCCATCGTTGCTCACTACACCCTGTAGTGAACCCCGGTTCCTCTTCTTTCTCCTTTTATGTACAAATCTTTTGCGTTTGAGTTATGGTACAATAGTGAAGTTTACTGTTTTCGTCTTTATAATTCTGCTGGTTCAAAAAGCTTGTTCGCTTCAAGAAATGAAAACTTAAAAAAATGTAGTTTTGCCAAAAAAAAAATAAAAGTACATGTTTTTCCCATAAATTAAAAGAACTGGTTGATATCTAGTTGTGGGGAATAATTACTTTTTTGAGTCATCGTTTGCAGACCGAACAATCTTTGTGAAGCGGGGATGTAATAATTTGTCATTATTGTGTACCTGTATGCCCAAAACGGCGGATGTATATGGAGAAAATTAATCTAGTCTATGAAACACAACTTGTAGCGGCCGGGGACCCTTTGGCTCACTTTCTTAGTTGCACCCCAGACCAGGGGGGACGGGGACCAGGAGGGACCACCCTCATCAAAGAGGCTAAGGACTGCCAGGACCCATCGCTCCGGCTAGATGGTCTCCCGAGGGGGGCGACGGTGGACGAAGGCGCGTTCCTGGCGAGGAGGGGGCGCGGTCCTTGGCTGTTTGGCCGGACCCTCTGCCCTCGGCCGGACCCTCTGCCCTCGGATTGATGCCCCCTCGGGAGGGCCCCCCCAGGACAGGTTTCACCGGTCCGGGCACCCCTGGAAACCTCGACTGGGGCCTCCTGGGGTGCCGTGGTCGGCCTCGGGGTGCTATCCCCGAGCGCCTCCCGGACCAAGTCGATTGACCTCGGTCCCGGGAGGGAGGGTCGCACCAGATGTCAGAGGGGCTCGATCGAGGCATCCCTAACAGTCTGAGTGGCTCATTAATGGTCTCAACCACCCTGCTCACATCGCATTTATGGCAGGCCACCAACCCCACAGGCTACGCCTACAAGGGGACTTGACTGATGGGAATATCAGTGACAGCGACAGGCGACAACTCCGGGAAGGCAGCCGCCGAGGTGCCGCTTGAGGGACATACGTCAATCCATGCATTTAAGGCCTTGGAAAGGACGGAGCGCGTGGAGCCCCCGAGAGCGTGGGGGACACGCGCCCCCTCGCCTATAAATAAGGCCCTCCACATCCTGATGAAGGGTTGGATCTCTCTCTCTCTCTACACAAAGACACTCAGCTACATTTTTTCTCTCTAGAACTCTCCACTAAAACTTCTCCCTCCGTCGCTGACTTTACCATCGGAGTGCCTTCCCGGACCACCACCGTCCGGGCTAGGCACTAACGTGGTTGGTCCCCTGTGCAGGTCCACCTCAGGCGTGCACCAGTAGCTCCATCTTCCTTCTCCGGCGGACCCTCTGCACCCCAGCAGCGAGGTCCAGGTCAGCCCCTCTCATTCCGTTCTACACCAGCAATCCAAAGAGGTCATTCCGATGAGGCACCTCCCACACAACTTTAAAATGCAATTCTGACCACAACTGTATTCAGAGCTATTTGATACACATAAGTCCCCCTCTGAACACATGTGTATTTGCTAGAGTAGTATGTTCTAAAACTCCCTCTGTCCTATATGGGACTATCAAAATGAGACCGAGGGAGTAAATTTTCTGACCATTTGTATGGAGAATGGTGGCAAATTTGACTGTTGTGTTTGTGTGCAGAGATACCAGGCTTACCAGTGATTGGAAATGCGTTTCAACTGAGGGAGAAGAAGCCCCACATGACCTTCGTTAAGTGGGCGAAGACATATGGTCCAATCTTTTCCGTCAGAGCTGGCTCCAAATCTTTCGTTGTCCTCAACAACATCGATGTTGCCAAGGAGGTTCTCTCTTTTCGATCTAGAACTATCATGATTTTCACGGTACCTATAAAACATAATATGGAAATCATACACTCGTAAGTTACAAATAGTTAGCGACAGGTGCGAAAAAACTTGTGCTAGCTGAAAGAGGTCAAGAATTTAAACCTCATTTTACCGCCCCTGCATGCATAGCATGAACTTTTTGACACCCCACCAACTACGATTCTGCCTTGCAGTCGCAGAAAGACATTAGTGACGGCAAAGTGAGTATTTGCGACAGCCTTCCCTTGACACAAAAAGCATTTTTCCTAGAAGTGAGTGTTGTATAGTAATGTGTATTTCCTATACTACCATGACACAAACTTAATGATGCTTCAAATTGCAATATTTGTGAAGATAGGGCTTTCAAAATCATGCACACACGAGAATATTGTATTGTGTCTTCTACTTACAGTCCCCTCATGGGTTTTTTAGGCCATGGTGACCAGATTCTCATCCATCTCAACAAGAAAGCTATCGAAGGCCCTGTCGATTCTTACTTTCGACAAATGCATGGTTGTATCGAGTGACTACGACGATTTCCACAAAACAATGAAGCGACATATAATCCAAAATGTTTTGGGACCAAATGCTCAGGTCTGTGCTAGCTGCATAATTTATTTAGCCACGCTAGAGATCCACGAGCAGAGGATCGATCCCTTTTCCCATCATAATTCTCCTCTACATTTTTTTTTTTGGTCATAATCTGTTTTTTAAGTTTTTTACATTTAACAAATATCTCTTCTCAATTTTTAGAAGCGACATCGGGGCCACAGAGACACCTTGGTAGCTAATATTGTGAAAGACTTCCATGCTCATGTGAAGAACAATGGTCTTCAACCTGTAAACTTCAGGAATATCTTTCAACCTGAACTTTTTGGATTAGCAATGAAAGAGGTGGGAGTTGATTTTAATTTTATTTTTGCAAAATCTTTCAATGGGACCTATGACAAGTGAAAAATGGGATGGGGTTTGCAGACGCTCGGGAGTGACGTGCAATCTATATATGTGGAGGAGCTCGGAAGGTTATCGAAACATGACATATTTCGGGTTTTATTCGAGGATAACCTGGAGGTTGCGCTTGACGTAGATTGGAGAGACTTCTTCCCTTACCTAGAATGGATTCCAAACAGGACTTTGGAGAGGAAACTCGAAACAATGGATTTTCGCAGGCAAGCAGTGATGAAGGCCCTCATTAGGGAGCAGAGGAAACAAGTCACTTCTGACGAGGTACATACACTTCCTTTGGCCCATTAATTGCTCGTTTGGTTCAATAACTTATTTTCGTAGTACTTAAAATGATATGAACAAAGATTGTTTGGCGCGGGTTGCCTTATTGCATATGAAAGAAATCCCAAAAGCAATAAGCAAATTCGCGTGTTGATTCAAGAAGATTTTGTGTAGTACTCTTGAGACATTATTTTGGAACTTTTACTTAGAGATCTCGAACTAAAACTATTGTCGCGACTTGACTTTGATTCGAGGCAGGAGAAGAACTGTTATCTCAACTATCTGTTAACCGAAGCCAAAACACTAACAGAGAAACAAATTGGTAGTTTGCTGTGGGAAGTGATTGTTGAATCATCAGACACAACTCTGGTCACCGCAGAATGGGCAATGTTTGAACTTGCAAAGAATCCGAAGCTGCAGGTTGGTTTGAACTTTCAATCCCGAAACAAAATTAATAACTTGGGATGTCCAAGTCAACTTGCGCACACAGTTCTTTTTTTTCCCCTTTCAAGGTTCTCACAGTGATTCTTCCATTTTCCTTTTGATCAAACAGGACCGTCTTTATCACGAAATTCAAAGCGTTTGTGGGTCCGACAAGATCACTGAGGAAAAATTGTGCCAGCTTCCATATTTGGATGCCGTTGTCCATGAAACTCTGAGAAAACACCCTCCTCTTCCGATTCCTTTTCCTCGATTTGCCCATGAAGATACCGAATTAGGAGGATACTATGTTCCTGCTGGAAGTGAGGTTGGTTACTCTTCACTTGATCAAAAAATCTCTGGAAATACTGCTGGATATAGATGATTAATTCTTAGATTTGTTGTTCGTACAGATTGCTATCAATTTTTACGGGTGTAACATGGACGAGAACCAGTGGGAGAAACCCGAAGAATGGAACCCCGAGAGATTTCTCAACAGCAAATATGACATCAAGGATATGCACAAGACAATGGCGTTCGGAGGGGGGAAGAGGGTGTGCACAGGTTCTCTCCAAGCGATGTTGGTTACTTGCAGTACAATAGGGAGATTGGTACAAGAGTTCGAGTGGAGACTGAAAGACGGGGACGAAGAAGATATGGATATTGTTGGGATCATCAGTCAGAAACTTCGTCCGATGCACGCAATTATAAGGCCGAGAAATTGATCAAGATGGGCAGGAAACATTCGGGTTTCGATGAAATGTGTTTGTATCAAATGATACAGTGTTGATTTACATATACGACGTTGCTCAAATTTCTTGTGGAAATTTAAGCATGTGTTTAATGTAACATAGGGAGTGGGGTTTACATACTAATAAGTTGCTTGTATGTCAATAGGGGCTTTCATGAGTTATATACGTTTATCTGCCACTTCAAATAAAAAGCTTATGTTCCTAGTAATGGTCAATTTACATTTATTTTTTTTTTGAACGGCGAAAGACAAATTTATTAGTCTTTGGAAACATATTACAAAGATTAAAAGAATCTATGAATAACGGCATCACAGCGGAGTGTGGACAACACAACGCTGATGGAGCACACGCACACATAGTAACATTTGGTTGGCAAGAAGCCAACCAAAGATTACATCAAAAAAACACCAATCCCCACCAAAATTAGGCAGGATCCCAAATCAGCAACAAATGTCAGCCGCTGCACCAAAGGATGATATGCAATCTACAAAATTGAACTGGATACCATCCTAAAAACCCTCGTAGACCAGTAATAACAAAACTGATAAGGCCTAAACACCATTTGCATCATTAGCAACCAAGTAGATGCAGCAAATCTTCAAGCAAGCAATTCCCAGCAAGAACTTGGACCCCTCCTATCCGACCGACTTTCCTAAACTCCTTTATGAGCTAGCTCTGAGCCTCTGAGGCCATCTAAAGGCAGTAGCAAAATGAACTCCTCTCCAACACACCTTCAGCAACAAAACAAAAATGAACACCGCCTTTTTTCGAATTCTTTAAGAACAATGTGAACCCACTGCTACCAAGATCAGAGCTGACGAAATGAGCATGCCCTTTTAACCCTCCCCCTTTTTCCTTCTTGCTCAATCCCCCAACATTCCAGAACGTTAACTTCATAGTAGAAGAATTCAAGGACCTTTACCCCCGCTGAAGTAAGATTTGACATGATCAGAGTTGGCATGGAGCTATTCCTTTATTAAGAGCTACCATGTCAGCAATTTTGCTTACCACTTCATCTTCATCCCCCTCATATCCAATTCTCATTTCCTTGTAAACCTTCCAAATGGCTTGAGCTTCACTTAAAATGATCCTGTTCCTGTTTGCTATTCCGTTTGAAGAAATAGAAGCTGATAATGTAGTAGCAGCAACAGCTGATCTTAGGACTGCACATTTCTCTTTGTATCTACCACCTTTTTGGTTATGAGGATTAACTTTAGAAAACCCGGGAATATCATTGATGGTTTTCCTCTTCTTCTTTCCTTTTATTCCTTTGATAGCTGCTTCAACAAGAATAATTTGGTTATCTTCCAAATGATCAAGAAAAGGACCATTTCAATGTACATTTGTGAAGTTGTGTTTTTTCAACTTTTATTCTTATTTTCAAGTGTTGCACTATATTTTCTTTGGAATCATGAAATTGAAGTTTATAAGAATTTTGGGTTGATACTTATGTATTTTTTTCTCAGCAAAAAGGAAATTTATTAATCGTTGAAAACTGATTATAACGATTAAAAGGACCCAGAGAAAATTTATTATAATGATCATTTTTGTAGCTTATTTCCTTTTTCTGGATATTGTGTACACTTATATTATCTCACCCGTGCATAGCACGGGCTCTTTCTAGTACGAACTTATGTATTAGTGATTAACCTCTTTTAAAAACCCATTGTAAATTGAAGTACTAGTAAAATATAATTTGCGTAATGCAATGAAAAATGGTTTTGACATCATCACTAGAGAGACTAAAACTGCAGAGACCAGGTAATCTAGACCGTTCAAAAGTTTTTTAATGATTCATACTTGTTGAAATATTAGTTCCCGAGATAAATATTCCTTCCAAGAAGAATCTTTTTAATAGATTGATCACCAATTGCCAAGATGGACAACCAAGATGCAATTCCAAAGGTTTCTCTCCAATCCGGATCCGGAGGCTTACAAATAAAGTCAATATACTGGATTTAAATTATTGTCTTCAAATCTTAAACAAGAAGAGACAATCTTACGTATGGTTTGTGCCAATTTCAAGTCATGCAACGCGCAGGCCTTTGAACAATTATTCAACATTTTGGAGCTGGTAACATGCTGGCATTCATCAACGTTGCTGCATGCTATTGTTGACCCTTGAATTTGCTAGCAGCCAAAAAAAAGAAAGAAAGAAAGAAAAGCAATCAGCTCTTCTCCAAAAACTAGACCTTTTAGCTTCTTAGGCCTGGTTTGGGTAAATTGAAAAAATTGGTTTTTTTTTTTTTGTTTTTTTGGTTGTCCTTATTCAATTTTTTTTTTTTTGCATTTGTTAGTTTTCGGTCGATTTTTTGTGGTTTCTTGGCTTGTCTCGACAAGAGGAGTCTAAAAAGTATAAAATTATTAGCCAAACTTAAAGTTTTGTGAATAAAAACGAAGGGGACATCCAAAAAACCGTTTTTTTTGGGATTATTTTTCGTCTTTATTCACAAAACTTTAAGTTTGGCTAATAATTTTATACCTTTTAGATTCCTCTCGTCGAGACAAGCCAAGAAACCACAAAAAATCGACCGAAAACTGGCAAAAAAAATTTGAATAAGGACAAAACTAAAAAACCAATTTTTTCAATTTACCCAAACCAGGCCTTAGTATCGGTTAGATTACTATGATAGCTAACCTTCCTGTTTACAAGAGTCAAACAGTATACCTTACGCATGCACCAAACGAGCCTTACAAAACCATTAGATCAAACCCCAATGTCTATTCTATCGTTTGAAATCTAATCCACATGAATTTTGGTATAGTTGATGGTCTCAATATGAGCTCTAATACATACCAATTTCAATCACTAAAGGTGGATCACAAAATGCACCAAATGGTCAACAAAAAAATGAATAGTTTTGTATTTCAAAGTCTTCCTTTATTTCATTCCTCACTTTAAATGGAATGCTAATAAGGGGGTGCTGACTTTTTTGGATTACCCAATAAGTTTTTTATGAATATTTTTTTCCAGCCCCCGCCTGCTCAGGGCCCCATATGCCCAATTGATCACCACTATATATACAAAGAGTATCTTGAATTTTTGTATCATCCATTGAGAACAAAACCCATAACAGAGAATCGCTTGAGGCTCCGTTCGCTTTGGTTTTTTAGGACCATTGTCTCTATTCGAGCACGGTTCTGATAAGTTTTCGTTTCAATTATTGCCCTCGTTTTTCTATTTCTCTCCACTCGTTACTCTAAAAACCTCCTCAATAGGATTGATGGATCCAGCAGTGAATCTTCAAGCAATGCCCATGGGCTCCGCCATTTCTCTGGGAGCTCCGGCCGTCGTATTGGGCGGGCTTTTATTGTGGTTGATCAATTGGTATTTCCATGAGCAAAGGAGAAGAGGTTCTCCACTCCCTCCAGTACCTGGTACTGCTGCCTTTATATTTTTTGGTAATTTAGGGTCAGTTTTCGTGGTGGTCGAAATTATCTAGACGGTATTTTTTTGGTATTTTTTTGCTTCTTGGCTGTGGTGCAAAGACAATTTCTTGTCTAATTGCTATATTGTGAAAGGGTATTTTGACTGTTAAAAATACCAAAAATACAATTTAGACGAAAGATATCAACCTTTGTATTTGGCGCCTACGCTCCTTTTCTTCCTAGTTATAGTACATTATTTGTTTGGTTTTTAAAATCACTGAAAAGTGGTCCCCGTAAGATAGGTCAAATTCGTAATGCTGTGTCCGCCACTGTATACAAGTGTTTCGACACTAGTCCCAACATAGTTGTATACTACCTTGATCTCATCAAGTAATGTGACAAATACTGTTGATATACCAGAAAATACATATGTGTTGAGAATTGTTCGGTGAAAACATGTTTTGGTCAACCGCATAAATATATCTTTTAGAATCCATTTCATGCCGCTGACTTTTCCAAAAAAAAATTCCAATGGTTTGGCAATTACTTATACAAAAAATGAGTATCAAGATTGGCACACCATTGGGCTGAAGTTTTTTTTTTTTTTTAGTCATGTTATCTAGCATGAGGAAGGGAACCCAGAATTTTAATTTGGAATGAGTCGAACTAGAAAAAAAAAAAAAAGGAAATTTGATAAATTAACAATATCATTTTACATCCGATGAAAAGAGTTCATATGTTTTCAAAGACTTCAATTAAAAATATTATCATTAGATTTAAGAAATTTAACAGAGGGAAAAAAATCAGCCATCCCAAAAAATTACAAATTAAGATGTAGATAAAATCTTCATAATTTTTTATTTTTGATTGTTACACATAGATCCCTATAGATTTATAACATCTTTCTTTTCTTTCCTCAAAAAATAGATTAGTGTCCAGTCTCTTAATTGGAAATTATTAACTTATAGAGTCTTATTAGCCTTACAAATTAATACTAAAACTAGGCTCTAAATTAATTTACTCCATCGTTATTCTATTTAAAATCACCACCCTCCCCTCTCTCTTTTCTCATCTATAGGACTATTTTTTGTGTGTGTGATTACATGCTTATGCTATAATTAGGCTTTCACTTGCTTGATTTTTATGTTAAATTTGTCGGTTTTGTGTTCTTGAGTTTATTTTGATATCTTTGATTCACGTGTGATTGCATGTCAAAATAAATTAGGACACTTCATATTAATGACAAATCATCGTCGAAACTAACGAAGCATGGATCGGGGGGAAAAAAAAAATTGGACATGATTGTAAATTAATATTTTTTAGGTCATGACTCATAAGTAGGGATGGCAATTCAACCCGACCCGCTCCAAACCTGCCCTACTCCGCCCCGATAGGGTAGGGTTTTTTACTATTTTTTTGGATAACGGGTAGGGGCAGGGGGTGATTTTGAAAAAACCCGCAAGGGGAGGGGTAGAGGCAGGGGTATGGTCACTCCGCCCCGATGTATAACTATATTTATATACTCTTATATGTATATATCAGATTATATTTTCTCACTTATATCCATCAAATTTTATTTTTATTCTCATAATTTTAGTTTTACAACTAAAATAAAACATTAGATAGCAGATTTTGGTTAAGTTGTAAAAGTTATTTTGTGAACTTTTATCATTTGTGCTCACTAATTGGAGTTTAAAATATATTTTACTAATATGTGAAAAAAATAGGAACGGGACGGGTAAACCCGATACCCGATAGGGGCGGGGCAGGGCTACCCATAAATTACCCAGTCGGGTTAGGGCCGGGTTAGGGGTGGGTAAGAGAATTTTAGGGTCAGGGCCGGGATCATCAAAATCCGCCCCCACCCGCCCCATTGCCATCCCTACTCATTAGGGCCCCTTTTTGTTGATTTTTTTTGGATCCGTCACTAATACAATTTTACCAACATAACCTTTGGTCTTTGATTACTCAACTATTTTTCTCTCTTAGGGCTTTTTATATGAGAATATGGGTGAATTTTGGGGGTGCACAGCACCTCGGTGTTGTTCGCCTTTAGGCCGTCCGATCGTATTTTGGACAGTCCGGATGTGCTTTGATTTTTTACCGGTAAAATAAATCAAAATTTCAGAATGCATCCGGGACCATCCAAAACACGATCGAACGATCAAAGGGCGCACATCACCCCTATTTCCGTGAATTTGGTATCTGGAGACAGATGGAGAGGATTTATGGGAATAGGTTATGTTAACTGTTTTCTTCTTATACTCCTTTGTTTAAAAAGTTGTGCCATATACAAATGAAAACATAAAAATAGATTTTTGTCAAAAGAAAGAGTTAAATTTTTTCACCTATAAATTAAAGGAACTCCTTAATTAATACAAAACGAGGGTGTATGTAAATAGAGAAAAACAAGTCTAGGAACACAAGGATTTGAAATCGTTCCATGCACGGAAGCCTACCAGGACAGAAGCCTACCAGGACACTGCTGAATTTAAATTTGTATTTTAAACTTGTGTTCTTGTACTTTTTGTATCAGAATGGTTTGAAACTTGATGGATGTGTCTGGGTGTGCAGAGGTACCAGGATTACCAATAATTGGTAATGCGCTGCAATTGGGGGAGAAGAAACCCCACATAACCTTTGTTAGGTGGGCCAAGACATATGGTCCTATCTTTTCTATCAGAGCTGGCTCCAAATCTTTTGTTGTCCTCAACAGCAACGACCTTGCCAAGGAGGTACCCCACTCTCCACTACGGTATTTTTTGGTATTTTCAGTATTCTTGTATTATAATTTGTCAAATCAGTTGATGTATGTGAAAAGAATAATTGATTTGACATTTTATGGTTTGAGAATACCGAAAATACTTTAGTGAAAACTCAGCTTTAATCAGTATATTAATACTAGATACACAAAAATTTAGACATGTATGTACAGATACTCATAAGAACACTCGGTTATACGCCCCCTACGTCACTTTACACACGCGATTGAATATACACTTGCATTTCTGGACACTTTATATGCCAATTTTCCTAGGTTACTTGCTATGTGCAGAAGTCGATGTAGGAGTAGCTCTTATTCTTTCTTTCTTCATCTGATACATAGTGGAAGGATTCTGGGTAAGAGAACCGAAAGAGTTTATGAGCAAATCTAAACTATTGATTGCAGCTAATTAATGTCCCAGTTCTGATCATAACTGTCTCCTCCGGTCCAAAACATGGACCGGAGAGGATCTGTTTCCGTAGTACGTACAACTAGTGTGAGCCATTGATGTACTCAACAAACAACTGGGAAATAATGTAAAATCGTCTTGTGTTCTTATTTTCTGTTCTTAATTATCTTTGCGCATTGTGTGTTTGTTGGCTTGGCCATATGCTAAACACCTCTCGGTATTTTTAGGCTATGGTGACCAGATTCTCATCCATCTCAACAAGAAAACTATCAAAGGCCCTATCGATGATTACTTCTGATAAATGCATGGTTGCAACAAGTGATTATGACGATTTCCACAAAACAGTGAAGCGACATTTAATCAAAAATGTTTCGGGACCTAATGCTCAGGTTTGTGCTGCATAATTCTCCTCTAAAATGGTTTTTTCGCATAATTATTTTTTTGTTGTCTCAAATTTAACATAATTTTCAGAAGCGTCACCGGGGCCATAGAGACACCTTGATGGCTAATATTGTAAAAGACTTCCATGCTCATGTGAAGGACTATGGTCTTCAACCTGTAAACTTCAGGGAAATCTTTCAATCTGAACTTTTCGGATTAGCGATGAAGGAGGTGAGTTAATCTTCTTATCTGTCATTACTGAATTTTTTGGCAACAAATTTTGTGATAAGTGATCAAAAATGGAAATGGGATTTGCAGACTGTAGGGAGTGATGTGCAATCTGTTAATGTGGAGGAGCTTGGAAGGCTATCGCGCGAGACGTGAGATATTTCGAGTTTTGATGGAGGATCCGGTAGAAGTTGCGCTCGACGTAGATTGGAGAGACTTCTTCACTTACCTAAAATGGATTCCAAACAGCAATTTTGAAAGGAAAATCGAGAAAATGGATTTCTGTAGGCTAGCACTTAGCAGTGATGAAGGCTCTCATTAAGGAGCAAAGTAAACGAGTTGCTTCTGGCAAGGTACCCTTTCTTGGGAAAATATTAGTAGGATTCTTCTTCTTCTAGTTTGCATTAAGTCTCAGTTTCGTCCCTCTAGTACTAGTTGTGTCAATTTCAATCATTTATTTTGCATTCTGTCTCTCTCTCTCTCTCTCTCTCTCTCTGATGGCCGTCAATGAATTCCGTTTTGCTTCATTGTCGCCGTCAGTGATCAAGACGAAATTTAGACAAAAATGTAAACTGCAAAAGGACGGAATTGAGAATTCATACAAACTAGAGGGACCATTTTCTAATATTCTCCCCCCTTTCTTTGTCTCATTCAGGGCTTGTTTGGTTGACTCGGTTATTTGTTTCTTGTTACACAAGTAGAAAGTAACTAATAGACATAAAAGATTGTTTGGGATGTGTGGGAGGAAGTGGGGATGGTACAACGCACTTTTCCGTACAGCGCAGATCACAGCCGTTCATCTTGGAAATCAATGGTTTGAATTCGTTGAAGCTTGTTTACCGGTAAGAAAGCACTTTGACCGGAAAGAAAGTGTTTGCGAATTGAGACCTTTGAAAATAATTTTGGATGGCTGAGATGTTGCACTACATGCATGGTGTAGTACACTATGTGCGCTACAGGGTCCCCTGGATCCTCTGTGGGTTGCCTCATTGCTTATGGAAAAAAAAAGAAAAAAATCAGCAAGCAATAAGCAAATTCACAAGTAGATGGCGGAATAATTTTGCTTAGTCTTGATCCAAACAGGCCTCTAACTAAACGTTCCTTTTGAAGTTTTCATGGTATGGTGACCTGAAAATTTTGCTAACTTGACTTTGATTTGAGCCAGGAAATGGACTGTTATCTCACCTATTTGTTAACCGAAGGAAAAACACTAACAGAGAAGCAAATCGCTATGTTGCTTTGGGAAGTGATTCTTTTGTCATCAGACACTACCATGGTCACCTCAGAATGGGCCCTATTTGAACTTGCAAAGAATCCAAAGCTCCAGGTTGGTGTCAACTTTCAGTTCCATTTTGTTTCCGAAAAACAAATTAATTCAGGGCGTCTGAATCAGTTTGTGCACACAATTTTGTGTTAGTAATTATCGCGTGATTCTTCTGATTTCCGTTGGATCGAACAGGACCGTCTCTATCACGAAATTCAAAGTGTTTGTGGGTCTGACAAGATCACCGAGGAAAATTTGTGTCAACTTCCATACTTGGATGCTGTTTTCCATGAAACTCTAAGAAAACACACTCCTCTTCCGATAGTTCCTCTGCGATATGCACATGAAGATACACAATTAGGAGGATACTATGTTCCTGCTGGAAGTGAGGTTGGTTATTCTTCACTTAGACATCTTCCTATATTTCGTTTTCTGTTTTTCGCCCCTGCTTTGCTCCTTGCTTTTCACCCAAATTAAACAACGTCGTTTTCGGCATTTTCTTCATTCTTGGTACACCTTCAAACCTTCCTCTGGAAAGTGCCTAAACCCTAAACCTGAAGTGCTTAAATCCAAGCGCCTAAACCAATTATACTTTGCCCCAAAGAGCTTAAATTTCCTAAAATTGAACCACAAAATTAACTCTCTAAACAGAGCCCTTGGAAGCTTTGGAGGTTTACGTGTACCAAGAAAATGCCCAAAACAACTTCGTTTTGGGCAAAAAGTAGGGTCCCCTAATTCATTTTATTGTTCTATTAAAAAGTTGGGAATGAGACACTTCTGTTTGAAATTTTGAATATACATGATTATATACTTGTACAAAAAATTCAATATGTATAATTATATTATTATTGTTGAACCGGTATCGAACAATACCTTGAAAGTGACATGCAATTTTGATCCTTAGATTTATTTTTCTTCTAGATTGCTATCAACCTTTACGGGTGCAACATGGACAAGAACCAATGGGAAAAACCCGAAGAATGGAACCCTGAGAGATTTCTCGACCAAAAATACACTCACAATGACTTGCACAAGACAATGGCGTTTGGAGGGGGAAAGCGGATTTGTCCCGGCGCTCTCCAAGCAATGTTGATTGCTTGCACCGCAATCGGGAGATTGGTGCAAGAGTTCGAGTGGAAACTGAAAGATGGGGAGGAAGAAAATGTCGACGTTGTTTGGATCACCAATCAGAAACTCCATCCGATGCACGTAATTATAAAGCCGAGAAATGGATCAAGATAGGATGGACTCGCCGGAAATTAATATTCACATTTGATTCTCGTCGGCAATTAATGGAATGTGTTGATTCTTTTTTTGATCGGCAAAATGAAATTTATTAACCTTTGGAATGTGTTGATATCTTCTATTAGGGTTCGTGTCTGATCTCTTTGGGGTGAGCGGTTGTCTTGTCTCTTGGGGTTGTAGTAATAATTTTTTTGAGAGGTTTCTATATGGTCATGCTTTGGGGTGTAGATTGCAGGTGTTTGGCAACATTAATTGTCAGTTTTGTTTGTCTCTGGTGGGACTGTGGCTATCGAGTCTGTCACTATAGTGATTCTTTTGGAGTATTTTACAAAAGCGAAAGTGTTTGATAAATGAAAATAAAAATTTTAAAAAAAAGGAAAGGGAACATGAAAAGGCATTCAACGGCTGAGATCCGCTCAGTGCACTGATCTTAGCAGTTAGATGCATTTTCATGCTTTTGTTTTTCGAGGTTGTCTATTTTACGGACCCTCTTGAAAAGAGGGTTTTACGGAAGCCTCCTTTGGGGGCCCGGCACTGATCGCAATGATTCGAGCCGGTTATCTTGTAGAGCCCGCAAAGTAGTGTTTAAATGCAAATAATCAACTTAACCCGACATCGATAAATGTGTCAAAATTAAATTTTGGTGCAAAAAAACAAAGGTCTGGATTATTTCAGAAGTTGAATCTGAAATGATAGGAAAGATCGGGGAATATTCAACAACCGAAAAATGTTAATTCTACACCGTTTCCCAAAGGTTTATATACGGGTCTTGCTTTTTTGTGCCAAATGGGGACTGATTCAATGCTATGAGGTCAGCTGTCCCAAGAGAAAGGGGAAAAAAAAAAAAAAAGAAAAGGAAAGGAAAGGAAAGGAAAGAAAAGGAAAAGGACTGTTCAATACCGTTGTGCTAAAAAATGACATAGTACCCTAGCAGGGGGCAGCTTTGGGCATACGCCAATATTGCGGCCGCCTCGGGTTCCCAATATGGGATTTTACGTCGATGTACATATTTCTTGTGTTCTTAAAGAAAACATATATTATCTGTGTTTGCATTTAGATTCCAGACTAAATCTACAAAACAAGATAAGTTAGATTTCTAAAGAAATATTTACTGGTAACATTTTCGAATTAACTCAAGGTTTTATCAGAATTAGCTTAAAATTGGAGAGGAATTACCCCCAAGCATTAGCCTAAAGTTTTTTTTTTTTTTTATCGGCGAGTATTAGCCTGAAGTTGACCAAATATGATTTTGGAAAATCAAATCTTCGACTGAAATTCAAAACCAATCTCTTAGGAAACAAAGTGTGTGGGCCATGGGTTGGCATGTTCGGCATCGGGTTGGAGTTGTGTTGTTTCAAGTTAAGAGTCGATACAAAAATTAAACAGTCATTCAGCGCGTTTGATTTTCATGTTGACAGGACTGGTCGTGTCATATTCGTGTTTGTGTCAAAAAGTGACCGACCCTAACCCTCAAATAACTTATCGTGTAAACGAGTTGTGTCCGAGATTCTCACCCCTATCCATGCAAGCACCTACACAAAAATTGAAAGAAAGTTTATTTTTACTGCAATGCTCTACAAATGATTTTCTACAAAAATCAATATGGAAAGTGTAGGAGACAGGAAAAAGAAACATGAAAAGAAATCGAAAAATGTACCAGCGATCAAAAGAAACCCTGTTGGCTAAATTGAAAAAACTGATTTTTTGGTTTTTTTTTGTTTTGGCCTTATTCAAATTTTTTTTGCATTTGTTAGTTTTCGGTCGATTTTTTGTGATTTATTGGCTTGTCTCAACGAGAGGAATCTAAAGAATATAAAATTGTTAGCCAAACTTAAAATTTTGTGAATAAAGACGAAAAATAATCTCCAAAACTGGTTTATTTTCGGATTTATTCAAAAAACTATTACTTTTGACCATAATTTTATACTTTTTGGATTCGTCTCACGAGATAAATCCAGAAACTACAAAATCTTGATACAAAACTAACAAATACAAAAAAAATTTGAATAAGGACAAAACGAAAAAAATAAAAGAAATAGTTTTTTTATTTTAACCAAATCAGGCCTTAATCTCAACCATCCGGTGCATTTTCCTGTTTCCTTCCACGTGTCTTTTTCCTGTAGTTTGCTGCCCCTCAAATCAATAACTGTAAATCATCAAGATTGGAATGGGCCCACAATATGGCACCAGTAGTCTGAATTGCAATACTCCCAATATGTATAAATATTAAGGTGTGTTTTGGCCTAAAAAGTTAGCTGGCTTATTTTTTCGTCTTTATTTGATTTTTTTTCGCATTTTTTAGTTTTGCATCAACTTTTTGTGTATTATTGGTTCATCTCGGCTAGAGGAATCAAAAAAATATAAAATTATGACAGATGCTTAAATTTTTTTGAATAAGCAAAAAAGTCAGCCTTTTACACTTTTTTCGATTTTATTCAAAAAATTGAAACTTCTAGTCATAATCTTTTACCTTTTTTAATTCTTCTCGCCGAGACGAACCAATAATACTCAAAAAATCGATGTAAAACTAACAAATGCAAAAAAAAAATCAAATAAAGACAAGACAAAAAGTTATGTTGGCTTTTTTAACCAAACCTAGCCTAAATGCAGAGAGATTTTTCAGTGTCGGATGGTACCATGTGAAACTCCTTAGAGTATCTGAGCCGCCCATTTTAGTTTTTGACTGCTTTGATTTGGAGAGAGAAAGAAGAGAGAGCGTAAAGAGGGAAGGTGTTTTAACATCGGCCGTCCAATATATTTTGGACAGCCCAAATGCAATGTTTGAGTTCCCGCAAACTTGGCTACGCGGTACTCATTCGGTAGCCAAAAAATTTCCCTGGTCAAGAGTCAAGTTCCAATATATCCCATATTACCACTATCTTAGTAGTACTTTAAATGGAATCAATTTAATACCATATCACCACTATCCAGTAGTACTTTAAAAACATGTCCATTTGTGGAATACCCTTTATTGAGACTGAAACCCATACAGATAACTCCTGTTTAATTTCTCTGTTCTTGCTTTTGGATCAGTAAGACGGGGTTGATGGATGCAGTGATGGATCTTCAAGAAATGTCCATGGGCACCGCCTTTGCCGTGGGTGCTCCGGCCGTCGCTGTGGGCGGACTTTGTTTGTGGTTGATTAATGGGTATGTGAATGAGCAGAGGAGAAGACGGTCTCCACTCCCTCCACTGCCCGGTACTGCCTTTACCTTGTTATCTATACAGATTCGTGTATATGTATATAAATATATTTATATGTACATGTTTAACAGTTTAAGTTTAATTGTTATGACCACTTATGATAACTCGGATTTGGCCATTTGAGGAGTGACGGAGCTATATAGGGGTCCACCCCAAAATTTCCTATTTTTGGTATATTTTCATTTCAAGAACCCTAAATTATGGTGAACAATTGATGATTGGAAAGTAAACTTAATTGTTGGGCCATATGTGTTTGGATGGTGAGACACAAAAGATAAAGAGAGGTGATCGGTGCCAAACCGACTCCATAATTCAGTTAGTTGATGAGAGGCAGAGAGATGAGAGGTTGTGAGGGACCAAGTAGAGAGAGAGAGAGAGAGAGAGAGAGAGAGAGAGAGAGAGAAATCCCTTTGGGGTCTCCCCCACCAGATTACCATGTACAAGTGTTTGTCTCTTGAGGTTGCATGTCGGAGGTCAAACATTCCAAACTTTAGGGCCACCAGAGGGTTTTGCCCCAATTATTAACTTCAAGACCCGGAATTTGTCGAGGTGTGTGCAAGCTGGCTCGGACATCCGGGTTACGAAAAGAAATGGTTATGGTTATGGTCATGTAGTTCTGGGATATTTCAAATTAAACTTGGATATATTAAATATGTAACCAGTTACTTTTATTCGACCAATGGACAAAGTGTAAAAGTTTCCTCGGCTAGATCACTGATTTGATACTATTGAGTATTTTGGAGCAAGTTTTTTGTTCTTTTTTATTTATTTTTTGGTTACATTTTTTAGTCAATTCATTTTGAAAGATTTTGCCAAATATGAAGTGTGTTTTAGGGTCTAAGGTTTTATGCCAATATTACGAAAGTATCTCCATCACCCTCTAGATTCGAAGGTTCGGGTTTGTCTACGAGAGGGAAAAAAAAATGGGGGCGGATTTATTTGGTCCTTATCTTCATGTTGTCTTGTGATTGGTTGTGGTGCGCACAGTTTGGCCAGACTCCTAATTATGAATGATTAAAAGACAGAGAGTGTCCATGGTTGGTTGAATCTCTTGTGAAAGCTTGTATTTCCTGACAATGACTGTTAGAAGTTGTGTCTCAGATTAAATGGCTAGGAGGACCGTTGTGCTGAAAATGACATGGTACCATAAATACCAGAAAACTGAAAGTTATATTTGTAGTCTACAGTAGGCCAGGAAATAATTTTGACTTTGTCAAGTTGGTTTGAATTGCTAAACCAATTGCAAGATTCTTCTCTTTTATACTGAATTTGAGTTCCTCAATATGGGACTTCAAGCCAAAGTACATATATCTTGTCTTTATTTGGTTTACGTATAAGATTCCAGACTAAATCCACAGGACAAGATATGTCGAATTCTAAAGATTATATAGAAAGAAAAATTTATTGTATAACATTTTTTTTAATTAACTCAAGTTTCTCTCAGAATTAGCCTAAAATTGGAGAGGAATTACCCAAGCATTAGCTCACTGGATATTTGATTGTTAGTTATGTGATTTTAGTTTGTACTCGAGATCACAGACATCCGAGCCTAAACCCCATTTGGGTGTCTAAGGTACTAGGTGAGAGCTAAGGGACATAAATTCTTTGGGCGTAAAGTTAAACGTATTCTTTGTGTTCTTGTTCGATTGCTATATTTTCTGTACTTTTCCCATAATTTATTCTATATACATACGTATGCACACGAGGGTGTATGTATATGTGAAGTGATTGGAAAAACTTGATGGTGGTTTGTGGTGCAGAGGTACCAGGGCTACCAGTGATTGGGAATCTGCTGCAACTGAAGGAGAAGAAACCCCATATGACCTTTGCTAGGTGGGCCAAGACTTACGGTCCTATCTATTCTATTAGAACCGGCTCCAACACAATTGTTGTCCTTAACAACACCGACATTGCCAAGGAGGTATCTGTGTCTCTTAGCTCTCTTAATTGATGTGGTGGTGTATTTGCCTGATGGTATTATGTGTTGATCCAACACTTATGCGCTCACCTTCTCTGTTTTGACCCATTGAGATTTGAGAGTACTGGAGGATTGTCATGTAAAACTCGTAAAGGAAATCTAAAAGTACTTGACTAGAACATTCGCCATTTGGACGAATATGATTTTAGAATTGGTTCTACGAGTACATCTCAATCGTGTCCAGATATAGACCTTTTATGTCAGGTCCGTGATCAATTTAATCTATTCATAGAGTTACTGAAACCAACTTTCCATCCAAATGAAATCAACCTCTGAGTTTCATTTTAGAAATCCCAAATCTATAGTGCTTTGAAAGAACAAGGCAACAAACAACAAAGAACCAAACTTATAGTTAAAGTTTTTGGGATTTCTAAATAACAAACAACACTACTAATTAGATGCCATGTCAATTAAATTATACGTACATATTTAAAGGCTTTATGCCACGTAAAAGTCTGACATACTCATACTATGAAAAGATACATGGACACGTTTTATGCACTGATCTGGACACACGCTTGTAATAATAGGTTTCCCAGTTGTGGACGTATTAGTGTGTTATCGTACTACATGCTAGTCTTCTCTATTTGCTACACTACTATGGAACTCAAAATACTGCTTCAACCCGCTAAATTGGTAAATAATTGGAGTAGAATACCGTACTCTTAGTATTCACTGAACCCTCTTGCTTTTTATAGGCCATGGTAACCAGATTCTCATCCATCTCAACAAGAAAGCTAACAAAGGCTCTATCGATTCTTACTTCCGATAAATGCATGGTTGCAATAAGTGATTATGACGATTTCCACAAAACAGTGAAGCGACATATCCTCACTAGTGTCTTGGGTCCAAATGCTCAGGTTTGTGCTGCATAATTCTACTCAAGAGTGTGTTTATTCTGTATAATCTGTTCTTGTTTCCCTGTTCTCATTTTACTAATAGCTCTTTCTTCGTATTCAGAAGCGACATCGGGGCCATAGAGACACCTTGATAGCTAATATTGTAAAAGACTTCCATGCTCATGTGAAGGACTATGGTCTTCAACCTGTAAACTTTAGGGATATCTTTGAATCTGAACTATTCGGATTAGCAATGAAAGAAGTGAGCTTTTGTTTTCTTTTGTCTTATACCGATCAATGGTCATTTTGGAAAATCTTTTATGCAGAACTATGACAAGGGAAATGTAAGAATAATCACAAAAATGGAATGGGATTTGCAGGCTTTAGGGAGTGACGTGGAATCTATTTACGTGGAGGAGCTTGGAAAATTATCGAGACATGAGCTAATTATGGTTTTAGTCAAGGACCCAATGGAAGGCGCGATCGATGTAGATTGGAGAGACTTCTTCCCTTATCTAAAATGGATTCCAAACAAGACTTTTGAAAGGAAAATCGAGAAAATGGACTTCCGTAGGCAAGCTGTGATGAAGGCCCTCATTATGGAGCAAAGTAAACGAATTGCTTCTGGCGAGGTACCCTTCCCTTAAGGGCTCGTTTGGTTCTTGCTTATTGCTTATTTTAAGATCGTTTGGCAGCTACGGTTTCTTAATTGCTTATGAAAGAAAACCAACAAGCAACACGAATATAAACGTTTGGATTGCCAAATGATTTTGCTTACTCTTGAACCAATCTTTTTGAACTCTTCCCCTGGTGGTGTGGTGACCTGACAATTTATATTAACTTGACTTGGATTTGAGCCAGGAAAAGAACAGTTATTTTGACTATTTGTTAGCCGAAGGAAAAACGTTAACGGAGAAACAAATTGCTATGTTGCTTTGGGAAGTAATTATTGAAACATCAGACACTACTTTGGTCACCTCAGAATGGGCCATGTATGAACTTGCAAAGAATCCCAAGATACAGGTTGGTTTCAACTTATAAATCCCCATCTCCACTCTTACTTCTTCAAAATTTTCGTGTGAGTGTGATTGCCTTCCAAATAAACAGGATCGTCTCTATGAGGAAATTCGTGGCATTTGTGGGTCCAACAAGATCACTGAGGAAAAGCTGTGTCAGCTTCCGTTTTTGGCCGCTGTTTTCCATGAAACACTGAGAAAGTACAGTCCTGCTCCGGTAATACCTCTGCGATTTGCACATGAAGATACAGAATTAGGAGGCTACTTTGTTCCCGCAGGGAGTGAGGTAGATTTTTCTGCACTTGATTTCTTGCAACGTTTATTAGTCTTGAAGCTTTTTGAAATGACAGACGTTCAACAAAACACCATTAACCATCACCAGAATGCAGACCCAGATCTTATGTGTATAAATTTCCAATATACGCAAAGCTGGTACGGTTGAAATTGTATCGAATAGCTCCTTGAAAATGAGACTAATTTTTCCACTTATAGATTTGTAGGAACTATTACAAATAAAATTTTGAGAAAGAGTTTTGTTGTAAAGAGAAATAGGTGAGTTTTGAAAATGCAGATAGAAATATAGAATTGTGGTACTGTGTGAAGTGGTATGCTATTATGATTTTCAGATTTTGAGCGACCAAAATTGAGTTTTGGGTTGGAGTTCCCTCTTATGTAAGTGGCCTAGCCCTAATAATTCTGACTTTTTTTTTTTTTTCTTTTGTAGATAGCTATCAACATTTACGGGTGTAACATGGACGAGAACCAATGGGAGAAACCCAAAGAATGGAACCCTGAGAGATTTATGGACGAGAAATACGATCAGAACGATATGCACAAGACTATGGCGTTTGGAGGGGGAAAGAGGATGTGTGCAGGTTCGCTCCAAGCGATGTTGATTGCTTGCACTTCAATTGGAAGATTAGTACAAGAGTTTGAGTGGAGATTGAAAGATGGGGAGGAAGAAGATGTCGATATTGTTGGGCTTACCACTCAAAAACTGAATCCGATGCATGCGATTATAATGCCGAGAAGCTAATGATCAAGAAACGCGGCAAGTATATTTTTCTTTTCATGTAACAATCGAAGCCCCTTGTTTCCATTTCGGTGTTTGTTTACACAGCCTGTCGAGGAAAATGATTGTTAGAGAAAAAGTTGGCAATGTAATCTTCTCAACAGCATGAATTTTTAGCCTTGTGTTGAATGTAATACTCCAAGCAGATGATGATATAGCCTAATCTCTTGCATTTCACTGGGGTTTTTGGATTATGTTTATCTACCCCTTCACATATATAGTTCATCTTGCGAGTTATGCAATGACAACAAGTCAATTTATGGATCGAAGTTTGCTGATGGAAAGAAAATGGGGAAGTAATATGTGAGAGAGAGAGAGAGAGAGAGAGAGAGAGAGAGATGGCGTGAAAACAGGAGATATGGTGTAATAGGATGCCCTTTTTAAATTGGAAATATTATTCAAATCCACAGACCCGGGGACTGTTGGATGCACAACACTGTGCTGTGCAGTTATGGTGTTACTGCGTCAGCACCTTTCCGATGATCGGAGACGTTTACCGCATAGATCTCGTCGAGTTCTATGAGTTTACCAAAAATCAACTCGATTGGGTATCTTTAAGTACGTCATCGGAAAACAAATACTTTGAAAAGAAATGGAACACAAATAGACACAAACACTGGATCAAAACCACTTTTTCATGTTATTTGTGTTTTGATAAGGCACTTAAAGATATCCGATCGAGTTGATTTTTGGCACACATGTACTCGACGAGGTCTACGCGGTTAACGTCTCCAATCGTCAAAAAATGCCGGCGAGGCTGCGGCGTGGGATGCACAGCACGGTTCTGTGCATGGGGATGCACAGCACCCCCCAGGTTCCGACCCGGGGGGCCTACTGTCCCTTGGGGTCCGCAAGCCTTGCCAACCCCCAGCCTAGTCGTCCGTTTGTGTATTAATGGCTTGGATCGAATCAAACAATGGATGGTGCAGATATACTTAGGTGACGTGAGATCTGAGCCATTGATGCACGAAAAGGACTGCCGGATGGGGTTGGCACCCCCACCGACCCCAAGGGACGGCAGGGTCCCCAATTTCAAATCCACCAGGACGGCGGTATAAACAAGTTCCCCAACCAGAATGGCTAATTAAATTTCACTGGAAAGGGAGTTAACCATAACGTATTAGTTGACTAACCTCACTCAATAACTATTGCAAAATTTGCATAATAAACTGGAGAATGCTATTCACATCACATGCCCCAGAGGGAGACTAAAAGAAAAGAAACAATAAATGAACAAAACGTTGAAGGTGAAGTCTCCAAATAAAATTCAAGACTTGCCTGATTTGACTAATTTGGAAAAACTGATTTTTTGGTTTTTTTCGTTTTGTCCTTATTCAATTTTTTTTTTTCTGCATTTGTTAGTTTCGGTCGATTTTTTGTGATTTCTTGGCTTGTCTCGACGAGAGGAATCTAAAAAGTATAAAATTGTTAGTCAAACTCAAAGTTTTGTGAATAAAAGACGAAAAATAATCCAAAAAACTGGTTTATTTTGATTTATTTTTTACTTTATTCAAAAAACTATTAGTTTTGACCATAATTTTATACTCTTTGGATTCGTCTCGACGAGATAAATCCAGAAACCACGAAATCTTGACGCAAAACTAACAAATGCAAAAAAAAAATTGAATAAAGACAAAATGAAAAAAAACCAGAAAACTAGTTTTTTCAATTTAGCCAAATCAAGCCCAATAGGGTTCAAATTCTGTGTCTAAGTGCCTATGAGCAAATTTGAATCATTAATTGCAGCAAATGAACGATTCAAATTAAGGAATAGAGATGATGATCCAATTCCCTTGAAATAATAGATCTTGACATGTGCTGCTTACATCAACATCAACATTCAAATATTAACATAGCTAGAGCCTTCAAATCCATTGATTTTACAATGACAACCTCCCAAAACAAGAAATGGTAAAAACTACCCAAAATACCAGAGAAGAAAACTAAACATTACAAAATGGCATACTTTTTTTTTTTGGGTTTTTGATAAGCGATAAAATGCCATATATATGGAAGATACAAACATTAGAATCACTTTTTAAGTTGAAATTATTTCAGCATGCCAGAGCCCCCCACCACACCCAAGATAAAAATCTCAGCTGGGTTTAAAGAATTTGAGCTTGAGGCCATTATTCACCATACTCCAAATACCTCCAATCGAAAAGGCCAAGCTGAAAGCAATTCCCAACCAACCCAAGCACCAATGGAAATACCAACTGAAGCTGAATTTCGACGGCTTTTTTATTAGGACCCACATGAAGCAGGGATACGCGAATGTGACCGGAAGAGTTAACCCTCCCAACAAACCAGCTATACTAGATAGAAACGGAAGTGCCACCCCAATGAAGAAGTTCACGAAGCCGTAAAATACCCGGAAACCTGACCTGACCCAGATGGAGCAGGGTCGGTTAGTCCGGCTGGTGTAACCTGCTTCGAAACTGTCGAAAACGGGCATTGAGTATATTTGGAAGCTGCTCAAACAGTTGAAGACGACTAGGAGGAATGTCAAGGCAAGAAGTCCTCTAGGAATGTCGTGGCTGTGGAATGCAAACAAGGCATTGAGCATCCCTCCTGAAGGCATCTACAACCATGAAACAAATAACTACTGGAGTCAATATCAAGTAAGAACGAATTACTCAAAAAGTTAAAAGGGGAATTAATGACTCAAAAAGTTACAAGGATAATGTAGAATCAAGTTTCATGTTAACTTACCCAAAAAAGTACAAATCAAGTTTCGTGGCAACTACAACATTATATGACTGTATGCACGAGTAATTTTAATTTTTACAACTCAGCCACAAAATCTTGTAATAGGATTTAGAGTACTTGCTCAAATGGTTCCCTTCTAACGCGTGCAACTTTTATTTGTTTACTTGGACATGAAAATTGTTAATTTGGGACTTGGCCCATCTTATTCATTTTTCGAGTACTGTACCCAGTGGCCAGTGCTATACTCTTGAGGTTTCAGATCTAGCAAGTCCAGTTTAACTTATTTCTTCTTTACTAACAGAAATTACAAGCTTCAATGTTTTTTTTTTTTTTTCCAAATTATTGGATACAAAGCCAACTTGGCTAAGAAGCGCTTACAAAATCAGAACTTATAAAATCCTTCAAAAGACCAACGATGCTTTATGGGATAGAATAATGGCCTATAAAGAAACAACAAGTGAGCAAGATGGATGTATATAGCATTATAGCTGAAATGAGAATACTGAGATGGATGTGTGGTAAGACTAGAAAAGACGGGATTAGAAATAAAATAGTTCGTGAGATGATAGGAGGTGGTACCTATAGAGGAGAGTTTTGGATAGTAACGCTAAAGGGAGGGGGAGGCCCAAATTGACAGTTGATGTAGTGCACAAATATATGAGCCTTTTGAGTTTAAGTGAACAAGAAGCCCTGGACACAGCTCAATGGGAAAAAGGATTTATGTAGCCGACCCCAATTGATTGGGACATAAGGCTCGGTTTGGTGAGGTTTGGTTTAGACTAGGCAAAATTGTCCTCCACATTGGAGAGAGGGAACCTCTAAGTGCTAGAGAGCTAACCCATCTGCAACTCTATTTGCTGCCCTGCAAATCCACTTCAACATTAGTTTTACTTGTTGGATAATTTGACGTACGTTTCAGGTTGCTACAACTTGAGCTTTTGGAGGATTGGTGATCTAACAATGCATTACGTAAGTGGGCTTCAACTTTTAAATTCCATTTCCTTCTATGTAGGAATGTTTGCATCTCCAAATGCAAGACGAGATTGCAGATTAAGGAGAATGTTGCCTAGCTTAATGAGCCCATTTCCTACTAGATTAAACTTTTGAGAGAGATGTTTATCTATCTTCACTAACTTTGTTGTGGTGTTAGATGGAATCATAAGACTATTTGCATGTTAACTCGTAAGGATTGCTGATGACAGAAAACAAGGAAAGAGAGTACACTTACAAGGTTTCCATAGGCCCAAAAACCTCCAATGGCAACGGGGAACAAGCACATGGCAATAAGAACATAGGCAACTTTGGCTCCTCTCCACATGGGCACATGAGCTGGGTGTTTGAAGGTTGATGGCATCGTTGCCTAAACGATAATAGAAGATGAAATTCTTTCAATCAGCTAAAAAAAGCTAATCTTAAATATAAAAGTAAGATTATAGCAATTGTTCAGCAGAAAAAGTCTGATGAATTGTTGCTTGTTGGTCGACAGTTATTGTCATTGAAACTTGTTTTCCTGGAATTTTCTGGCTAAGACTCTGTCTTTTAGGAGACATCAATAAGGAGTTATTGAATCTTCAGACCATTTCCACTAGAAAATGAATTTTGGAAAGAAAGACTGAGTGCTCTTATTTTCAAGATTATTATGTTGAAAAATTCAGGCAAAACTAGCTGTGAAACACAACCGGACAGAGCCTTTTCCCAATCTCAACCTTCTGAGAGCATACCTGAATCTCCAGGGCTAGATTGTGTCCCCGGAAAGCGAAGGCGACGATACCAAGTGCGTTCAAGACTGAAAAGGCAGAAGCAGAAAAGGAAGGTAATGAAAGGGGTTGGTACGAGATTGAGGGAGGCCTTGGTTGACTAACTGAAAGTACCCAGACCATAGTTGAGTAAGTAATGGCCGTGATTGCCCCTATGAGAGAAAGTCCAGCGATGGAGTTGAGGTTTGGGAGCTGGGACAATACAATGCAGAGGGAAGTAAATACCAAATACCACTCCACTGTTGTTAGAGGATTTGACGAACATAGGGGCCCACAAACAGTCTGGAAGAAGAGTTTCATGGTCTCCCCTCCTATGAGGATCAAAGCTGTTGCAGTTCCAGCTGATAAGTAAACTGTTGGGAAGAGAGCAAGCCAGACACCTAGTCTTTCACCTGTAAAGAGAGAGAAGGGGGGGGGGGGGGGGGGGGGGGGGGGGAATGCAAATGAATCAGTGGCTAATCTTGTCCTTAATGGGAAGAAAAGAAAAGGCATTGGCTAATAACATATGACGAATCTTTGAATATTTCCCCAAAACCCACCATCCTCGTGATTCCCATCTAATTTCCTTGATATGATACTAAAATTCCATATGTCGGGACATCAAATACTCATAAAATTAGAATAAAAAAGTAAAATGTCGTGAGGCGGTTTTTGAATCTTCGTTTGCTGAGGTATTTGAGGGAACTGAAAAGCAAAGGGAAAACAGATAAAAAGTTGGCTTCACAAATCCATTTCCTTTTCTATAACCCTTGCACAAATGCCTACATGAATCCAAGATCCTATCAGGAATGCAGACAACTTTCAGAAATAGCCTGGGGGTAAAGGAGGCGAAGCTCCCTAAGCGAAAATGGAATTTTGTAATTGGGCAGGGGCGATTTCAGCCATTGGGCCATACCTATTTATATTGCAGTTGCTTCGTAATTAGGGTTAGAGCATTTGAATAAAAAGACGAGAGGAGGAGAAAGAAAACTTTTCTAAGAGAGAAGATAGAAGACTTTGTAATCTATATTCTTCAGTTATAGTGGACTAGTGTGGCTCCCATGGTTTTTCCTCACGTGTAGATTTTCCCCGTATGTCTGTGTATCTTTCCTCTTTTTCGTTCATTACACACTTTTTTCCTCTTTGTTCTGTTTTGCGGGTCACTCTAGTTTCCAATATCTGTAGGGGCATTGTGGATTGAACGAGTTGGTCGAGTCCTAACGGATCCAAACATATACTGAAGGTTACTAAGTATGAATGTCGACCTAAATTCTGATGGTACGCATATGTTACCGTACCAGCACAATAGAGGAACAAAGTAGCATTGTATGGAAAATCTATTTCTTTCATAGGAGAACACACTTCAATATATAGCATTCCATGAGCTCAGTTGCCTGGGTACTCACATAGTTATGTACCCTATTTAGGTGCCGATCAGACAATTAGTCAATTACCCAATTGAAATTGAAAAATCGTATGGTGACTAACTGAATTTGGGAATTGGTGCAGAAACGTGAAACATACGGAAGCTGATGAAATTAATGCAAAACAAAGTTACTCAGAGAATTTAATCTCACCGAATGCTGCTTGTGAAAGCTCCACGTATCTGTTGTACCTTTTTCCCGGAACTGCTTCATGTAGCTGAACCAGAATCCACAGGGTGTAAAGTTGCCAGAAGTAGGCGATCGTTAAGGAAAGTATTCCCCAACTCCTGTTGTAACATTCCAAGAAAGATGTAAGCTGGATGACTTGGGATTTCAGACTTAGAAACTTATTCCCAGAGTCATGATAAATTAGAAGAACTGATAAACTCGAGCCAAGCCAATTAAGGAACTTGTCTTGTTTATTATCCTCCAGGCACCATGATGTAATTCTCTTGTTTGGCATACAAATACATACCAAAGCTCCTCGAACGGAGTGAAATCTCTTTCCAGAATTAGATTTCTTTCTTGCAGCGAGACTTAACACACAAGAAAATGCTAGTTTTGTCAAAAGTCAACCCATGATAGAAACTCTAAGTACCACAGCACCACATTCGCCTTCTGGAATATGACATTTGCCTCATGGGAAAACTAGAAGAAAATGGAGTATAAAAATTGAAAGAATTTTCCCAAGTATGACAAGGACAAAGAACAAAAGGTCTATTACCGTTATTATGCGAACTGTCTTGTATTGAGCTAGTATGGGACCCAGGATGGCCCGTGCCACTCCCAAGTCCGCAAAAAAGAAACTATTTTTGTATTGCAAGAACAATGTTATGCTTTAAAACGCGTGTATTATTTTTAGTATTAAGCATATTGATGAGTGATTATCAATGAAAATGTGAAATTTGGGGGTATTAAGTATGTTGATGGATGATTAACATATGAAAATGTATATCCTTATTCCTTTCGGTTTAAGTAGAAATAATTAATCTTAGAACACTTGTACTTATTTTATACTAATTAATTCCTCGCCCATAGAGATAGTCCACTTCCAAAAAACCTCCAATTAAAGAACTAATTGAGATTTTTATCCAAAAATTGCGCGTCATTTTATAGTAGACTATCTTTTTGGGACGGAGGGAGGGAAAATATTGATTTTGGGTGTCATACCAATCGGAATCCTGGCTCCGTCCTTGTACGAGGGCTTCAGGTGGGACTATTCAATTTCTGGTGACAAATAGATTTCAATTTCCAGGTTAAGCAGAAGTTACACGATCAGAGGCAGCATGCTCTTTTCCAATGAAGTGCTCTAAACTACTCTATCTTCTTTACAATTAAAAAAATAATTTAAAAAAATAATAATAATAATATCAACAGCAGGCTACCATTTAAATGGAATCAAATGACAAGAACTGGATAGTACATTGTATTATGAACGGGGAACAAAAAAGTAACATATGCAAGTATGCAACACTCCAGCCTATACAAAAGGAAAAGGGAAATTATGTTTGTTGGTGAGAAGATAATCTCTTTGAGTGAACCACAAATGGATGACAAATCTATTAGATAACGTAGTGGGAAAAGAAAATGTTTTTTTTTTTTTTAGGACCTCCCAAAAGGATGTCTCCTTCTCCCACTAATACCAAATACTAAATAATGAAGAACTAACAAATACCACTAGACATTAGAAGATGTAAGTCACGGTTTCAACCTAGCTTGACCACTCATTCGGGAAGAACGCACTTGTCAGTACGGGATATCTATTGCCGTAACTTTTAGTCTTTTATAGACTCCTTTGAGAAGAAGCATAATTATTTCAAAGGAGCTAAACACTGACCGGAAAGACATTATGTTTCTTAGAGAGACTGCAGATATCAAGCAGCGCAAACAGACTGGAGTAAAAAGCTAGCAGATGCTTCTTTACCTTTCAGTCATGTCTCAAGGACACACTTTCCCAGAATCTAATAACACTTTGAGGCCATTAATCTCCGTAAATTGACGCATTTTGTAAAGATAGTACCATTATCTATTTCAAATTTTCAATAATGCATCAGGTTGCATAAACCACCTAGTTGCAAAAAGAGCCCAATTTTACGAGAATCATTTATCATTTTACTAACAAGTAACAACCAATTTGAACAAAATAAATTTCACATATGACATCCATCAGGACAACATGTCCTGTATCTATTTGGAAATAACTCCAAAAGAGAAGGACAAAAGGTAAATTAATTTGAAAAAGCATAGGAATTAGGACCACTCCATTAGATATTTCCTTGTCTAAATAAGCGGGAGCGGGGTCCCTGTAGTGAGGGGCTCACTACAGGATGCAGTGAGCCTATCCGGCCGTCCATCTCGATAATGAATGCTCATATTTTAATCCAAACAATGAACGGCGCGGATCATTGGGAGTTCGGATTAAATCTGAGTCGTCGGTGCCAAGATGGATGGCATACAGGGCTCCCGCTTCCTAAGTAAGCTTGCTTCTAATTTCCCAATGTGAAATTGATACCATGAACTGGAAAAGCAACAAGAGTACAATTCAAAGTTGAAAGTGTGGTCCAACTTGTCTCAATTTTGTAACAGGAAAAGCAGAACAATTGAGAGGCAGAGGCCCCAGTCTTAAGTGTCAGTTCTCTAGAATGATTTAGTTTGTGAAAAAGGCAAAAGATGAAAGGGACGAAATGAGTTGCCTCCTCAAGGATGGTTCCTTTCTTAAAATCAAATCAAATCCATTATGAATTCGGAGAGAGGGAAAAAAAAGAAATATGGCAAGGTAGACCCGCAAGCCATCGACTTTAATCGATTACCAGCAAAAAAAAAGGTGAAAAGAAAAGAACTTCAACGAAATTTGGAAGGTATATTTCAGAGTCGAAAAGACGTAAAACAAGATGAACTGATGAGATGTCATTGGTACATAAGAATGGAGTGGAAGATTGTCCCAATGGAATCAAACCAACAATTTCAGATTAAAAAAGTGGGAAGTAGGAACCTGACAAGGACATCACCAGAATTGGGTATCAGGAAAGGCAGCATCCCCAATCTAACAGCGGTCTTCATTAAACAGTTAACGGTCATCAAATAAGGGCATGTAGCCGACCCCTATTAACTGGGACTTATGGCTCGGTTCGGTTTGGATTGGTTTGGTAAATAAGCGCATTTAAAGCAACACTCACTGTTGAATTAAAACCCAGTAAAACCCAATAGGGGTTTGTCAAGAGGGAGTACAACAGCACGGAGTTTTCCCATTGGACTCTCATTGCCAGCCAAAGAAACCCTTCCGTCCACAGAGAGTTTCGTTAACTTCAGGATCCCAAGATTAGTCTAGATGCACATAAACTCGCTCAGACACCCATTAATGAACTGCAATAAAAAGTCTCATACTGTACAAGGGCACTCCATTTCCACGACTAGAGCATCTCCAAAGGCCTTACCTAAATTGTCAAACCAAATCATGGTCGGCATCCAGGTCGGTGCCGCCGAATTTGGAGCCGACCGCATTAAACTCGAGCCCGAATTGAACTCGATTCGATTGGTTAAAATTAAACGAGCCAAATCGAGCTGAGCCCAAGCTTCAAAAATGTTAGACAAGACTAAGGCTCTATTTGGGATTAGGGAAAAGAAGGGAAAATAATTAAGAGTTGAAATCATTATTTTCTCTCCTCTTGCCCTCTAAACCAAACAACGAGGAAGAAAATTTGTTAAATTTCCTTTCCTTTCTCTTCTTTTCCACAATTTCCAAACAAACAGTTAGGCTCTGTTTGGAATTAGGCAAAAAAGGAAAAATAATTAAGAAGGAAATTGGAGAGAAAGTTGATGAGAAATTTAGAGGAAATTTGAATTGGAATTTAAAATTTTCATTTATCATTTTTAAGAACCAAACAAGGAAAGGGAAAATTTTAAAAAAGATTCTTTTTTTTTCCACTCTTTCCACAAGTTCCAAACACACCCTAACTCAAGCTGGAGCTGGAGCTCAGTCTCAATTGTTCATACCCGAATCAAACTCGGACCAGATTACTATTTCATCGACCCGAACCTCACAGGGTTTGGTTTGGTTCGATTCGATTCGGCTCCTTTGCAAATTACACCCCTAGTTCCAATTAATTTTGCAAAAAAGACCCCAATTTTTCAAAATAAAATCTTGAACAAAAATGGCTGCAAAGGAATCAAAATCAAAACTATTTTCGAAAACAAACGGTTGGAATAGAATGCATGCAAGATTGAAGCGACAATAATAGATGGTGGTACAAAAACGACGACGTACGTACCAGCCGAGGAAAGCGAAAGCCACGGGCAAAACCAGGGCCTGAAACCCGACGCCGGCGTTCAGGTTGTGAAACGCGGCGTAATGCGCGTTGCCGTTACGCGACTCCGTGATGGGAAGCCACGCGTCCTGTGGGTTTAGCTTCGTCAGGTGGCCCACCTCCTCCAAATACCCTTTCATGTTCACCAAAACCCTCTTCATCGGCGTCCCGATGGGGCTCAGGAACCTCGGAGATATAAACGACGACGGCGTCCACGCCGCCCCAGCCGCCGATTTTGGTGCTGCTGGCTTCGGTGATCTTTGTCCCGACGGTGTTAGGATTTCTGGTGTCGATGTTGTTCGCGGTGTAGCCGGGATTGATATGAGCTCTGTTTCTGGCCTCTCCTCCATTTCGCTAGCCCGCTGCATTGCTCTCTCTCTCTCTCTCTCTCTCTCTCTCAGTTTTGCTCAGTTGAAGAATGTGCGTTGAATGAGGTGAAATCAAAAAGGGCAAAAGGGAAAAGGCCAAACACGAATCGCTCTCTCTCTTTCTCTCTCTCTCTCTTCCTTCAATTTAATCACTTGAAGAACGTGGGTTGATGGGGCCTTAAGGTATGGATGCAGAATTCGAGTGTTGGTTGGCGAACACTATAACAAAAGTTCACTAAACAGACGAACTTATATAGTTGTAAAATTTTAAAGAAATTACTACTATTATACTTTCAAAAAAAATTAAAACTTGGATGATTGTCCGGACATAGAATTTGTGCGTTGGATGAGCAAAAACTATAACAAGAATTTATTGAGTGGACGAACCTATAGACGTAGTTATAAAATTTTAAAGAAATTACTATTATATTTATAAAAATAATTAGTAAAACTTGAATAACACGATTGTCCGAGCTAACACGCTCTTGCGTCCGTCCTTGGTTGAGAAGGAATCAGACAGGAGAAGAGTGGGAATGGAGAAACACGAATTTCTCAGAGCTATGTCAGAGAGAAACGGGAGTGGGGAGAAAGTTGGGAATTGGGAAAATGTTAGCCGTTGATCTGATGAGTTTTTCTTTGTTTTTTTTGTTCTGGAAGTTCCAAGTGCTTGGGTGATTTTGATTGTTGCCGTTGGCGTGTGTATATATTGTGGTGGATGGACTGACAGGAGGAATATAACTGTGTGGGGAGGGTAATAGAATAGCTTATGGTGTGGGTAAGAAAAAGCATTGGAATTTGGATGGAGAGTAAATTATTCATCACTGGTTTGAACTTTGAATAACTGTCATGTGGTTCTATGTTTTAAAGCGTCTTGAAAAAGTGTTTAAAATGCATCAAAATTTTGTAATTTTTTGTATTTGTCTTATTTTATTTTTATTGACAACTCACCGAGCTACCAATAACGTAACGGTATATAATTGTGTGGTGTTTGGAGTTGTTGGAGCACTCTCAATAGTCATTTATTAATGGGGTTGTAATGAATTCTACGAGTAGAGATGCTAATTTTTCATCTCTTTTTCTTTTTTTTGTTCGTTTATCGTTCATGTGTTGTCATATTATATCATATTGTATGGACATTTTGTGTCATGCTATGCCGTGTGTTAATCCGACCTTGCATACAACCAACAATAAAAATAAACTATAGAAAAATATTGGCGATTCTTGTGGAGTACAAGAGGCCTTTTGCTGCCGGATACCACTTCTGGGGGTCTTCGGTTTCGTGCTTAACGGCTAGGTTTTTGTCCTCGTTGGTGATGGCATGCAGTTAGCGGCGGTGGTTTGTGGTGTGCGGCGGTTCTTCTTCTTCTTCTTCCTTTTTTTGTAGGTGGTGGTTGGAGGCTTGGCTGGAGTTTGGTGGTGGCGGCTCTTTATTGTAGCAATGCCGTGAAATATTTTCTGTTGTAGCTCATGGAGCTCATCCTGATTATACCTTTAAATGTGAAGTCTGAGTAATTATTCAATTGATCCGTCGTATGGCCATATTCCGCCTCATGATTCTTAACCATCCCACACTATTGTGGAGATGACTAGTCTTTATCCTAATGGCAAAATACAAATTGGTTTCACTAAAAATACTGTTTAGTCCATTTAATAAGACGAAATGACTTGTCTTCAATAGTAAAACAATAAGTGTAAAATACCGAAAATGTTGTTTAGTCAAAATACCAAAAATGTTGTTTAGTCAATAGTGGAAACTTAGTCTTGCCGTCCAGAATTACTATCTCCATCTGTGTTTGTTTGTTCACTTTCACTATTCCACAATCCTTGTAAAATTGTAATATATCTTTCAATATGAATCTTTAAAAATATGCAATATGGATATTACTTTGATAAATCTCAATTAGTAACTACATTATATGAAAGTTTCAAAACCATGACCCTTTACAAATTAAAAGATATAGACAATTTAAAACATGCCACAAATACAAAAAAAATGAACCAACAAAATACGGATGAAGGGAGTGTATGTGATGATCAAGAGCAGCTGTTGCCTAGCCAGATTTGGGATACCTATAGTGACGCAAAGCCATCACATTCCTTTAGTGGCCTCAATTATAGGCCCTCTACAATCATTTGGAAAATGCAGTATAATACAAATTTGTCTCAATTGCATATCTACCGATCTCCGTTGATCATATTTTTTTGCACCCATAATATGTTCAATATTTTAAAAAAATATATATTGTTCCAATCCTAAATAAAAATTTCATACAATACACAATTGAAGTCACTATATGAGTATAGTAACTCGGTTCACTGCAAGAACCCCAAGTCCTGCCCAGGAGCACCTAATTAATTTTCCTTGTGACTTGTGAGAACAAGGCATGGGGACGGTGGTGTGGGTCAGGACGTCCATCAATGACAGCATTGGGTCAAATAAAACATCAGATACTCCTGAAATTCCGGTTGTGCGACAATGGGGTTTTCGTCACGCGCTTTTTGGGGCGTGAAGGAAGCAATTATTGCTTTTACCGATTACCATGTCGGGGGTAGCAAATCAATGTCACGTTCACTGTGCGGAGATCCCTGGGCGTGTTGACCAAGTCACTCACGAGTGACATGTCAGGTGCTCCCCTTTGCTATTTTTATCTGCCATCTCACCATTTTTAAATTTGAGAAAGAATAATTCTTTCCCAAAAGATTTTATCCAAGATAAAATCAAGATTTGATAAAATTTGAGTAAGAGGTTTGATAAAATATCAATCCTTTTTAATGCAAAAAGGGCTAAGATTTTATCAAACATCTTCCTCATTTAATAAAATCAAGGGCAAATCTGGATAAAAGTTTTTGGAAAACTAGCTGTCCTAATGCCATGCTTGGATGGGGAATATACACCTTATCTGTTTTGGGTCTCAAGACCCACTCTGCACCGTCTCTAATAAAAAAAAATTCCCTCAAAACTCTCTCTCAAAACCCAAACTGAACAAAGTCATAGAAGAGGGAGTAACATTTTACCCCCTCTTGTCCGACCCTATCTTATGGAGTATTCACGGTTTGGCAAAACAAAAAAATCAGGGGATAAGATTTTACCCCCTCTAAAATTATCCCTCTGTGAAAGCTTAAGGGGATAACTTTTGGGCATGGCTATAGAGGGGCAGTTTTTTTTTTTTTTTACTATTCCAGCCCTTCTTATCTCCTTTACTCCCCATTTTATCATCCCCTCATATCTCCTAATTTTATTAAACATCCAAACCAAGTCATATTTTTATCTCCCCTGCATAAAAAACAATCTACTCTTTTATTTGCCCTCCATAAATATGGGCCAACTCTCCAAAAATAATACTCCATTTTATTTTATTTCCCCTCTATAACTTTTTGGTAAAAAGAGATACAAGAATCCATTAAATCAAAACCCTGTTACAACCTATAAAAAACGAAAAAATAGAAAAGAAAATAGAAAATACATGAAAGAAAATCACTGGAGCCATCATTAGAGTTGTCACGCCGTTGTCCCTGATGTCGGAAGTCTGGATTTGGAATCCCCAAATCTAGGTCTCCCCTTTGCCCAAAAATCAGGTTTCAACCTCCCATAAGAAGAGGAGAGAAGGTCGATTGCCATGGGAAGTTGTTGGAAACCAAGTGGGGGAAGCAATAAAGGGGTGGAGGAGGAAGAAGGTGGAAGAGAGCGGTGAGGGAGGGGGAGGTGCGGCGGCCGCTAGGGGGAAACACTAAGAGAGCCTTCTCCCGGATGCCTTTTCCTTTAAAACTCTTCTCTCGTCCTCTGAAATTAATCTTCCATCCAATCAGCCCCTAAAAGAGTTATTCTGTTTTCTATTTTGGGTCGTCCCCTTGTTAGTTTTATTGGCATTTTCGGGGTATAACATCCTTTCAGAGTTTGTATATTATTTAGGGAATTTTGGAGGTAGAATTCTAGAGATTATGTCTAGATACTCCACTCTAGAAGTTTCAACATGCGTTTCTCGAGCCTTTGTTGTGCCAAATATTTTGAAGCACTTCCGGGAAGGTATAATCACGATTTGATAATTTGCATTTGGGTTCTCACTTTGGGATTTCAATTTTCATGATGAACCCTGCTAGGGGTACAACACTTTCGTGTACACTAAATGGACAACACTTGTGTGAGATCATTTCGTGGTCCTATGCAAATGATCTGAGTCACTCAATTTGTTTATGTTTTTTGAAGGGTCTCTTTCAGTCGGATATCGATAAGTGCTTGACTCATACTTTTTTTTTTTTTTTGTTTCTCCGTACGATTAGCCCCGACGTGCAAACAAATTGGTCTGAGAGACTGAGATTCCCTGCATTTCGAAAAGGTAATGGCAATGGGCATAAGTGAGGATCTTATTTCATCTCCAATTCTTAATTGCAGAATTAATTACCGTTTATGCACCCAATCTCCCATGGAAATATTTGAAAGCTGCCAAAATCGCCTCCGCGCGAAAGATTAGGTTTTTATAATAGAAAAAGATCAAGAACATACTTCTAGAGACAACTCTAGACACAATCATGTCCAAAACCGTTAAATGTGCGTGAATCCATATACATCAAACAATTGTGGATACAATAGTGTTCGGAATCGATGGTTTTGCCAGCCCAGTGGTCTCGCGTGCCCACTTCTCTTAAGTGGCCGCTCACTGTTTATGTTTCTAGTTAATAAATCCTCATACATGTCCCATTTATCTAAACTGAACATGCGCCCAAAGGCCAAAGCAAAGCTTTCTAATGAAAGCCGGGCCAGCTGCTATCGGAGCTTTCCGCCACGCCGTGGGACCTCAAAGCTAAAGGCGACTGTGCCTTTCACCGTAAACAGGCGTGATCATTGGTTTTTCCGGTCGTGGTCTCTACCGCTCAATATCACATCATCATACCAAATTAATTAATATGGCATCACTATCATTAATTACTAGTACTATTATTGACTCTGTATACATAAAGAATTTTTTTATGATAATTTAGGTGTCTAGGTGACCTTACAGGCATCGAAACTCAGGGACAGACCTAGGATTTCAATTCGGAGGTGACATCCAAAATCAATATTAGTTTCTCTCTCTTTGTCTGACAAAGATAGTTCTTTAATTGTGTGTCAAAAAATGTACGAATTCATGCACGAAAGTGTTTTTTCATTCCAAAATTGGAGGTTATTTAGTAGTGGACTGGGCGGGTGAAGTAATTAATATAAATTATGTATAAGTGTTCTTAGATTAATTATTTCTGATACCCAAAAGGATATACATTTACATTTTATTTCATTTGTTTATCATCCATCAACATACTAATACCCCAAACTAACATATTTTCATCGATTACTCACTTATCAATACTTAATACAAAAACGATGCATGTTTTGAAGAATTAACATTGTTCTCGTAATAATTTTTTTTTTTTTGGACCCGATGCCACCTCTCCCCCCTCTTACCCTCCGTCCTTGTCTAAACTAATCCTGCAATCTCAATCCCATCGCTCACTTGCGGGGAGTCCAATTTTGCTTCGTATGAACTGACCTCAAGTGAAATGAAAATACATAAGATGTGTCGAACCTGAGATTTTAAGAGTAAACAAACTCAACAAACCCCTAAAAGTTCCATTACTACCAGACGTTGCCTTGGGGTTAGTATATATATATGAAGAGTTTGAGAATAAATTGTTGTCAAATGTCGCAATGGCCCCTAAAATGTGGTTGGGCTTAGGTACATGGACCATCATAGACATTAGATAGAAATATCCCGCCGAAAGTGAAGTACCTAAAACTTCGGCAGTGCCTTAAAAACTAGTACTATCATAAGCACTTGAAATGGAGAGACAGAAAATGTTTTCTTTGAACGTTCTGTTCTCTCTTGTGCATCTTCTGGGATTCCAACCGCAACTTTTGTCATGATTCTGTTTGTTTTTTATAACTAACCGCGTTGAGTCAGTTTATGTGTACCTCGAGTCCTCGATTATTTGTTAATTATCAATACCCATTGTAGATTGGCGGGGCCCATTAAAAGTCGGCCCTCATATAGACTAGCTCCACAGGAGTTAATAGTCAGGGGCGGAGCTACACAGGGGCCGGAGATTGCCCTGGCCTTACTCAATTTCCTATTTTAGAGTTTATTTTGCATATTTTCTTTTAGATATCCATAAAAATGTTATACAATTTCAAAAATAATTAAAAAGTAAGAACAATTTTCACTTCAAAAACACTAAATTATGGTGAATGATACTGTCCGACAATGATGATGGAGTATTACGTTCGTCGAGTGATATGATAACAAAAATACTTGAGATTAATTTTTTAATTTATCAAAATCATCTTATTAAACCTCGAATGATTATATATAGTCTTGAAAAATCATTGTACGCAAATTTCTTTCATAATATTGTTTCCTCCGACTTGGATTTCTGGCTCCGCCACTGATAATAGTAAAGCGATATTTCAAAAAAATGAGCAAACCCATAAAGCTACGCGTTGAGTCAATCCGTAGATCGAGTTGTTGTTGTTATGGGCATGTAACCACAAGCTCCAAGATATAACCATATGGTGGATTGGGCTTTGCACTATTTTTTGGTTTCATTGAAATATTTGTCACGCAATGGTCTTTCTGTCCGTCTTTCATCTTTTGTTTAATTGACGAGTGACTTTCAGTGCTTCAAAACCTCTCCTCACCGCAAACTGGAGTGAGAACTAATAAACTTTCTGGTTGAATCTACGTCAATGTGGCGGTGCTCCATGAGCACTTATTGATGCTTCTTAATCGAGGGGCCAGAATATCATTCTGTGTTGCCAAGTGACCTTTGGTGGAATAACCTCATTATTATCACTTATATTGAAGTAAGGAATTTGACAAATACAATTGAAGCTAAATGGTGCAAAACGATGTATGATGATGGGCTTTCCAGTGATGAAATGCCCAGTGGTTTGGGCCTATTAATATGTCAAATCTTGTAGAGAGGTTTATTGGGTTCTTTTAACATGTTGGCCCAAACTTCCAGTCTTGGCGCCCAATAAAATAGGTCGACTTTGCCAATTGCCATCACTACAGAGTCGAGGGCCTCTGGAGGCAAGTGGTGGCTAGCTCATGAGGTAGAGTTCTTCGATGCCCTACACTGCATCTCGGGATCGAATCTCATTTTTCCCTCTCCCATGTAATAGATTAAGAATGCGAATGACACACACACACACACACACACACACACACACACACACACACACAAAGGGGCCTCTAGAGGAGTAATTATTCCATGATCTTGGACACCGCCACGTTGGACTCCAAAACCCTTGTCTACCACATATTTGACATTTTAGAAAACCGCCATGTAGTGCTCCAGCACCTTTATCCGCCACATATTTGACATTTCAAAACTAAAATTTGTGGTGGATAAGGATGTTGGGGCACCACATGGCGATGCTCAGTACCATGGAATAATTGTACCCTCTCAAGTGGGAACATTACCAATGAAAAAGAGGGCATATTTTTGCAATTCCTCACTTAAACTTAGTGTGGATAGACATACCAAGTTTGTTACATAGACAAATTTAGTTTAATAATGTGTTCCATGGCAATACGTTAATGAAACTGGTTTATGTATTATGAGAGAATGACTTGTCTTGTAAAGAAATAAGTTTTGTGGAACTGGATAATTTTTAAAGTTAAGTTATCAAAGTTTGTTACATAAACAAATTCAGTTTAAGTAGGCTTTTTAAAAATTTGTCAAGTTATCAAGCCAAGATTTAAATAAGCTATTACTTGACTGTTCTGCTTATGATGTATAAAAAGTTTGAAATACTCGTGATCGGCTCGAAAATATATAAAACTCTTGATATTTTGCTTGTCTGATATTCAAGTTAAACTTATATATTTTCAAAGCTAATTAAATTTTAAATTAAGTTTTAACAATATATTGGTCGACTAGTTGGCTTGTTTACTAGCCCTAGTCAAACTAGAGCAAGTCTAACTAACTGGACAGCAATGTATTTTTTTTTTTTATCAATATAAATTGTATTTGTCCACGACCTGGCAAAATGAAGCATGTTATAGCTTTAACGTCTTTAATTACCAGTTCGGTTATTTAATCGTTGGTTGCAATACTAAAAAATGGAAAATGCTTCAATACATGTATGCCCTCATTTTAAGATTTATAGTATGCATCTAGCGAAAGGGTTCAAATCGTGTCACGTTAACAAAATGTGACTTGAAGAACTATTCATCCAACAGGTCATCTTATCTAACCACAAACATTCATAAGTTGAACCATGAAAGTCATAAAGCAAATTGTAGTGGGACAAATCTGCACAAGATTACGGGTCCAATTGGTGAGAAGAGACCCAGAGTGGGCTGAGCCCTCATGGGCTTAGTATTGGGCCAATGGTCCAAGTTCAGTGTAATAAGTGACGATGTCATCGCACATGTGGGAGCATGTGCATGTGTGTGAGTATGTTTAGCTTGGAGAGCAAGCATATGGGAGGCTATAAATACCAAGGAATAGACCCTAGAGGTATGGACACACTCTTCTAGATCTAAATTACTCCCTTTATTGGCTTTCTCCCTCTGGTGGCTGACTTGACCGTCGGAGTGCCCGCCGGCAAGAGGCCGGTGGGGCTCTAACGGTTTTGTTCCTTGTGTAGGTCGGGCAAGGAGGAAGCCGGCTCACCCGAGGAGGATCCACCGGCGAATTCACCCCACACAAATCATAACTCAATTTTATAAGCCACAAAAAATTCGTAAGAATGGCACCACAATCAAAAGAAAGTCACAGACATTCATAAGAAAAATCAAATGTATCATAAATTATCGTAAGCAGCAATTCATAAGCCACAAGCAACCATACTAAAGCCACAAAGATTCGTAAACCAGATCAAAGCAACCTTACTAAGGCCACAAAGATTCGTAAACCGGATCAATAATTCACACTATATCGATTTTTGTAGTCAATTCCAAATGCAATTAGCATGTATTCAACACATCAATAATCAATTTGAGAATCAATTGTTGTGAAATTTGTGCTAAACTTAACAATAATTTTTTTTATCGGAAGCCAATTCGAACAGAGAATTATCGGAAGCTCATGTGTTTTTCTAGTAAGAGAAGAAAAACATGTTTTGCATTAAAGCATCTGACATAATCAATCTTACTTTTATTAAACAATCGATTCATAAATTGATTACGACTGTTGAGTGGATTCTAAAATCAATTGTGCTAAAATTTGTTTGTAGAACCGAATTGTGAGTGATTGAGGACTTTGACTATGAGTTTATTGTCCAATTTTGATCCAATAATTGAACAACAATTGATCGAAAGGTAGGTCATCATCACCTTAATTGGTTGACCAATCCAATGTCTGTTGACATCTATGCCATGGAAAATGGAGTGTGATATTTCTTCAAAAGGCATATCGGTTTCTTACTTGATTCCTAATGTTCTTACCATTATGCAAGCATTTTTTATTTTTGAAGTGACAATAATATTCCTGTGATTTCATAATTACTACTAGTATGTTAAAAGGCATTTTTTACTACTAGAAAAGCAAGCCTGCAGCCTATAGCACCGATTTGGACCATTTATGTTCAAGTGAAAAAAGCCTAATCGAATCGTTCTATGCAATGAAATGCCTTCCAAAAAAGAAAAAAAAAATCCTATAAATATAAGAAATAAACAATTGTCAACAAACTATATCTAGTATCAATGTGCTCTAAATATAGCCCAACTATCATTATAGAACTCAATTGCCCACCGACATGTCAAGGTGATCAAAAGTTAGGCTTCCGAAAATAGTTTTTTGGTCATGGAGTATTTGGCCAATGAAGTTTCACAAAGATGAGTATTGTTCAGGCTATGGAATGTCTATGAACATCTTCTTAAAGTTTGTTAACCTTTTAAACCAAGCTCAAATGAACTATTGCTCAGCTCGTTCGACTTATTATGTTTGTGTTCAACTCGATTAAAACTCATTTGAGATCAATTCATCTCATAAACAAGTCAAGTTTGAGCATATTCCTTCCTAAAATTCATTGAGTTTTCAAACTAAACCTGAAAAAAATCAACTCTTCAGCTTGTTCGGTTTGTTTATCAAGGGGATAAAAATGGAAATTAAATAGTCAAGGGGATAAAAATGGAAATTTGTCTTTTGAAAATAGAGTAGAGGAGATAGGGTTTAGGAATGACCAGTAGTACATGTATACAGTTTTATCCTTCTAAAAATTCAACGGTTCAGATGTAATGGTTATCTTCCAAGGGCTACAACAATCGTGCATTTGGTATGTCCCAAAAAAAGTGTGTCGAAAGTAGGCTAAATCTTTCATCCAAACCGTTCTATTATAGGGAAGGAGTAGAATATAATCTATGTGAAAAATCAAGTCATTAAATCATATATCTTTGTAGAACAAACATTGCTTCAAATCTTCATTGTTATCGTCAAAACCAATTTGATTTAAATCGTGCGATCACCAATATCGAATTAGGCCTGTTTCGGCTTAAAATAATAAGGTGGATTAATAAGTCATGCTTAACGAAGCTTCGTCTGCCTCTGTCAGCTTGAGATGGAAGTTGGGGGCCTGTAGTGAGTCGAACTCACTAAAATGTGTAACGAGTTCGGCTCGGTCGTCCAATCGGTAATCGACGGTTAGTATAAATTAGCCTTAAATTATACTCTTATGTAAAATATTTGTTTAAAATGTAAGATAATCTAAACAATCGATTGCCAATCAGACGATCGAGTCTCGCTTAAGATGGGCTCAAAATGGGGAAAATTTTAAAGTTCATGTTCCCCTTTTTCCCCCACATTAATAAGTCTTGCTGAACGGAGCTTATCCTTTTTGGTGCATGAAGACTTGTGATGGGAGCAGAGAACAACCCACGTCCAAATGGCCGGCTTATTAGCCGCTGATGTAAGCGCTTTCCGTCTGATGTAAGCGCTTCCGTCAATCAGATTTAATTATAATTAATTAACTAAAGCGTATTTAAGCGCCTACTTAAAGTCTAACTTAATGATTAAGTTCCGTACATCTACCATTGTTAGATGAAATAATAACCCTTCAGAATAAACTACCTACCATTGTCAAACGAAGAATACCCCTTCAGAATAAACTAACCTAATTTGCACATTGTTTAGGGTTTTCATTGAGGAACGTGATGAATTAAAATATAGCCATAAAGTTTCTATAGCTCTACTCCCTCCGTTCTAAAATAAGTGTCCCACTCTTTCTCTCGCTGGACTTGGAGTTGTTGTTGTGCACATTTGGGCAGTTCGTTGCTCAGATGGACGGCCCAGATTTTATCTTGTACGCACGACAACGAACAGTTCGGATGCACAGGTGCTGAGGTGAAATCTAGGCCGTCCATCCGAGCAATGGGTGCCCCGGATATGCACAACACCTGTTGTGTTTGAGGCTGCACAACAACAACCCTAGATCCCTCTCTCGCCATTTTTCGCACAAAATTAAAGTAACGAGTACTTCATTTGGTGCGAAAAAATTCGAAATGCAATGAAGGAAGTACTTTATTTCGGAACAGAGGGAGTATATTAGAGTGGTTATTTAAATGTATAAGGTTTAGATCTTATGCTGTGCACGTCTGGACTTCTAAGTAGTAGACATTTATTTTGGAACGGAGGGAGTATATTAGAGTGGCCATTGAATCACATTTATGAACATTTAGTGTTGGGAGTATAGATAAAAACAGAGTGAGAATGAAGCTTCAAATTATCCTTGACCTGGTCTAAGCATATATAAGGTTTGGAGTATTTTTGTGGAGTAATTTATGTCAGATTGCCAGTATAATCTTAATCAATATATAGAATCTGTTATAGCGCAAACCCACATAGCATAAGCTTTTCCATGATCATTGTATTACGCGCTCGCGGGTTGCTGTGCATCTCTCGGTCGTCCGATTGTGTTTTGGACAGCCCAAATGTGCTTTGATTTTTTATTGGTAAAAATAAATCAAAAATAAATCAAAATCGCCGAACGCATCTGGGCCGTCCAAAACACGATCGGACGGTCGAGTCGTGCACAACATCCGGATCCTTAAAACGCATCTAGATTCCAGACAAGTCACATTAGTTGTGTTTACAGGATGATGTTATCATTATAAAATAGAGAATGAAGATGAATGTATGAGCTCACATATAATTATAGGCAATACAAACATATATGCAATTCAATATTTTCATATTCGAAACTCCAAACATATCCTTCCTATTTTATTCTATATTTTTTGACTTCTTGAATGCACAAAATTTGGGGTATTTATATGTCTTCCGGGGTCGTATATGCTTGGTCATGAGAGACATAGAAAAACTATTTTTGGTCAATTAATTTTATCAACCGAACTACTCACTCGTTCTGAATATCGTGTCCATTTTTATTATTCCGGACATCTCAGGATTATATTTTTAAATGTATAAGGTTTAGATAAGACATTGTTGGTAACTTAATTTTTGTCAACCGGAGTAGTTGAAAGAAAAAGTAGTTGAATGGAGTCATGGACCATCTGTTGATTGGTCATTCAACTACACACCGTTTCGTTGGGAAAGTTCATGCACATAATCTTTTTATTTTCTTTAACTTGGTACTTTCGAGAAACACTATCCACAGTGGGTAGTCTGACAATAATCACTCTCGAAATATCCGCTCGGTATACACTTGAATATTGAATCACAAACTGGAAAAATACGTAATCGCTTTTGATGTCTCCTCTCGTTTTCATTTTTTTCCCCCTATATTTTGATTAAATTTTAGTTTTCTTCATTCATCTCGATCATGTGACGATCCCAATTAAAAAGTATAAAAGTCTTTTCTAAAAATGAAAAAAAATAATAATTGAGCAACAAACAAGTAAACTGTATCAGTTATCATTGCTTATTATGTCTCTTATTGGTCTTTTTTAAGCATGACTTTATTTTTATTTCTACTATTTTATTCTTCTCATTGAAACAAACAAAAAAAATTTAAAATCGAGTAAAATGTGAAAATAAATACATTAAACATGAAAAATAGTTTGGAAAGACAAGAAAAAAGAAGAAGCAAGGTGACCAAATAGGTCCATATGGTGGTCTCAAATACAAAAAGGAAAACAGTAATAATCTTTTAATCACAAGAGGAATATACATGACACGAGACTTGTGGATTTGCATACTTGTAATGTCTCATGTTCGAATTTCTTGACAACTTATCTCTTTATACAATTATATGAAACGATAACTGTAGAGATTAGTACAAGGTGTACGCCTGTACGGTAGTTATTTAGAGACATTATGCCTAGGCCAAAAAACTTCGCCTAAGATTCTCTGTGCTCAAAACTCCTGTGCTTCTGCGTAGAGGGGTTTAGGGCCGTCGGATTGTATGCTTTTGTTTGTTTTAATATTTTGGGGTGATTCAACGGCCAGAAAATCCTTCGACTCAGATGCACAAGGATTTTTCGGCACGGAGGATTGGGTTTAAAAAACTTGTACTCCATTATTAGGAAATAGGATTCTCTATGCTCAAAACTTCATCTAAGATTCTCTGTGCTCAAAATTTCTGTGTAGAGGGGTTTTGGGCCATCGGATTGTATGCTTTTGTTTGTTTTAATATATTTGGGGTGATTTGTAACGCCTCACGTAGGCCACTAGCCCAGTACCCTGATTTGATCCAATAGCCACACCACATGGCCCAAAATGCTTAAGCCCAAGATACTAGTAGTAGCCCACATGGTTTGTTATATATCTAAGATAACTCATCTAAACAACCAATGTGAGACTAAACACCATCTACACCAAAACCTGAGGTATTACAATCTTCCCCCCTTAGAGATGCAACGTCCTCGTTGCATAGTCCCAGCGCCCTCCCCTGGTGTTCGTGGTGGCAGAGCGCAGTCTATCCATCACTTGGACCAGGGCGGGGTTCTGATACCATTTGTAACGCCCCACGTAGGCCACTAGCCCAATACCCTGATTTGATCCACTAGCCACACCACATGGCCCAAAATGCTTAAGCCCAAGGTGCTAGTAGTAGCCCACATGGTTTGTTATATATCTAAGATAACTCATCTAAACAACCAATGTGGGACTAAACACCATCTACACCCAAACCTGGGGTATTACAATTCAACGGCCAGAAAATCCCTCGACTGATCAGATGCACAAGGATTTTTCGGCACGGAAGATTGGGTTTAAAAAACTTGTACTCCATTATTAGGAAATAGGATGATTCAATACACATTCGTTGGTGATTGGAAGAAAGGTCAACCTACTTTATTCATTTGTACTTTATTCATGTGTTCTTATCTATCACTCCACATTTGTATAGAGTAAAGACAGCCTATCACACTTCTGGGAAATTTACTTATAGAAGATTCCGGTCCAAAGTTTTTAAGCAAATGACAATTTCCTACCCTGTGTTCACACTATGATATTTTGTTTCAGAAAACTAAAAAACTGGCTTTGTTTGGTTTTCAGTTTTGGAAATTTATCTTCAAAAGTTTTCATTATTTTGTTATACATGTATTCTCATCATTAATATTTTTTTTAATCAATTTATTTATTTATTTTTTTACTTTTTCAATGTATATTGGGTAACTCTATTAAAAAAGTAAAAAATAAAAAATAAAATCTTAAAAAAATTGACTAGAGATTTTAGGAAAATTTTGGCTATATTTTCATCAACTAAAATTTAAAACTTGAACATGAGAGAGAGGCATAGGACGGATTAGAAATGAGAGGAGAGAAAATTCTATATCGCCATCATTATAAGAAGAAATTAGAGAATTTAGCAAAATTTGACTCGTTCAAATCTTAATAGTTACTAGTAAGAATTTAGTTGGACTTTCAAAAGGATCGAGTGACTAAATAACACTAATCCACTTTTGTACAAAAAATTATCGGAACTCGATAAAGTTATAAAATTAAAATACATTGGCTTATTTTTGTCTTTCAAAAAAGAATTTTAGTTCAGACTAAAAATCCTTAATATATTTTATTTTTTCGAACCTTCCATGAGGAGGAAATTTTAGAAGTAAAAAAATTTACCTCAACATTACCAAAAATTCAAAAAAATTATCTCAAACTATTTAATTAACTTAAAACAGTACTCCTACTAGTAATTATCCAGTTAGAAAAGGATACACATTGTCTAATTATTTGGTGCTCCTGGAGCACCGCGTACTGCGGATCACTATAGCACCACACATTAATACGGAATTCATAATGAAGTGTATAAAGTACTCCCTCCGTCCCGCAAAGTTTGTCACTTTCACTATTCCAGCCCTATGAAAAAATTGATTATTTCTTTTAATTTGTAATGTTTTATATAAGCAATATGGATCTCGTTTGATAGATTTCAATTAGATCTTTTGAACAAAGTTTTGAAAATCACATAAAACGTTATGAATTGAAAGATATAGGCAATTTAAAAATGGCACGCACTCCTGAAAGTGTCAAACTTTGCGGGACGGAGGGAGTATAAACCTTAGTAAATGTGTAGTGCTTGAGTTATTGAAGCTCCGTCGTCTCTCGTACACATTTACACTTACATGGTTGTGCTAAAAAATTACTCCGTACTGAATAAGCACTTAAAAATTAGTCGAAGTTCATAAAAGTTGGCCCGAACTTGTGGTTATCGAGCCGCCTCCTATTAAACGAACCCCCTCTCCACCTTCCCCACTTCGTCGTTCTCTCTTGGATACATCTCCTGAGTTTCTCTCTCTAAGAGATTGCTCAGGTTTGACCTTCTTCCCCATCCCCTCTCCCCCTCATCGCCTCCATACCCAATTTTGCGTCGTCAATTTTGCAGCTTTTCCTTCTCCGATTAGCTTCCAATTCTTTCATCAGTTCTAGGTCAACAGTTCAATTCAACCCTTCAGTCTCCACTTAACTGATTCGTTCAATTCCGATGGCATTTATTTCGCTTTAGGTTTTCTCTTTGCCTCTTCACCGGTACACTCCGTCGACACCCTGTACCACATCTTCACCTGGTTAACACAATTAGCAGTTATGGCGATCCGTTTCACCGTCACCTACTCCGCCTCTGTGGCCCAAACCCTGGCCTCCAACAAGGTCTCGAGTTGTCGCATGTTCCAAGACTGCGTCAAATCTCGTTTCCTGAAGCACGATTTCGACGCCTTGTGGCGGCCGAAGTCGAAAGGCATGTGCACCAGCACCCTCGTCGGAGAATTCTTTGGCGGTAATTGTAATAAGTCATCGCCGCTTGTTGTTGGCCTGATTTCTCTAATGAAGTCATCGGCCGTTGGCTCGGGTGTGTCGTCGTCTATGGGGGTTTCAGGGATTTCGCCTGTAAAGGCGTCTTCGATCATTCCCTTTTTTCAAGGATCGAAGTGGATGCCTTGTAACGATCCGGTTCGAGGATCGGGTGGTTATGAGGTGGATAAAGGTGGGACAATTGACGAGGGGGAAGAAGAAAGCGATTGCTTCGAGGATGTATCTAAGGGATTTAGTCAAAGGGGGTTAGAGAGGCGCAATTGGGTCTCTAGGGTTTTTAATTTTCGGTCTGAGGATGCCAAAGCTGCCTTCACGGCGGTGACTGTAAGTGTACTTTTCCGGTCGTGTTTGGCTGAGCCGAGATCCATTCCGTCGTCGTCTATGTACCCTACTCTGGCCGTGGGCGACCGTATTTTGGCAGAGAAGGTATCATCTCGTTTCAATTAGCTGTTTTTCGTTGTTTGGATAGCTATTTGCATTTGTGAAGTGTTTTTTCAGATGACATGATTGGGAATCGTATTGGGTTCTAGTATCTTGGGTGATTAGATTATATATTGGGCTAATTTGATGTATCCATTGGCTATGGACGGAGTAGTATTTGAAATGTAAGAGGGTCAGGTATAGCTCGGTTAGGGAATGACACTTGAAAGTATGAAGAAGGTTGTGGCAATTTGAGATCACTAAAGCTAACGTTTCTTTATTTTAGCAGTACGCTACTTGTGGTTAAAATCATTACATAGGTTACTGAAACCATTTTCCAAGGATCATAGATGGACCTACCATATCTTGTCGGGGTTTTTCATAGTAATTGTTTTATGTTATAGTTTCCAAATTTATCTAAACAAGAACAATTTTCTTGAGGTCATATTATTGCCTTTATGGAGTTTATGCTTTTTTTTGAAAACCTTCACGGAAGCATTTTTGCAACTGGACTATTGATATCTATCCTTTGTGTAACGGTGTCAACTTTAACTTTCTTTTTCTTAGGTATGTTGATACAAAATGTCTCTAATGGTTTATACATCGTTTTCCCTGCAGTACAAATAGCAATTGTGCAACTTGTGCTCTCCATCAATATTAACAATGTTTTGAGATTCATTTGCGATGTAAAGTGTTGAATCTTATTTTCTCCTTTAGTTAAATATTGACTGTACATGTTAGTGGTGTCACTTTTGCTTTGCAGTAGATGCTTTGTTTTCTGGAATCTATCATTGATAAAAGAAGATGTTTTATAGTGTTTTTTTTTTTTATGTATTATATAAGGTTGAGGCTTCTGGGTTAGACATGCGACTCTTGGTTTTAGTGAATATTGAGTTGACGTGAGGTTTTGTTGTTTCAGGTTTCATATATCTTTAAGAAGCCGGAAGTTTCAGATATTGTGATATTTAAGGCACCTCTATTTCTTCAGGTTTGTCCGGTATTTGCTATCAAATGACAATATTTCTACCACTTAGTGAGAAACTAATATTTGCGCTATTGTGTATTTGCCTTTGGGTGCACCATACAGGAAGTTGGCTTTGGCTCTGGTGATGTGTTCATAAAAAGAGTTGTTGCTACGGAAGGGGATTATGTTGAAGTAAGTTCTCCGCCATGTGACTGAGGATTTCTTGTGTCTCATCTTAGTAGCTAACTTCATTTAATTCTATGTGTAACAGGTACGTAATGGTGAATTGATGGTGAATGGTACTGTACGGAATGAGGATTTCATTCTAGAGCCTCTTGCTTATGAAATGGACCAAGTGGTAAGCCCTTCTTCTTGTTCATTCTGTTTCCTTAATGTCTTTTTGTTACCCATGCGATGCATTAGAAATTACCATATCGTGCTGAAAACATTGGAAATTTTGAGTTTTGCAGCTTGTTCCTGAAGGGTCTGTGTTTGTGTTGGGCGACAACCGTAACAACAGTTTTGACTCCCACAATTGGTAATTCCTGGCTACCAATACTAGTATTTGTGCACAAGTAGATTCTGAATGTTTGTAGGTCATGTTACATGGAAATATTGTGAATTAAGATACATGGAATGTTGTATACGTATGTATGTACCCAGAGGATATTCCACGGTTTGGTGAGGGTGTGAGACGTATCCGGCACCCATATCCTATTTAGACACTTGGCTCCTCCATCTTTCATGATATTTGAAGGGGGAAAAAAGAGCTCACAGTAGCTAGAAAAGAAAAAATTCTAACCTTTCATATGAATGAAAAATAGATATACAATGTATTTTCTTAATTGGGTATTCGGGTGCATAGGATATACTACCATTGTGTTCTAATATAATTTTTTTTTTTTGGATCGGCAAAAGTAACAATTTATTAGGGATAAGGGAAAGGGTTCCAACCAAAAGTTGGAAAATACATCCATAGGGACAAAGCCCATACACACTTTGAGGGGCTAAAATAATTTTAGGATAAACTAGTAAGTGCTTGAAACGTGTCTCACTATTGTCTCATGATTTTTCAGCTCAGGTGAGGTTTTACGTTTGAACATGCATGGGCATCATATCTTTTACTGTTGTACATGATTCCATGTAACATACTTTTTAGCTATACTCCTCGAAGTTTTCATCGTTAAAAAACACTTCATTGACATCCGTACATCCATCTACAAATTTATGTTGATTCAGTAACTTTTACTCCAGTTGGTTGCCTCTCCTTGATACACACTTGTATGCGTAGAATTTGTTGTGATACGTTACTTCCACCTTGTTTTACAGGGGTCCTCTTCCAATCAAAGACATTATTGGTAGGTCGGTGCTCCGTTACTGGCCACCCTCCAAAGTCTCTGACACGATTTATGAAGCTCCAGTGAAGAAGGTTGCAGTTGCAGTGTCTTAACATCATCTCCCTCTGCTCGCACAATTGCAGAGGTGCGGGTCTCATTCTTGCGGCTGTGATGTTCAACGTGGCGGAAAACTGTTTCATCCGCTCCAATTACTTGCCAATCATTTCCCACTCATTTGCTCTCGATGTTGAGCAGTTGTGATTATTGCATATGTATGTTGCTGCTGTGATGTTCAACATGGCGGTTCACTGTTTTATCCGCTCCAATTACTTTCCAATCATTTCCCACTCGTTTGCTCTCGACGTTGAGCAGTTGTGATTATTGCAAATTACGTTGGTGGTGATGGATCATCTCATCCATCGGTGTGCTTTATGTGTATCAATGGCGTAACAGTCGGCCCTGTTTGCATTCGTTTCCGTAATGGCTTTCTCAAAACTTCTTTCTGTGAAAAGAGTGGGGAAATATGGATGAAGAAAGAAATGACTTTGCAGGTCTCTGGTTTCCTATGAATTTTTCATCTATAGTGAATGGCAGGAGTCACTCTTGTTATGACTGACTACCTTTTTTTTTAATGGTTCATTTCGATGGTTGGCCATTTTAGTAATTTTTAGAAGTCGGGATTATTTGTTGTTTATCCTTAACCATGGAGGGTGTGTTTGGACTTTGGAGCTTGGGAAAGGAAATGGAACAGAAAGAGAAAATTACAAAAACTTCCTTTTCCTTTGTTTGGTTTATAGAGAAAGAGGAGAGAGTTTAAAAAATAAGTTTCATTTTGTTTCCAATTTCCTCTTAGTTTTCTCTTTAATTGTACTCATAATTATTTTCTCTTTCTTTTCTTTCCCCAAGTTACAACTATAGAAGAGAAGAGAAAAGAAAGGAAAGATTAAAAAAAAAAAAAAAATTTGGAGAGAGAAGGAAGAGTAAATAAATGTACAATACCATTTTCCCTTCCTTTTCCTCTCATTTCTATTCCATCTTATTTTCTTTTCTTTTCTCTCTTCCAAATATAGCATATGGTTTGTTTGGAACAGGTTGAAGGGAAAGGAAAAGAAAAGAAGAGAAAATATTTTAGAAAGAAACTATAAAGAAAATGGGTTTCTTTCTCATATTTGGTTGTAGAAAGAAAATGAGAGGAAAATAAGGAGAAAAATACTCTCTTATTTGGATCCAAAAAGAAAATGGAAAGGAAAAGTAACCCATTCTATTCTCCACTATGATTCCTCATATATTCAGTGACCAATTTTGGTGCCCTCTTTTCTCTCTTATTTTCCTCCCACATTTTAGACTTTTCCTCTTAAGTTTTTCACTATATCTTTTCCCTTCTCTCCCTAACCAGAAACCGAGAGAAAAGTTTCCATTTCCTTTCGATTCCCCAATTTTACTTTCATGCTTTGCTTTGGAAATTGGAACTTGAAGAAAATTAGGGGAATGGAAAGGAAAATAAGAGAGAAAAAGAAGGCACCAAAATGGGTCATTGAATATAAAGAGAAATGCAGGTGGAATGTAGTGCAGTTGGTCAGTCCTTTATACTCCCATGCAAATGGAAAGGGTTTGATTTCCGTAAGCACCCCTCTCCTCCCCAAGTATCCTAGGATAAAATAGATTAGGATTAACGAATGGCAAAAAAAAAAAAAAAAGAATATAAAGAGAAATGACAGTGGAGAGTAGAATTGGTTACTTTTCCTTTTCCTTTTCATTTTCTTTTTTCATTTTCTTTTTGGATCCAAATAAGAGAGTATTTTTCTCCCTATTTTCATCTCATTTTCTTTCTAGAACCAAACATGAGAAGGAAACCCATTTTCTTTCTTAAATATTTTCTCTTCTTTTCCTTTCCTTTCCCTTCCGCATGTTCCAAACAAACCATTCAAGTTCCAAACATCCGTTTGTTTGGGTGTAAAACATTTTCCTAAAAAATATTTTTTAGTATTTTGGTATTTGGTAACACAAATTATAGGAAAAACCATTTTACGTGTAAAATATTTTCCACCAATTTGAGGAAAATGACTTCATAAAATTTCAGGTAAGTCGTTTTCCTATTCAATACACACCCCGAAGCGAAATTCAATACAAATACCCATCAAAACCCAAATTCTAGATTCTGTTCTTCTACTCCGATCAAATCCAGAATTCTACTAAACTTTGAATGTTATTTCCGTTCTGGAATATCTTTTTTACGGAATTTTTTTTTTTGAATATGCACCAAAAAATGAAAAATAAAAATGAAAAGAATATTTTCAGCAAAATCATTTTCCAAGAATTTTTTTATTGTATAACATTTTGAGATAAAAAAACATTTTATCGGATAACATTTTTTTATTGTACAAATGTTTTGTGGGCCCCACAGAGCTTACATCGTAATAATCTAAGTCGTTCATCTTGTATGGCCTACAAAATGATGTATTCAAGCAAAAAATTAGCTTGATCGGACATCAATAGGTATATCAAAAGTTGAATTTTGGTTTAGAAAACGGATTACATTATTTTGTGGACCCTCCAAAATGAACGGTTCAGATTATTGAAATGGCTGCACGGTGGGCCCCACAATGGGTGGCACAAACCCCATGATTTGTGCCCCGTTCATAAAAAATGTTAATCTCAAACATTTTACACTTAAAACAAACGGAAGCTAAGTGTCGAATTGATGTAGGACAAAATTAGGAAGTTTATTTTATTAAATGGCTTCAGAATAAGATTTTTATTAGGAATATTTTCGTTTAGGTTAAAATTATTATCTTTCCGTATTAAGTTCGATTTGATTTCCAATTTTATTAGGATTCTTGATCTAGTTTGAGAGTCCTAGTTTGAGTCGCAGTCGAATTAGGGTTTCCTTATTATAAATAGAGATGTAACTTTTCATTTTGTATTAAGCATCAATACAAAATTATAGAATTGTCTCTATAAAATAGAAGTGATAACTCTTTCTGTTCTTCCCTCTCTGCAATCCTTCTCACTCCCCTCCCAACTCCCGCCCAAAAACATGGACTTGGAAACATCGATCAGAAACCAAACCGCCGTCTCTCTCTCCCTCGCCAAACACGTATCCTTATCCGCATCCAAGGACTCCAACCTGGTTTTCTCCCCTCCCTTGATCCACGTCGTTTTGGGCTTGATTGCCGCCGGCTCCAATGGCCCAACGCAAACCCAGTTACTCTCTTTCCTCAATGCTAACTCCACCGACGACCTCAACTCTCTCTCCTCCCACCTCGTCTCCCTCATCTTCGCCGACGGCAGTCCCAATGGCGGCCCGAAGTTGTCGTTGGCCAACGGGGTTTGGCTTGACCAGTCGCTCTCTCTTAAGCCTTCTTTCAAACTGGTGGTAGACACTGTTTATAAAGCGGCTTTGAGTCATGTCGATTTTCAGACTAAGGTCGGTTCTCTCTATCTCTTGGATAATTCCCTTATGTAGTTTGAAAATTTAACGAGCGGATCATGATTAGGTTGAATTTTTTAGATAGATGAATGAGCCATTTAGTAGATTGTTCGAGCTTTTTTTGTAAACGTAACGAGTTTTGATAAAAGTTTAAGCTTTGATTTGTTTATGTAAAAATTGAATCTTGGACGAGTTTCAGCAAACCCAGGATCAAAAATCATAATCGAGTAGCTTAATTTGTTTATCAGTGCTAACTGTGAGGATGTATAATTGTATATGTACTAAGTTGCTCAGAAGTAATGAACTTAATCTATTATTTTTCTGGATGTCTCAAGTTTGTTTCCATTACACCAAAGTAATTGAGAGTCTCTTTATGTTGCAAATGGTGGCGATGTATCATTTTGTCCATTGGCAATGAATGGATTATGGATACAAAAGTGAGAATAATGGTGCAAGTGTCAGAATATAATGCCTTCACTTTGAGTTTGTATGTTACATGTCTCCTTAAAAGGGTAGAATACTCGAATTTGCTAATGGAATTTAGATTATGAGGTAGAGTGCGCTAAACAATTGATAATTTGTTTGGTAGGGATTGTTTTCTATTGATTGTTCAAGGACTCAATAACAATATTCGAATGGCCAAAATGCCACTTATAGTCTGACTTTTAAATGAGCCATCTTTTATTTAAGGAGCTTTTACATGGTATTACGGCAGTGTAGGGTTCTAATTTTTTATCAGAAAATGGTGTCGAGATAGCGCCTAGTGACACTAGATACAGGCTACAGAAACCCAAATAAGCATTGGCTGTACAACTGTCGTCAGTCGTCACCATTTGGCAGCAAATAGGCTAATTCTACAACTTGATCGCATCTTTATACTCTTGTATTGCAAAAGTTTATATGTGCTTCCACTATCCTAGAGCAATTTCAATGGGTGACATCCAGTACTTTGTCTGGCTTTTATTTGAGCTCATTCACTAGTATTGAAACAATACCGTTGTCTAAATAAGATTGAGTAGAAACATCATCTTAGGTGTTGGGGCAAGTTTTGTCAATGTATGTGTAATGAACAGGGGAATCAGCGACCCACTTGTTAATAATCTGTCAGTGGCTTCACAGATTTGGAACTTGCCCCTCTCCATTTTCGGTGGTGTTTGGTTGATGCCTAGTTCACTAAGGCGCTTTTTGAACGCTGCCATATAGGTTGCCCGAGGAGGAGAAAGTAGAAAGCATGGAATGCTGTGCCTGAGAAATTGTAGACCTTTTTGAGAGGATTGAATGGGCCATTCATACTTTGAAAGGAGTGGTTCTCTTTTCCGTTTTCTTTTGGCTCAAAGCAAATTTTCCGTTTCCCTTGGGTTCTTTGGTAGAAGTTTTGGCGGATTTGTACGTTCCCGTCAATGTAGGGGGGCTTGGCACAGTTGGTTTTGTCTTGTATACTCCATGTGCAAGGTTGTGCCCCTTTAATGATATTATGCTCTTATAAAAAAGGCAGAAAAAAGGGCAGCTAGTGTAAACTAATACTAATATTAAACTGGGATGTAAGTTCCGATGAAGAACCAGTGAAGCTGTACCTTCTCTTGGAAGTTTATCTCCCAATTCTTCCTCTGCTTTGTTCCAATCGTCGCCCCTTCCAACGGGGTATTGTTTATAGGAGGCTAGCACCCAATATACGTGCTGGGTTTTTGTAGACTGCCGTGATATGTTGATAGTTATAATAGACTATTTGTTTGTATCATCTGTACTCTTCTCGTAACTGATACTGCTTGTAGATCATACATATGCTAATCTTTAAGTCTTCTGTTGATCATGGTGAAGGCTGTTGAGGTGGCCAATGATGTGAATCAGTGGGCTGAAAAGGAGACCAATGGGCTAATCAAAGAAGTCCTTCCTTCCGGTTCGGTCGATGCTTCCACCAGAGTCATCTTTGCTAATGCACTCTATTTTAAAGGAGCATGGTCTGAGAAATTTGATGCATCAAAAACCAAAGACCAAGACTTCCACCTCCTTAATGGAAGTGCAGTCCAAGTACCCTTCATGACAAGCAAGAAGAAACAACTTATTGAGGAATTTAACAGTTTCAAAGTCTTAAGGCTTCCTTACGAACAAGGTGAAAATAAATGCCGATTTTCTATGTACTTCTTTCTTCCAAATGCAAAAGATGGTCTTTCCTCTTTAATGGAGAAAGTAAGTTCTAAATCTGGGTTCATAGAACGCCACTTGCCGTACGAAGAACTAGAAGTGGGTGAATTCCGGATCCCAAAATTTAAAATCTCTTTTGGCTTTGAAGCTTCTGAAGTTATGAAGGGACTAGGGTTGGGTTTGCCTTTTTCCGATGGTGGAGGGCTGACAGAGATGGTGGACAACTCCAATGTTGATGGAAAGCTATACGTTTCGAGCATTTTTCACAAATCATTCATTGAAGTTAACGAAGAAGGCACAGAAGCGGCAGCCGCTTCCGCTGCTTATGTGACGTATGAATGTTGTGATATGGAAGAGGAGATAGATTTCGTGGCCGACCACCCGTTCTTGTTTGTCATTAGAGAAGACATGACTGGTGCGGTACTTTTCATTGGCCAAGTGCTTAATCCCCTTGTGGGTTGATTGAACCTGATGCAGCGAGGTAAATGTGTATGTACTATGTAGATGAAGCCTAACACATGTTGAGTTATAATTTCTGGATTGATGTTTGCATTTGCTAATGCTGAAAACGCACCTGGTATGCTATTGTGATGTTTTGGTGTTTCAGGTATCATATCTTCAAGAAGCCTGAAGTTTCAGATATTGTGATCTTTAAGGCACCTCGATTTCTTCAGGTTTGTTGAGAATTTGCAAGGTACTAATGACAATACTTCTACCACTTATTTATTTATTTTTAACTGCAATTCTACCACTTAATGAGAAACTAATATTCGTTCTGTTGTGTTTTGGTTGCATGATACTTCAAGTTGGCTTTAGCTCTAGTGATGTGTGATGGCGAAGCCGTTGATTGGTTTGACATTAGTAGTCCGCTTTGGAAGTTTCAAGTAAAGGCCATGGGCCCGAGGTGTACAATTAAGTATTTTTGGTCAAATAAATGTCTTTGGTAATTTTGCTATTTAAATTATTAATTTTAGGAGGCAATTGAGTATTTAATTAGGTTATTTTTAATGTTTCCTTTTATTTCCATTAGGGTTACGAGTCTATAAATAAGTCGTTCGAGACTTTGATTAATGAGAATATGAGTTGTTTGAGAATTAGGGTTTTTGACCCTTGTGTGCCTCTTTCCCCTTCTCCCTCTTTCTTTTCTTGCATCAATTGGTATCAGAGCTTAGGCTCAAGATTCCATCTCTCTCTCTCTCTCTCTCTCTCTCATATCAGAGCGCACAATCAGTCCGTTCCTTTTGTTCAATTGGTGTGTTGCTGCTGCCCTCTCCAGCAACATCTTTCGCCGCCGTCAATCAGCCAACATCGGAGACTTTCTCTCCTCATCACCAACAGTTATTAGTCACACCATAGTGTTTTCCTTGCAGCATCAATGTGTTTACAAAAAGAACTGTAGGAAGTGGATTGTGTTGAAGTGATTTCTCTTCTCCATGCTGCCTACGATTCCTTCCTTGTGCGGCTGTTCGTCATCTTGGTAGCTAATTTCGTGTAATTCTAAGATTGCTGGTGGAAAATGAGGATTTCATTTCTAGAGCCATTCGGTTATGAAATGGACCAAGTGGGAAGCCCATCGTCTTGTTCATTTGGTTTGGCCTTAATGTCTTCTTGTTACCATTGCAATGCATAAGAAATTACCATATCGTGCTGAAAACGTTGGAAATTTTGATTTTCGCAGCTTGTTTCGGATGGGTTTGTGTTTGTGACGGGGCAACAATCGTAGCAATAGTTTTGACTTTCACAATTTGTAATTCCTGGCCACCAGTACTAGTATTTGTGCACAAGTAGATTCTGAATGTAGCTCCTCCTGTTTTCATGATATTTGAAGGACAAAAAAGCTCACAGTAGCTAGAAGCCCAGAATAGAAACAATCCTGACCTTTTCATATGGTTGAAAAGTAGGTCTCTCTTGTATTTCTGTAATCGGGTCTAAAGGATACACCAGGTATGGTTCTAATAAATTATATATAGCACTCTCGTGCATACTTTGTCAAAATATTTCACACCAATTCAAAGATCGCAAACAGGGAATAAGGGATCGAGAGGAAATGGAGAAGCTGGTACGGTGCAAAACGGCACAGGTGCCCAAAAACTGTGCCGTTTTGCACCCTACATGTGCTCAATACACGGTGTCGTGCCCAAAAACACTGCCGTTTTGCACCCTAGTAGCTACCCAAGTCATTCCCTCTTATCCCCTGTTTGGTCCACTTTATTTCCCCAGCTACAAATGATTGAATATAACTAGTATCTATATTACCAAAAATCTTTCTATTTCATACATAAAGAATATATATAGCACTCTCGTGCATACTTTTTCAAAATATTTCACACCAATTCAAAGATCACAATCATTTCTTAAATTGATGTGAACAAATTCAAAACAATAACCTTTGGAAAAAGCGATTCTGGCTAATAGTGTATCTCAACTTCCTCGTAAAACAAGATTTTTAATTCATTATAAATGACCTAAACAAGCTAACCAAGTGGTTGATCAAGTTTGGTTTGAAAACTTAACGAGCTTGCCAAATTTGTTTGACCTGAGCTTGTTTATGTGATGAGTCAATCTCAAACGAGCTTCAATCAAGCCAAACACGAGCTGGTCTACAATAAGCTTAAAGTCTTTATATATTACAACTTACAAGCCAAACGAGGCGAGTAGTAGCTTGTTTTGAGCAGAGTTTGAAACCTTAACGAGTTTCCAAAAATGTTCAAGTTTTGTTTGTTTATGTGACAAATGAATATGAAACAAGCTTTTAATGAACCAACACGATTTCAAACTCTAGTAGCTTGGTTTGTTTAGCAGCCCTATCCAAAATAATTTGCTTTTGTATAGTCAAAATGGGCACCTTAAACAAAAAAAGGAGAGTCGCAGATTGGCTTGTAATATGGGATTGTGTGACACCTGGCCTTGAATGCCTCAAGCCTTGTATAGTTATATGCCAGGTTTTGTCTCATTTGAGACTTCTCATTGCAAAGTAAAGAAAGGCTACCAAACAGGGAACAAGGGAGAGGAATTGGAGAAGCTGTGCCCAAAAACTGTGCCGTTTTACACCCTACTTATGTCCCAATTCTTTCCCTCTTGTCCCCTGTTTGGTCCACTTATTTCCCTAGGTGCAAGTATTGGTATATAACAAGTATTGGTCTATATTACCAAAAAATCCTTCCATTTCATACATAAAATATATGTGTAGCATTCTTGTCCATACTTTGTCAAAATATTTCACACCAATTCAAAGATTGCAATCATTTCTTAAATTGATGTAAAAAATATTCAAAACAATATCTTTATGTAAAAGCGATTCTAACAAATGGTATATTTCATGCATCTTCCTTCATAAAATAAGATTTTTAATTAATTATAGACGACCCAAACAAGCTGACCAATTGGTTGATCAACTTTTGTACATTACCATTTTCCCTTCCCTTTTCTGTCTTATATGTTCACTACCATTTCCCCTTCCCTTTTCCTCTCATTCCTCTTCCATTATCTTTTCTTTTACTATCCCTTCCAAACACAGCCTAAAGTCTCTCTCTCTCTCTGTGTGTGCAATCCTTCTCACTCCCGCCAAAAATATGGACCTGAAAAAATCGATCAGAAACCAAACCGACGTCTCTCTCTCCCTCGCAAAGCACGTATCCTTATCAGAATCCAAGGACTCCAACCTGGTCTTCTCCCCCCTCTCGATCCACGTCGTCTTGGCCTTGATCGCCGCCGGCTCCAAAGGCCCAACGCAAACCCAGTTACTCTCTTTCCTCAATGCCAACTCCACCGACGACCTCAACTCTCTCTCCTCCCATCTCGTCTCCCTCGTCTTCGCCGACGGCGGTCCCAGTGGCGGCCCGAAGTAGTCGTTCGCCGACGGGGTTTGGGTGGACCGGTCGCTTTCTCTTAAGCGTTCTTTCAAACTGGTGGTGGACCCTGTTTACAAAGCGGCTTTGAGTCATGTCGATTTTCAGAATAAGGTTGGTTCTCTCTCTCTTGGATAATTCGGTTTGCAGTGGTTTGAAAATTTAACGAGGTTTAATGTTGCTGATCACGAGCCGATCATCCGGGGCGGATGCAGGATTTACCATTAACGGGTTAAAAATATACTACAACATATACTCCTTCGTTCAATTTTGATGGTCCCCTACCAAAGCGTGTTAATTTTTCAGATAAAAAATCAAAGTATTTTCACACATGATTTTTCGAGTTTCTTGGTATTAAATTAAAAGATCTCGATTAGTTCCTTGATTTGGTCAGAAAAATTCAAAAATTATGAACGGCATGAAATACTTTTTTTAAATTAAATTGCACGTCTTTCAAAGAGAACTATCAAAATAGGACGGAGGGAGTACATTAAAATACTAAACCAAAAGAGATCTATTCACTATATACAAGTAAAAGTGATATGTCGTGTTACTTGGGGCGGAGAGTGGGGAGTTAAAAGAATAGCGGGAGCACAAAAAAGAAAATTATATATTGTGTGGCTGTGCTCCGCTTTTTCGCATGGGAGGGAGAGTGTGTTAAAAAATGGCGGGATTACAAAAAAAAAAAAAAAGATCAGGGGAAATTTGGTGAACCATTTGGGCAAGTTCATAAATATTTCATGTTGGGCAAAATCTAGAGAATAGAATATAGGGTATTGGGGCAAAATTACCAAAATGTCCAAAAATATATGTACATGTCTATAGGAAATTTTAATCCAGTGGGGTCAGTTGACCCCTCTTGCCCTAACATATGTCCGTCCATGCCGATCATGATTAGATTGAATTTTCAAGATAGCTGAATGAGCGGCTTAATACATTGTTCTAGCTTAGTTCGTTACCTTAATGAGTTTCAAAAAATGCTCAAGCCTGATTTGCTTATGTAAAAATTGAATCTTGGACGATTTTTTATCGATCGAACACAGGATCAAAACCGAATAGCTTAATTTGTTTATGAGTACTGACAGTGAGAATGTATAATTGTATATGTACTAAGTTGCTCAGAAGTGGAGTAATAAACTTAAACTTTTATTTTTCTGGATGTAGCAAAATGGGTTCAAGTTTGTTTCCAGTACACCAAAGCAAAATGGCTGTACAACTGTTGTCACCATTTGGCAGAAAATAGGGTAATTCTACAGCTTGATCGCGTCTTTATATTTTTGTTTTGCAAAAGTATATATGTGCTTCCACTATCCTAGAGCAATTTCAATGGGTAACGTCCCGTACTTTGTCTGGCACATTCACTAGCATTGAAGCAATACTGTTGTCTAAATAAGAAACATCACCCCAGGCGTCTGGGCAAGTTTTGTCATTGTATGTGCAATGTACAGGGGAATCAGTGAGCCACTTGTTAATAATTTTTCGGTGGCTTTGGAACTTGTCCCTCTCCATTTTTGGTGGTTTTTGGGTGATGCCTAGTTTAGTGAGGTGCTTTTTGAACGCTGGCATATAGGTTGCCCGAGGAGGAGCAAGAGAAAAGCATGGAATGTTGTCCCTCTATGGATTTCGTGGTGCTTTAGGACAGTGAGAAATTGTAGACCTTTTGAGAGGATTGAATAATTTGAAAGGAGTGGTGCTCTTTTCCATTTTCTTTTGGCTCGAAGCTAATTTTCGTTTCCCTTGGGTTCTTTGGTAGAAGTTTTGGCGGATTTGTACATTCCTGTCAATGTAGAGGGCTTGGCACAGTTGGTTTTGTCTTGTATACTCTGTGTGCAAGGTTGTGCCCGTTTAATGATATTATGCTCTTACTTATAAAAAAAAAAGGCAGAAAAATGGGCAGCTAGCGTATACTGATACTAATATTAAACTGGGATGTGAGTTCCAATGAAAAACCAGTGAAGCTGTACCTTCTCTTGGAAGTTTATTTCCCAAATCTTCCTCTGCTTTGTTTCAATCGTCACCCCTTCCAACAATGGGATGTGTTTATAGGATGCTGGCACCCAATATACGTGCTCGATTTTTGTAGACTCTCGTGATACGCTGATAGTTATAATATAGACAATTTGTTTGTATCATCTGTACTCTTCTCGTAACTGACACTGCTTGTAGATCATACATATGCTAATCTTTAAGTTTTCTGTTGATCATGGTGAAGGCTGTTGAGGTCGCCAATGAAGTGAATCAGTGGGCTGAAAAGGAGACCAATGGGCTTATTAAAGAAGTTCTTCCTTCTGGTTCAGTCGACGCTTCAACCAGACTCATCTTTGCAAATGCACTCTATTTCAAAGGAGCGTGGACCGAAAAATTTGACGCATCAAAAACCAAAGACCAAGACTTTCACCTCCTGAATGGGAGTTCAGTCCAAGTACCCTTCATGACAAGCAAGAAGAAACAACTTGTAAGTGCATTTGACGGTTTCAAGGTCTTGGGGCTTCCTTACAAACAAGGTGAAGACAAACGCCGATTTTCTATGTACTTCTTTCTTCCGAAAGCAAAAGATGGTCTTTCCTCTTTAATGGAGAAAGTGAGTTCTGAATCTGGGTTCTTAGACCGCCACTTGTCGTTCCAAGAAGTAGGAGAGCAATTTTGTTCACCCTTTTTGAAAGAGGGTGAACAAAACCCTCCCTTCTATTGGTTGAAACATGTGGGTCCCATCACAACGTGATGTCATGCTTACCAAAAAGTGTATTGCAGAGGCAAGCATAACATCACTTTGTAGTGGGATCAACACTAATTCAACCAATAAGAGGGAGGATTTTGTTCACCCTCCTTTAAGAAGGGTGAACAAAATTGCACTCAGTAGCATTGGGTGAATTCCGCATTCCAAAATTTAAAATCTCTTTTGGCTTTGAAGCTTCTAAAGTTATGAAGCGATTGTTCCTTAAGGATTAGAAAAAGTTTAATGATGGTAGTTTTTAAAATTGTATACAATCTTGTTAGACTATTATTTCTTTGCAACTTTCTATTCTATTTTGTTTTAAATGGTTGTTTTTGTTAATATAGAACACATAAATTACATCTTATCCCCCCCCCCCCCCCCCCCCCCCCCCCCCCCCCCCCCTCTCTCTCTCTCTCTCTCTTTTTTCCAACTAGTTTGGATATGGATTTACCCGAATATACCTGATCCCCAATGGGAGGCGGGTATGGTGGATTGTCCACTATCTCTTTTGGGTATGGAGGTGAGGATGGGAAAAAACTTCCCAATTGGGGATCGGGGGTAGAATAGGATTCCCGATTCATACCCTACTCGTTGCCATCCCTAAACCCAAGTCAACCATTCGCAATTTTTAAACCACTTTCTTCACATTTCCCCCTCTTTTTTTTTTCCCCTCTACGAGAAGTAAGAACCAATCAAACCCAAGTCTCCGGCTCTCACCACTTCTATATATGTCTCCTCTACTCTACTCCCTCCCCTGCAAACTCCCCCGGAAAAAATGGATCATCTGAAAAAATCGATCAGAAACCAAACCGACGTCTCCTTCTCCCTCGCAAAACAAGTATCCCTATCAGAATCCAAGAACTCCAACCTGGTCTTCTCCCCCCTCTCGATCCACGTCGTCTTGGGCTTGATCGCCGCCGGATCAAAAGGCCCAACACAAACCCAGTTACTCTCTTTCCTCAACTCCAACTCCATCGACGACCTCAACTCTCTCTCTTCCCACCTCGTCTCCCTCGTCTTTGCCGACGGCGGTCCCAGTGGGGGCCCGAGGTTGTCGTTCGCCAACGGGGTTTGGGTTGACCGGTCACTTTCTCTTAAGCCTTCATTCAAACAGGTGGTGGACACTGTTTATAAAGCGGCTTCGAGTCATGTCGACTTTGAGAATAAGGTCGGTTCTCTCTTGCTTGGATAATTCCGTATATTTTTGCAGTGGTTTGAAAATTTAACGAAATATAATGTAGCTGATTACGAGCCTATCATGATGATGTTGAATTTCAAGATTGCTGAATGAGCCGTTTAGTAGAGTGTTCGAGCTTATTAGCTTAACGAGTTTCGAAAAAAGTTTAAGCTTGATTTGCTTATGTAAAAATTGAATCTCGGACGAGTTTTTATTGAGCGAACACGGGGTCAAAACCAAATAGTTTAATTTGTTTATAAGTGCTAACGGTGAGGATGTATAATTGTATAGGTACTAAGTTGCTCAGAAGTAATGAACTTAAACTGTTATTTTTTCTGGATGTAGCAAAATGGGATCAAGTTTGTTTCCATTACACCATAGTTATCGAGAGTTACTTTATGTTGCAAGTGGTGGTGATGCATCATTTTGTGACAATGATGGAGATGCCTAATTGTCACTTGTGATTGTTTTGGGATACTCTAAGACTAAGTACGAAATTCTATACTACGCTTGTCTCTTGGCAATGAATTTATACAAAAGTGAGAATAATGGTGCAAGTGTCAGAATATAATTTCGTCAACTTTAATTTGTATGTTATTTGTCTCATTAAAAGGGTAGAATACTAGAATTTGCCAAAGGAATTTAGATTATGAGATAGAGAGACATTACGCTTGACAATTGATTATTTGTTCGGTAGGGATTGTTTTCTATTGGTTGTTTGAGGACTCCATAATTAATATTCGAATGGGAAAAATGACACTTATTTTGACTTTTAAATGAGCCCTCTTTTATTTGGTATTACCGCTGTGTAGAGTTCTAATTTTTGATCAGAAATGGTGTCGAGATTGCGCCTAGTGACACTAGATATAGGCCACAGAAATTATAAGCATTGGTTGTACAACTGTCGTCACCATTTGGCAGAAAATAGGGTTATTCTACGACTTGAGCCCGTCTTTATACTTTTGCATTGCAAAAGTCTATACGTGCTTCCATACTTTGTCTGGATTCTGTTTGAGCACATCCACAGCATTGAAACAATAATGTTGTCTAAAGAAGTTTGAGTAGAGACATCACCCTAGGTGTCGGGGCAAGTTTTGTCAATGTGTGTGCAACGTACAGGGGAATAGTGACCCACTTGTTAATAATTTGTCGGTGGCTTCACAGATTTGGAACGGGTCCCTCTCCATTTTCGGTGTTGTTTGGGTGATGCCTAGTTTAGTGAGGCAATGTTTGAACGCTGGCATATAGGTTGCCTAAGGAGGAGCAAGTGGAAAGCGTGGAATGCCGTGCCTTTATGGATTTTGTGGTGCTTAAAGATAGTGGGAAATTGTAGACCTTTTGAGAGTATTGAATGGGCCATTCATACTTTGAAAGGAGTAGTGCTCTTTTCCGTTTTCTTTTGGCTCGAAGCAGTTTTTTTGTTTCCCTCGGGTTCTTTGGTAGAAGTTTTGGCGGATTTGTACATTCCTGTCAATGTAGAGGGGCTTGGCTCAGTTGGTTTTGTCTTGTATACTCCGTGTGCAAGGTTGTTCCCCTTTAATGATATTATGCTCTTATTAAAAAGGCAGAAAAATGGGCAGCTAGTGTGTACTAATACTAATAGTAAACTGGGAGATGAGTTCCAATGAAGAACCAGTGAAGCTGTACTTTCTCTTGGAAGTTTGTTTCCCAAATCTTCCTCTGCTTTGTTCCAATCGTCGCCCCTTCCAACAATGGGTATGTGTTTATGGAATGCTGTCACCCAATGACTGTCGTGATATGCTGATAGTTATATTAGGCTATTTGTTTGTATTTGTACTCTTCTCGTAACTGATTCCTAATCTTTAAGTTTTCTGTTGATCCTGGTGAAGGCTGTTGAGGTGGTCAATGAAGTTAATCAGTGGGCTGAGAAGGAGACCAACGGGCTTATCAAAGAAGTTCTTCCTTCTGGTTCAGTCGACGCTTCAACCAGACTCATCTTTGCAAATGCAGTCTATTTCAAAGGAGTGTGGAACGAAAAATTTGACGCATCAAAAACCAAAGACCAAGACTTCCACCTCCTGAATGGGAGTTCAGTCCAAGTACCCTTCATGACAAGCAAGAAGAAACAACTTGTAAGTGCATTTGACAGTTTCAAAGTCTTAGGGCGTCCTTACAAACAAGGTGAAAGTAAACGCCGATTTTCTATGTACTTTTTTCTTCCAAATGCAAAAGATGGCCTTTCCGCTTTAATGGAGAAAGTGAGTTCTGAATCTGGGTTCTTAGACCGCCACTTGCCGTACCAAGAAATAGCAGTGGGTGAATTCCGCATCCCAAAATTTAAAATCTCTTTTGGCTTTGAAGCTTCGAAAGTTATGAAGGAACTAGGGTTGTTTTTGCCTTTTTTTCGATGTTGAAGGGTTGACGGAGATGGTGGACAACTCCACTGTTGGTCGAAAGCTATATGTTTCGAGCATTTTCCACAAATCTTTCATTGAAGTTAACGAAGAAGGCACAGAAGCAGCAGCCGCTTCTGCTGCTATTATGATAGCTCAGTGTTATCGTCGGGAAGAGAAGATAGATTTTGTGGCCGACCACCCATTCTTGTTTGTCATTAGAGAAGACATGACTGGTGCGGTACTTTTCATTGGCCAAGTGCTTAATCCCCTTGTGGGTTGATTGAACGTGATGCAGTGAGGTAAATGCGTATGTACCATGCAGATGAAGCCTAACACATGTTGAGTTATTGTGAGTTATGATTTATGGATTGATGTTTGTATTTTGCTAATGCTGAAAACGCACTTGTATGCTATTGTGCGGGCAATACGTGCTTTCTGATCTTTCATTGTCTCCTTTTGCTATCCTTTGTTATCTTTCCGCTAGAGTTTGGTTTCAGTAGCTGACAGTGAATGATAGTAATAAAATAAGCTCTTTGATGTATGGAGTTTTCTCGTTTTTTGAAATGTTATATGTGTTTGTAAACTGATTTTTAGATGACATGATTGGCAATTTAAACAAACTGATAGGGGGTTATAATGGGTGATAATATATTGGGGTTGTCATTTGGATGGATTAGCTTTGGAGGGAGTAGTATTTGAATTTTGAAAAGCCAATACAATTTATGTCAACAAGTACAATTATATCGAGATCATATTTATTTCCTTTATGGACAATCATGATTTCTATCCTGCATGTCAACTTAATCAATTTTCTCTTTCTTTCTCCGAGTTTTATCCATGCAGATGTTTTAATTTAAACTTTTAATGGTTTATACATCGTTTCCCCTGCAGTAGAAATAGTAGTTGTGCAACTTGTGCTCTCCATCAGTGTTAACAATGTTTAGTTTCTCCTCCTCATTAAGGCTCCGGTTGGTTGGGGCAGAAAACATTTTCCACAGAAAACGTTTTCGGGTGTTTGGTAAAATGAAAAACATAAGTCAACAAAAAATGTTTTCTTGGTCAATGGAAAATCAATCCTACATATGACGACGTCGATCTTTCCGTCAACCACGACCGCCTATCACCAAATGTGTCAAACCATGTCTGATCTGGATTTGCTACCCTCGCTGGATGCAACCACCACCACCGACCACCACAATATAGTCGTTGCAAATTTGGTTATGGATTTGGGTCTCCCACTTGTTAATAATTTCTCAGTGGCATTGGAACTTGTCCCTCTCCATTTTTGGTGGTGTTTGAGTGATGCCTAGTTTTTTTTTTTTGGAAAGAGTCAATATCATTCATTCATATAAAAGCCCGAAGGCAGTTCATCACGAAAAAACAAGATTGAACCAAATCTATCAAAATTTTGATGCGAGCACATATACAAGTAGGCTCGGTGGCACCCCTGCCAAAAGATAGACCAACAACTATGTGCTGGGCAAAGAACCAGTCATCGATCTTTCAAGAAGAAATCCCGAGGGATAACAGCTCAATCCCAAACACTAAGAACTAGATGAAATCGAGAAACAACTAAGATTTATGCAATCCAAAAAAGTCAAACGCCGGCCAAGCAAAAACAATCCGATGGGCTGCCTTCACAGGGTGCTTAATCCAAGGCGAGTCTCCGCTGACACTCGGGACTCTGTCCGAAGGTTAGCTTTGTTGGGGAAAAAAAAAAAATTGACGTCCGCCGCATCCATTGCGAGAAATGGAAACACAAACCACAGCTAAATCAAACAAACACTAACTAGGAATAAACAAAGAAAATTAAAGCAGCCGACAAAACTCAGAAGACAAAACTAAGATAACTGGGTCACCCAAACTGAGTCACACCGGGTCACAGAGGCTTGCACTGAGTTGAAGCCGGGTTACTACTCCAGGTGTAGATCTAGCCTCCATAGCCGCCGTCTTCGGATTTTGGAGGCTTTATTCGCCGAAGGATGCCCACATCACCATAGACTCATCTTCCCACAGATGGGAACGAGTATAGAATGGCACTGGCGGAGGAGGAGGAGCCGAGAGATGAGTGATGGTTGAAGGTCGAGTGGTGGCGATCTGAAACGTGGACGTGTCAACCGGGGTGGGGGTGAGTAGATGGTGGCGGGGTGGAGAGAGGGAGGGGGAAGTAGGGCCAAGAGACGGCGACCTTACCTCCCAAGAGGATCAGGAAGGAAGGCGGTGGGTGGGGAGAGAGTCAGAGAGAGGAAGACGAGGGGGGAAGAGGGAAAAAGGTCCTAAAAGCTCTCACCGAGGAGAGAGAATTTGTATGTGTCATTTGTACTCTTCTCGTAACTGACACTGCTTGTAGATCATACATGTGCTAATCTTTAAGTTTTCTGTTGATCATGGTGAAGGCTGTTGAGGTCGCCAACGGTGGCGGAGCTAGGATTTCCAATCCGGGGGGGGGGCCATTAGTCATAGGCATTTGATAGCTTTACCAATGCCTCCGACGAGGTCAAAATTGCCCACTCATGGGTGGCATTACGGAGAGAGGATTAACCTTTGTCCTCGATCCTTAAAAAGATCAATTATAACAGATCTATTAGATTTTTTTTTTCATTTTTTGTGCAATGTATTAGATTTTATTTTTTTTGTACAATGCATTATTTTTTTTTGTATACTTGTAAATTCAAAAGTCCGGGTGACACCTATTCATCCCTCTCTATGTTAGCACCGTCACAAAATAAAATTGACCATTAGCTCCATCAGTCGCCGCTTTCTACTTTTTCTTTTGGCAAACACCACAAAAAATAAATAAATTGACAAGTTTCATGGATGCCGGAGCCAAAGAGAAATCTCTCTTTCACTCTAAAAAAGATGAGTAATTCGTAATTTATTCATACAAATATTTATATCAACATGTTTGTGATTTCATTTTCATTGTAAATTAATTCCCACCATAGTCCGTAAAGAAACATGCAGCAAAAATGCTAAACATTGAGAAAAAATTTAATATTCAAAGGTGTCATGTTTCTCTCGATTTAGTAAAAAAAATTTGCAAACCTTTAGAAAGAGGAGAGAGAGAGAGAGAGAGAGAGAGAGAGAGAGAGAGAGAGAGAGAGAGGAGTATTCATTCCAGTTGGCAAAAATAATAATAATAATAGAAATTGCATCCTAAGAGAGTTGGCAATAAAAAATAAAATAAAAACTGCATCCTAAGAGATTCGATCCCCGGATCAAAAGCATAAAGTGGGAGGCTCGATCTACTGCGCCAAAGAGCACTATTGCTGAGCTTCCCCTTCCTTTGAATTTATAATTGGTCGTTGCAATGTTTTTTTTTTTTTTTTTTAACGAAGTGCGGGGGGCTGGGGTGGGGTACATCCGCCCCTGGCCAATGAAGTGAATCAGTGAGCTGGAAAAGAGACCAATGGGCTTATCAAAGAAGTTCTTCCTTCCGGTTCAGTCGACGCTTCAACCAGACTCATCTTTGCAAATGCACTCTATTTCAAAGGAGTGTGGAACGAAAAATTTGACACATCAAAAACCAAAGACCAAGACTTCCACCTCCTGAATGGGAGTTCAGTCCAAGTACCCTTCATGATGATGAGCAAGAAGAAACAACTTGTAAGTGCATTTGACGGTTTCAACGTCTTGGGGATTCCTTACAAACAAGGTGAAGACAAACGCCGATTTTCTATGTACTTCTTTCTTCCGAAAGCAAAAGATGGTCTTTCCTCTTTAATGGAGAAAGTGAGTTCTGAATCTGGGTTCTTAGACCGCCACTTGTTGTACCAAGAAGTAGCAGTGGGTGAATTCCCCATTCCAAAATTTAAAATCTCTTTTGGCTTTGAAGCTTCTAAAGTTATGAAGGGACTAGGGTTGGTTTTGCCTTTTCCGATGGAGGGCTGACAGAGATGGTGGACAGCTGCACTGTTGGCCGGTCGAAAGCTATATGTTTCGAGCATTTTCCACAAATCTTTCATTGAAGTTAACGAAGAAGGCACAGAAGCAGCTGCCGCTTCCGCTGCTGTTGTGACGACTGAGTTCTATTTTTGGGAAGAGACGATAGATTTCGTGGCCGACCACCCGTTCTTGTTTGTCATTACAGAAGACATGACTGGTGCGCCGCTTTTCATTGGCCAAGTGCTTAATCCCCTTGTGGGTTGATTGAACCTGATGCAGTGAGGTAAATGTGCATGTACTATGTAGAGGAAACGTTACATACATTGAGTTATAATTTCTGGATTGATGTTTGTATTTTGTCATTAGAGTTTGGTTTCAGTAGTTGACAGTGATTGGTATTGTAATAGCTGTTTGATTATGGAATTTTCCCATTTGTGTGTACTGTAAAATTCTTGCGGCATTACAACAAGATCTTGTTGCAACTTAACGTTGGTGCTTTGAATTACTATGGTTGAGAATGAACTCTGGGCTTGGAAGAAAATCTGTGATCGCTGTTAATGAATACAATTCCACATTGATTGGGTATGGAATGGGTGATCACTTAATAACATTTGGGACCTCTCCACTGATTGTCAATTGATTTTGAGTTGGATATAAAGTTTCCTCATGGTGTCGGAGTAGGCTCATTGCATCCCAAATTTTATAATAAAAATTAAATCAAGCTCACACCCACGATGACAGACCCAGAAATCATGCTTTCTTCCGTAAACCTTAATGAAAGCATTGTTGGATAACTGATGTACTGATTTCTATCCTGCATATCAACTCATCAAGTTTCTCTTTCTTTCTCCGAGTTAAATTTATACAGATGTTTTAAATTTTAAATGGTTTATACATTGTTTTCCCTGCAGTAGAAATAGCAGTTGTGCAGCTTGTGCTCTCCATCAGTGTTAACAATGTTTTGAGATTCAGTCGCGGATGTAAAGTCATGGTTTCTGGAAATTTCCCTTACTGAAAGAAGATGTCTCATAAGGTTGAGCCTTCTCGGTTAGATATGTCATACGTGAGTCTTTGTTTTGGTGTTTCAGGTTTCATATATCTTTAAGAAGCCTGAAGTTTCAGATATTGTGATGTTTAAGACGCCTCCATTTCTTCAGGTTTGTTGAGAATTTGCGAGGAGACAAATGAAAATGACGATATTGGTGCTATTGTGTTTTGGTCTTTGGGGGCACCATACAGGAAGTTGGCTTTAGGAATGGTGAATGGTACTGGGCGAAATGGGGATTTCATTCTAGAGCCACTTGCTTATGAAATGTACCAAGTGGTAAGCCCATCTTCTTGTTCATTCGGTACCTTTAAATGTATTTTTGTTACCATTGCGTTGCTTTGAGAAATTACCATATCGTGCTGAAAACATTGGAAATTTTCATGGAGGAAACAAAAACGATTTTAGCTGGTCGGGAGAGCCCCCTTCTCCTGTAAAGTTGTTGCCAAGGCAAATCCCTCTGTTAGGCATGTCTACGTCAATGTACCCATTGGACATTCCATGCCTTGGTGAGGGTGTGACTAGTGTGATACGTATCCGGAACACATATATTATTTAGACACTTAGTTCGTCCATTTTTCATGATATTTGAAGGAGAAAAATATGCTTACTGTAGGTAGAAAAGAAACAATTCTGACCTTTCATATGGATGAAACAAAGAGATTTCTTGTATTTCCTTTATCGGGTCTCAAGGATATACCATGTGCGGTTGTTGAGTTTGGACACACCAAACAATACACTTTTATTGATACTTGCACTTGTACACAAGACAATGTTACACAAGCACACTCACTTGGTGCTCTCACCACTCACTTGGAGTTCTCTCACCAACACACACACTTGGTGTTTCTCTCCACACACTTGGTGTTCTCTCACACACACACACAAATGACACACTCTCCTATTTATAGACTACATTAGAACATTCTAGACTAGGACTCCTAGAGATGATACAAGAAGATTCTAGACAAATGTGGAGAATGAGGAAAGATGGTGAAGAATCTAGAAACTTCAAGTACCGGAAGTTTCCGGTACAATCCGGATGTATCCGGCGGAATCCGGAGGCCTCCATTGTAATCCGGAAGGTTCCAGAGGAACCCGGAACTTTCTAGTGGAGTCCGGAACATTCTGGCGAGATCCAAAACATTCCGGAGGAACCCAGAGATTTCCGGAATCATCCGGAGAGGCGGTGATGACTTCAACACTCCCCCTCATCACCGACTCTTCTTCTCCTCCGTGATGTATACTTTTCAATTCTGTGCTTTGGAGTCCCTTCCTTCCACCACCTGTTGGAGCATCAACTGGATTCACTTGATTAAGCTTTTGTTGGTTAATCAATCCCCCTAGCGGAGGTATAGCTTCTTCAATTTTCTCTTGCAGACTTGGACAACGTTCTTTCAGTTTCTCGACGCATGTGTCGGCTTGCATTAGCTCCCCCACTTTTTCTTGTGGTTGTACTTGCAGACTTGATTCAGTAGTACTTACTCCATCCTCTTTTACAAATGTTGGCTTATTAGGCTCTGTGATGATGGTGCAAGTAGCCAATTCATCATTGGTCGGATTGCACTCCTCTTCCGCTTGTGCGTCAAAGTCTATCTCCTCTTCTGTGTCAGCTTCAGTAACAACGAACAGAGCGGAAGGTGATTCGACTTCCCAGCCTTCTTCAGTTGGTATGTCTTCATCAAACCCGAGAACTACATAGCTAGCTTGAGCATCCCACTCTTCATCACTCTCATCATTGTGACCACATGAAGTAGCCATATAACCCTCAGCTGGTCTTTTAATATAGGGGCACTCTCTTAGGTAATGGCCTTTCTTGCCACAGTTGAAGCATTCTATGTCTTGTCTTCGATATCCTTCAGTCCTTTGATCACCTTGACTTTTGGTGAACCGAGCTCCCCCTGCTTGATAGCTCCTGCTAAACTCCAACTTTTCATCTTCTGTTTTCTTCAGCTTCGCAGAGTTCTGCCACCTCGAGCCTCCATTCCTCTTGCTGCAGAATAAGGCCTCCTCTTCATCGTTCTTTATTTTTGCTCCAGCCATTTGCTTCACCAAGGCTTCTTGATTTGCTAGGAGACTCTCCAACTCCACCAATGATGGTTGCTTCGACCATCCTCGAATAGCCGTCATGAGACCATTATACTCTGGCCTTAAACCTCGAGTGATAATGCGTCTCATCCTAGATTCACTGATCTTTGATTCAGAGTCAAGTTGAGAAATTTCATTGCAGAGAGTCTTCACCTTGAGAAAATGTTGGCTCACTATCATTGATCCTTGCGTCACCGTAGCCAGCTCATTTTCTAGAAATTGAAGACGAGCATCATTCGTCTTGGAAAACAATGCCGCAAATGTATCCCAAACTTCTTTTGGAGTGGTAGCCTCTCGTACGTATTCCAACAATTCTTTCTGAACTGTTGTCCTCAATACGAACAATGCCTTCCCTGCCTTGATCTTCCACTTGCGCAGTGCCTCGGCTTCTTCTTTTGCTGGTTGGGTAGTCTCCTTGCCACCAACGATCTCCCATAGATCTTGACCTTGGAGATATGCCTCTATGCACATCTTCCAATAGTCATAATTATAGTTGTTTAGCTTCTCAAAACCTCCTGTTATGTTGCCAAACTCCGACATTCTGATTGGTGCCTAGACCTTTCGGCTTCGCAATCTCCAACAATACTCTCTTCCAACAACGTCTTCAACCACGATCTCCGACCGACACACTCTTCACGGTCCCCGATCGCTACACTCCTCACAGACCCCCGCTGTGACTTCACAAACGACATCTTGGAATGATCACCCGATTGCTTTGCTCCTCCCGGTCCCTGACCGTCTCGCTCTGATACCAGATTGTTGAGTTTGGACACACCAAACAATACACTTTTATTGATACTTGCACTTGTACACAAGACAATGTTACACAAGCACACTCACTTGGTGCTCTCACCACTCACTTGGAGTTCTCTCACCAACACACACACTTGGTGTTTCTCTCCACACACTTGGTGTTCTCTCACACACACACACAAATGACACACTCTCCTATTTATAGACTACATTAGAACATTCTAGACTAGGACTCCTAGAGATGATACAAGAAGATTCTAGACAAATGTGGAGAATGAGGAAAGATGGTGAAGAATCTAGAAACTTCAAGTACCGGAAGTTTCCGGTACAATCCGGATGTATCCGGCGGAATCCGGAGGCCTCCATTGTAATCCGGAAGGTTCCAGAGGAACCCGGAACTTTCTAGTGGAGTCCGGAACATTCTGGCGAGATCCAAAATATTCCGGAGGAACCCAGAAATTTCCGGAATCATCCGGAGAGGCGGTGATGACTTCAACACGATCTAATAATGTTATAGTCGTACCGAACTAACAAGTGTTTGAAATGTCTCTCCAATGTCTCAAGTTTAGGTGAGGTTTTACGCTTGAACATGCACGTGCACCATGTCTTTTACTGTTGTACATGATTCCATGTAACATGCTTTATAGTTTTATGCTCCTCGAAGTTTTTGTCGTAAGAAACGCTGATTGAAATGAAATCCGTAGATCTGTCCCCCTCTGTTTGCACAATCGCAGAGGTGCGGGACTCGGATATCTGTTTTCTGCATTATTGTTTTTAAAACCGGAACTAATCTAACAATTGTAATCTTGGATCCTATGGTTATTTATTTGACTTTGTGACACTTTAATTTGACTTCTCCTCAAAATTTGTGAAATATGAATCAATATTAGAAAAAAACATTGGCTCGTTACATTTTCACAGTGCACCTCTCGGCCGTCCGATTGTATTTTGGACGACTGTTTTACCGGTTAAAATAAATCTAAATCTAAATTAAAATTGTTGAACGCATCCGAACCACCCAAAACACGATCAGACGGCCAAGGGGTGCACAACACCCGCGGTTCATAAAAAAAATAGATCATTCTCTCGCAAAAATTCCAAAGTTCAAAAATTTCCCTCCACTTTGTCAGGCTAAGAGGAAAAAAAGACACGTTGTTTCAATTCCTAATTTTTAAACTCAAAACTGACTTATTGGTCTTTACGAAATAGATCATTCTCTCGCGGGAAATGGCTACAATACACACTCCTCAGAGGTGTGTACTATATGCACCTATTGTATGGTCCAGATTGTGCCACCTCATTGGCAATCATAATATTTTTTAGTGTTTTGTAACTTTTAGCAATATGATTCGTAACTTTTTCTATGTTTCGTAATATTTTTGTGTGTTTCATAACTTTTATAACAAAAATCATAGCTTTTTAAAAAAATCATACTATAACTTTTATAAGGGTGCGTATAATACACACTCAAATAAGGAGCGTGTATTATAGCATTTTCCTCTCTTGCAATATGTCAATTTAAAAACTGAATTAAGTATATATAAGTGTCAGGAATAGTAAAAATTTCTTCACATTTTCCTCATACTTTCTCTTTCTCTTTATTTTCTTTTTCTTTCCCTCACCCTCTACCGCTCTACGAGTTCCAAAGCGCAGGATCTGCTGAAATCCCCCATTTTCTTTCTTATCCTTTTCTTTATCCAGCAACTCACCGTCAAAAATGTACAATAAATTGAAAAACGACAGGAAAAGAATATCCGAAGCCAAACGCTGCTTACTTCCCACGCAAACGCCAAATGCAACTGTATTGCATAGAACACGTGTCTTCATTTATTCAACGTCGTCGTTCTATCCTTAACAAATGACAGATTATTCAATAGTCACTACTATTCTCATCAGGGGCCCAGGCCTCAGCTATCGATAGGGAAGGCAGGTCTGTAAGCCCATCTGAGTCATCCATTTCAGTAATTAACGGTTTAGATGAAAAATGTACTCTTATCGGTAGAATTTATCTGCGAATCTAAACTGTTAATTGTGGAGATGGACGGTTCAAATGGATGGTTGACATCACTTGTCATCCTGTGGAACAACAGAGCCCCCCAAATTTATATATCTTGCCTAATTTATTTGTGACTTTTTATAATTTTCGCACTTTTTAAAGTTTTGTCTTTGTTAGAGATTCGGTCATAGAGCATAAAAAAAAGTTAACGCAAAACTAACAAATGACTTTTTTTTTTTTTTTTTAACAATTCTTCTATTTTTAGTTCACTTGGCTGACGATAAGGCATGACTCTTCCGTGGTAGAGTTAACTTTTGGGGGCCACAGTTTCTACTTTTTAAAGACCTCTATACTTTAGTAAATTCTTCCTCAGAAAGAGTTTCTACTTTTTAAACCTTGACGTCCGCCTATTAGACTAATAGTAGAATTTTTTCTTTGTTAAATAAAGGCCACATTTGAAAAGTAAACGTAACAGTATATAGGGACAAATTCAAAAAACCTCCAATACTTTGACCTTAATGTCTCATTGCCACATGAACTTTCAAAATTGTCAATTACACTCCTAAACTATTATTCCGTTATCAATTACACTCTTACTATCTCAATCCGTCACTGTGCTAATGGAAAATGCTGAGGTGGACTTGGACGGGGGAATAAATTACACCCCTTATGTCTCTATCACTTTACTATTGGTGTCCACCATTTTTCTCTCTATCTCTTCCTCGCCTAACCCAAAAAACCCCCCAAGATAGGAGAGTAAACATATTAATCAAAGTATACCCTGGTTTTTCCAAATATCCACCAAACCATGAAAATGAGAAACAAAGGTAAAACATATCTATCACCTTCATCTTCATCATCTTCTTCTTCTATAATCTCCCCTTTTATTCTAACCACAGACTCCCTATCAATATTGAAGTTCTTACCGATTGCTATATGATAATCGGATCCATGAAAACGGCAAACCCATATACTCGGATGATTACCGAAAAAGAAAAGAACGTAAAAAAGAAATCAAAATAGTAATAATACCCATAAGCCTCCCGTGTTTGATTGCGGACTGCCGTGGAAATCTGAGGATGGAAGAGGAGGATAAGAAAATGAGGCGGAAGAGGAAGTAGCGCCGGAGGTGGCGGTGCAGAGTATGGCAGAGAACAACCACCGGTTTGGCGAGGAAGGTGTTGCTAGACAAGAATTGGAAGGTGCGGAGAAGGTTTGGTGATGAAAGTGCTGGCACTGATGGAGTTTTTGGAAACCCTGGAGTTTTCTCAGATGGTGGAGGCTAGTAAAAGGAGGGGAAAGAATGGGTGTTGTATTCTCACGTGATCCCAATGTGTCACATCAGCAACTCTAGCGTTTTATCCCTCCGTCCTCCACCTCAGCGTCTTCCATTGGCACAGTGACGGATTAAGACGGTAGGAGTGTAATTGATGTAGAGTAATAGTTTAGAAGTGCAATTGACAATTTTAAAGGTTAGGTGGCGATGAGACAGAGATCAAAGTATAGGGGTTTTTTTTCTGAATTTTTCCCCACTCTATATCCCCCTGTCTCTCTCTCTCTCTCTCTGTCTGTGCAACTCCCTCGCACAACTCCCCAAGAAAATGGACCTGAAAGAATCGATCAGAAACCAAACCGACGTTTCCCTCTCCCTTGCAAAACACGTATCCCTATCCGAATCCAGGGACTCCAACCTGGTCTTCTCTCCCCTCTCGATCCACGTCGTTTTGGGCTTGATCGCCGCCGGATCCAAAGGCCAAACCCAAACCCAGTTACTCTCTTTCCTCAACTCCAAGTCCACCGACGACCTCAACTCTCTCTCCTCCCAGCTCGTCTCCCTCGTCTTCGCGGACGGCGGCCCCAGTGGCGGCCCGAGGTTGTCGTTCGCCAACGGGGTTTGGGTGGACCAGTCGCTCTCTCTTAAGCCTTCTTTCAAACAGGTGGTGGACACTGTTTATAAAGCGGCATCGAGTCATGTCGATTTTCAGACTAAGGTATGTTCTGTCTCCCTCTCCCGGATGATTCCGTTATGTATTTTTGTGGGTAGTGGTTTGAAAATTTTACGAGTTCCAAATATAGTTCAAGATTGTGTTGTTTTGTCTAGCTAGAAATGGGGCCGATTATGAGCCGATCATGAGTAGTTTGAATTTTCAACACTGTATGCTGAACGAGCCATTTAGTAGTTTAAGCTTAGTTTATAAGCATAACTAGCTTTAAAAAGTGTTTAAGCTTGATTTGTTTATGTAACAATTCAATCTTGGGCGAGCTTTTCTTGAGTGGATTAAAGTAGCTTAATTTGTTTATCAGTGCTAACGGTGAGGATGTTTGATTGTCTATAAAGAAAGATGCTGAGAAGTAATAAGGTACGGCGTTTCTCTTTCTGGATGTTGCAAAATGGGATCAAGTTTGTTTCCATTACACCAAAGTAAGGAGAGACTCTTTATGTCGCAAATGGCGGCGGTGCATCATTTTATGGTTATACTAGATAGGCCTAATTGTGTTTGTGAGTACTTTTGATTCTTCGAAGTATGAAATCTATTGTTTTCCATACTATGCTTGACTATTGGCAATGAATGACTAAATGGATACAAAAGTGAGAATAAAGGTGCAATTGTCGGAATTTAATGCCTTCAATTTGAGGTTGTATGTTACGTGTCTGTTTAAAAAGGTAGAATATTAGAATTTGCCAAAAAAAAAATTACATTATGAGATAGAGGGGCTACACGCTAGACCATTGATATTTCGTTTGGCGGGGATTGTTTTCTAGTGATTGTTCGAGGACTCCAGTGGCGGAGGCAATGTGTGCCCAGTGTGGGCCCATGCCCACACTGGAATTTGGAAATTTCTTTTTCCGGGTTATGGATTATCCCAAAATCTACGTAAACAACAGTCAAGTGTAAGAGAACTTCTTCTCTCTTGACATCACACAATAATAGAAGTCATCGGTGACCTGAGTGATTGGGTCGAGCTTTCTCATGAATGATTTTGGTTGATGTGGGTTTTAGAATTAGTTATGATCTATTTTCATAATATAGGTTTTTTATTCAATTCAGGTTGAATTAACCAGTACTTATTTTGGGACAACGTGTTCTCTTTAAACTCTCCCTCGGAGCAGAAGTTAAGAATATCATTTTTTGTGATTGAAGGAGATTAATTTGGAATACAATCATAACAAAGTTATCAATTATTAGAAATTTATGAAAGTTGTAGATTTGTAGAAAATAAGTTTATTGTTTCTATTGTTTACGCTCCATAGCTAATTAAAATAGTTGGTGATGCGATAGTATGTTATCATACTGAGAGTGACATATTTGATTCCATCGACAATGAAACTATTATCACGAAAAGCTTTCAAACTATGAGAACTCTTTGTGGTTTATTGTAAAAAATTTATTTAGTAACTTTACTATCGAACACGTTAATTTTTATACTTCAATACAAGAACTCTTTATTTTCTTATTGCCGTCTATTAATGGAATTTTTTTGTTGAGTTATAGTGCCCTCACTAAAGGGTTTTTCTGGCTACGCCATTGAAGGACTCCCTAACAATATTCGAATAGGCAACATGGCACTTGTAGTTTGACTATTAAATGAGCTATCTTGGATTTCAGTGGCACTTATATGTTATTACTGCAGTGTAGAGTCCTAATCTGATCTGAAATGGTTTTGAAATTGTGTCCAGTGATAGAGCTGGCCCTGAGCTAAAGCTTAAGGTGCGGGCCGCTTTAGGCCCACCAAAATTAGTTGGTGAAATTGGCTTGGTGTGGATTAGTTGGCTTAGGATAGGTGGCCGACTGGTTTTGTACATTTTACAGGAGTTGAGGATTAATTGGCTAGCTGGGGATTTAGTTTTTCTTTTAACAAAAACAAAATATGTAGGAGTATAACATACCAGTTTTACGTGTGAAGTACTTAAATTCATTTTGTTTTGAACATCGGGCTTTGTATTTTAATAGTTATTACACACTTTTTCTTTGTATTTTAATACTTTTTCTTTGTTACTTTAATCTTATTTTTTTTCCTGATCTTAATTAATCAATTTATTTTTTGATAATCTTATTGCTCAAACCTTGGGGGAGGTGGGAGATATTATTATATATATATTTTTTTGAAAAAGAGGAAAAACTGACTGATCTCTAGGCTCCGAATGCTGATTAGTCCCCGACCAACGGCCTAGTCGTAACGCCTCTCTTTCGCCCGACTAGCATGAAGCAATTTTTAGAACATTGGGTTTGAACTTGTCCCTCTCCATTTTCAGTGTTGTTTGGGTGATGCCTTGTTTACTAAGGTGCTTTTTGAATGCTTGCTTATAGGTTTGTTGGAGGTGGAGCAAGTGCAGAGTAGGGAATGCCATGTCTCTGTTAAGTTTGTGTTGCTTATGGACGGATAGAAATCGTAGATGTTTTGAGGGTATTGAATGCGCCATTCATACTTTCAAAGGAGTGGTGCTCTTTTCCCTTTTCTTTTGGCTCAAAGATGATTTTCTATATTCCTTGGATTATTTTATAGAACTTTTGGCGAATTTTTACATCCCTGTCAATGTAGAGGGGCTTGGTATCCTTGGTTTTAATCTGCTATACTCCGTTTTTCAAGGCTGTGCCCCTTCAATGACACTATGCTCTTAGTTATCAGAAAAAAGCAGAACATGCAAGATAATATGCTATATCGAACTGGAATATGGGTTCACCAGAGAAGCTGTGACCTCTTGGAAGTTTTTTGGGGGTAATCCCTATTGGAAGTTTATTTCCCATATCTTCCTCTGCTTTGTACCAATTGTTGCCCCTTCCAACAAAGGGTATATCGAGGTAATAAAAAAAAGAAAACAAGGGGTATATTTATGTGACGCTAGCACCCAATAAATTGAAGTTTACGTGGACTGTTGTGATACACTGCTAGTTATAATATATACTTTTTGTATATCATTTCTACTTTTTTCAATGGTTTTTTTGTTGTATATTTTCTGTACTTTCTTCTAACTGATATTGCTTGTGGATCCTAAATGTACTAATCTTTAAGTTTTCTGTTGATCATGGTGAAGGCTGTTGAGGTGACCAATGAAGTGAATCAGTGGGCAGAAAAGGAGACAAATGGGCTTATCAAAGAAGTTCTTCCTTCCGGTTCGGTTGACGCGTCAACCAGACTCATCTTTGCAAATGCACTCTATTTCAAAGGAGCGTGGACCGAGAAATTTGACGCATCAAAAACCAAAGATCAAGACTTCCACCTCCTGAATGGGAGTTCAGTCCAGGTACCCTTCATGACAAGCAAGAAGAAGCAACTTGTAAGTGCATTCGATGGTTTCAAAGTCTTGGGGCTTCCTTACAAACAAGGTGAAGACAAACGCCGATTTTCTATGTACTTCGTTCTTCCGAATGCAAAAGATGGTCTTTCCACTTTAGTGGAGAAAGTGAGTTCTGAATCTGGGTTCTTAGACCGCCACTTGCCATACCAACAAGTAGAAGTGGGTGAATTCCGGATCCCAAAATTTAAAATTTCTTATGGCTTTGAAGCTTCTAAGGTTCTGAAGGGACTAGGGTTGGTTTTGCCTTTTTCTGGTGGTGAAGGGCTGACAGAGATGGTGGACGACTCCACTGTTGGTCGAAACCTATACGTTTCGAGCATTTTTCACAAATCTTTCATTGAAGTTAACGAAGAAGGCACAGAAGCGGCAGCTGCTTCCGCAGGTGTTGTGAAGCTGAGGGGTTTGAGTATGACTGAGAAGATAGATTTCGTGGCCGACCACCCGTTCTTGTTTGTCATTCGAGAAGATATGACTGGTGTGGTGCTTTTCATTGGGCAAGTGCTTAATCCTCTTGTGGGTTGATGGAGACCTGATGCAATGAGTTAAATCTGTATGTAGATGAAACCTAACATATATTGAGCTTGTAGCACGTTCTAATTTGTGTACTGATGTTTGTATGCTCTGGTGTGGGCAAATAAGTGCTTTCTGATCTTTCAGTGTTTTGTTTTGCTATCCTTTGTTATCTTTCCACAAGAGTTTGGTTTCAGTAGCTGACAGTGCATGTTATTGTAATAGCTGTTTGATCTATGACATTTTCTCCTTTGCGTGTGCACTGAAATTCTTGAGGCATTACAACGTTGCGACTTTGAATCGTTGATGGTTTGAATTACTAAGGTCGAGAATGAACTTCGGAACAGGAAGAATATTTGTTAGCGCATCACAATGCAGAGTTGTATGCTTTGTTTGAGGGACGTTCGTGTTTGAGAAGGACAAGATTGGAAGGTCAAAATCATCCCGAAAAGTAATTTATTGAGGATCTTCTAGTTGGTTGCACGCTAGGTGCCGTAATTTAGTTCACAGGCGAGGTCTCTGCTTCAAGTCCGGTGGCCCAGCTGCGCGCCTCAGGAATTAAAAGAAGCAGCATGTGACTCGTTCAGGGATAATACCCTTGGCTTGGGGATAAAGCTCAATTAATTGGTAGAGATTTGCTTTTTTGTTTTTTGGTTGTGCATAGATATCCGCTCTTGCAATTGGGTGTTTGTGGTTAGGAATAGACCTCTAAACATCGATGCAGTAACGACAATGTCTTGTATGTGAACCAGCGGCTTAGTATCTTGTATGTGAATCGGTTGGGGGCCGGACATGACACTGAAATACAATATTGAGATAGGCATAGGCTGTCAAGAACTTAAGAGAGGTCAGATGTGCAGACGTAGTTCCATGGATGATGGTTGAAACCGAATCATAAATTATATTGCATAATTTATATAATTTCCAGTATATAAGTAATAAGAAGTTATGAAGCAGAATGAAATTCATTGGATTAAAACTAAACTTAATTTGGAGTAACGCCTACTGGGTGCCCAGAGATCTGATATATAGTCTTCTCGAAAACCTTCTATTTCCAGAAGATTGTCAAGAGGCAGAACTAGGATCCTAGTTGATCAGGAGAGACCTGTTGTTTTTGAGGAAAGAAATCGAAAAGCACATTAAACACTTGATAAATCCAACAACACAAAGTGCTACGAATTTTTCTCCGAACAAGTTGTCCTTTTGTCTCTGACAGTCATAGCTACACGATATGTTAGGGATTTTTGAAAAAGACTATTTAGGCATGATCATTTAATTGCGAGTGCATTAGGACAGGATGACATGAACTTTGAGAGACAGGCTACAAACTTTCAAAATAAATCCTGGCTCCGTCCTTGGTTCCAAGTGAAAGAGGAATGCCGGTGCTTGACCGTGGCTGTAACTGTTGAACCCATAGATATAGAAGAGATGACTTGCCAACTTATCTCAGCTGTTCTTTGAAGACTTCCTGGTTTAGTAATCATAGCCATGCCACCATAATTCTTGCCCTTGATGGAAGCTTAAAACTTGGAGACGAATTTTACGAGTCAAATCCCATGAAATTCCCCTTTTATCCATGCCTAGCTTCCTCTCATCATGTGAAAATTGCAGACGCCCAAAGGAGCTTATTCTGAACAATTGACATTATGTGCATGAAAATATTGAACTGAAAACAATAAGCTTTCTACATTCAATTTTCCCATCTTTTACCAACCAAAGTCAGAAAAAGGATGTGTTTACTTTTACCAGCCCAATTAATTAGCATTAGAAACAAGTGTTTCTCATCCTCACATACTGTCTAATCCGTGTCGTTGGAAGAATGAGCATGACTCAAGACTCAAGTCTATGTCTTGAATAGCACTTATGAGCTCACTCACTACAGGCCCCTCGAGTTCAAGGACCCACGAGAAGAATTTTGCAGATTAATTGGTCATGCTTTCCTAGAGGCTAGAAATGAAATAAAAGAGATTAGGAGAATTACGCGAAGGGGCATGTGTTTCGTGTGTTGGCAAATGACTTGATTTGAGATTTCCTAAGGGATGACTCAGTGAAATTTCAAATAAATGGGTTTAGAATTAATCGCGGATAATAAATCAGATCGCACAAATATCAATTCGTTTCCTTTCACTTTTTCACAGAACCCATCCATTTTTCTTTGACTTTGACAAAGAATACAATAAGCATTGACCAATTAGCCAGCCAAACCTTATATAAACCCGATCATTCCAAGCCAATTGTACCATCACCATCTCATTTTCATATCCATAGTCCTGGGTTTCAATTACAGTTGAGATATGAAGATGGGTTTGAGTATTGCTGAGGGACTAGTCCTCCTTGTAACTGCATCCACCATGTTGGCAGCTTGCCAGGCTGCAGACACCATTGTTGTTGGAGGATCTGAGAACTGGCGATATGGGTTTAACTACACCGATTGGGCTCTCAAACATGGTCCCATTTACGTTAACGATAAACTAGGTTTGTTCTGAGTATACTCTCTTATAAGTAATCTTACTTGTATGATAGTAAGTTAGTAACATCTAGATTCTAGGGTAACATATCATATGAAGAGAGAACCTTAAATGGTGTTTCTCTCTTTCTTGTCGTTCCGTTTGGCTTGGGCTTTGCTAAGTATTATTTAAAATTCCTCTTTTGTTCTCCAACAAGGCAAGGTATAATACTATATCTATTGCGATCGCTACTGCTAAGAGGGGCATATTCCATTTTGGTTTATGTATAAAATCAATGAAGAAATCATATGGACGATCAATAGATGAGTAATAGAATGACTGCATACATAGAGGGAGAGAGACATATTTAATAGTGCAGATGAAGAAACTATGATACAAAATTTTCCAAACTTGAAACTCGACATAAAATCTATTTTAAAAAATAAAAATTTACATTAGCATATTGTGTATGCATGTTACTTTTGCTCTTAAATTTTTCAAAACAACTTTCTGTTATCTTATTATAATATATGACGATTTTTTCCTTGAGGTCATGTTTCATAGTTGTTGCTCACATTGAAGCAAAATCCTGACTTCGGCAATGGAATACATGCAACATATATATGTGCACAACCCTATTCTTTTACTTTTCTTGAGCTTAATTACCAGTACTTGGCTTTCAATTAATTTCATGATTTTGCCAGTGTTCAAGTATGATCCTCCAAGTGAGACCACTCCTCCTCACAATGTCTACTTGCTGCCAAATCTTGGGAGCTTTATCAAGTGTGATTTCAATGGAGCCAAGCTTCTGGCAAACGAAACACAGGGATTTGGGAGTGGGTTTGAGTATGCTTTGGTGAACCCGTGGAGGCCTCTCTATTTTGCTTCCAGTGGGGGAAATGGTGCTGATTGCAAAGATGGGATGATGAAGTTCTTTGTTGTGCCTTTGCCTCGTTGGCAGTGAAGGGGCTAATTTTACAATGTTGGATTGTGATAATAAGGAACATTGAGTTTTGTTCTTAAGTACTTGTATAAGCAATAAAAAAGTGGTGTGGAGAGAGTAAGATGATTATTATGTTTGTTTTGTTAATAATTTCACACCATTCAATACAACTTACTGTAGTATTGTGGGGAAGCTCTTCACCGGAATAACCTCTTTTGGGTTGCTGGTATCAAGTAGAGGAGGAGCGGACCTGGTCCCTACTGGGGTCCAGGGGGGGAGCGCCGGAGAAGGTGGCCGGAGCTGCTGGTTTGCGCCTGGGGTGAACCTGCACAAGGGAGCAACCACGTTAGCGCCTAGCCCGGACGGTGGTGGTCCGGGAAGGCACTCCGATGGTTAAGTCAGCTACTGGAGGAGGAGAGCAGTGGAGAGTTCTAGAGAGAGAGTACAGCTGAAAGTATAAGGTAGAGAGAGGTTCCAACCCTTATTCAGGAGGCGGAGTGCCTTATTTATAGGCGAGGGGGCGCGTGTCCCCCACGCCCTCGGGGGCTCCACGCGCCCCGTCCTTCCCAAGGCATTAAATGCATGGATTGACGCACGTCGCACAAACGGCACCTCGGGAGCTGCAGTCCCGGAGTCGTCACCTGTCGCTGTCACTGACATTCCCATCAGTCTAGTCCCCCTGCAGGCGTAGCCTGTGGGGGGTTGGTGGCCTGCCACAGCTGCGGCCCATGCGCAGTGGTTGAGACCATTAATGAGCCACTCAGACTGCCAGAGGTGCCTCGATCGAGCCCCCTTGACACCTGACGTGACCTTCTCCCTCGGCGCCGAGGTCAACCGACCCGGCCCGGGGGTGGCCTCGGCAGACGCTCTCCCGGGCGTACCGAGGCAGCAGTCCGAGGTCCCTGGGGTCACTGGAGAGTTCTTCCCGAGGGGTGTGATCCACCGAGGCCATCATCCGTGGGGATATTGCCGCGCGTGGCTCCCTTCTAGCAAGAGGGTCCATTTTGCCCTCTCCCCCCCGGGTCAGGGGTCCGGCCGAGGGCAACGACCCCTTTGGCCCCCGGCCGCTACAATAGCCCCTCAACTTCCTTACCCGGCGGTCCTGGATGAGGGAGTTGACCAATCCGAGCGGCGGTGGGTGTGTCGAGTCTTTGCCGAGGACGACGTCCCCCCGAGCCGTACGCTCGGGACGTCACCCCGCCTCGAATTCGAAAGGACATGATGTGACCGTTGGGTTATCCGATGTCAGAGATTCCCTGACGTGGACTGGCGTCAGCTGCCACGTGTCAGCTCGGCATTCGTCCGAGCGCCGGTGCATGGGATTCGCGCCAGAAAGTTTCGAACGAGGCGGACAGGTGTCACGCGCTGATTGGTCCGCCGAGCCGCCACGCCGTTTCCCGAGCCGACGCCTGCGCTCCTCATTAATTGCGACGAGTGACAGCCCTCATCCCCCCTATATATAGAACCTCGGGGAGAGAGAGAAAGCACTGTTGCTCTGAGATTTCGCTGTCCACCGGAGAGAATTCACGCCGCCGTGGAAGACGAAGCGTTTCGAGGCCAGATCTTGATTCCCAGCCACTTCTAGCACCAAAACTCGAGGTAAATCGATGTTTATCGTTGTTTTCTCACTATTTTATGCCTTTTTCTCGCCTTTTGGACCAGTTTTGGTCCGTTTTTGGCGTTTTGAAGTTGTCCTCTGTTTTGTTTGAGTTTTCCGGCGAGTCCCACGGCGGAGCACGGCCGCCGGAATCTGGGCAGGTTGAGTATTCAACGTGTTCTTCCGAGGACAGGTTGAATACTCAACCTGTTCTTCCGAGGCACCCTGCCGAGGACCGCGTCCTTTTCCCGAGCGCACACACCACGTCTCAGGTCCAGCCGAGAGTCAATCGAGTGGGCGGTCCACTCGGTTTAGCCGAGCTCACCTTACACCCACGGCACCCATACCCTTAATGCATATAGCTGATGGGTTTCTTCGTGCGTTCTTTTAGGTTCTCGGCTGGATGAGCAACGAGCCCTTCGTCATCTCTGACAGCGACGAAGATCTAGACGAGGAGACGGTAGCATACATCCGGGAGCTCGGCAACCGATACCGAAACCGTCCCCCGAGTGTGCTCAACATCCCCCCTCTCCAGACAATCTACCCCGAGGATTGGAACAGAATGGAAGAAGAGAGAGCAAACACTGGCTCCGGGGCCTCTACGTCCCGCGCCGCCGAGCGTCCAACTTCCTCGAGGGCCCCTGGATCGCCCGAGGTAGAGATATTCGAGCCTGTCTGCGACCCCATAGAGATCGTCGATCTGGGGAACGAGGAAGAAGACGCAGGTCGGAGCGGCTCGTCGGACCCCGCTCCGCCAGAGACAGGAGAGGGGGAAGACCCACCCCCGAGGGCCCATCGAACCGAGGCCTGCCTACTCGCCCTCGGAGAGGATTGGGAGGAGGTTCCCCTCCCCAAGCTCGGGGACGACGAGTGCCCCTATGTCAAGGAGTTCGACCCCGATCATCCCGAACGCCTGGCAGCATTCCGGGAGAGGTATCAGATCCCGGACGATGTGGAAATCGAGCTCCACTTCGGCGACAGGATCCAGTACGGGGAGGACCACATCACCGTCCCCCTGATGGCGATCACTGAGGGGGGACTGCGGTTCCCATTCCCTAAGCTCGTCCGGCAGCTGCTCTACTACTACGACCTCGGCCCCCATCAGGTGGTTGTCAACATATACCGGGTCTTGTGCTCGGTGCTGAGGCTGGCCGAGCAATACAACATCCCAGCGACGGTCTACGACGTCCTCGGTATCTATCTCACGGCCCTCAGCCCGAAGTTCCGGCGGTACTACTTTGCCGTACGGAACGAGTACGACCATCTGATAGGGGACCTGTATGACTCCGAGGAGCACCAGTACAATTACGTTACGGTGCGGGGGAACTACACGTGGGCCCCCGAGAAGCCCCACACCTGGCCCCTCAATCACCGCCGAGGAGAGCCCAGTAAGACGAGTCCTTCCCATTTTATTCTGTACTACTCGCTTATTGTTTTTGCCGAGGACTAACAAGCTATCTTGTTTCTCTTTATTGCAGACACGAGCGCTGTCAACAAGAGGCTACTCGAGCTCTCGGACGACGGCGTGATCCAAGCTCTCTACGCCCACGGGCAGCAGCAAGCCCACCTTTTCCTCGGATACGAGCTGAGCTACAACGGCTTCCTTCACAGGGGCAAATCACCGAGAGCCAGCAACCGAAGGAGGAGAGTGAGAGCTACCCTCCCGGACGAGGACTTGGAGCAACTTTGGGGCCGAGAACGACATCCGAGGCGATTAATGGCGGCGGACGCGGCGCGACCCTCTCTAACCCAGCTAAGGCAACAGCAGCAACGGGCTCGCCGAGGGCGCGCCCCACAGCCTGGGAGGGGCTCGGGGCTGCGGAGAGAGAGAGAGGAGCTTCCGGGGAGTGGTGAAGATCCCGCAGCAAAGCGTCCCCGGGAAGGCGAGGAGCTCACTCCAACTTCCCCTCCGAGACCACTCGAGGAGCTCCGCGGCGATCGTCCTCCAGCCGCCGTCGTGCACGCCTCGCACCCTGCCCCCGAGGCTCAACAACAGCAACCTCTCGCCCAACCTCAGGGTCGGAGGCAAGTAACATCCGGCCGAGGGTCAGAGGGAGCTTCCGAGGTTGCACCTCCTGTCGAGCCTTGGGCTCCTGTCTTCTCGGGCCGCAGTGGGGTCATTCTGACGAGGGCTGACAGCGTCCAGAGGAACCCCGAGACGGCCAACATTCTTCTGAAGGGACTGGCCCTCCCTGTTGATATGTCTGCCCTCGACGCCTCCAGCATCGATGACAACTTCCTGGAGTTGCACAGCAGCTTAGTCAAGGTAACTTCCTACTCCCCGAGTCCATATTCTTTTATTCTTCATGCTTGGTACTGACCACACCACTTCCCTGTAGGCGAGCCAGGCCTCTATTGCCACCCACAAAAAGGTGGTAGCATTGTGCAAGGCGTCGAAGGCCGCCGAGGCCAAGCTGAAGGAGGAACGCCAGTCCTCGGCAAGGTTGAAGTCGGAGCTGGAGGGGCTCGGGAAGAAGATGGCTGACCTCAGCCTTGAGAAGGAGGGTGTCGAGGGGCGGATCAAGGCGTCCGAGGACAAAGCTGCAGCAGCCGAGCGGGACGCCAGGACGGCGGAGGAGCGCGCCAAGGCTGCCGAGGACAGAGCCAAAGAAGCCCTAGACCGAGCCAAAGCAGCCGAGGACAAGATTGTCGAGCTCCAGGCTGCCCAGGCTGACATGCTGGCCGCGGCCAATGACAACGGCTACCGGAGGGGGGAACAGGAAGCCGGGAAGCAGTACCTTAAGGCGGCCGAGGATATGGAGGCCCGAGCCTTTGACAAGGGGTATCGCCTCGGCCACAGGGACTACTTCCCCGTGGCCTACCTCCGAGGCGTGGACGCCTGCAACGCTTCGCCTGAAGCCGAGGCCAGGATTGTCCCTCCGACCCCCGAGCCCCAAGTCCCGGAGATGCCGATGGACGATCTTGAGGACGCTGAAGACGGCACCGAGGGCGATCACTCCGAGGCCCCGGGGGTTTAGATCTAGGCTTTTGTTTTTATTTTATTGAGGCTGGCGCCGAACTCTGTGGCTTTGACCAGTCCTCAGATTTTTGTAATTAAACAGGTATTCAGGGGGTCGGCAACGAACAATGCACCATGGCCGAGCCCCAATTTTGACGTTGAATGAATGAATGTTCCTTTTTCCTTCAGTTATTATGATTTCAATTAATTTCATTTCGATCGACTTCAATTCCTCTAACTCCCAAGTAACGATAATAGTTTAGGCCGAGCCGATCTCTGGTAAATAGCCCCTCTTCGGGAGAAAGTAAGGAACGCTTGCTTTCTGCCGAAGACAAGCTTGAGAAGAAACTTGGACTTAGGTTGGGGATCGGTTCAAGATAGCCCCTAGTGGCGCATCTAAGCCGAGGCGGCTGTCTTGACCGAGCACCAACTAAGGGGCGACTCTCCCAAGCCCGCGCCGGTGCGCTCGTGCCTCGGGGGCCATAGCCAACCGAGGACGGGCAAATCTTCCGAGACCCAACACGTTAGCGCCACCGAGCGTGGTCGGATAGACCTCGGCTGAGGTGGGGAATCGCTTCGATAGCCCCCGATTTCGGACCTTAGCCGAGGTGGCCGGAGCCGAACACTAACCAGCGTTCTCCCTCGAGCCTGTATTGGCAGGGGGGGGTTGGATGATAACAAGGCCTGGTAGTACAACCCGAGGGCTTCAACTAGGAATCATCCGAGACCAAACGGTATGGTCCCTGCTCCACCGAGCACAGGGGTAGAGTGGTGGTTCGCCGAACCGTTAGGGTACCCAAAGTATGTTTAACGAGAAATGTTCATTGAAATTGTGGCTGCTCGGTGTACAAAAATTGACCGAAGGCAGCATAAAAACTGAACAAGAGTAATGGGCTACCCATAAAACTTTCGGAGCTTGGAGGCGTTCCATGGGTTGCTCACGACTGTGCCGTCCATCTCGGCCAGCTTGTACGCCCCATAGCCAACTTTGGCGGTGATCCTGAACGGGCCCTCCCAATTAGGCATGAACTTCTTCTTATGCTTCTTCTGGACCACCTGGCGGAGGACGAGGTCGTCGACACTGAAGGGGCGGACCCTGACGTTTTTGTTGTACCCCCGAGCAACCTCCTGTTGATAGGCTGCGTGTCTGATGTGTGCTTCTTCGCGGAGGTCTTCGACATGGTTAAGCTCCGAGGCGACGTGCTCTTCGTTGGTAGCAGGGTGGAAATCCTCGGTACGGTCCGTTGGGGCCGTGGCTGCGAGGGGGAGGACCGCTTCCATGCCGAAGGCTAACGAGAAGGGCGTTCGACCTGTCTCTCGGCGTGGAGTGGTTCGATAGCCCCAGAGGACTTTGGGGAGCTCCTCAACCCATTTGCCTCGTTTGTTAGTCAACCTCCTCTTGAGGCCAGCAGAGATTGACTTATTGGAGGCCTCGGCTTGGCCGTTCCCCTGGGGGTACGCCACCGTTGAGTTATAGACGCGAATGCTCTTCTTTTTGCAGAGCGTCTTGATAGCCTCGGCCACAAACTGGGTCCCGTTATCCGAGACGATAGCATACGGGACGCCAAACCTGGAAATGATGTTCTTCCAGATGAAGTGTTCCACCTCAGTTGCAGTGATGTGGATGAGGGGCTCGGCCTCAACCCACTTGGTGAAGTAGTCCGTGGCGGTGATGAGGTGTCTGAAGCCGCCTGGGGCGATTGGGAGCACACCGACGATGTCCAGTCCCCATTGCGCAAACGGCCACGGGCTGGTGACCGGGTTGAGGGAGAGAGTGGGCTGGTGGAGGATGGGGGAGTGCTTTTGGTAGGCTCCACACTTCCGAACGTAGTCCTCGGCAGACGCCCTCATCTTGGGCCACCAATAACCCTGGGAGACTGCACGCTCGGCTATGGATCGCCCCCCTGAGTGGCAGCCACTACTTCCCTCGTGCAACTCGTGCAGGACCAGGGGCACCTCTTCCTCGTGGAGGACTCGAAGGTCGGGACCAATGTAGGTGCGCCTGTAGAGCTGTCCAACTGGTGAGAGGAAGTACGAGGCCGCCTGGCACCGAACCCGATGAGCCGCCTTGCTGTCCTCCGGGAGCCTTTCGTCGCGCAGGTAGGCAACCAAGGGGTCCATCCAGCTAGGACCTGTTGGCGCAACCCACATGACGTCCTCCTGGCCAGGCTCGAAGCTGGGGGTGGGGATGTCCCCCAGGATGATTGACCGGGAGCCCCCGATGTCGGAGCAGGCCGAGCCGAGGGCGGCGAGGGCATCAGCATGAGCGTTGCTGCCTCGGCCGATGTGCCAGAATTCTACCTTCTTAAAATCTTCTTGCAGCTTCAAGACATGGCTGAGGTATTTAAGCATGCGGCTTTCGCCGGAGCCGTAGTCGCTGTTAAGCTGGCTAACCACCAGCATGGAGTCGCTGTAGACCTGCAGCTCTTCAATGCCTAGGTTCAAGGCGAGCCGGAGCCCAGCAATGAGGGCTTCGTACTCGGCCTCATTGTTGGTGGCAGGAAAGCCAATGCTCATGGAGCACTCGTGGAGGGTGCCCTCGGGGGACACAAGGACTATCCCGGCCCCCGCGCCGCGGCTATTGGAGGCCCCGTCGACATGCATTCGCCAGGAATCGCCAGCGTATATTGTCGCTTTTTGCGGGGGTGACCTCCTGAGGACGAAGCCGGGCTGTGCAGGGACGGGGTCGCCGGGGGCAGAATTCGCCGGTCCAGCTTTCTGCGCCTCGGCCTCCAACTTCGGAGTGAGCTCGGCCACAAAGTCTGCCAGTGCCTGCCCCTTGATAGCCGTCCGAGGCTCATAGCGGATATCGAAGTTTGCCAACTCCATCGACCACCTGCAGATTCTGTCCGAGAGGTCTGCTTTTCGAAGTATAGCCCGAAGGGGGTACTCGGTTATGACTACGATCGTGTGGCATTGGAAGTAGGGGAGGAGCTTGCGCTTCGCCGTAACGAGGGCTAGCGCCAGCTTCTCCAGCGGCAAGTACCTCGTCTCGGCTGGGAGCATGGTCTTGCTGGAGTAGTAAATGGGCTGTTGGTCCTGCCCCTCCTGCCGGACGAGCGCCGAGCTCACCGCGTGGTCCGACACTGCCAGGTATAGGTGGAGGTCCTCTCCCTCCCCCGGGGTGACTAGGAGGGGGGCCCTCCCCATGTACCCCTTGAGCTCGGCAAGAGCCCTGTCACACTCGGCGTCCCACTGGAACGCCCTCTTGCTAGTCTTGATAGATTCGAAGAACGGACGGCAGGCGTCCGAAGATCTGCTAATGAAGCGATTGAGGGCCGCCGCCATCCCAGTGAGCCTCTGGACTTCCCTGATGGTCGTCGGGGCTCGGAGTTTTTGGATGGCAGCGATTTGATTGGGGTCCGCTTCTATCCCACGCCTGGTGACTAGGTACCCGAGGAACTTGCCCGAGCCGACCCCGAAGGCGCACTTCTCGGCGTTGAGCCGTAGCTTGTGCGCTCTCAGTATGGCGAAGATCCTACCGAGGTGGCTCAGGTGGTCCTCCACAAGCTGGCTTTTCACCACCATGTCGTCGATATACGCCTCCATGATGTCCCCGAGCTCCCTCTGGAACATCTTGGAGACCATCCTCTGGTAAGTGGCCCCTGCGTTTTTCAAGCCGAAGGGCATTACCTGGTAGCAGTAAGTCCCTCTTGGCGTGATGAAGGCCGTCTTTTCCACGTCCGTCTCATCCATAGCTATCTGGTGGTACCCTCGGTACGCATCCATGAAGCTCAGGCGGGCGTGTCCGGCGGTGGCGTCCACCAGTTGGTCTATACGAGGGAGCGGGAAGCAATCTTTCGGACATGCATCATTGAGGTTGGTGTAGTCTACGCAAACTCGCCACTTGCCGGTCTTCTTTTTGACCACCACAGTGTTGGCCAACCAGGTGGGGTACTGGACCTCCCTGATGGCCTCGGCTTCGAGGAGCCTCTGGACTTCTTCCACCACAGCATCCGAGTGGATGGCCGAGGACCGCCGCGGCCTCTGCACTACCGGTTTCCTAGCTGGATCAACATTGAGTTTATGCGTGATGAAATCCCGGCTAACGCCCGGCATCTCATATGGAGTCCACGCAAAAACCTCTACGTTGTCCTTGAGGAAGCAAACCAGCTCGTTACGCTCGGGATTAGAGAGCTCGGAGCCCACCATAAAGTACCTGCTGCCGTCCTCGCTTATCGGTACCTTGATGAGATCCTCGATTGCCTTCTCCTCGGCCAGGGAGCCGACGTCGTCGAGAACGGGCGTGGACTCCGGCATTTCGATCCACTGGACCTGCCTCGGCATCCTGCTCTCTTTTCTGTCCTTTACCCGGACAGCGTTCACGAAGCATTTCTTGGAGGCCATCTGGTTCCCCCAAATGGTCTCCTGCTTCCCGGTCGCTCCGATGAAACGGATGCACTGGTGAAGAGTGGAGGCGATCGCCCTCATGGCGTGGAGCCACCCGCGACCGAGGATAGCGTTGTAGGGGCTCGGGGAATCCACCACCGTGAAGTCCACATCTAGTTGCATCGACCCCGCCCAGACCGGGAGGGTGATGCTCCCGAGGGGGTACACGGGGTGCCCTGCGAAGCCCACCAACGGGGTGTCAGAAGGGGCTAGCTCGTCACGCGTCCGTCCAATGGCTTTTAGAGCCGAATAGTAGAGGACGTCCGCGGAGCTCCCTTGATCAATAAGTATCCTTCTGACATCTTTGTCACCGATCCCGACCTCAACCACGAGGGCGTCCTCGTGGGGAAGCTGTAACCCTTCTAGATCCAGCTCAGTGAAGGAGATGGTGTAGGGATCCTCGGGCTCCTGATACTTCCTCTTCGGGGGTTGCCCGATTGAGAGTACCTGCATTCCTTGTTCTATCTTGGCTAGTTCCTGGTGCATGGCCTCGGCTTTGTCTTTGCTCACCGGGCCATGGATAGTCTCGACGACTCCTCCCCGCCCCCGCTGCCCCCCCTGCTGGACCTGTTGCCCTTGCGCTATAGGGGGAGGCCGTGGTGCCCCCTGGGCTGGGGTCGGGGTCCTGGTGCGGTCGATCCATTCCTCCAGTCGCCCCTCGGCAACCAACCGCTCCAGGTGGGCTTTGAACGGTCGGCAACCGGTCGTGTAATGCCCCACCTCATTGTGATAGGTGCACTTGCCCCTCTGGGTCGGATCCGACCCCATCTTATCTTCTGGCTAGAGGAACCACCTTTTTCTACCGATCTCCGTAAGCAGCTTGTAGATTGGTAGCGTGAAGACGGTCGTCTCGGCCACGTAATCATTGTTGTTCCTGGGGGGCTTTTCCCATCCTCCCCCGCCGTTGCCGCCTCTGCTACTGTTGTCTCGGTAGCCCCTGCTACCACCCCCGCCACCTTGTTCACTTCTTCCGCCCTTTTTGACGTTATTGACCTGCTTCTTTCCCTCCCTCGAGGTCCTGCTGCCCCCCCTTGGAAGCTTTGTTTACCAAGAACTCCTCTAGCTCGCGGTACCTGTCCACGGTGCACATGAGCTCGGTCATATCCTTGGGGGGGTGCACCATGAGGTCCTTGAAGAGATCCGAGGAGTCCTCCAGGCCGTTTTTGAACGAGGTGGCGGCCACCTTTTGGTCGCAGTTTTCGACCAGGCTATACACCTCCCAGTACCGGGCGATGTATTCCTTGAGGGTCTCGTCCGACCCTCTCTTCATGTTTACCAAGGCATCGAGCGTCTTCGGCTGCGTATTGCTAGTCACGAAGCGAGAAGTAAACGCGCGCTCCAGCTCGTCGAAGTCAGCGATCGACCCCGGGGCTAGCTGGCTATACCACAAGAGGGCGGTGGTCCCGAGGCTCATGGAAAAAGTTTTGCACATGAGGGCATCGCCATATCCGTAGAGCTCGGATACCAACCGGTACTGTTGCATGTGGGTAATGGCGTCCGTGGTGGGTTCGTACTTGTCGAACTTGGGGATCTTGAAGCCCTTAGGAGGGACAACCTCCGAGACCTCGGCTACGAAGGGTGACTGCTTGGCCTTCTCCAGCCGAGAGTCGGACTGGCTGCCCCCGGGTCGGTTGAGGTCAACTGTTTGGTATACCCCACAGGTCCTTTTGGGTGGCACATCCTACCTATGTCGAACCTCGTGGTCGACATGCACGTTGCTTCGCTCGGATGAGCGTCTCTTCGCACGCGGGTCTCGGGCGGCCCGGGCGTCGTCCCTCGTGTACTCCTGCCTAGCCTCCTGCTCGGGGTGGTAGACCTTCGTGTCTCCCGTCCGAGTGTTGACGAGCACTATGCTTCCGCCTTGGTGGCGGAGCTCGTACCTTTCCCCCGGGTCGAGCCCCTGGTCGTGGGTTTTGCCACCCCTCCCTGCCGAAGTAGCCGCAAGGGTGACACCCTCTTCGTGCTGGCCCCGTCGGTCGTCCCGGAGGCGAGCTTCCCGAGCCCCCCGTCGATCCATCGACCGACCGGGGGGGCAGCCACCAGCCCGATCAACCGATCGGCCTTGGCCTCGGAAGTCTCCTCGGGTTGCCGACGGGTCTCCTGCGCCAGCCTCCTGGCGTACGTCACGTGCTCTAGCTGGGCCCTTGCCCTTATTTAGGTCCCTGTGAACCCGCCGGGCGTACTCGGCGTCTCTGCGGATGTCCGGAGTTCTAGCGCTCGAGGCGGTAGCGCTGTCCTCCGGGTACTCGGTCTGTCTCGTCGGCTCCCCCTGGCTCCGCTGCCCCCGAGAGGGGGCGAGCTCCTGGGGGATGACGAAGGTGTTTCCTCGGCTGTCCACTTCTATAACTGGACCGAGGCGGCTGAAGACTGGTGCTCTTTCACCCCCGCTCCTCGTGCTTGGTGGGGGTCTTCTGGTCCTCGTTCGTCCACCAGACTTCGAGGTTGTGGGTTGGTTTCTGGCTTGCTTCATGGCCAGCACCTCCTTTCTCAACAGGGCCAACTCGGCCTCAACGGTAAGGGGGGGAGGAGGAGGCAGTGCCTCCGTCCGAGCTGATGCCGTAAGGTGGTCAAGGGAGACCACATCCCCGTTCATACTGAACAAAACGTTCCCCGCCCTGGCGTTGCTGGGGCCAGCGCCGTTGGACGCCACCGTGACTGTTCCGTCGCGGTTGAGGGCGGGGGAGAGGGTAAGCCCCAAGTCGCTCCTGACTTGGCGGTACCTGTTGCGGTTAGTGCTATTGACGTATTCTCCGGCCGCATTGAACGCATCCAAGCCAAGAGTGAGGTCCGTCATCTTCTAGGAACTCTAGGAAGGGTGTGGAAGAGGGTTATGGAAGGCTGAAGGGCCACCACTTTAAAGAGAAAAGAGAGGCTGGGAGAGAACTCAGGTCCCCAGCGGAGTCGCCAATTGTGGGGAAGCTCTTCACCGGAATAACCTCTTTTGGGTTGCTGGTATCAAGTAGAGGAGGAGCGGACCTGGTCCCTACTGGGGTCCAGGGGGGGAGCGCCGGAGAAGGTGGCCGGAGCTGCTGGTTTGCGCCTGGGGTGAACCTGCACAAGGGAGCAACCACGTTAGCGCCTAGCCCGGACGGTGGTGGTCCGGGAAGGCACTCTGATGGTTAAGTCAGCGACTGGAGGAGGAGAGCAGTGGAGAGTTCTAGAGAGAGAGAGTACAGCTGAAAGTATAAGGTAGAGAGAGGTTCCAACCCTTATTCAGGAGGCGGAGTGCCTTATTTATAGGCGAGGGGGCGCGTGTCCCCCACGCCCTCGGGGGCTCCACGCGCCCCGTCCTTCCCAAGGCATTAAATGCATGGATTGACGCACGTCGCACAAACGGCACCTCGGGAGCTGCAGTCCCGGAGTCGTCACCTGTCGCTGTCACTGACATTCCCATCAGTCTAGTCCCCCTGCAGGCGTAGCCTGTGGGGGGTTGGTGGCCTGCCACAGCTGCGGCCCATGCGCAGTGGTTGAGACCATTAATGAGCCACTCAGACTGCCAGAGGTGCCTCGATCGAGCCCCCTTGACACCTGACGTGACCTTCTCCCTCGGCGCCGAGGTCAACCGACCCGGCCTGGGGGTGGCCTCGGCAGACGCTCTCCCGGGCGTACTGAGGCAGCAGTCCGAGGTCCCTGGGGTCACTGGAGAGTTCTTCCCGAGGGGTGTGATCCACCGAGGCCATCGTCCGTGGGGATATTGCCGCGCGTGGCTCCCTTCTAGCAAGAGGGTCCATTTTGCCCTCTCCCCCCCGGGTCAGGGGTCCGGCCGAGGGCAACGACCCCTTTGGCCCCCGGCCGCTACAAGTATGTTCCATTTGAGGATTTTACGACCGCTTATGTGTGGTTATAAATTTTATGAGCTGGGTCACACAAGCAATGTAGCAACTATGGATAGGCGACGAGGTTCATCAACTCTTTTAATTAAATTCATTGTGACAACTGGGGTCATTAATTTGACCCCTCTCACTTACAGAATTTCTCAAACATATTTTTTTATCTGTAAACAGGGGTATAGAATTCAATAAATCATATGGATTTAAGTCCATAGATATTAATGAAACTACTTAAATTGCTAGTTTTGTCATTTTTAACATTCCTTAGGTACTTGAACCCACTAACTAATGATTTTGGCTACACAGACTTGGGGACCCTATAGTTCAAAAGTGTTTTTAATGGTTTGGATTCGCAGACGCTTTTTTACTGGTCAAAGTACTTTATTACGAGTAATAGAAGAAAGCTTCAGCGAATTTGGACTATTAATTTTCAAAATGGACAGTTGTGATATGCGCTGCACGGTGCAACGGTAGTTTTAGGAGGTAAGTCTTTTCACGACGAGGGTGCTCAGCACCTGTAGAAGTTGAAGAAGAATTTTCTACCCAGAGTACTACAATTTCAACATCAAATCATTAAAACAATAGACAAATCAGGCCAAAATTCCTTATCTAAAGCATATTTTGTTTTGATTTCCTTTCTCACTAGTCAGCTCAAAAAACATGACCTTGTTGGTGACCAATGAAGTGAATCAATGGGCTGAAAAGGAGACAAATGAGCTTATCAAAGAAGTTCTTCCTTCCGGTTTGGTCGACGCTTCAACCAGACTCATCTTTGCAAATGCACTCTATTTCAAAGGAGTGTGGACTGAGAAATTTGGTGCCTCAAAAACCAAAGACCAAGACTGCCACCTCCTGAATGGGAGTTCAGTCCAAGTACCCTTCATGACAAGCAAGAAGAAACAACTTGTAAGTGCCTTGGATGGTTTCAAAGTCTTGGGGCTTCCTTACAAACAAGGTGAAGACAATCGCTGATTTTCTATGAACTTCTTTCTTCCGAATGCAAAAGATGGTCTTTCCACTTTAATGGAGAAAGTGGGTTCTGAATCTGGGTTCTACCAAGAAGTGGGTTCTGAATCTGGGAGAATTCCGGATCCCAAAATTTAAAATTTCTTTTGGCTTTGAAGCTTCTAAAGTTCTGAAGGGATTAGGATTGTTTTTGCCTTTTTCCGCTGGTGAAGGGCTGACAGAGATCGTGGGCGACTCCACTGTTGGTTGAAGCCAATACATTTTGAGCATTTTTCACAAATCATTCATTGAAGTTAACGAAGAAGGCGCAGAAGCAGCAGCAGCTTCCGCGGGTGTTCTGAAGCTAAGGGGTTTGTGTATGACGGAGAAGATAGATTTCGTGGCCAACCACCCGTTCTTGTTTGTCATTTGAGAAGATATGACTGTGTGGTGCTTTTCATTGGGCAAGTGCTTAATGTGGGTTGATGGAAACCTAATGAAACTACTTAAATTGCTAGATTTGTCATTTTTAACATTCCTTAGGTACTTGAACCCACTAGCTAATGATTTTGGTTACACAGACTTGGGGACTTTGCAGCGTATTGAAGTGTTTTAAATGGTTTAGATTCGCAGACACTTTCTTACCGGTCAAAGTGCTTTATTACCTATAATATAAGAAAGCTGCAGCGAATCTGGACCATTAATTTTCAAAATGGACAGTTGTCATGCGTGCTGCATGGTGCAGCGGTAGGTTTAGGAGATAAGTCTTTTCACGACAAGGGTGCTCCTGTAGAAGTCAAAGAAGAATTTTCTAGCCGGAGTACTACAATTTCAACATCAAATCATTATAGTAGACAAATCAGGCTAAAATTCGTTGTCTAAAGAATATTTTGTTTTGAATTTCCTTTCTTGCTAGTCAGCTCAAAAAACATGACCTCGTTGTGATAATTTAAGGTGACCAATGAAGTGAATCAGTGGGCTGAAAAGGAGGCAAATGGGCTTATCAAAGAAGTTCTTCTTCCTTCCGGTTAGGTCGACGCTTCAACCACTCATCTTTGCAAATGCACTCCATTTCAAAGGAGCGTGGACTGAGAATTTTGACGCATCAAAAACCAAAGACCAAGACTTGCACCTCCTCAATGGAAGTTCAGTCCAAGTACCCTTCATGACAAGCAAGAAGAAACAACTTGTAAGTGCATTTGACGGTTTCGAAGTCTTGGGGCTTCCTTACAAACAGGTGAAGACACACGCTGATTTTCTATTTACTTTTCTTTCTTCCAAATGCAAAAGATGGTCTTTCCACTTTAATGGAGAAAGTGAGTTCTGAATCTGGGTTCTTAGACCGCCCCTTGCCATACCAACAAGTAGAAGTGGGTGAATTCCAGATCCCAAAATTCAAAATTTCTTTTGGCTTTGAAGCTTCTAAAGTTCTGAAGGGACTAGGGTTGGTTTTGCGTTTTTCTGGTGGTGAAGGGCTGACAGAGATGGTGGACGACTCCACTGTTGGTTGAAACCTATACATTTCAAGTATTTTTAACAAATCTTTCATTGAAGTTAACGAAGAAGGCACAGAAGCAGCAGCCGCTTCCGCAGGTGTTGTGAAGCTAATGTTTGTGTATGACAGAGAAGATAGATTTCGTGGCTGACCACCCGTTCTTGTTTGTCATTCGAGAAGATATGACTGGTGTGGTGCTTTTCATTGGGCAAGTGCTTAATCCCCTTGTGGGTTGATGGAACCTGATGCAATGTGTTAAATCTGTATATGTAGATGAAGCCTAACATATATTGTACTTTTTTTTTTTTTTTTGTATTTTGCTAATGCTGAAAACGCACCTGTTATGCTATGGTGTGGGCAAATACGTGCTTTCTGATCTTTTCATTGTCTTGTTTTGCTATCCTTTGTTAGCTTTCCACGAGTTTGGTTTCAGTGGCTGACAGTGCATGGTATTGTCATAGCTGTTTGATCTATGGCATTTTCTCCTTTGTGTGTACACTGAAATTCTTGTGGTATTACAACAAGATCTTGCTGCTACTTTGAATCGTTGATTTTTTGAATTACTATGGTTGAGAATGAACTTTGGACCAGGAAGAATATTTGTTAGCGATGCAGAGTCCTATGCTTTGTTCGAGGGGCATCCGTGTTTGAGAAGGACAAGATCGGAAGGTCAAAATCATTCCGAAAAGTAATTTATTGAGGATCTTTCAGTTTGTTGCACCCTTGGTGCAGTGATTTAGTTCACAGGCGAGGTCTCTCCTTCAAGTCCGGTGGCCCAGCTGTGCGCCTGAGGAATGAGAAGCAGCAACATGTGACTTGTTCAGGGATATATACCACCCTTGGCTTGGGGATAAAGCTCAATTAATTGGTAGAGATTTGTTTTTGTTAAGGAATAGACCTCTAAACATCGTTGCAGTAACAACAATTATCTTGTATGTGAACCAGTGGCTGGACATGACATGAAAGACTTTATGGAGATAGGCACAGGCTGTCCAGAACTTAGGAGAGGTCAGATGTACGTGCTGACGCAGTTACATGGATGATTGTTGAAACCGAACCATAAATTTTATTGCATAATTTATACAATTTCCCTTATATAAGTAATAAGAAGTTATGAAGCAGAATGAAATTCAGTGGATTAAAACTAAACTTAATTTTGAGTAAAGACTATGAGGAGCCCAGAGCTCTAATAAATACTCTTCTCGAAAAACCTTCTATTCCCAGAAGATTGTCGAGAGGCAGAACCAGGATTCTAGTTGATTAGGAGAGACCCGTTGTTTTTGAGGAAAGAAATCGAAAAGCACATTAAACACTTGATAAATCCAACGATACAAAGTGCTACGAATTTTTCTCCAAACAAGTTGTCCTTTTGTCTCGAACAGTCATAGCATACATTAGGGATTTTTAAAAAACACAATATTTAGGCGTGATCCTTTAATTGTGAGTGCATTAGGACAGGATGACATGAACTTTGAGAGACAGGATGACAAACTTTCAGTACAAATCTTGACTCCGTCCGTGGTTCCAAGTGAAAGAGGAACGCTGGTGCTTGACCGTGGCTGTAACTGTTGAACCCATAGATAGAATAGATGACTTACCAACTTATCTCAGCTGTTCTTTGAAGACTTCCTGGTTTAGTAATCATAGCCATGCCACCATAATTCTTGGCCTCAATGGAAGACTTACCAAAACTTAGTGATGAATTTTACGAGTCAAATCTCATGAAATCCCCATTTATCCATGCCTAGCCTCCTCTCATGATCATGTGAAAATTGTACAGGCTCCCCAAGGAGCTTATTCTGAACAATTGACATCATGATGTGCATGAAAATATATATTGAACTGAAAACAAGAAGCTTTCTACATTCAATTTTCCCATCTTTTACCAACCAAAGTTAGAAAAAGAAAGCGTTTACTTTTACCAGCCCACTTAGCATTAGAACAAGCGTTTGTTGTTAGCAGAATGTGCAAGACTGAAGACTCAAGCCGGTCTTAGCATTAGAACAAGCGTTTGGTGTGGATCTTTTAATGACCCACAAGGGGAATTTTGCAGATTAATTGATTATGCTTTCCTAGAAATGAAAAAAATTAAAATAAGGCATGTGTTTCCTATGTTGACAAATGACTTGATTTGATATTTCCTAAGGGATGACTCAGTGAAATTTCAAATAAACAAAAATGACCCATGAGTATCAGAATTAATCGCTGATAACTAATCAGATCGGACAAATATCAATTCGTTTCCTTTCACTTTTTCACACCACCCATCCATTTTTCTTCTACTATGACAAAGAATACAGTAAGCATTGACCAAATAACTAGCTAGACAAACCTTATATAAACCCCACCATTCCAAGCCAATTGTGCCATCACCATCTCATTTTCATAGCCTTAAGTCTTTCTGGGTTTGAATTAGAGGTGAGATATGAAGATGGGTTTGAGTCTTGCTCAGGGACTAGTCCTCCTCGTAACTGCAGCCACCATGTTGGCAGCTAGCCAGGCTGCAGACACCATTGTTGTTGGAGGCTCTGAGAACTGGCGATATGGGTTTAACTACACCGATTGGGCTCTCAAACATGGTCCCATTTACGTTAACGATAAACTAGGTTTGTTCTGAGTATACTCTTATCAGTAATCTTACTTGTATGATAGTAACATCTAAATTCTATGGTAACAATATCATATGAGGAGAGAACCTTAAATGGTGTTTCTCTATTTCTTCTCGTTCGGTTTGGCTTGGGCTTTGCTAAGCATTATTTAAAATTCCCGTTTGTTCTCCAACAAGGCAACAATAATACTATATCTATTGCGATCGCTATTGCTAAGAGGGCATATTCCATTTTAAATTATGTGAAAAATCAATGAAGAAATCATATGAGTGATCAATAGATGACTAATAGAATGACTGCATACATAGAGGGAGAGAGACATATTTAATAGCGCGGATGAAGAAACTATGATACAAAATTTTCCAAACATGAAACTCGACTTAAAATCTATTGTAAAAAATCAAAATTTACATTAGCATATTGTGTATGCATGTTACTTTTGCTCTTAACTTTTGCTCTTAAATTTTTCAAAACAAGTTTATGTTATCTTATTATAATTTTCCTTGAGGTCGTGTTTCATAGTTGGTGCTCACATTGAAGCAAAATCCTGACTTCGGCAATGGAACACATGCAACATATATATGTGCACAACCCTATTGTGATATTTTTCTTGAGCTTAATTACCAGTACTTGGCTTTCAATTAATTTCCTGATTTTGCCAGTGTTCAAGTATGATCCTCCAAGTGGGACCACTCCTCCTCACAATGTCTACTTGCTGCCAAATCTTGGGAGCTTTATCAAGTGTGATTTCAAGGGAGCCACGCTTCTGGCAAACGAAACACAAGGAATTGGGAGTGGGTTTGAGTATGCTTTGGTGAACCCGTGGAGGCCTCTCTATTTTGCTTCCAGTGGGGGAAATGGTGCTGATTGCAAAGATGGGATGATGAAGTTCTTTGTTGTGCCTTTGCCTCGTTGGCAGTGAAGGGGCTAATTTTACAATGTTGGATTGTGATAATAAGGAACATGAGTTTTGTTCTTACAGTACTTGTATAAGCAATAAAAAAGTGGTGTGGTGAAAGTAAGATGATTATTATGTTTGTTTTGTTAATAATTTCACACCATTCAATACAACTTAGTATGTTCCATTTGAGGATGTTACGAGTATTTGATATGTCTACAGACCGCTTACGTATTTGATGTGTCTGCACACCTATAATTATAGACAGGCGACGAGGTCCATGGTGACAATTGGGGTCATTAATTCAACTCCTCTCACTTACAGAATTTCTCAAACATATTTTTTTAGCTCTCCAAAAATTTCTCAAACAGAGGTATTCATTTTAATAAACCTTGTGGATTTAAGTCCATAGATATTAACAAATTGCCCGAATGAAACTACTTAAATTGATAGATTTGTCATTTTTACAAACACTACTCCATAGGTTCTTGACCCCACTAACTAATGATTCTGGCTTAACGGACCCTGGGACCCTGCAGTGCACACTAAAGTGTTTTTAATGGTTTGGATTCACAGAAGTTTTTTTACCTGTCAAAGTGCTTTATTGCTGGTAAGAAAGTTTTAATGAATCCAGACCATTGATTTTCAAAATCGATGATAGTGATATGGGCTGCACGGTCCCGCTTCCACACAGGAGTCGGTAGTCCTGCGAGGTAAGTCTTTCCATGACGAGGGTGCTCAACACCTGTAGAAGTTGACGAAGAATTTTCTGCACGGAGTGCTCCAATTTCAACATCAAATCCTTAAAATAATAGACAAATCAGACCAAAATTCCTTGTCTAAAGCATATTTTGTTTCCTTTCTCGCTAGTCAGCTAATAAAACATGACCTCCTTGTGATAATTTATGGCGTGTTTATTTTATTCCAAACAATGGTGCAGCTTTTAAAGAAAGTTGCACTTTATTAGGTCATGTGATACTAGCACATAGCTTAAATCTTCTTTCCTTTAATTTCTTATGTAAATATGGTATGTTGTATAGCTCATACAAATTTTTGGAGCTCTTTTTGTCGTTTTCATTTTTTATTTTTAAAATTACACATAAAAGGGTGGAGGAGGGGATGGTTTTCTCTCCCGTGATGATAAGGGTTCCAGACCCGCGGTGGACCTTATGAGAGATCAATAGCTCATAAAGTCTCTGATGTCCCACCGAGGCACGAGTAGAACAAAGTCTTTGTCACACGGCATTGGGTTAACACAAGTAGCATCGCAAGCGGCTTCAACCACTTGTTGGAAATGATACACTTTTTAATGGACCTTTATATTTTGAAAGGAATGGAGATGTAAACGTTTCCTTATGCTCAGATGGTTCACTAGTTGGTCTTGAGATTCCTTAGAAGTATTACCAAGAGGCTATTAGGCTAAAAACCAATGGCACTATGCTTATAACATAATCAAAAGATTCAAAATTTTCCTTGATTTCTAGTTCTCCATTACATTCTCTGCTCTCATACTAGAATTCAATACCAAGTTGCCCAATCTGTAAATTTCACACTCTCATGAGACGAAAAATGTCCCCTTCTCCTCAAACATGACCCCTAATTGTAGCCATTGCCCGATCTAACGCTCAAATTTTTTGCATTTTCACTTTTCTTGAAAAAAGCTGTGTATTTACTCGGAGGGTCCCTATTGACTGTTCGCCCATCGGTGAAGTCATGAAAATTGAGAATTGGGCCATACCTATGCAAATATGGATTGGGAGATAGTGCAGTGCACCATCCGGATGTCCATTTCGACAATGCACAGCCGCACGGCTCGGATTTAATCTGACCATCGATTGTTTAGATTAATCACATGTCTTCCTCATTTGATAAAATCAAGTGTTAGATTTTATCAAATGTAGATTTTATCATTTGGGAAACTTGGCTTTAAACAGAATAAGTGTTGAAAACCCCTATTTCCAAATCGAACGTGAAATTGCTAAAATTATGGAAGATTTAATTGGGCCAAATGATTGGTGGGCCGAAGCCCGAGAATCAACTAAATAAGAAAATAAACTCACAGCAATCAGTGTTTTGACTTGCTAACTTTTTTTTTTGTCTTTTATGAAACATTTTCATCTTTTGATCATTTTTTTTTTCCAGGTTCGTCTCAACAATATGGATATATAAAAGAAGAAAAAGTTGGCCAAACGACTGAAAAAATTCATTAGAAACATAAATAAGCCAGTAGATATGTAAAAACGTATACCATCCATTCATTGATGAGAAAAGCACACCTTTCTAAATTTTTATCTTTTGTTTTATTGGACGCCCCTTGAAATATTTATCCCCAAAATATCGTGCCCATTCCTAAGAGTCACTATTTCGTGGAATGAGAGCGAAAGTGGGAGCGAGAGTCCGAGAACCCTTTGTTAAACAAATCATACTATTAAATTTTACGAGAGCGAGGATTGAGAGTAAAAACACAAACCGGGGTGAAAGCGGTAGCAACAGAATAGATTAGTCCATTCTCATTCTTGAAACAGATGAATTTCAAGACAGAATTGTGCAGCTGGGAGTACATGGGGAAACGGGGAGGGAGAGCGGGGGAGCTCTAAAGGCCATGAACCCATTTAGACCATGTTTGGTCATTTGGAAATTGCAATGTATACTATTCCTGCAAACATTCTATTTTCATAAGATCGTTGAGAGGCTGAACTAGGATCCTAGTTGCTCCGGAGAGACCCGTTGTTTTTGAGGAAGGAAATAGAAAAACACATCAAACAGTTGATAAATCCAACAAGACAAAGTGCTACGAATTTTTCTCCGAACAAGTTGTTCTTCCGTCTCAACAGACAACATTCATAGTCGCACAATCATGCGGTTGCGAGAGCATTAGGACAAGATGACATAAACTTTGTTCCAACTTCCAAGTGGGAGAAATCCCGGTGCTTGACTGACGGCGAAATTTGTTGAACCCGTAGAAGAGCTGACTTACCAAGTATCTCAGAATTCAGATGTTCTTTGAAGACTTCCGGTTTAGTAATCATAGCAATGCTACCATAATTCTTGGTCTTAATGGAATCTTGACAAATCTAGGTGACGCAATTCATTAGTCAAATCCATGAAATTTCCCTTTACCCATGCCTAGCTGCCTCTCATCATGTGAAAATTGTCCAGACTAGCTCCCCAAGGTTTATTCTCAACATTTGACATCGTGTTGGTGACAATGTCATCGGATGACCATAAGCATGAAAATATTGAACTGAAAATAGGAAGAGTCTACATTTCTATTTTCCCATCTTTTACCAACCAAAGTCAGAAAAAGATTGTGTTTTTACTTTTTACTTTTTTTTTTTTTATAATCAGATGTCTGAGTCAGCTTGTGTGCACCTCATTTAATTCTGGAGCCCTTGAGGTAACGACCAGACATAACTCCTAGTGGCCCCAAGAGTTTGCTGGCTAAGAGAATCGAACCTGAGACCTTAGGTGTGAGCAAAACTCTAAGTCCCAAGGTAATTAACACCACTTTGCCAACCCCTTGGGGTTATTAGACTACTAGTTTCTAGTTATCCGTGTTGTTGGAGAATGTAGAATAGGTTCTTGGTTTAATCAAATGAATTCAATTTGGAGAGGCAAACAATAATAACCAATGAATTAATTGAGAATAGAGATATTTGTAGAGGGGTGAAAGAAAAGACCAAATACTCAGAGAAAGAAGGTAGCGGTATTCAGTCCACTCCTTGGATTGATGTTCCCATGCATACACCAGCTCTAGGAGAAATGGGCTCGTGAGCACTCACAAGAACAATGTTCTTGATTCTAGAGCTCTCAAGCTATTTTCTCTTACTGCCTTGGGGACTAATCAATCTCTTGGAATTTGTGAAGGAATGTCCTTATATTTATAGGGATCTGTAGCCAATCATTGGCCTGTAGATATTCGTGCTCTCTCCGTATGCTAGGACCACCCCGGTGACGTCACCTGAGGATGGTCCTCGTGACATAGTCGGTGTACGCCATTCCACTGCGGTGATCCCTTATCTTCTTAATTTGCCAAGCCACTTATATCTCCCATATTCCCGTTATATATTAGGCATAGTCGCGACCCTTTTGAGACGCACGAACACCCTAAACGAGCCCCAAATGACCTTTATGACATTGCCTTACGGCTAGACTTTGGTTGCGAGCTCGATCTACAAATAATAGCAACTTTCTGTCGCGCTAAGGGTCGCGACAAGTGAATTCCTCATGATATGGGGTCCCTTTATCAAGGGTTCCCCATACTTGGGCTAATATGACTTAATTTTACTCTTTTGCAAGATAATCTTCCTCGCGGTGTGATTTTATTCGTTTTGTTGACGCGAGATATTAATTCTTCCTCGCGGTGTGATTTTTTTCGTTTTGTTGACTTTGTTCAGAATCTGATGTGTCTATATCGTTGAATCGTCCTCCACGTGGCGAGCTCTGGTAGGCTAGTCAATGGTCGCCCTTGGTCAAATGGGTTTACGCACTGACCTTTCCCACAGAGAATATGCATGACTCAAGACTCAAGCTTGTCGCAAGTGGAGTGGTAGCCCAATGGTAGGCATTATGTACTCCCACACATTTGATTAGGTCAGACCTCCAAAACTACAAGTAACAATACTAACTTTCGTTGAGCCAAAAAACCGACTCAAGCCTATCATGTAGAGCGCTTATGAATCCTTCATGTAGCAGGCCATCCAGGCTCCTCTATTTCAACTCCACCTTCAATATCCACTCTTTTAATGACCCACAAGGAGAATTATGCTGATTAATTGCTTAATCTTTCCTAAAAGAGTGAAAAAAAAATTAGGAAAATTAAGTGAAGAGGCGCACATGTTTCTTCTATTGAACAAAAAGTTTGATTTGAGATTTCCTAACAAATGGTCCATTTATTGATGAGCGAACGACAGGGATTGAACCCGCGCGTGGTGGATTCACAATCCACTGCCTTGATCCACTTGGCTACATCCGCCCCTACCCCTCAAAAAAAAAAAAAATGATCCATTGGCTTCAAAAATAATCGTTGATAATTAATCAGATTGCACCAATATTAATTAATTTTCTTCCACTATGAAAAAGAATACAATAAACCATATAGCCAGTCAAACCTTAAGTAGGATAGGTTCTTGGTTAGTCAAATAAATTCAACTTGGAGAGGTAAACAATAGCTAACAATTAATCGAGAATAGAGAAAAGAGTGGAGGGGTGAAAGATTAGGCCACAGAGAACTAAGGCAATGGTATTCAGTCCACTCCTTGGATTGTTATCCCTATGCATTAACCCCAGGAGAAATGAACTTGCGAGTACTCACAAGAACAATGTTCTTAATTCCAGAGCTCTCAAGCAACTTTTGTCTCTCTAGGATTACCGTGTCTTGGGGACAAATTAATTTCTCGGAATTTTTCCTCATATTTATAGGGATTGGGGACAAATCAATTTCATGGAATTTGTGAAGGGATGTCCTTATATTTATAGGATCTGCAGCTAATCATTGGCCATAAGCTATTCCCATCTAATCATATGAGGACACGTGCTTTCTCCGTATACTACGACCACGTGTGTGACGTCACTTGAAGATAATCCTCACGGCATTAGCCAGTACACGTCATTCCATCGTGGTGATCCCTATCCTCTTAATCCACCAAAACACTTATATCTCACCTATTCCCGTTATGCGTTAGGCATGGTCGCAACCTCATTTGGTCACGCCATTACCCTTTGTGAACCCCAAATGTCCCTTTTGACCCTACTTTATGGTTAGATGTTGTCGCGAGCTCGATTGACGTATGCTGGTAACTTCCCGTCGTGCTAATTCCCTCTTTGGGAGGGTCGCGATGGGTGAATTCCTCATAATATGGGTCCCTTTATAAAGGGTACCCTATACTTGGGCAAATATCTTATAATTTTTTCTTTCGCGATCTATGTTCCCTCGCGGTGTGATCTTATTCATGTTGTTGATTTTATTCAGGATGTGACTATAGCTGACCCTCCTTTCACATGGCTAACTTTGATAGCTAGTTAGTGGTCATCTGTTGTCAAATGGGTCTACGCGCTGACCTTTCCCACACCTTATATAACCCCACAATTCCAAGCCAAATGTGCCATCACCATCTCAATTTCATATCCTTAGTCTTTCTGGGTTTGAATTAGCGTTGAGATATGAAGATGGGTTTGACTTTTGCTTAGGGACTAATCCTCTGGGTAACTGCAGCTACCATGTTGGTTGCTAGCCAAGCTCCAGATACTATTGTTGTTGTTGGGTCTGAGAACTAACGATTCTGGTTTAACTACACTGATAAAACATGGCCTTGTTTTCATAAACGATAAATTAAGTGTGTTTTGATTATACTCTTATCTTGTACGATAGTAACATCTATGGTAGCATATGAAGAGAGAACCTTAAATGATGTTTCTCTCTTTCTTATCGTTTCATTTGGCTCGAGGAGTACTAGGCAATTTCTCAAAATTCCTTTTGTGTTCTCAACAAGGCAACTATATTGACTGCGACTACTATCCTTAAGAGGGCATTTTCCCTTCTGTTGATTGGCACACCCTGTAGGCCAATCTTGCATCGTATGTGAAAAATCTATGAAGCAATTAGATGGGTGATCAATAGAGGAGTAATAGAATGACTGCATACATCAAAGGAGACAGACATATTTGACAGAGATGATGATGACTTATTCTATCGTAGTACCTGCATTAATTAATTTAGCCTCAAGGGGTTGGCCTGGTGGTGAAAGCTCGAAACTTATAGGTTTGCTCCCTCCTAACGTTTCAAGTTTTAAACCTCCCAACTTGACAATTCAGTCTGGACATCCCTTCTTTTTCATTATTAATAGGGTAATCTCTAAGATAAGATACCTTATAACTTCAAAGTTACAAGTTGACATGATATTGGGCCAACATGTGATGTAGAACAAGTAGCGGCCCAATTCTATGATCAGTTGGACCAGTCGAAACCCCAGAGGCCCAAACAACTTTTAATTGAAAATTACTACATTCGGCAATTTATTGATGAGTCCGGAATTGGCCCAAACTTGGTGGGCTGAAGAAGAATCGCGACGCGGTCATGACACACGACCATAAGTTCTTGACTGATGATGGATGTCTACCAGATTCCTTCGTTTAGGCCTTCAATTTTGTTATTTTTCTATTTTAGGAAATATTAAATTATGAATTACTCTTGGCATGTAATTCTGTTTTCATTGATTCCAATTGGGAAAGTCTTAGAACTGTTTCTAGTTTTCAATTTTGGGAGTTTCCCTAATTTCTGAGATATTTTATTTTTTTAGTAGTTTTTTAGGGTTTGCTATGGTTTCCTTATAAAAGGGCCTGTAATCTCTATTATTTAGCAGCTTTTAATCTAATACAATTACAGAGTTAATCTCTTTCTTCTTGTAGATTCAAGAACTCTCGATAATTCGAGACTTGTTTTCGTTTGGACTAGTATGCTAACTAGTCTCTCGTGAATTCCGCTACGTCAAGAGTAACTTGGCCCAATATTTTATATAAATCTTGTGTCACCACCGGTTGCATTAGTATCTTGTGTAGTAGTATGTTACTTTTGTTCTTAGTTTATATATGAAAACCAATTTATGTTAATTTATGACAGGAAAGACTATAATACACATTCCTATAAAAGTTACGAATCGATTACCTCTTATTAATAAAAGTTACAAGACGCACCAAATGTTATGAATCATGGAAAATGTTATGAATTATATTGCTGAAAAGTTATGAACCACTAAAAAATGTTATGATTGCCGATGAAGTAGTACAATATGGACCATACAATAGGTGCATATTGTACACACCTTTAATGGCTGTGTATTGTAACCATTCCCCTTACGACAATTTTGGTTAGGTTCAGTTTCATAGTCCATCGCTCCCATTGAAGCAAAATCTTGATTACACGAATGCAACACACTCGACATATGTGACAACCCTATCCTTTTTGAAAAATTCTACAATACACACCTGTTAAAGGGGTGGTTCATATTGGGCCACCTCATAATAAATAACCAGGAGAATCAATCATTCATAACATTTTCGGCCTTCAATTAATGTCATGATTTTTCCAGTGTTCAAGTGTGATCCACCAAGTGAGGCCACTCCTCACAATGTGTACTTGCTGTCAAATCTTGGGAGCTTCATCAAGTGTGATTTCAAGGAAAGCCAAGCTTCTGGCAAACGAAACACAAGTAATTATATTAGGAGTGGGTTTGAGTATGCTTTGGTGAACATGTGGAGGCCTCTCTATTTTGCTTCAAGTGAGGGAAATGGTGCTGATTGCAAAAATGGGATGATGAAGTTTTTTGTTATGCCTTTACCTCGTTGGTAGAAAAAAGGGGCTTGTTACAATGTTCGTTTGTGACAATATAATAAGGAACATGAATACAATAAAGAATGGGTTTGTATAATTAGTTTTGTTCTTATACTTGTATAAATTAAAAAAGTAGTGTGGTGACAGTGGAGATGATTATTATGTTTGTTTTTAGGAAATGGCTACAATACACACCTCTTATTTGGGTGTATCATATGCACCTATTGTGTGGTCCAGATTGTGCCACCTCATCGGCAATCGTAACATTTTTTAGTATTTCGTAATTTTCAGCAATATGATTCATAACATTTTCCATGATTCGTAACATTTGATGTGTTTCGTAACTTTTATGGAAAAAAATCGTAACTTTTATAGGGGTGTGTATGTACACACCCAAATAAGGAGTGTGTATTGTAACCTTTTCCTTGTTTTTATATTACTTTCCATATTCAATAAAACATCCTATGTTCCATTCGAGGATGTTACGATCGAGTATTTGATATGTCAAGAGACCGCTTTTGTTTGATTATAAATTATTCGTTTGGACCGGATCACACAAGCAATGTAGCAATCATAGACAAGCAACTAGAACCTTCAACTCTTTTTTTTTGACAATGAAAATGCAGATTTTCCATTATATCAAGATCAGGTACAAGAACAGATACACATCGGAACAATAACCAAGAAAACTTGGACAACGATGTGCCAATAAATCTCTTAGAATTGCTACATTTGTCATTTTCTCAAACATTGCTCCGGTACGTATTGACCCCGGGACTAACAATTATGGCTGAGAGTTGGAACGAGGCGACGTGGACTTAGAGTCTTTTCACAGACAAATTACAGTATTGTTACGTGAGACCCTAACAACTTTATTCACCACACATACTTTGTCCTACAAGAATTGACGGTGAATATAAGTATTGAGACACCACGTGACGGCGCACGCTATGAAATAATTTCTCCTTTTTACGGTGAAAGTGCTCAGCACCTGTAGAAGTTGAATTTTCTACAAAGAGTACTCTAAAACTTCAACATCAAATCATTAAAATAATAGACAAAGCATATTAAAAGTTCCTTGTCTAAAGCGTATTCCGTCCACATCTTTGATTTTCTTCCCTACTTTGGAGCCCACGTAGAAAAAATAAATACTACAGTTAGGTAATGTGATACTATCACTCTCACATTGCTTTTCTTCTTTCCTCTCATTTGTTATGTAAATATGAACTTTTCACCCTGAATCTTCACGCAGAACTGTTTTGTTCTGTAGCTCATAAAAATTCTTGGAGCTCTTTTTTTTTTAATTTTTTATTTTGTTAGACATAAAAAGGGTGAAGGAGGCAGTGGCAGAGGTAGGATTTCTACTCGGGAGGAGCCGAAGAGAAAAAATTGATAAAAATCAACTTTTGAATATTGATTGAGGACATTAAAAAATAAAAATATACTCCCTGTACTTGGGGATGGTTCAAAACTTCAAATCCCACCAATGTCAACCCCATTATCCTAATTAACGGAGCCTTGCTTGACCCAACCCCTACATGGCTCCGCCATTGGAAGGAGGGGTCAACTTTTTCTCGTGGGGTGATAAAAGGGGCTCTAGACCTGCAGTGTATCCATGCTTTAACTGTCTCACCACGGTGCGAGAAGAACAAAGTTTCAGTAACACAACATTGGGTTCGCGAGACTAGGGGGTGATTTGGCTAATTTGAAAATTTTGTTTTTTTGGTATTTTTTGTTTTGTTTCTTATTCAATTTTTTTTTTTTTTTGCATTTGTTAATTTTTCGGTCAATTTTTTGTGGTTTCTTGGCTTGTCTTGACGAGAGGAATCTAAAAAGTATAAAATTATTAGCCAAACTTAAAGTTTTGTGAATAAAGACGAAAAATAATCCAAAAAACTGGTTTATTTTCGGTTTTATTCAAAATACTATTACTCTTGACCATAATTTTATACTCTTTGAATTCATCTCGACGAGATAAATCCAGAAACCACAAAATCTTGACGCAAAACTAACAAATGCAAATTTTTCTTGAATAAAGACAACGAAAAAAAAGAAAAAATCAGTTTTTTCAAATTAGCCAAATCACCCGGGTTCGATCACTTGAGTTCGGTTGCTTTGCCAACTCGTCTTCTTGCAGATAGTTGACTTGCTGGTCTTTTGATTCCTTGAGAATGTTACAAAGAGATAAAAGAACACATTGAATTGGAATTAGGGTTACATAGGCCAAAAACCAATGGCACTATACTTATAATATTAACCAAAACTTTCATTGATTTCCAGATCTCCAATACATTTTCCACTCTCATACTAGAATTCAATAATACCAAGTTCCAGAATGCGTGGATTTCACGCATTCACACAAGGAACAACGATATTTTTTTGTAAAGAATAAAAGAAACGATGCGAAAATAAACTCAAACAAGTCGTAGTAGTAACCATTCATTTTCGCGAAAACCCGAAGCCATTGGCAAGCGCATGAACTGCAGGGTTGAATGCAAGTCTCCCCAAAATCCCCTGCTTGTAAGGCAAAAACGTTTTCTTTTTCAAATCCTCCGAAACTGCCCGATTCGCCGTGTAATGCAACTCGTGAGCCGAAACTTGTCCCCTTCTCCTCAAACTCGACCCCGAATCAGAACCCTCGACCGATTTGAAGCTCGAATACTTCACGTTTTCGCGTCTCCTGAAAAAAGCTGTGTATTTCCTCAGAGGGTCCCTATCGGCTGCTCGCCCTTCGGATGCGCTCCTGAACAAGAAGAAATCCCTCAATCTCCATTTTCTTTTGCTCTTCGAAGACGAAGGCGAAAAAGCCGGCGTTTTCGATAAGATTGACGTGTTTTCTGTTTGTTGTTGTTGTTGTTGTTGTTGTTCTTCCCATGGGTACTTTGAGACCCTGTAAGGTGATACGGATCTTGTTCCTCTACGACCCGAATTCGACGACGACAAAGAAGAAACTCTCTCTCTTCCTCTCTCCTCCTTCTCTGCCCTTTTCTCAACATCTGCAACTCCTTTTCCAACTGGGTCGAATTCTTTCTTCTTCCTCGGTGAAAAAACGCCGCGACCATCCGACACCGGAGATCTTCTCCAAATTTGAGAATCACCCGTTTCACTTCTGAGCTTGATCTGAGGTGGAGGCTTCAGCGGCCGGATTTTACCGCAATCGAAGAGCTCTTCCGCTGGGAGAATTCTTGATTTCTCTGTTTCCTCACTCACATCAAATGCAAAATCATCACCATCTTCGGAAGTAGTGTTTGGTTGCGTCGATTTCGGCGTACCGGGTTTTTCTTCCCAATCAAATGGGACTGCTGCGACACTTCTTCTTGTTAAAGAGACATCATCGAATTCTTTATAAAACTCCGAAATTCGTCTCGGACTTGTGGGGGCACTGAAAAAGTAGTCACCAAAACGGTTCTTTGGTGTTGATGGAGCACTCAGATATGGTGTCACAACTCCCATGTTGATTTTTGAGCCTCTCTGTATCTCCTTTCTTTGTGGAGAGAGAAGCAAAAAACAGAGGTTGAAGACTCACCTGAGGTAGAGGCTATTAAAGGAGAGAGAAAGAGATGCTATTAAAGGAGGGAGAGAGAGAGAGAGAGAGAGAGAGAGAGTATATTTCAATCCTCTGTTGTCTGTACTCCTCATGCCCCTTCTCCATACTTTGCTGGCTTTATCATCCTTAACTTTTTTTTGGTCCTTTCAGTTTGCGTGTCTCGTTTGTCTTTTCTCAATTTTTATAGAGTACATTTTTTGGCATAATCATTCATTTGGATGAGAGGAGTTTAAAAATAATAAGCTACCTGCAAAAATAACAAAAAAGTTCGCTAAATACGAAAAAAGTACCATATAATTTTATTTTTTGTCAGAAATGTCGTCTTATATGAATTTTCTTCAACTTCGATTCACATTTTTATAAATTTCTGATTCTTCTCATCGATATAAAAGATTAATCCTAGAAAGGCAACAAAAAGCCAAACAAAAAATGATGAAAAGTAAAAATTATGGAAAATTTCAGGAGAATTAAGCTTAATATGTACTAAATGTTGGAAAACCCGTAAAGAAAAATATATTTGCAAAAAAAAAAAAAAAAATGCAGCTCATTAGGTATCCAGACGCTAGGAGGAGTTATATTTTTACCATGGGTAACAGACAATATAAATATTTCCGAAGTAACAAAGAAGAAAAAACAGACGACTTAAGCTAAGAAAATATTTTTCCTTCATTTTACGTACTGCTACTTTTTCATATTTTTGAAGTGTCGGATTGAGCCACTTTTCTATGTGCACATATTTCTTTGTGGGTCTTAGAGCAACAGCAGCAGGATGTGGAAAATAGCTCAAAGGCCATTTTGGCTTCCCAAATGAACAAATCTGCCCCTGCAGCAGGTTGGCTAAAGCCTTGGCTATCCCTCCCTAAGCCACAGTGCTTAGGTAAAGATGGACTGGCACTATTCATCAGCCATCTTATTTTTTTATTGTTTCTCTTGCCTCTCTCTCTCTCTCTCTCTCATCTACTCCTGTTCTCTCTCTCTCGAGCCCAATCCGATCCCCCAGTCCCACACCTGTGACCTCCGATCAATCGACGGCGAAGTTGCAGCGATGGAGGTTCCAATCGACGGCGAAGTTGCGAAGTTCCAATCGATCAACGGCGACGATGGAGCTTTCAATCGACCACTGCTCAACGACGATGGCATCGCCGAAGAGAGAGAGGACGATCGACGACCACTGCTCAACGACCGGCGACGGCGACGGCGACGATCCAAGATCGATGGCGATGGAAGAGAGACGAAGAACAGTGCATCAGGTTTGATGATAGAAAAGGTAGACGAAGAACAGTGGTTATATATGAGAAAATAATATTTTAATAAAAGGTAAGGTAAAATAGATAAATTGTTGGAGTGTTGATAGTGACAGGGTAGCTATATGTACTGTACACCAGGTATTTTGGCCAAATTTTTAGCCTACCTGCTGTTTTTGCTCTTACAAAGTGAACCATTTAGATTCTCTTAGTAGGCATTGGTTGGACTACATAACGAGAACATCCCTTCTTAAGAAATTATTTTAACCAAAGACTATTTTATTTAGCGCTGCCTATTTCTTTCCCTCCTCCCTTACTTGACGGACGTTTGCACTCATTGCCAATTGGTTTTGATATAAGTTTCTATATAGTATCAAAGCGGGGCCCATTCCACTCCATATTTTAGAACTTCTCAATCCACTCCAGCAAAGAGGCTACACGTGGCAGACCTCAAATGCGGCTGCACATGAGGGTGAATGTTAAGTAATACAATCCCACATAGTTTGGGGGTGGAATGAGTGATCACTTAATAATAACTTGAGGGACCTCTCCACTAATTGCCAATTAATTTTGAGATGGATATAAAGTTTTTACAATTATTCAGTACCTTTCCTAAGTGATCCTCTAATTTTCTTTCAACAAAACATTTATCAGACATCCACACTTTATATACGGTGGAGAGCACACAAATATGTGTGAGAGAGACGAATTGGGAAACCTCGTGATAATGCCAATATTTTTTAACAGAAAATTCATTGGTACAGATGGTTAGTGTATAGATGGGATACAGATGGGCTCGGAGACCCACTTGTAGGTCCCATACGAATAATCCGAGCATTGAAACGGGAGATTTTCTGATCAACCACTTACGCATGTCGAATTGAGCAGATTTCTTGCAGGGTCAATCAAAAAATTAGTCTAAGACAAATAAACGGTTCGAATCATTCATGGACCCAAACCCATCTATACCCCATGTGTATACTAACCATATGTACCTATAGTGGGGCTGATTTTTTAATATTGCAGGGATTTGATCCCCAGCTGAATATAACTGACCTGTCATGAAAGTCATAAAGGAGAGCCGCCTTTTATTACCAGTGTTGATTCTGTGGGTACCTTTTTGATTCATTGTGTTGCATTACATTCATTGTGTTGCATGCTTGTGGTGAGACACATGTTAATGAATTTTTTATCAAGTTGAGGGCTGGTGGGAACAAGAGTATAGTGGTGGTACTGTAATAGGGGCACCTATTTAATGTTTGGAGTACAAATACAAATACAATAATGTATGCGTGACACAGTTGATCATCCAGGCCTTTATTACCAAAGTTTGATTTGTCAATTATCCACGATTTGTATTTACCAGATTACCTGTGTTAAAAACTCTTCGTATCTCTGTTCTGGTGCATTTTCCGCCGTAAAATTGCATCTACATGTAGGATACTATTATGCTATTTTGCAACGGAAAATGCAAGAGATTTTTTTATTAATTACCTTGAAATCCATGACTTTCATTTGTTGATTGGGATGTGAACTTCTACGATATAGAGTTGGAGTTCCTATAGTGCCACAATGTAGTATGGACTTTTAGGGCACTCTGAAGGCAACTTTCGAGAAAAAGTTTATCATGCACGATTGGAAATGGTTATTTTGTAAAAATTGAACTTAATCCGAGATTAATAACCACATGGTCAGACAACATGTGATTTTGAAAAATGAACAGGTAGTATGGTCAAACAAATCTCACTTGATCATGTTTTAATGAATGTCCGATTTACTTGATTTTTTGCACAATTACAGTTTGCAAACTCTGAGAAATGATCGGTTTGGATCATAAATGGGTGGAAATTTAGGTATATAAATTGTAATAGAGTAAGATAAATGACAAATGGCGTTACAATGTTTTTGATTCCGTATTGGCTTTTGTAAGAAGAGCCAATATGGCCTCGAACAACAGTTAGGAGAACAAGCTGAGAAATTAAGATTGGCTGGCCGTTAATTCCAAGGTCGAATAGTTAACTTCATGGTGCTGAGATTAGTCGAAGTGCACGCAAGATGACCTGACACCCAATTATTAAAAATCACTAAAAAACTAAGATTACGAGCCAAAGAAGGAGAATGTAACATCTAAGATAAAACCAAGCAACTTCCATAAAATGAACTCTAAGAGGACATGTAAAATATCCATCATCCAAGTCATCTATTGTAGTACAACGGATAGGTAATATCTACCTCATAGTAGGCCCCAACTGGACTCCAGTCTACTTGCATGAAGAAATATTGGTTGAGTGTTAAAGTATTTCCAAATCAACTAAGCAAAATCAGTTAGTTTACAGTAGCCCCTCTAAAACTTGGATTATTACATGTCAGCCTCTAAAACTTGGCTTATTACAAGTCAGCCATTCTAAAAATCGAATCCTTTTATCTTCATCCCTTGCAAAGTTCCCAGGTCCACCAAGATAGGCGTCTACAGGGGTCAAGATGAACAAATATGAAATGTACATCTCTAGTGAACATCAATCAGTGTCATTTAGGTGTTACAATTTTGAGGTTGCTTGCCTAATCTGCCCAGCCATTCATGGCTGATGTTGAAACAACTGGAAGTAGGTTTTACTTTTAGGGCTCCAAATGCTGCGCCAAACAAATCATTAAATTTTGGGTATATTACATTGACCTCCCCTAATTTCTGACAAATATACTAACCTCTCCTACGGTTTAAAAAATTATAGACATCTCTATCACTTTATATAGAAATTAACACCTCACTTGTCGTTAAAAATGGGCCTAACGGCGTTAGCTTTCATAACTTAATGACTAAAATAACCTTCGACATATGTAAATTGGATTGCATTGACCTCTCGTGCTTTATATTCGTACATACTATTTTAGTATCAACGCATCATAAAACTTTTCGAACACTATATAATATAAGCGGTAGAAAAGATTAAAATTTCTATTTGTTTTTAACTGTTTAATTGTTAGTAATTTTTTTTTTTTTTTTTTATAGTTTGTTCTACTATTCTTTTCCATATTTCTCTTGTTTATATGACAAAAAAATATTAAACATTGTCTAAAACTGAAAAAGAGTAAGTTAAAAGCAAGACTGGCATGTTGGTCCTACATAAGTGATCCAAACCATTCAATAATTTTAGAATATTTTTTCGAGGGGCCTTCAAAAAAATGACTTTGATGGGATACCTCCAAGTACTTGATCGTCAAACATTGGATCAAGTAATTATAGGCATTCGACCAATGTGATTTTTTTTAGGCAAATGAAAATTTTTATTTTAAAATTATTGAACGGTAAGGATCATTTGTATAGAATTTCAAAGTGGACCCCACATGCCGGTTTGTACACCATTGGTACCTATAGTCGGACTGAGAACCCATAACTCTTAATTTAGTGGTGCAAAAAGATTCAAAACAATACTCCTACTTACAAGAATAAGATGTTTTTTTTTTTTTAAATCTACACATGGACACAACTACCAAAAAAATACTAATCCCTGCATCCTTTTAATTTAATTTTATTATAGTAGAGTATTCCATTTTGGGTTGTCCCTTAATTACTTGTTATAAAAAAATAATAGGTAAAAGTTTGTACAATTATGATTTTTCCCTTTTGAAAAATTAATGAGTAAAGAGTTACGTAATAGGTAAAAGTGAAGGATAATTTTAGAAAATAGAGGTAAAAGTTGATGTGAAAGGTGTGAAGTTAAGATAAATATTGATGTGAAAGGTGTAATGATGATATCTCTTTAAAAAATTGAATTTTACGAAACAACACTCTTCAAAATGGACGGATGGAGTAATAATTGGGAATATAAGTTGAGTATCCTGGACGCAAATGAGGATCCAGGCCCATTGCCAGAAAGAAAAAGCAATCCACTCCTTTCGAAAATCTCTTTTATTATAGAGCTCCAGGATAAAAGAAACCCAGTTAAATTCCAGGCCCAATAGGCTACCCTTTTTTGGGGTTTGGAATGGGCTACCCTTCTTACAAAGCAGACTGTGGTGGCAAGTTGTTTGAGATGGACGGAGATCCGGGATAGAAGAAACCCAGTTAAATTCCAGGCCCAATGGGCTACCAATTTTTATTTTTATTTTTTGATTCCGACATAGGTCACATATTCTTAATTCTCGTTCTGAGCTCCCACTCTCGCGAAGTTATGTGCACAAAACGCTTTTATGCTTGCTCTTTTGCTGATTCTCAACCTCGCATTATGTGATTTAAATTCTGACCATCTGTGTTGACCCCATCAACTTCTCTGTAGGCAATTCACTCATCAACTTCCCTCGTAGACGGTAGAACTATGATTGAATGTAATTATATTTGTGTTTTTTTCTCTCCATAAAATAGACCACCATTGATATTAACACATATACAAAACATGTCTTGTATATTTCAAAACACAGTTTTTCACCTAAAATTTGTGTGGCGGAAAGGAGGGGTCATAATTTATCCTGGTGGGTTTTTTCTTTCGAACCATGGATGAAGTGTGGGCCCAGGATTAGTCATTCAGGCCCAAAGTCATCTGCCCTCCTAAAGCCCTTGCCAAATGAGCTCTTAAAGGGGTCTTAGCTAATGCCACGACCCACCTAGGATCAACCAATTTTGGTTGGTAAAACAACCAAATTATCCCTTAAATATTTTTGTATTCTCAATGCAATGATTTGATGATGGCAACTACATAATGTCTCTTTGAGCATTTTCTGTTGTTGCCTTGTCCTTTTAGTCTTGTATTTATTTCAAGATTAATGAAATCCTTTTGCCTTTCAAAAAAAAAAAAATCTCATTATCCACTCTTATCAAAACCTACTCACTCCAAGTACTCCGTTTGTCCCTTTTTAAATATGTTGCTTCTAAAATTCAACTTATTAAAGAGACATCATCATTACTTTTTTAACATCAACTATTACCTCCACTTTCCAAAATTATCCTCCACTTTTACCCATTAACTTTTTCAAAAGGGCAAGATAAAAATTGTACAAACTCTTAACCATTAACTTTTCAACACACACTTATTAAGAGACATCCAAAAATGGAATACTACTTTTATTTGGGGATTGAAGGAGTACAAGGGTATCCTTAACAGCCTCAGTGAATTTTGAGCCAAAAATACTAGCGAACGGTGCACATTTTTCACTTTACTATTCATGTTTCTTTCAAAACTCCAATAATCTTCTCTATTATCCTCCCTATTTTAATTAAATAGTATATTGATATGCCTGATATAAGTATGTATGTATGTTGGAAATATGTGAATGAAACCGGGGCACTCAGAGGGTCTCCTGAGGCAATCGAGTCAACCCCACGGATTCAAAACGTTCTGTAATTAATGCTGGGTAACTCCCCTCATGAAAGTGGAGATTATGGCAAAATTCAAACCTATAATCAAATTTGTATTGAAGGTGGAGGTTTCAAATTTCAAAATTGAATTGCAAATTTTAATCTCTCTATTGAATGGGGAGGCTCCCCCATTAATCCCGTATTGATGTATACAGCTCCTCCTCCGGCTATATAAAGGCAACTTTGGCCTTTGGTTTGATCATCAGAATTTCGTGCAACATAATATATTCCAGAAATCGTCTTTGCGAGAGAGAGGCAGATGCTAGTTTCAGTTCGCCAAGGCTTCCAACGGTGGTGTTCTGATGGATAGTGGTCTAGCCGTTTTATCCTCGGACGAAGACGTCGGTTCATCCTACAACACTTATTGTAGGCGGTGCATCTTTGTTAAGGAGAGTGTGGTATCACACGACTCGGCCAATCTAATGTTTGTATCTTTACGTTTCTGTTTCTGTAAAATTGTTCTTAGGAATTTGGATTGCCACTGTATTTTTCCAACAATGTATGCATCCATATATACATATATGTTTGCCAAATCAAAACCAAGATTGCCGTTTTGATTGTTGCAACTAGAAACCTTGACCTTCGTTGATTGTTGAAACCTAGCAACCCAAGACCTTCGTTTAGACGAGTCCTTTGCAATGAGAGCAGTGAAAGAAGAACGGGAGAGAGAGAAAGAGAGAGAATTAAAAAGTGAAAGGTAGTGAACAGTTGCTAGCTTAATGGGGAGGGATTAGGAGAGAGACATTGTTCATCTATGTAAAGAATTCAGAGCTCTTTGTTGAGATTGTTGAGGATTGTTTGGCCTTTTACTCTGTATTATTGCTAGAATCCCTTTGTAAAGAGCCTTGTTGGGGATGTCCGCTAATCTCCCTTAACTAATCTCTTAGTCTAATATATCAACCTCTTATCCCCTTTTTACTTTATCTACCGAAAACCTTATCCGCCAGATAAAACGAGTTGACAAATACGAAACAACACGCAAGTGTAATGGCTATCTAGGGGCTAGAAATGAAACGTTTATAAGGAAAAAATTTTGGGTACCGAATGGGTACCACGTGGTCGAGCCTACGTGGTACCCAAATGTTGTATCCGGAGCGTCTAAAAATGTATTGGACGGCCCAAATCTAAACCCTCTCTCTTTATAATTCGGATCGTCCAAAACCAAAATGGACCGCTCAGATCGTGTCCGCAAGTACCACGTGGTACCCGCTCAGCACTGAGAAATTGCTCTTTTGTGAGGGAAATTGCTCTTTTGGAGCGGCCGGCGGGGCCCTCGGAAGGCAAGTACAAGTGTTAACAGTGACTTGACAAGTACTCTGTTTTTTTGCCACTTAAAGCGTGGCTGGTTTCTGACCCCCCTACTCTACGTCTATGGGTAAAGCACTTCGTTCTTTTCTTCAAATCTTAAAAGGTCGTAGATGGGGGTAAAACCATTAAAGTATAAGAACTTTGGGACCATTACTCCCTCTCTCTCCCTCTTTTTTTGGGTTTGGCGGTCAAGTGTGTCTAAGCCAGTTAACAAGCATCTCGACTAAATTTCTTCTCAGGTCCGGTTAAGACAGACCATCTATGCTGGAACTAGAAAATTCGTAAGAGAAGTTCTTGCGTCCTGATCCCTAGCGGCTGTCAAGTTTCGAACTCAGAATATTTAGATTTACAACTATTTTTCACTTGAGCTGTCCCTTAATTTGGGTTTGGACCATTCCTACAGAGTCAATGAAAGAGTACTACTAGGACCACCCACTCCAGTTAGGTTCCTGGCTGCCCTTCGTTTGGTAGCTGTTTTGCGCAAAAAACAGTCCCATATCACATGTTTTGGGCCCTCAACTCTTATACACACATAAATTTGCTACTTAGGTAATACAACTCACAATTTTTTACGCGTTACATTCTCCATTTGATCTGTTTCTTCCACTAAAAAAGAAAAACAAAAAAACATTCGATCTGTTTCAAACAAATAATCCCCCATTTTCAAATTTTAAGTTCATCTCTATTTTGTATAGGATATTTTGTACCGTACTAAAAAAAGTACTTCGTACTCACATAGAAAAAGGGTGTTCCACTTGTCGTCATATATTATTAGTATTAGCGAGTAGCATTAGTAGAAGAGTATTGTGTGAGACACTCTCTCAATGTTTTTTTTCCCCTATTGTAATGTTTTCATTTTTTTATCCTTGTGATAAATGAAATTTACAATCTCTCACATGCACGTGGGGTCCACACACAATTATGAGGTGTGTGCGACGTTTATGTGAGGGGTTGTAGTTGGATGGTTGTGTACCGTATATTTGGCAATTTAAAGAGGTATGCCTTGCTCAGATTTGCGACGAAGAATATAATTAATCATCATGAGAACAATCCAGCTAGGCTTAGGGCATCTCCATTTGGCTACCCAATTTAACTTTTAAGTTAAAATAAGGAGCCAAACCCCCCAAAACCCAAAAAATCAGGCTCTCTATTCTACCTCATCAAATTATTTTTGCTACAGTACCACACCAAATTTGGTGTGGTACTGTTCACACACCAGTTAGTTTTCTTTTTTCCCGATTGCTTTTGTCCAGCTGGCAGTGCGTCTAAAGAGAGAGAGAGGGAGGGGGAACAGTAGATTGGGTGTGGGGCGTGAGGTTGTGGTCATAACACGTGTAGCCTTGTGTGTGTTGGGGGGGGGGGGGGGGGGGGGGGAAGTTTACCTTAAGGGAGTTTCTTTTTATTTTTTAATTAATTAATTAATTAATTATTTTATAGATTTGAGGGGAATAGTTTAATATAGTAAAGTTAAAATAGAGAGTCTGATTTTGTTAGTTTTTGATAAAGTGACTTGCCAATTTATAAAAGGTGTTTTTGAAGTTAAATTTGATGAAAATTTTGGTGCTCCAGATAAGGATGCTTTTATGTTTTATCATCCTATTTTTCTTTTCTGGAATTATGTTTTCATTCCCAACATATATATGCAAATTTTTTTGGGAATCCGGGAGAAGTGCTGTGCGGTAGGTGTTGTGCGGCAAAACTACGTCATTTTGTTCATTTTCTTAGTATATCCAAGGGCCCTGTTTGGGGAGTTAAGTGTGAGATTTAATTTTGGGGTTCAATTTTAGGGAATTTAGGCTCTTTGGGGTAGGGTATAGTGGGTTTAGGTACTTTGGGTTTAGGCACTTTGAGTTTAGGCACTTTGTAATGATTTTTTCTTCCTCCAAACAAGGCCCTTGGAAGCTTTGGAAGTGTGCACAAAAATCAAGCAAAATGACGTAGTTTTGCTGCACAACACGGCGCACAACACCTACGGCATAACACCCACCCCGGATCCTTTTTTTGGACTAAATCCTAAACTTGATGGTCCTAAATGTTATTCCCAAGTATACACTCCCCAAATTTAAGCTTCCCATATTGAAATCCATAAAACCTAATCAATATTCATATTACTCATTCTCTTTTCTTCTCAGAAATCATACGCCACCGGCACCTCTCACCACCCTAACTTCCAACCACCATGGCAACTCCACACTATCCCTCGTCTTCTTCGATTTCTCCCCCTTTAGTGTGTTTTGATTGAATAATTAATCATGAGGAAAAAAATGCGGTGGATCGTTATTTAGGAAGAAGAAAATGTGGTGGGAGTAGCTCTCTCTCGATGCTTGAACATCGGCTTGTCGGACACTGGGAATATTGAGATGAAGGTCACTGGATTGAGTAGAGGTCAGACAAAGGGTTCACCGGTGTTTCAAAGGCTATTAGGATTCGGTTTTTTTGGGTTGAAAAAGGGCTGGTAGATTCGATTTTGCAGGGCTATTAGGATTTTGAAGGCTGTTATTTGAGTTCTAAATTTTTTTTTACCATAAATATTGTCATATGTTTTAGTATTTATACCATGATCATTGGAAGATGTTGTGAACATATATTTTTAACCATGACTATACGAAATTGTGAGATGAACTTGTTGTGGCTTTTTGAATTAAGATGGCTTTTTGTATTTTTGTTGAGTTTCAAATTTCATCAGTTTAAATGGAAACCAAATCAACGGGAATTGGTTGTTTTGAATGTTTGAATTTTTTGAAGATATATGCAATTCCACTAAATTAGGAAGACAATATACACATACATATGCATAACTTATTAAAAGGGTACGTAAGATAAGTAATTTAGACGCTGAGAAGATGAAAACATAACTTATCAAAATGATTGGGATGAAAAGTTACATGGGATTACAAAAGAGGATGATTATTTAATTATCTCTTTGTTATTTACCGTCGAGCCAATATCAGATGAACTTGTACATCAATTATTCACATTTTAACACATAATTTAATACTCTTTAAAGCACAAAATATCCAGCCCCTGGATTAGCCCAGTTGGTTGGTGATTTTGCCCCTATTAACACCGTTTCGGACAAAAATAGTGCATTCCAAAATAACCGTTACTTGGACATCTTTACCCTTGTCCATGAACCTCCTTTGGATTTTTTTTACTCAACCCTTCTTCCATATTTCGATCCGAAGGAAAAAGGTAGGAATTACTAATTAGAAATCGAATTAGGAAAGATTTCATTCCAACCAATCGAGAAAGAAAAAAATAAGTAATATAGTCTTGACATGGGTGACCTGCCTTTGACTAGACTAGGGTGGGAAATAGTTGAGTTGCACGTAAGCTGACCTTGACAACCCCGAATGTCGAAGCTTCCCCTTAAACTAACAAACACTTAACATTTAAAATTGGAATTAGCCAACTAACACACTTTTAACATCTCCACTCAATGGCGGATCTAGTGTAGGGCTTGGTGGGGCCAAGGCCACCCCCTACTTGGCCACTAGAAAAAAAATTTTTTTTTTCAAAAAAATTACAAAGAAAGTTTGAATTTTAGTTTTTCTTGATTTAGAACTCATGTTTCACTGTATTTTACTTGGCCTTTTAGATTTGTCTTTGGATTATTTTTTTGGCTACAAATAAGAGGGCTAAAGACTTTCTATATATATATAAAAAAAACAATAATGATAAAAATCTCATGGTGGCGGGGTTCTATAATTTTTTGATAAATTTTTTATTTTAGTATAATAGTAAGATTTTTTGAAATTACTGTGTTGGTGACCGCCGCTAATTGTCCTCACTTAGTGCCACAACAAATTCGTTATTATCTTTTTCTCTCCCACATTGGGTTGTACTTCAACCGGTGACCGTCAATTTGTCGATTTAGGCCCCCGAGAATCCAAATATCCTAGCTCTGCCACTATCTCCACTCATTCACCCCTTCTTTGGGCGGAAGAGTGAACTCCATTACTAGAAAAGTGATAATTTATCGTGCGCAACAAATACGAAAAAGACAAACTGTACATAAGTATGATAATTAACTCATTCGCACCTTAAACTGGAGAAGTTTTTTTTAATGTTGAGCGAGTATCATGTGGTGTCTGAGTTGTCCCCGTAACACTTCATTACAATCGTCCATTTTAACAATTAATGGTCTAGATTTTCAATAAACTCTTCCAAGAAAGAGTTTAACTCTTTTCTGGAAGAATTTATTTAAAATCTGAACTGTCCACCAGTACCATTACGGGTACCTGCTCGGCACTAAAAAGTTTGTCCTTAAACTGACAAACACTTACCACTGGAACTCAACTTGCAGACCTTTATCATAACTACCACACTGCTTTTTGTCCTTTTTTTTGTCGAAGTAGATTGGATGCACAACAATCATCGTCTAAAAGACCAGACAGAGGAAAGGCCAGTCACTGTTGACAACTAAGCTTTAGTTAAATTTTATTAATTGAACTTCTTCTCTTTTCATTGTCATATTTAATACAGTTGGCTTTTTACGGGGCGGAGCCTGTTATATTGGACAATCTGTGGATGGTCTTCACAAGTCATAAACATGTTTCCCTCTTGGCTCGTACTGGAATTAAACGACAGTGCTTTCAATGACTTTGATACTTTTGACTCATATACAGAAACAAGGAACATATACCATTTTTTTTATAACCGGATGTCAGAGTCAGTTTATGCGTATCTCAACTAATTCTGGAGTCCTGAAATTAAGGACTGGGCAAACCCTCCAGTAGTCCCAAAGTTTGGAATGTTTGGCCTCTGTGAAATTCGAACATGTGATCTCATCGAAAACAAGTACTTACTCCGTGTTACTTTGTAACGCCCACTTGGCCAAACTCCTTCGAATTAACATCTTACTACATGTTTTGTGCTTAATGACCGGTAATTCTTTTTCAACCGATTTCTTGAAAGAGTCTCTATAATATCGACAAACAAAATCTCAGATACTTAAATGTAGCCAAGCACAACATGTCAACATGTAATCCAATCTGTGTCTTTTACTCAAATTTGCTTTTATTTGACTTTCATTTTAGGAGTGTGATAACGAAGGGGTTGGAGAAGGTGGTTTTTTTTATAGGTTTGATGGTCAGGGATATTCAAATCAACTTACTCACACTTCGGCTAGTTTTTTTTCCAGTCTGGTCAACAGAAAAGAAGAAGGGGGTTTTCATTTTCTTATTTAGAATTCCCAAATATTGACTTTAGTACTGTGTTTGCCTCCTTTGTAACTCCTTTCTTTTTGATTTATTGATTTTGTTTTTTAGTGGTTGCTTTTGTACTACACATCTTGAGTCCTTGCTTTCTTTGCTAAAGTTCATATCAATGCAACATTATTGAAGTACCACAAGCTATAGCAGAGGTAGTACAAAGATGAAAAACATAGGGGGAAAAACCAATCGAATAAAGAAATTTCAGAAATTTGCTAATTTATGTGAAATTTTTCTCCAAAATCAAAACCAATGAGAAAATGATTACAAAACCCCCATGTGGAAGAAAGCATAACTCCAATAAGTCAAGCAACTTACAAGTGAGAATAGATTATACATTTTCAGCATTACTATCTACTCTTATAACTTTGTACATTCCCAAATCTAAAATTTCCTCAAAACTGTTTAGACAAAAGATCCGATGAATTTGCTCCCGCCTAAGGTCTCAGGTTCACTTGGTAATTGAAGGTACATCCAATCAAGAAATGACTCTAAGTCCTTTGCAAAATAACGTAAATACCAATCCAAGAGCTTTGGGATCCCTAAAAGCTTCCTTTTTGTCGAAATACCAATCGCTGCCTGTAAATACTCCTTTTTCGCAACTTCCAGTTCATTTTCTACCTCAGATGCAGTGTACACTCACCTTCAATCAACAAAGTTCAAAAATTAATAACAACATCATCTTTCTTAACATAGGTAAATAGCACTCCCTCCATCCCATTCTGTTTGTCCATTTCTGAAGATTAAGCCTTTGATATTACAAAACCTGGTCATATTACCATCAATGAATAAGTTGCATTTCTTGGATTACTGGAAATGTTCGAAATTCTGAAGAAATATTTGTCGAACCAAGTTTGGATGTTCAAATGAACTCTATCTACCATGTGCATTTACTTACAGCGGGGGATGACCGGCTACCACAAGAGAGAGCAAACGTAACCAACGGCTCAGATAACTCCAAGCCAAACGCTAGCTCTCCGAGCTGTTGTCTCTTTGTTCTTCGTACCTTTCGCGAATGTCTGGTGGGAAATCGTAAAAAGGTATGTATCAAGCAAATTCCATTCAAGGAAGATCGAAAGGGGGACTCCACTTACATAATTGGAATGGTAAGGTTGTCTGAGAATGAAATGTTCGATGGTGATTGCATCTACTAGGTGTCCCCCCACATTCACTGTTGCCTGCGGGGTAACGACATACAATTTCATTCAGTAGTCGAATTTCTCCTGATTGACACGTAAAGTACGGTTACGCCGATAGATGAATGAGTGTTGCTATTGTTAAGTTACCAACTCTCCCAAAAACTTAAGCTGTTAGGAAATGGGCCCAACAGTGTATATCAAGCTATCTTACACCCTCCCTCAATTGCAGCTCCGTCTTGCACGTGGAGATGTACAAAGAAAAAATGCAACTAGAGAGCATTGAACCCAAGACCTCTCGCAACCAGAGATCTAATACCATGCTAAGTTACCGACTGACGCAACGAAATTCACGAGAAACTAGTTGCGTACTAGTTCAAACGAAAATAGGTATCGAATCCACGAGGTTCTTGAATCCACAAGAAGAAAGAGAAATAACTTTGAATTATATTTGATTAAAAGCTGCATAATAATAGAGGTTACATGCCCTTTTATAGGGAAAGCTAGCGAACCCTAGCAAAAACTTACCAAAAAATAAAGTATCCCGAAAATTGGGGAAACTTTCAAAATTGAAGACTAGAAAAAAAAAAAAAAAAGAAATTCCCAACTGGAAACAACAAAAACGGAATTACACGCTAAGAGTAATTCGTAATCTAACTATTACATAAAATAGCAAAATTACTAAATTGAAGGCCTAAACGAATGAATTTGGCCGAAATCCACCATCAATCACGATTAGGGTGGTGAGTCTTGATCGTAGCGCGATTCTACTTCAGCCCACAAAGTTTGGGCCTATTCCGGGCTCGTTGATAAATTGTTAAAATTGGCAATTTTCAATTAGAAGTTGTTTGGGCCTCCTAGGCTTTGACCGGTTCAATTGATCATAGAATTGGGCCACTACTTGTTCTGCATCAATGACAATGTACATCAAGCTATGTAATAGCTATTTGCTTCTAAACAACATGTTTTGAATTGAGAGAACTGATTCGGTTCATGGACTAAGTAGACTGTAAAAAGTATTAGGAGCGGATTGCCTAAATGCGGATTGTCAGTTCTCATTTTACTTGAAAAATACTCACAAGTATGCACAATAATGTTGAATAAGATTAGCTTCACTTGCAACACTCCTAAAGCAAATAAACTATACCAAACAAGCCCTAAGTTTATGAATTACGTGTCGATAGAGGTCTGATTAATCATACATTCATCACACATGAATTGTGAGTGTTGATCCAGAAAGCAAGCTTTTTCTGGTGGGTGAGACCCTTTAACTTGACAAAGGCAAGTTTCCCAAGCAGAATTCTGGAATCCAAAAATAGAATAGTTAGTACCCCAAGGGGAGAAATCATGAGAAAATCCTAAAGAAAAAGCAAATCCAATTTTAAGTTAGAAGACTTACTTCAGTCTACGAATAAGAAACGCGGAATTTGTTTTTCGGGTTGGATTGATTGAGAGAGCTTCGACTGCAAGTAAATGTTTATATGGACCAATATCTCTCCGTCCAAATACTGAACCGATACCATAAAGATCCTTAAATCCTGTTGCCTCCAAAATTCCACCTGAATTCAACACCGATAACGAGGGCAAAGTGTCTGATGTGGCTCTATCCTTTGATGAGCTCAATCTCAACAAAATGCTGGACAAACACCTTACAATATCCTCAGAAATTTTGTTTGGATTCTCATCTCCAGATGACCTTTGATCTCGAATAGCATTAGTCTTCTTCACTTTCGTGGTCCATAATTCTTGATTCTAGCTGGACAAAAAGAAGTTTTAATTTGTTCATTCCATGATTAAATTTTCACCTTATAAAATCTCGTGATATCTGAACGAACCTGTAATTTGTGAGGATCTAAGAGTCTCACAGCCGGTCTACACACATTTGGAGGTCTCTTTGGTGGAGTCTTCATTGTTTGTACTTTCGGATTAGTTAACCGATTGTTTCTTGCAGAACTAATCCCCGGCTGGTTCTCTTTCCATCCCCCATCATCTGAAAAAGAAAAATCGCAGAAGAATTGCAAACATTTGTTCTTCAGTTATGTGCCAACCAGAAGAGTGGAAATGTCATATATATCACGATGAGAAGCCAAAAGTGCCAATTCGTAGCGTTACCACGAAGAGTAGGCAAATTCCCTTTAGTTTGTGGGGAGAAGTTGGATTACTTCTGTTTGGAATTCTTAACTGAACTTTCGAAATTCCACATTGAGGAAGAATTGAGGGCTTGTCTGAAATGCAAAACCTGTTCTTCAAGCCTAACAACCTCCTCTTCCAAAACAGCCACTTCAGCAACAAGCTCCAATGTCTGAAAGACATCAAAAATTCCCCACTGCAATCTCAATTATCAACATTACTAAATTGAAAAATTGAATCTCCCCTGGCCAGCAAACTCTTGGAGTCACTGGGGGTTATCCAGATATAAAAAAAAAAACATAAAAAACATTACTAAATTGAAGCCGAAACTCGATAGATGGAAATATCAGGACCAAATTAAGCAATTCCATTCCATAATGTCATTGTTCTTGGTCAAGTTCCTATAACCATTATTTGCACTTCTACTTTCTATGGTGCCACTATGATTAAAAGACTTGTAACCCTGTCCAAAATTGCACATTTCATTCACTATTGTAATCACAGGGGGAAAATACATTGCAGAAATAGAGGGAGAAATACTGACATAAGGAGAGAGATAAGGCGGAAGACGAGGTAGCGCGCCTAAGGGTCTGGTGAATGCTCTCTCCAGTGCTCTGTGAACATTCTCCTCATGTCTAAGCTTCTTCTTTAGCTCATTAATCTGAAAATAGGATTACAACTTTTCCCATTAAAATTAGTAGTTCGGTAGTACCCCCGCCCGGGCCCACCCCAAAAAAAGGGGAAAAAAAATGTAAAAACCCATTGCTTATGATAACCAAGTGTTGATACATCTTGTTGCAATGCCATTTTCCTCTCTCTTGTTGAGGCCCCTCTGCTTGTTGTAGGATTCTCAGCATCCATTAGCCTCCTTCCCTGCAATTCCACCTTCTCCTTGAAGCAATCAGAGACATAATACATACACTTGCTATTTGTTAATACAAAAAATTTATCTTTGTACAAAATCTTTTAATCTTTTCTATCTCAATTGATGCGAAAAAAATAAAATTTATGTACTTAATAGCCTGTTTAACACCACATTTTTTTGAGAGGGAGAGAGAGACGGGAAAAGAAGAAAGAATAAAACTAACCCAATGGGGACAACAATTGAAGAAGACTAATTTTTGTAGAGAAGGCATAGATCAGAAATTCTTAATAAGCCGCAACAAGTAATGTAAGAATAGTAGAAATTAAACCACATTACTGTACAAAATTTCTATTCACTGGAAAGTTGAAAACAGATGCAGAATTATGTTCTTTTCAGCAGATTGAATCTGAAACCCATCAAGAATTTCATCGAAGATGCCTACTGTCCGAATTTTATAGCGGATCCCATTCCAAAAAATTACACTGCATCCAGTTTTTTTGTTTTTTTCGTCCAGTTTTTCTTCCCGATAATCAGGTGCCCGGACTAGCTTACGTGCACCTATGATTAACTTACAATCACGTCATATTTGAAGGCCAACGACACCTACAGTAGAAAAAGAGGAGCTGTCGTTCCAAAAACACACAAAACATGCAAATATACCAAAACCCAGTTGAAATTACACACCATGATGGTCAAATTAGGAAACAATTACCCCAGTGATTACTTTTTCGTGCTTCATTGGAGACTTCATAAACTCCAAATTCTTCCGACCTCTACTGTTGTTCATCTTCAATTAATCAGCAAACAACGACGGAAATCCTATGAAGTGGTCGTATAAACAACACCCATATCAATATTCAGTGAAATACATGAACAAATGAATGAATGAATACCCATATCAGAATTTCAGACATTAATGGGTGCATTGAAGCAAGAATTTCAGACAGAGAGGAATTCTAATTGCATCTTCTTCCCAAAAGACAAAAATTCAACTGTATTTCAGGCTTCAATACCTGAATTCCTCGATCTGTGTGAAGCGAATTACATAACCCCTAGGCCTAGGACATATGAATAGTGTGCTGTGCAGCAGCTGAAACCATCAATGGAGGTTATCAGATAGTTCAGAACTAGAAGAGGATGTGCTAGTAAATATACTGTAGCTGGTAAGTATGTGTTATAATACTGTATACATGTATCTGCATATATAGTATGGGAGAGAGAGAATTTGCGACTGTACTCTCTTCTTCTTCTTCTTCATGCAGCCAAACATTTATTGTAGAGGAGGGCGAGAGACGTGGACTGGACCATTCCTTTTTTTTTAAAAAAAATTTATTTATTTGCATTTCTCAGTACAATTTAGTTTGTGATCTATTTATGCGTAAATCGACTAATTCTAAAAGATCAACAGGCCGAGACTTAAAAAGTTTCAAAGTTGAGAACTAAGATTGAGCATACCCTTCAAATCACGTCTTGACCACGAGACCAACCTTTTGGGTTGATTGGACCTCACTTTTGTATTCTTATTCAGCTAATTGTATCGTAAGTTCTAAAAAGCACAACTCCTTTGTGTTGACAATTCTATTAAGAAAACACACATTTTTGTGTATCAAATCTATCGAGTAGTACTTTTTTTTTTTCATTAGCCATTTATAGAGTGTGTATTTAGGAATATAGAATGGAATCATTGTGTTTTGTAGTAAGAGGTTGTTCAATAGGTTTGGGTCAAGTTTTGGGTGTTAATACTTAATACTTGAAGGCCTCGTTTGATTTGGTATTAGGTACCTGGGATTGGACTATTTGTACCTAATTCCACATAGTCCCTCGTTTGGTTCCTGAAAAATCGCATGAGATTAACAATCCCAGGACAATTTTAGTCCAATACGTATGAGATTGTGTAATACCTAGGGGGGTGTGGGACTAATTTGTCCGGGATAAAACACACGGAAGGGCTGAGTTTCAACAATTACAAAATTGCCATGGAAATAAAACCCCCACACAGTTCCATTCTTCTTCCTCCCACGCCTACTCTCTCTCTCTCTCTCTCTCTCTCTCTCTCTCCACATTCCCGGTGACTATCATTACCACCACCACGACGTCGACGCCTACACTGGTCCGGCTTCATCATCGTCCAAACTCCGTTGACACCATCATCGCTGTAGGTTTCTCGATCTTTACTCTATTGATCTTGGGTTCTCGCAATTTATATATATAATATTGATTGAAGGTCGATCGGTGACTTTGATTTGGTTGGTTTCAGATCTGTTTTTTCTTTTTTTCAATTAATCTGAATGTGCGTTGAGCAGATATTCAATGAACTTCGATGGAAGAATGAACTTTGTTTCTGATCCGGCTTCATCATCGTCCTTTTGGAAGAATGAACTTTGGTTTAAGATAGGGCTGGCCCTGAGTTTTTAAGGGCTAAAAGCGACAATAAAAAAATGGGCCCTTTACGAATTATTAAGATAGGTATAAAAAAAAACTTAGAATCAATACCTAAAATTAGCTTGAGATTTGTGAGAAGGAATAGCATTTAGCACTAATTGAGAAATTTTTCTTCGTGACTTTCTGACTTTTGAACGGACCGAACTTCTTGTTTGTCTTCTCGACACCGACTTGGTGATTAGTGGTGATCTCCTTCTTCTGTCTTTGTCTTCCAAACTTCTTCAAAAGGTGTTGTATGAGTATAATAATGGGATGGGAATGGGGATGCCAAAAAGGTGTTCTTTCAAAATGAAAAAAAGGGCCCGATTGGTTACAAAACTGCAATCTTGCCATTATGAGTTTTGGGCCTATTTCATGGAAAACAATTTTTGGATAATGATGTGTTTTCCAGTACTAATTTTGTTGCAACTTAAAATATTTTCTAAAAAATGTTTTGCATGATTTTGGTTGAAATGGAAAATCACTAATGTTAAAATACACTTATTTAATGAAAATTTCACAATACACGATTGACAAAGAATTAGTCACGACTCGTAAACATTACCAAAGTAATTGAGACTTGTTTTGCGTAATGGTAGCCCAAGAGGCTTAAAGGGTCGTTTAGCTTGCAGCAATTGGTTGCGGCGATTGTCAAATAGTCTGCGTTCTACCCAATGGTTCTTAGCTATTGCCAACGCATAAATAAAAATGGCAAAATCACCAACGCCGCACCTAATTTCACTAATTGCACACCAAAGTTTAATGAACCCATTTACAATAAACCCAAATTCCTCCAAAACCACTATTTCGACAGTCTTACTGTGAAATATGGCCAGAGGTACTCTTGACTGTCTAATCAATGCTAGAGGCATGCCACAAATTTGCAATAAAACTTAATTCTTGGTCTCTACTATGATCTGGATATACACACAATTCTAACAATGTGAGAAAATGTAAGAGACTGAAACATAAAGGAAATCAGGAAACTCGAAGAATTTTGAATTAACCAAAATCCTCTAGAATTACGATCCGGACAAGTCTTTATACGCATATGCGCGTAAGAGAGTAAAATTCGTAGGGTACGTAAATCAACAGATTAATGACTAAGGATGAGAATGATGAATGTTTAGTTTTAGGGACTAAAAGAGAATTTGGGGACTAGTGAAAAATAAGGCAAAATAGTAGGGAAGACCTTTGCCAGGAATTCGTCACCCAATTAGAGCAAGAATCAAGAGCGACTTCTCTCTAGAAAGGAAGTTTCTCTTTTTAGAATCGCTCTTGAAGTCCGTCCAATCGTCCTCCTCAAATGAGGGGAGAGTGCCTTATTTATAGGCCACTCGACCTCTCCTCTGGGCCGAGTGGACTAATAAAGTCCGGGCACGTGTCGCACAAATAGTGCACGAATATTCCTTCTATACTGTCAGGCCGCGGCCCCGACACCCGCGGGGAGGGTCCCGTATGTGCTACCCTGCGAGTGCCCCAGCGGGTGTTACTCTGCGGGTGCCTCTCTGCGACGAACCCTTATTCCTAACCACCAAATCACAAAATCTCCAGTAATCTCGAGTGCATGACGCGGTCAAGGTTTGTCTCAGTCTCGCCGTTGCCGCTATCGAGCACAATCAAGTCTCTACCTTACCATCACCGTGTGAGCAACATGGTCATGACCCCCTGGGTCACGCCAATACCGCGACTAAGCCTCTAAATGGCCTCCCCTCGGACCCTGCCATGTTGGCCGAGGGCGGACTCATTGTCCGGGTTGGATCATCTTCAAAGGGCCGATGTCTATCTTCGTCGTCTTCCAAAATCTTGGGGAATCATAATCGATTCTTTCATCATCGTCTCTCATCCGAGACTCACATGGTATAGGTTGTGTCACCATCAGGTAGCCTCTTGATCGAGGCACCCATGTCTTTCACTTGAATCTGGCTAAGTATGGAAAAATAACTTTTTTCGAAAAGTTTCAATTTGGTCGTTAAAAAGTCCCGGCATTTGTTCCTTGAATTTTTCGAAGCATAATAGTATAATCGGATGATATTTTCGAGTACGAGAAGGTTGCCTTCTGCCGTTTTCTTGGGAGAAAAACATGTCGTTTTTTGCCTTTGAACTAAAATTGGGGGGATGAGATTTTGATATGATTAGAATTTCAAAATTCTGACAATGGCATCATTCCGAAAGGGTAGTACTTCCTTATTTTCATAAATAAATTAAAGTAAAGAAAATTTATACTTAAGTTTGATTTATAAAAATAAGTGCTGGGTCATGGTTCAACACCCAGTGGGTCACCCTAGGCCAGCGGGTCAACGCCCCCCGTGGGTCTGAGTCTCCCCCTCGCAGGTCTATCCCCCAGCTGATGCAACATCTCCCTCTCACAGGTCCTAGGGCCAAGTTTCATGCCTTGAGAAATATTTCCTTCCTTTGGCTTCCAATCCGAGGATGGGTCCCATATCCCATGCCTTAGAACACATTTTGTTCTTTTGACTTCCAATTTGAAATTCGACCATTTTCTTCATGTGTCTCATTTTCTCGAGTGCCACGTGTCTGTGGTTAATTTACCCTCTTACAGTGTGTATGCATATGTGTTTATCAATTTGTTCCAGTTCTTATCGATAAGAACTTTTGGTGATAGATGGATGCTGGAATGTGGTTATGGAAGTGGAGTTTGGTTTCTTGCCGTATTTAAGTACTTCTCTGGGAGCAAACAAAGGAATTGAAGAAGATTAACAAAGTAAAACTTTATCAAACTTCAACAGGGGTATAAATCGAAAGAACTCTAGGTTACAATCGATAAGGGTTTTATGTTACTCTTACTCCTAGAAAATGCAGTAAAGTACATGAAAGTAAAAACTGATAAAAAAAAAGCCTTTGGGCTGTTGATTGGGGCTTCAAATTGTTATAGATAAGTGGTATTTATAAGCTTCTTCTTAAACTTTTTTAATTTGAACTTTGAATAGCTTCCCTCTTGATTTTGATCTAGGCGGTTATCCCCTTAACAAGGAACTGGTTGTCTGAACAGATTTTCCATTCGAACCATAACTACCCTTGTCTTGATCCAACAAATAACTATCTTTGTCTTAATCCAAATATTCTAACACATGCCTGTGTTTAGACATATGTTCTTTAAACCTCTAGATGCCATGAATTTTAACCTTATTAATAAATACAGGTTAAATCAAAATATATATTAGAGTGCCTTTAATTACAGGCCACCATGTGTTTAATCTTATCAATAAAAAGGCTAAATTGATTTATGGCGTAAACAATACGCATGCATATGATAACATATTGACTCACTATGCCATCATATTTAACATCTATTGGCTTTCGATATGATGAGATTGAATTGCCATGTTAAACAAGTAATCAAACAACAAAGGGATTATTACATCTAGGTCTAGAAAAGAGATGTCTAATTACCAATAAGGTAAATCATTTTTTTTAATTACCACTAAGGTAAGTCACTCTTTTTTGGAGTTTAGGTTTAGGGTGCATTTTCCTATTATAGGGTTTTAGTGGTTTAGGCACTTTCATAGAGTACCCTAGGATTTTAGACACTTTCATAAGGTACCCTAGTCGTAGGGTACCCTAGTCATAGGGGTACCTTAGAGTTTAGGTTTAGGGTGCACTTTCCTATTATCGGGTTTTAGTGGTTTAGGCGCTTTCATAGAGTACCCTAATCGTAGGATATCCTAGGATTTTAGGCACTTTCATAGGTTACCCTACGACTAGGGTACCCTAGGATTTTAGGCACTTTCATAGTGTACCCTATAGGATTTTAGGCACTTTCATTTTTAGAATTTTAGGCACTTTCATAGTGTATCCTATAGGATTTTAGGCACTTTCATAGGGTACCCTAGTCGTAGGGTACCCTAGAATTTAGGTTTAAGGTTGATCGTGTCAAAATCAAAGATAATTATAACCCGTAAAATGCGTAAAATGATTTAGTAGTAAAATGGGCGTACGGGTGTCGAACCACAGGGACTAAGTGTTACTTTCAAATTTTAAAACTGATTTTCAAAGTAACTTAAAGGTGAGGATTTTGTGACTTCAATTTAGAGCTAATTAAATTAAAAGAGAATTTAAATTTACTGTTTTTTAGTGAATGAGAGGAAGCTTAGGGTACCGGTTTCACCACTAACTTTGCATTCAATGGTCTACAAACTTTGTAACAATCTCGTGACTACACCAATTAATGTGGTAGTGATGTACTCCTGGCTACAAGCCGAAGTACTATCGTCTAGAAATTCAAATAGAAGTGAGCCAAAAATAAACCATCTTGGATGGGCACGGCCTGTCTACGCTAAACTAAGATCATAGGCACAGCCCGTCTCATCTCAAGCAAGGCATAATTTTAACTCACTTAATATTTGGTAGCTTGAAAACAATTGCATAACCGTTGTATTTATAATCACAGAAAATAAATACAACATACACTGAATTTTACAATGAAATTTATTTGAATCAAAGTCTGGATTATACAATCACCACATTTAATTGATCTAGCCACAAAATAAAATTACAAAAGAAAACAAACCATATTTACAAAGTTAGGGCTTACCGACACCCTAAGAAAGGATTTAATTGGCCATGGAGACACTGATCAGAGCCATGAAAATGGCAGTGGAGCTTCTGGGTTTTTGCTGAAAATGAGAAAGGAGTATTCTCTTCTTTTCTTTCGGACTGTTCGGTTCTTCTCTCAAAGGGGTCTGCCCTCCTCTTTAAGCAAAACAAAATGGGTGACTTCAATAAACAAATGGGGAGCATTGCTGCAAAAGTCTGCACCTTGGGCCAAAATCTGACATGCCATCCTGTTAAAGGCAATGCAATTCTCCCCATGATTTGAATATTTGAATCTCAGTGAAGTAAATGGACGGCAGGCATGGAGAGAAAGATGATTCGGTGTGGCGCACACACAAGATGCTCTCGACTGATGTTCGAAACAGAGTCCGATTAGGGCGCAGAAACAGTCAAACTTCTTATTTTAATTCCGGGAACAAAACGGTATAAATCTTGTAATTTTTGCGCTTGGCATGTGTTTCGTGGAGCGAAACAAGATATCATCCGGACTCCGCAATTAAAATTCCATTTCCTCAATTCCCAGTGGTGGTCTTCCACCAACCTTTCTTTTTGGGAAATTATTCCCCCACTAAACATTAGAATAATAACCATGGAATCCATTAGAATAAACAATTGCCAAATGGTGATCCATATTGGTGAAGTTCGATCAGAGGGATGGTGATTCGGATGGTGGGCTAAAAAAATGATCTAGTGCTACTCGCTCACGTGACACGCAATTCTCTTGATTTAAGGCCAAATGCAGTATCCTGCTCCTGGAAACTAAAATCACAAAAACACAATAAAAGACATCAAATGATAATAATAAAGGACATAGCAAATGTATATTAGCCAGCCTAAATGTATACATTTCGGCACTTATCAAAGGTGCACTTTCCTTTTATAGGGTTTAGTGGTTTAGGCACTTTCATAGGATATCCTAGGATTTTAGGCACTTTCATAGGGTACCCTATGATTTAGGCATTTTTATACAGGTTGGGAAGTTGATGTGAATTTTTCAGAGTTGAGCTTGACCTGATAGTAATTATGGAATTCAAGGGTGACCTAATGGTAAATGTCCCAACAACAAAATCAACAGAAAGCGATGTTAAACAACAACAGAGACAACATGCTTAAATTAAAATAAGTACTTCTTTTATTATTATTTTCCTCCTTTCTTTTATACACTTCTGAGGTGATTACATTGGTCAAGCAACTGGTTTTCATTACAATTCATACTGGAATTGTTTGTTCAATAAAAAAAAAAGAAGGAAAAACACTTGTATCCTGTTTTTAGGAGGAGGGAGGAAGTGTTCCATTAAGAAAGGATGAGATCATGGTAAGGGCTCTTTCTGGCTGGTAGCTTGGAACTTCATGCCCAGCTCCCCTCACTGTGGTTAGCACCAATCCCTTGTACCCAACCACATATCCTCCAACCTGCCATCACAAAATAACAGGAAAATGTTTTAAGAGCATTTCTAGTACTGATTAAACTTACTTTTTTTTTGAAAAGTCAACAAAAAAGTGGGTACATTTTCATAAACTACCCTTCATAAATGACTAAAAGTAGTTTAAAAAATTAAAGAATGAGGGGAATCCGAGGGTCATCCGATCGTGTTTTGGATGGCCTGGATGTGTTTTGATTTTTTACTGGTAAAAATAAATCAAAATTTAATTAAAATTGCCGAAGGCATCCAAGCCTTCCAAAACATGATCGGACGGCCGAGGGGTGCACAACAACCCCCAAAAGTCCATTAACTGTGGAAATGCAATCAAATTAGGTACGGAGACTTGCATTAATTATATGTCTCCTTAAACAGTTTAGTTTCTTGTACTAACAAATAAAATGGGACGGAGGAAGAAATCGTCACATCGTTGATCATACATCAAAGGTATTGGAAAACAATACTTTCGACGGTGATGTGGCAAGTTTGCGTTCTGACTTTAGTTCAACAAATGGCTCTGCTAAAATTTGGTCAATTTTTTTTTTTTTTTTTGGCTCACCAATGAAGTTTATGTTTTCGTATATAAGCAGCTGCAAAATATCGGCTTTGGTAATGGATGGCAAAGTTCAAAAGAAACTGTATGTTACCTCGTTGCTAGAGTACCATGGCCGAAATGGAGTCTCCACTGGAAGTTTGAAGGTGTTGATTGAATACCTAGAGGATGTTATCGGAACCACCGCATCTACGTCGCCGCTGCAAGTTCAGGTGGAATAATATTTTCAGTTATTGTGTGTACAGGGAAAAGGTCATTGCATTATTTAACAAATACACCTTATATCCGCTCTGACCTGAAATTGTACACTAGATTTTCGTACATTGGTTACGATACGAAGTGCACACACAGTGTTCTAGAAGTCACCCGCCTAAGCCGACTAGTCCTACATAGGCGCTAGGCGATGGTGGTCGACAAGGAGAAGGAAGTCAATCGAAAATCAAAAGGAAATGTTACGAACCTTCATTTCCATCATGACTTCATATATATGACTTTCCTTTCCTAGTGGGAAGAAGAGTGACAGTGCTGCCCTTCATATATATGACTTCATATCTTTGTTTTTTGATTTTACAACTTGTTTATCGGTTGGAATTAAACTTCGACTGACCTATATACCCATACTCTAAGGCCACTGTCTATGAGCTGCTTGATTGTTGGTAGAATTGTTGATGGCGAATCTGTCCATCCAATGTTCCTGCATACAAATTCACATGTAATTCAATTATCATCAAAAAATTAAGCACAATATAGAAGAGTGTGTGTGTGTATCATGTAATCAAAGAAGAAAATATACGCGCAAGCTGCCCATGCTGTATTTCTGGCGTGGAGAGCTTTCTGCACGTCTGATGAATTTAGGTAGGATTGCACATAATTATCGGAGCAGGGATCGAAGTCCTCGACCTACAAATTCATAGAACGTCATGAAAATAAATTTGGTGGATTATAGCGAAAAATCAAATTTTGCCCCTTAATCTTTATGAAATTCTTCTCTTTATTATCTTTGTTAATGCATTTCTAATTCTTAACATCATATTCTTAGAATGGTTTCTTTGTTTTTTTTAGGAAAGACGATAAATTCATTCAGTACATGTTAGACAGTTAGTTGTTGTGCCCCAAGGATCCAGCCAAACACCAAGCAAAGAACACACGCACACCAAACACAGATATTTTACGTGGTTCCCCAAAATCGGGTACGTCCACGGAGGTAACCGGAGCAACGAATTCATTAACCGGAAAACCACGAGCTTTACAAGTGTCCTACACACTACACTCTCTGTTTTTCTACAAATTGCTCATACAAACAAACCTCACAAGTCTCCTAACTGGAGAACCAAGTCTCCCCTACGGGAGATATCCCAAAACCACTCTCTGTGATTACAATTACAAACAATGGCAGAGGAGAAACTAAATAGGCAAGACTATTGTGAACTACACCTCATGGATGAGGTCACAACCCAATTGCCAGGCAAATGCACATGGCCACCCACTCCCAATAAACAAAGGGCAAGTGCTCCATTAGTGTTTCCCACTGCTGGGAACACTTCCTCCACTCTTCCTCAATTAATGAAGTGGATGGGATCCACACTACAATATTCCAACATTAGTAAGTAATCCATCTTCAGGAACACTCCACATATTCAGAATCCAAATGATTTAGAAACAAACTGATATCGATAACGGAGAAACGATAGATTAAACGAATAGGAGGCTTACAGAGGCAGGGGAAGAAGGTACTTTTGATGATGAAGATTGGCAAAGCGGTGCATAAATGTTGTAAGGATTAATGTTTCCAAGCTCGAAGATTCCTTGTTCAAGATATAGAGTGCAGTTGGGTGTAAAATTTCCAGTAACAAAGCCACAGTTCTGAGTTATACCAGCATGAGTTTCATCAGAGTTCAAGGCATGTGTCCAGTAGTAGTCATAAATCCCCTGGTTACTTGTGTTAACATCTATCCAAGCATTCCCAATCTGCACAATCATTTTTGTTAGAGTCAATGAAAAATATCTATGCAGGAAAAAATGCATAAAAAAGTAGTGTGATGAAAAGCAAAGAATGTGTACTAAGATTTGTAGGACAAGAAACAAGTCGAAAGAGCTTTCAGTTAGCTGCAGAGAAATTGAGAACAAGTTATTTGATTGAACAAAACAATCCTGAACGCAAGTGATTGAAAAACTTACAGCTATGCCTTTGAGGTTAATGACAGTTTGGTTTGTGATCGTGTTGTTCGAGAGGATGGTTTGAGCAAGTTGAGGCACATAATGTCCAGCATAACTCTCGCCAGTAATGTAGAAATCCCGACTTTTGTACTGAGGAAACCTCTCTAGCCAATTTAAGAGAAAGATATATGAATCTTCTGCCGTCCTCTTGTCACCCACCGTAGCGTAGTCAGAGGTTGTATTTGAATATGAAAATCCCACTCCTGCTGGGGATTCTAGGAATATCACGTTTGCCACTGCCAAGCATTTTTGTTCATGTTAGCTTTGATCATCTTTGCGTATATACAGGGGAGAGAGGGGGAGAATATGATTCGAATTACCGTTGTTCCAAGCGTACTCATTTCTGTAGAGTGTTTTTCCATCGCTATTGACTCTGAAGGGTCCGAGTTCTTCCATGGCTCCATATCCAAGGGATGAGCATCCTGGGCCTGAAAACGTCATAACGTTAATCCAAAATGTTATAAATTTAAGGGATGCATGCTGACACACTAAGGCGTGTATTGTAACATTTCCCATAAGTGATCAAGTTAGGCACTGAATTACCTCCATTGAGCCATAGAACAAGTGGATTTGTATCAGAGTTGTTCGGTGACTCGACGAAGTAATAGAAAAGCGCTCTTCCTGCCGTTGCATTAACCGTCACATAGCCTGCATACTGATCAAAGTCCACTCCCTGAGGTTGTCCCGGTAAAGCATCAATCTTATCGGCGTCCATCGACCCTAATTGGTTCCCTAGATACACCGGAAAATACTCTTTGTTTGCAGACTCTGACTTAACCCATGTCTCTGCATTAGAAGGATTATCAGATTTCCTGGACTTAATCAACTTGTAAAGGTTATCAGCCTGGCTTGCAGTGCTAGCAATGGGAAAGACAGCCAATTGTTGGAAACAGAGAAGAAGCAGGCAAATAAGATGTGGTGACTTCATCTTTTTAGTTGGAATATGAATTTTGGATTGAAGTTCTTGTAGAATGTATATGTTGTATCACAGATATATAGGTCATCAAATAGAAGGTCTTATGCAGGGGCGGACGGGGGTGCACAAGGGGTGTTTGGTCCTTGTACGCCTCCCAATTTTCTTTGTGGTTATGATACACTTTTGTTTTTTGTTCTTTTTGTTTTTAATTATTGAAGAGTGGTCCCCGCCAACCAAGTCTAATTCTTAATCCTGCGTTTATCACTAGTTGTTGACATAAGGAAGGAATGTATAGTAAGTCTTTGTGAAAACAAACTTTAAAATTATACTGTACGTTTATCCGCCAAGCATATATAATTTGAAAAATCTAACACCCGCGCATCTCAAATCTTTTAAAACAAATAATAAATCGCCATCCTAGGATTTTCAACAAAAGAGTTAGCCCTACTATTTTATGTTATCTTAACCATACTTCCATTTTTCGCAACACTAGTTTTTTTTTTTAAATGGATATGGGTACGTATCACCTTATTTTCTATTTGTGTAGATTGTTCAAAGTTATCTATTAGAATCTTTTTTCTATGATATTTGAATTTTATCTTGACCGAAATATATATCGGCTTTCACACGTTAATGGAGATTCTTTATAGGATGAGTGAATAGATATTTAAAGTACAAAGTATTAATAGCATCAAAAAATTAAGGGAGCTGATTTTGGGGCTCTCTTTTTTGATGTAAACACTCCAAAATTTAATGAAGTACAAAACTATCATTTTCAAGATATAAAAATTACTAGAGGCACTCTACTCCCAAATTATCTCCTCAGTTAACAAGGCACTCCAAACAGAAAAATGAACCAAAATCAAACAAAAATATGGAATCCAATGCATCTATGCCAGATTGCATCCACGACATCTATGCTAGATTGAAAATCTCCAATTCTTGCCTTAGGTATGCACCAACTCTTCAAACAGATTTTAATCACATACACAAGAAATAATGGATCTTTTTCATGGAAACCCATTAAAACCAAGACAAAGCAGGAACAAACTTCCACGAAAAGCAGCTACTATTCTAGTGAGTGGATCTAACGAGACCAAATGGAGGCCGTGCGTGCCGCTGCTCCAGTAGTCGGACGGTGACCGGGAAGGGTGCATTGGGATCCTCTTGGACAGGGTTACACGGGGCAGTGCTTGGATCTTACATTTTTTAGCGACAAACAAGAACCGAAAAGGAAAGGAAGTTCTCTTTTCTGTTTTTTTCGATCAATTTTCGATCAGCTGGTTCGACCTGCAGAGGAGTAAAATTTGATTCTCTCAGGACTCTGTTCAGTGGTTTGTTTACTGGAAGATACTTAAGGCCAGATCTTAAGTGTGTGAGCCTTCTCCGGTGGTCGGGCGGCATTTGAGACAGCTGTTTTTAAGTTCGTCTAATAAAGAGGTATATGTTTTCGGGATCTAATCAATGTTACTTCAGATGAACTATGAACATAGGCTTTAAACAATAAAAAAAAAGGCTTGAAATTGGGTTGTTGACGCTATTGCTGCTTCCCTTCTTTCGTCGTCGCCGTCTTCCCTTTTTTCCTGTCTTCCTTCTTTTTTCTTCTTCTGTCGGGAGGAGGCAAAGAAGATGAGTAAAGTTTTTTGGAGTGCCTGAAGTAAATCATGGAACTTACAAAAGGGTAGTTTTGGAAAACCGTTGTAGCTTGGAGTGTCTGCATAAAAAAAGGGAGCGCGAATATCAATTTCCAAAATTAAATTGTTCTTTATCCACCTGTTTGCACCCGAGCTTTATTGTGTTTGAGCTCAGCTCGTTACGTTAATGAGCCAAAAAATCAAGCTCGAGCTCGCCTTGTTAAGTAAATGAGCTGAAAAATCGAGCTCGAGCTCGACTTGGTCATAAACAAGCCGAGCCCTGAACAAGCAGAGCCAGGGTAATTTACTAAACGAGCCTCCTTAAAAGAGTCAAGCCTATACAATCGAGCCGAGCTTTTGTGAGCCGAGCCGAGCTTTTAGCGAGCTCGTTAACTAAACGAGCTTGAAAATTGATCTCCAGCTTGGCATGATTACTTAACGAGCCAAGCCGAGTTGAGCCACGAGTTGCTCGCGAGCAGATTGATTCGTTATTATGGAAAGGACCAAGAAAAAAAATTTAAAAAAACAGTCGCTAATAGAGGTGGCAAATGGATAGGTTTGGTTGGGTTTTGACAAGTTGATATGGGTTATAGGTTAAACATGGATAGGTTAAATATGAGTCAATAGTGTATTGGTTGAATAATTAAAAAATTAGTACTCGTGATATATATAAGTTTTTTTGCTCAGTGTAGCAACTCCCGATCAACTAGCAAACCTATGCCCGGCCCGGAATCCTTAGGCTTAAGCCACAGCTGACTCGACCAGAAAAAAAATATTGCAAGCTCCGTCACAAGTCCCCACAGAAATGCAATTTCGGTGGTGCACTCGTGATACTGGTGGACTCCAAAGTCCAAACCTAACCTGGATTCTGTACATTATTATTTATAGTATAAATTCAGTAAATTGGCCAAAAAGGCAACATATCCGCTTGCATAGGACCGGGTTGTTAAAGCATCGTAAAGAAGGATTATCCGTTGTCTTGTCCTGCTCTCTTATTTAGAAAGGTTAAAAAATTAAGGACATGACTTTCTTTACACTTTTAGAATATTTTACATCTGTGTTTGGATTTATGCCTCTCTCAAAAATATTCGGGCAACAGAAATCTTCCAATACTAGTCCCATTCATGAATTTTTTTTAGGATTGGGGTAGGGGTTCGTTTTGTCCACTTTTAATTGCAAATGCTCACCCCGACGAATTATTATTGCCTCTCCAAATACATCCTTTTACCGAAAAAAACCTACTATTTTCCTCACTAGAAAAGGCGATGAAATAGATTTTCGTTAAGAATAACGTACATTTAGTGACAAAATCCATTTTCCTCGCTTGATTTCATCACGGGTCCTTTTTCTACACAACTTGTCATTTTATGTCCTATTTCTTGCCTTGGAATTATGTAACCCCGTTGACAATGGCCAAGCGAGAATATCAAGGGATATCAAAACTTGGATCTTTAGTGATGCTTTATGACTTTCTCGTTTGCAAAGCTTTTCTTTTAGCACTCCTAACTCTCATTTGCTAAAAAGCAAAAACACTAATGTGATTTTCGCAACTTTCTTTTACTAAAATGCGTATGTGAGAGAAAATTAACTTTTATAGCAAAACTTAGCTTTTAACTATTGGGAAAAAATTTGGCTTTTAGCACTTTATAAAAAATTGGCTTTTAGCAGTTGGTGCTTAAAAACTGTAAATAAACTACAGAGCCTACCACCGAGGTGGTTGCCGGAATGGCAGAGGTGAGTGGAATAGATTCCCTCCCTCCACGTCTGGAGTTCGAACCCTGCGCTCTCCATCTGCTTCTTTTAGTGGTAGGTGGTGCAGGTATTAAGGCTTGTTTTGCCTGGAGGGTCCTTTTTCATCTTGTAACAAAGTGGTGGTCGTGTTGACGACCTGTCCTCTCGAATAGTAGTTATGGCTCGAACCGGATATTTCACAGGTAGGCCGGGAGCCCGTATGGTCATGCCTAAGGGAGCTTGCAACGTTGGTCAACCCCTCCCACCCTTTTTTCCTATTAAAAAAATAATTTAAAAACATTAAAAACTACAGAGCCTCTAGTTATAAAAGGAAAAACCTTATTGTTCCGCAAAAACTGACTTAAATTAAATTGGCTTTTCACTTATTAAGTCAATAACAAAAACACAACTTGTTCGACTAGCTTTTTTGAATTTCACTAATTTATTACACATAACGAACTGTCTGTTTAAAAAATGAAATAAATTATCTTGTGAGGGATTGGAACGAATTGACTTTTGTCTTAATCTGTGAAGCTAAAAGACACTCCCTAGAACAAGGCCTAACGCAATCAAATCAAAACAAATTCGACCATGACAGGAGATTGATAGATTTCACGAGTAAAATACAAGGTGGGAAGACTTTGCTATCGAAATGTAAAAGACTTTGCTATCGAAATGTAAAAGTGTTTTTAACACCCCCCCCCCCCCCCCCCCCCCCCCCCCGCGTCTCATCAATCATGCTATGATTTGAATATACTCTCTCCGTTCCTATTTGTTTGTCCCACACTCTCTCTATTGCCTTTTTTTCAAATAAAAAAATTAAGTGCTTCCGTGTATCATTTTTCAAATTTTTTCGCACTGAATTAAAGTGCACGATGAGTACTTTAATTTGGTGTAAAAAAAATTAAAAAATGATACACGAAAACACTTTAGTTTTTCATTTGAAAAATGACACGACTTTTCGTAGTGGACAAACAAATAGGAACAGAGGGAGTATATTTTTTCTCTCCTATAACGCAGATTTCTGGACCAGTTGACGATTATATATAGTAGTTTGAACATTTGGTAGCAAAATTTGAAGGAAAATTTATTGAAATGGTTTCTCTGGTTTCATCCTTGTCTTAATTTAGCCCATCTATTTTCAATTTCACTTAATCGAACCTTGTAGTTTCGACTTTGTATGAGTTGAGTCCAATCGATAACGAAAGTCAAGTTAACGGAAAATTCCAATTTGGGGGTTTTTTTGAGGGACAAACCTGACTTTTCGCCATCATTCCCCCCCAAAATAGAAACCCTAACCACTTGGTATCATTTACCAATCTTTTGTCATCTGAAGTCGAAAAAGAAAAAAAAAATTATAGTTTTATTTTTTGTTTATTTCATAATTCAATGAATATATTCTTTCAAACATGTCGCCAACATCTCGTGTCAACTCAAGTAGTTATAGTAGTTTTTTTTGCCCAAAAAATGTCCGAATCCAACTTAACTTCGTGAACACCCACCCCAACCTAACTAAATAAATAACAAGAAAAGAATGCATAGCTTCATAAAGGTTAAATAAAATTATAAAAAATTATCTTTGTTTTTCTTTTTTCACTTCAGACGACAAAAGATAATATAAAAGGATATCAAGTTGAGTGAGAGCAAAAAGTCAGGTTTGTCCCTTAAAAAAGCTCCCAAATTGGGATTTTCTGTTAAATTTGTTAACATCCGCTATCTGTTGGACTAAATTGGTACGTACAAAATAGAAACTACAGGGTTCGATTGAGTAAAGTTAAAAATAGAGAGACCAAATCGAGACAAGAGTGACATGTACTAGAGGTATCATTTCAATAAATTTCCCAAATTTGAAAATTTGAAAGGCTCGCGATAAACAATTGAAAGATCCTAATAACAATTGAAAGCCAAATCGTTTGGAAGCGTAAACTAATAAGTACTTGGAAACAGATAGATTGACCATTAACCAGTTCCCTTCATTTTCTTTTTTATTTTCTACACGTTCATAGTTGGCTGGAAAACATATTATTATTTTATAAATAATATTTCATGTGGTTCTAAACAAGACACGTCCGATTGATCAAATCTCTTGGCGATTACAGATAGTAAATATGATCGTGTTACGCAATTAAGATAACACATTTTTTTTTGAACGGCAAAAATAATTAAGATATCACATTAGAATGGACAATATATCGAATTGTTTTGACCTTATAAATATTGTTTTCTAGAAACCAAAGGCTTTGTGATATCCATCCTCGGCTGTTTTTTTAATTTGCTATATCATGTGATAAAATGGTTGAGATTTAGTTTTTCAACCCTTTAGTAGTCATGAAATCAAAAAAAGCACAAAATTAAAATTTAACCCGTACAAAAAAAAGATTACAGTAGAACGAAAGATACATGAAATAAAAAGGAAATATTATTTTCTGATGTTTTAAAAGTGCCGCAACCATAAGACAACAGCCACGTCACCGACGCATGGCTAAAGAACGACTGAATATCTATTACGGCGTTTATCAAGCGTCCGTAATGATTAAATTTCTTGTAGTGAAAGGATCCTTTTTTTTTTTTTTTTTTTTTTTGAGGAAGTAGAAAATGCAGATAATTCACTAACCGGGGCTAGCTCTGAGATTTTAGGGGCCCTAAGCAAGCTTGTGAAATGGGACGCTAAGTATTTGAAGAAACAAGATTTTTTATTTTTATTTATATTTTTCCTCAACTTGAAGAAAGAAAGTTAACCTCCAAAAAGATATCCTTAAGATTTCAGAGCCGGCTCAGAGATTTCGGAGGCCGAAAGCGAACTTAATAATCAAGTCCCATTTTATATTTGTATACAAAGGTTGATCCATACGGAGTCTTCATAAAAACCAGTACAAAAGATTTATCATTACAAAATGTAAACGTATCTAAAAATAGATAATCAATACCATATTTTAAAATCTATCATTTATTGTAGAAGACTTAGATGAACAGTATTAGAGTCTAATACATATATTAGGCCTGAAATCGGTTCGGGGTGATTCTATTCCGGACCCATTCGGTTCGGGGTATGCCTTCACAAAACCAATCCCGACCGATTTTATGAAGGGACCGAATTCGGTTTGGGATGCCTCGGTTCGGTCGGGGATTTCGCTTTTTTCAGGGAAATCTGTTCAGCCAAAATGGCTCTACTTGGGCCCATCCAAAAGCTTACTTTTGGGCTGTGCCATAAATTTTTTAACTCCACACAGAAGTCCAGTTGGCAAAAAATAAGACAGATTCTTTCACATGATTCAACTGGGCTGATTTCGAACGCACCCCACATTAGATTCTAATCCCATCGAATTTCAAACACACCACACTTCATGCACTGTCAAAAAAAAAAAAAAAGACTCAAAAGGCTCATTCCCTGGATTGAAAAAAACAGAAATCCCAGCTCCAATAGAGAACCCTTCAGCGAAGAGAAAAAAATGTTGAGAAAGGGAGGGAAAGTTCGATTTATGTTACGCATACCAGCTATGGTTTTGAACTAGACGGTGGTGCTGAGAAAGTCAAAGTACACGGCGGTGTCATGGCCTGACACAACAATAATTTCTAGATCGGAGGAAGAGTCGAATTCGAGAGTGATAGAGAGGGATATTACGTTTCTCTCCAGTCTCCACCACTGGGTTCACAGTGCGCTGAATTTGAGGGGTGGGGGGGTGGGGCACTAGAGAGGAGTTGAGGCCTGAGGGAGTGAACTTAGGGTTTCTGGGAGATTATATAGTGTAGATCGGACGGTGTAGATCAAAAACCCTTTATGTATTGATGGTCACGATCAATTTTTGGTACGGTCCAAAACAATTTTCAGGAAACCGAGACCGAACTGACCAATTTTCGGTTCGGATTGGTCCAAACCGAAGCCAGCCAACTTCATTGGTTTTAATATTTTCTTTCACCCCTAACATTTATATAGCGGTCCTAACAAATTTGGAGGCCCCTAATTTTTAATATTTTTTGTGAGCTTAAAGCCTAGACTTCTTGGGTTTGCCCTTAAGCCGGCTCTGCTTAAGAATGCAAGTATGCAATACATAAAATTTGTTAGGTTTAACTAAAGAGATTTTGCTAATTTTATTAGAGTAGGCGAGGTCATGCAAAAGATTATATTTTCAATTTCGTATTCATCTTTATTCCTAAGCATGCGATTGACAAAAAACTTCGAAGGGTGTTTCGAATTAAAATTTAGTGAAACTAATACCACCCATTATTTTTTAAGTCAAGCTTCCACATGTTGAAGTATTAATCGTTTACTCCTACTTTGCAATAAAATATACAATATCACTCATTTTTAGATTGTCTCTAAAGTATATTTTTTTGTTCAGTAAAGAATCAACAGAATGAACTTTAAGGCAAGCTATTTGTAACGGAAAAAATAGAAAGCTTTAAGGCAAGGTATTTGTAACGAAGGAAAAAAAAGAAAAAAGGGAAGCTTAAAGAAGTTGGCAGAGTTTGAACCATTGACGTCATGGTTGAAAACTTAAAATGGGGGCCCAAAGTATAGCCAAGCTGCCCAGCTCTTGCCATTCATGTTACATACTATATTATAATTATTCGTTACTGGGACTTGGGGGCCCAATTTTGGGCCCAAAGCGACCGCTTTGTGGGCTTGCCCCCAGGCCGGCCTTGTCACTAACTCAATTAATATAAAGGATTCAAAGGTCCAAGACAATACAATGAAAAAAATCAACCTGATGTATGTGAGAACTCATTGATCTAGGGGCTAACAGGTTTGTGGAGGTGGGCGGAGAAACCATCATCGATCGAAACTTTCTAGACCCCTACAGTGAGCAATCACGGCCATCTGTTCGGTAATCAACGGTCTGGATTATCTTACTTAAAGGGAAGTGTCTTACATGTAGGATAATTATATTTAATCGCACCGTTGATTATGAAAAGAATGGCCGTAATTGCTCACTGAAGGCCCCCCGATTCCAACTTTCTAGGGAAAATGACCAAAACATGGTGGTTGGGGCAAATTATGCCAAAAACATGGTCATGGTTTTCAAAATTCCCAATCCATGAGAAGGAAAACAATAATTCCATATACATGGCAATTTTTTAGTGAACTATCCAAAATACCCTCTCTCTCTCTCTCTCTCTCTCTCTCTCTCTCTCTCTTCCCAACCCTTTCAAACCCAACAAATCTCAAAACCCCTCCGATCAAGCCCCGTCTCCCGCCGCTGGCGTCAAAGACGACCTTTCCACCCTCCGCCACTCCATCGGCCGCCACCTCCATGACGTCGCCACATTACTCGCTGCCCCGCCGGATGTGTAGATATATATACACATATATACTCTCTCCAAAACCCAGATTCATTGTATAGAAACAAATATTAGAAAACACAATCCATTTTGCATATAAACTTAGTGACTGGTATGGTGTCGTGATGTGATGAATATATCAACGACAGCTATCACTATCATCACCGACAAAAGAAGGGCTTTGATGGTTCTGTAAATCCCAGCTGCAACGGGACAGAGAGGCTGTCTCGAATTGATCTTTCTCTTTAATGGGTTTGATCAATAATCGGTCCAGAAGTAGGGAGCAATGAGAATTTGAGATAAGAGAGTAAGAAGAGAATCAATTGAGAGAGTAATGGATAAAATAGCATGGGAGATTGAAGAAAAAAGTGGGTTTACAGTGTGAAGAGGAAGATGAGGATGGTGGAGCGGTTGGGGTTACGGAGCAATGGGTCTCAACTTGGGAGATTTGGGGAAGATGGTCTCAACTCGGGAGATTTGGGGAAGAAAGTCTAAATTTTTAATTGGGTCCATTGATTTGAATTTTGGAGATGCGAATTCTTGAAATTTTCTGTGGATCTTTTGGGGCATCCAGTGGTGAGTTGGTGTTGAAGTTTCTTGATGAGCATTGCTTGTTAGAGAATCGAAAGAGGAACGGCAATTCCGAGGAAGACAATGATCGTACGATGTCGGCCTCCGATTTCATGTACTTGCCTATGTTTTGCACATGGGGATCTCGGTTTGTCAACTATTTTCTGTTTTGCAAATGGAGATCTCAATTTTTCCTTTTGTTGAGAAGTGGGTCTCTTGCTTGATTTCAATATAAGAACATCCAATAATTTTAATGGGGCTTCTGCATGTGTTTGTTCGAGATGTGGTCTCCTGAGCAGTGTGAATGAGGAAGAGGGGCTGGATGTTAGTGTTTAATTCACAGAGGGGTATTTTAGGGAAGTTATTTGGGGTACCATTTATGTGGAATTACTTTTTTCCTTGTCATGGTCATTTCCAAAAACCTTCCCATGAAATTGTCATTTTTATTTTTAAAAACCATGTTTTGGTCATTTCCCCAACTTTTTCTAGGCCAGTCAACAATTTGTTTGGAGAATCAATAATGGGCCAACGACAAAAATGTGAAATCTGTTGAGCCGCTTTAAACAATTAATGGGCTTTTCAGAACAATCTGTTAACGTTGGGCCGAGCAGGGCTTCCACTACTCTGCTTTCTTGGGCCAATCTATTTATTTATTTGCTCCTCTTATCTATATTTATTTACATGTGTGTACAATAAAAATAGGGGTAAATTCACTGACCTCCCTTGAGATTTTTGACAAATGCATTTATTAGAACCTCTGGGAAGGTCACTGTATATGTTAGAAACCACAGGGGAGGTAGTGAAGTTTACCTTAAAAACGTACAATCAATGAATCAATAGATAATTGTAGCCATGGATTTGAAAACTTAAAGTTTTAATATCTAACACCAAGTGCGGCTCTAGAATTTTAATTCAACAAGGATAAAATCGATCGGAATGATTTTATATAAAACTATATAAAAAGTAAAAATATTTATTTTTTTTGAAAATTTTGTTAGGCTTAGTATATTTTATATTGAGCTATATTATCTACATATTGACAAAAGTGAATTTTTCTAAATGTTTGTCATAATTTTGAATTTTTTCATTCCACTCATTAAAAGGAATGATAATCTAGACAATATCACACGAATCTGAGTTCCAATAAAAAAGACAAACATTTAATGAGTGGAATGAAAAAACATTGTCTTCATTTAATTTTGAATTTTTTCTAAATGTTTGTGATTGATGTTGAAATAAGTTTTAGATTACAATCTTAGTTTCTGCGTTAGATTATAGATTATTACTATAATTAAGTAGCAACAAAGGCTGATAGTATCAAAACTTTTGTTTCAGTCTTCATGTACTTTAGAATGACTTGTGGGAGAATATCAAATTTCATGATACGTTCTGAGAGTTTTACGTAGGCATCCATAATGAGTTATGTAACTGCTTTTTTTTTTTTTGTTGATCGGCAATGAGTTTATTGATGATCAAGTCTTGACAAAGAGTGAATCAAGATGGGGGAAGAGGGGATTAACTACCTACATTATACTTAATCAAACTTAATTGGGTTTTAAGGTTAAGTTTCCACTAAAAATACCGTATTTTCATTGTAGTCAAAAGTGTATGTTGTTTTCACTAAATATACGATCAAATCAGGTGATGCACGCGAGAAGAATGACTTCTGGAAGAATACAAAAAATACCGAAATTAACATAGTGGAAACTTAGCCTAAATCTCAATGAACTGCATAATAATTCAACAGATTAATTCGAAAAATCAAAATACATACTATGAATACAATCTTCATTTTTTTTTTTAAAATTTATTTATCGGCATTATGGATACAATCTTGCAGAATGGTACATTCGAAAAATCCAAATACGTACAATGCATACAATCTTGCAGAATGCTAAATGAAGGTCACATAGATACTAAAAAAACAACCAAATTAAGATGAAACCTAACGTAATCTAGCCACCAAATTCTTACGAATTCAAACCACGCAAACCAAACTGTATAATAGTATATCAACATATGTTCTTATGGTATTGTGCTTGAGTTGGGTCCAACAGAATGACCAACACCGGGACTATGGCCCGGTCCGGTGGGTACACTGTCTGTGCTTGCCGTCTCATGAACATCACTACCACCACCGCCGCCACCACTGCAGCCGCTTAGCTTCTTACATAAATCACTGGGATGAAAATCTGCTTCATTTTTCTCATGGTGAGTGTTGTAGTTGGAATTAATGTTCTCTGCCTTGAGTTTTCTCCCAACACAGGAAAGGATTCCAGAAGATAAAATCAAAACAAGAAGGAAAGCACAAGTGCATTTCACCTTGCCTTTGGCCATGATTTCAAAAGATAAAATCAAGATATATAAGGGTACAAAGGCTGTGTACTCTTATTTGGGAGGGTGCATGGGTGAAGTTACTTATTAATGTACCGGTATTTATAGGCTTCAAAGGTTAGGCCACTAACCAAATTTTCCTCAAATTCCCACTAAACAAATTTTCCTCAAATTCCCACTAACCAAATTTTCCTCAAATTCCCACTTACCAAAATTTCCTCAAAAATTTTCCACTGACTATATATGACTATTATAGTGCATGTCATGCCCGTGCCTGAAAGGCACGGCTTGAGTAATCGACGCACGTGCTTGCACATGCCTATTTTTTTATAGTCCTTCGAATTTCACGGAGGGGGAAAGAGAGGAGGTAGTAAGAGAGAATGTGATTTGAATGTCAAAAATGGGGGAGAGAGAGAGAGAGAGAGAGAGAGAGAGAGAGAATGTGGTTTGAAATTTTGGGTGTGGTGGGTCAGTGGAGGAAAAGGGTAGAGAGAGAGGGAGGGAGAGGAATGAGTTGGCAGGGAGAGGGATAAAAGGTAATACGATGACTGGGACAAAAAATATGACTAGACAAAAACTGTTCTCCGTTGTAATATAGATAGCACAACAGTGAAAACTTTTTACTAGTACATAATTTTAGCAGACATTTCATGTTCTTTTGTGATCCTGTTTAAAACAAACACAATGCACACATGGGTGGCTGCACTACTAGTGTGAGCCTTCAAGACACACTTGTGATTCAAAAAAAAGTGCATTAAATTTATGTTAACGAAAAATTAAGTTAAATTTAAGCTTCAAATTTATAAGTATAATCCAGCTTTTCTATGTTTCGCATTGCCGGTTCTGGACCAAATTAAGTGAATTGCCATATGTCCCACTGTTAATGTCTACATGTCCCTTGGATTATTCTTTATTTCCTTTCTACACGTCCCTTGCATTATTCTTTATATCCTTTAACAGACCAAACATAGAGCAAGCATGCACCCCACAATGTCCTGTTTTACAGAAACCTTTAGACAATGGTATTGCATCATTACACTTTTGTGTACTAAGAAGCTAGAAATGACATAAATTGGACAAAATAAAAAAAATTCATATTATCAATCCTAAGGGGTAACCTGATGGCCAATGCCTTAGAGATGAGTGTTTGTTCTTTCCTAAATCTTTAGTACGAAAGCTCAAAATGGTGTTATAAAATCTTGTGGGGTTAGCTCATATGGAGCTTTATTCGGGCTTTAAATAGATTGGCCTCCCAATTATTAGTCGATCTATGCGTAAATTGATCACTCGGACAATCTCTCGAGTTATCAAAAGGAAGTCATAACTCTGTATATTTTGTCATATTTCTCACTGGACTAGTTATATGTAGGGATGCATGGAGTCAGTAGGAGCGGTTGCCCTAGCAAGGGAAAAAAAACTTGTGGTATTATGCAAAAAAAAATATATTTTTCCTATGAATAATATAGGCTCGCTCCTAGAAAGTATTTTGAAAAAAAAGTTCGCCAATGTGTAGTGAAATTCCTGACTCTGTCCCTGGTTATATGAACCCAATCAAACTCTGTATATTTTTTCATCACTGTACTCAACGAAGATGTATTAGCCCAAAGATTCTCTTGAGAGAAAATTTGATGTGAATTGCTATGTTGTTCCACTGTTTCTACATGTCCCATGCATGCACCCCGCAATATCTTCCTGTTTTCCAACAGCTTTAGACATAATGGTATTAGCATCATCAGACTTTTGTTTTCCGAGAAATGATATGAATTGGGCAAATTAGCAAGATATGATAAGAATTCTTTTTGTCAATCCTAAGGGTTAACCTGATTGTCAAAGCTTGAGATATAAGAGTTCGCTCTTTTTTGGATTTTAAGTTTGAAACCTTTAAAGTGTTATCAAAACTTATGGGGTCCGTTCATACGTGGCTTTGTCCAGACTTTAATGAACTAGCCTCCCACTTATTAGTCGACGGATGCGTAAATTGTCCCGAACAATCTTAGTTATCAAAAGGAATTCATATCATATTTCTCAACCAAGTACTAGAGTAGAGAAGTATGAAGAAGTTTAAGTTGAAGCTGCACAAGTGTTGGGCAACTAATTACTACGCCCACTTAATTGGTGAGAGAGACGTTTCTGGTGCAAAAAAATTGTTGTGTTCAAAGATCCAATTCATCCTTTGACTGTCTGCTGTGCGGAGATATTCATCATTATATATGTATATATAGACATTATACCTTGTGCTGAATCTATGTACTATGATTTGGGAAGATTTTTTTTCCTTTTTCTATTGGTTATATTCACACGTGTAATTTAGTATTCTCTTGGTGTCACAAAACTAGTCCACTAAGAAAAGAAGTGCAAATTGTTTGGGGCTACATAGAAAAATCTAACACGACGACATGTTACTCCTCCAGCCCAATCTTTGGTAGCCTCCTCAAACTAGATCGTTGCGGTAGTAGAGATAAGGTTGCATATCTACGATCTCTACTACATGGTACATGCACATATTACTGTAAATAAAAGTCTTGTACACTGCACACAACTATTTAATTAGTATAAAATGAGCTAGGATTCAGGTATAATAACGGCAGATCTTGATGCCATTCCCTAAAAGGGAAATAGAAGAACAGAAAATAAATAAATAATGCGCACTAACAAATTCATGCGAATAGGATGCTACTGCAACCCTCCATCCCCCCAATGAAATCCATGTGGGCCATACTCTGCTGGTACATATATTTTATATTGCCAACATAAAATACTGAGGCCTTGTTCTCCTATAGATTTTAGGTGCATTTTATGAAGATCTCATAAAATGAACATTTTATGGAGGGATGATAAAATGGAGTTGTTTTCCCAACTGATAAAATGTAGTGGTTTTTCTATAGATTTTAGGAGGATTTTATGAAAATCTCATAAAATCACTTTTACATTTTATGTGTTGAGATTGGAGTGTCATAAAATGTAAGATTTTATGTCTCAAAAATCTGTTGAAAAACACACCTTGAACGTTAGAAAAAGATTTTTGAAAAGAAAAGGATTAGTGATTCACTGTGCTCAGATAGCAACCAAACCACAATACGTAGAATGCCAGAAAAATAATTAAGTAAAAAACGCAAACAAAAGAGATATATATTTAGATGTAGTTCTCTAACTGTGTAGTTGAGTACATCCGTGACTTACACTAGTCTTCACTAGGTGTCAATTGAAAATTATACAAGAGATGTTGGATATAGCATGTAGTAGTGGACTGCGGATGCATGATTTATTCATAGCGGAGGCTAACTACATGTATTTTTATAATTATAACAAAAACTATACTCCTCTGTACTAATATGGCTACTTGGAAAGTCTAACTTCGTATGTACATACATAACCACCCATTATTCGTCTATATTCGTGTTTCACACTTGTGATAAAAAATTTGTTAGATAACTTAGGACTATAGAGAGTTTTTTTCACGCATATGTATTGATTTCAAGAAAAAATTGTTAGATAACTTGGGTCCGCAACAGTGTGAGTATTTGTCGAATCACTTTTTCACCATCTCTCCTAAAACCAAGTCTGTTTTTAGAACGGTTGCAGGAAGTGACATAAAATACTACTGGTACATACTCCTATATTTTATATTGCCAACATAAAATACTGAATGTTAGGTAGTTATCCCTTAAATTTTTAGAAAAAGATTTTGAAAAGAAAAGGATCAGCGATTCACTGTGCTGAGATAGCAACCAAACCACAATACGTAGAATGCCAGAAAAATAATTAAATAAAAAACACAAACAGAAGAGATATATATTTAGATGTAGTTCTCCAACTGTGTAGTTGAGTACATCCGTGACTTACACTAGTCTTCACTAGGTGTCGATTGAAAATTATACAAGAGATGTTGGATATATATAGCATGTAGTAGCGGACGCATGATTTATCCATAGCGGAGGCTAACTACATGTATTTTTATAATTATAACAAAAACTATACTCCTCTGTACTAATACATGGCTACTTGGAAAGTCTAACTTTGTATGTACATACATAACCACCCATCGTTTGTCTATATACGTGTGTCACACTTGTGATAAAAAAATTTGGTAGATAACTTAGGACCATAGAGAGTTTTCTTCACGCATATGTATTGATTTCAAGAAAAGTTGTTAGATAACTTGGGTCTCAACAGTGTGAGTATTTGTCAAATCACTTTTTCACCATCTCTCCTAAAACCAAGTCTGTTTTTAGAACGGTTGCAGGAAGTGACATTAAATTCTGCTGGTACATACTCCTATATTTTATATTGCCAACATAAAATACTGAATGTTAGGTAGTTATCCCTTAAATTTTTAGAAAAAGATTTTGAAAAGAAAAGGATCAGCGATTCACTCCTAACTACATGTATTTTTATAATTATAACGAAAACTATACTCCTCTGTACTTAGGACTATAGAGAGGTTTTTTCACGCATATGTATTGATTTCAAGGAAAGTTGTTACATAACTTGGGTCCGCAATAGTGTGAGTATTTGTCGAATCACTTTTTCACTATCTCTCTTAAAACCAAGTCTGTTTTTAGAGCGGTTGCAGGAAGTGACATAAAATACTGCTGGTACATACTCCTATATTTTATATTGCCAACATAAAATACAGAATGTTAGGTAGTTATCCCTTAAATTTTTAGAAAAAGATTTTGAAAAGAAAAGGATCAGCGATTCACTGTTCTGAGATAGCAACCAAACCACAATACGTAGAATGCCAAAAACATATTTAAGTAAAAAACGCAAACAGAAGAGATATATATTTAGATGTAGTTCTCCAACTGTGTAGTTGAGTACATCCATGACTTACACTAGTCTTCACTAGCTAGGTGTTGATTGAAAATTATACAGTAGATGTTGGATATAGCATGTAGTAGCGGACGCATGATTTATCCATAGCGGAGCCTAACGACATGTATTTTTATAATTATAACAAAAACTATACTCCTCTGTACTAATACATGGCTACTTGGAAAGTCTAACTTTGTATGTACATACATAACCACCCATCGTTTGTCTATATACGTGTGTCACACTTGTGATAAAAAAATTTGGTAGATAACTTAGGACTATAGAGAGTTTTTTTCACGCATGTGTATTGATTTCAAGAAAAATTGTTTGATAACTTGGGTCCGCAACAGTGTGAGTATTTGTCGAATCACTTTTTCACCATCTCTCCTAAAACAAAGTCTGTTTTTAGAACGGTTGCAGAAAGTGATATTGTGTAACCAAATTCATAAGGGCACTCCAAACCCAACAATATCTAATGGTATATTTTCCCTAATGTCAAAATTTCCTTCTTTTTTTGTTGGCTTATTTGTTTCTTTGGGATTGCAGAAAGTGAGAAAGAGAGAGAATGAGGAGCACACATTTCCTATAGGGGTAGTACAGTGCAGTAATTTGACTTGACTTGTGGGTACCACTATTCAATAATTTTATAAAAAAAATAAGGAAATGGCTACAATACACACCCCTTATTTGGGTGTACCATATGCACCTATTGTATGGTCCAGATTGTGCCACCTCATCGACAATCGTAACATTTTTTAGTTTTTCGTAACTTTTTAGCAATATGATTCATAACATTTTCTATGATTCGTAACATTTTGGAGTGTCTTGTAACTTTTACAAAAAAAATTCGTAACTTTTCCAAAAAATTCGTAACTTTTCGCAAAAAATCGTAACTTTTACAGGGGTGTGTATCATACACACCCAAATAAGGGGTGTGTATTGTAGCCTTTTCCAAAAAATAAAAATAAAAAGAGAAATACTTATTCACGGAGCCTTCGTAAGTAAAGAGTTTGCGCCGAGCAAATCTAGGTCGTCATTCCGCTATCCAATGGTCCGAATCAATGCATTCTCTCTCTCCTTCTTAAAAGCATGTCAGATTTAAAAACAAAAACAAAATTCGTGCATTAATCTGAGCCGTTAGATTCCGGAATGTACGGTCCGGATTTGTTCGGTGCAAATTTCTTGCTTACGGACGTTCCGTAAATAAGTATTTTTCAAATAAAAAACCAAAAGTGCACTATATAACTACGAAGAACATTAGGAAGTGTAGGAACCAAATTCCACCCCAATCCGCCTCTGACAGCATGTGCTTATAAACATCACCATTCACCAGTTATCTTAATACCTGAATTAGATCGAAGACCAACGGTATAGAATTTGATTTCACAAACCCAATGCCTAGTTGGCTCCCCAAAGTGCGGAACTCTCTCTTCCACCATTGAATCCAGAAGAGTGGGCGCGTGTAGCTAGTCATAAATTGTATGATTATACGAGAATCTACTATGAATATATTCTTCTTCGTGAGCTATAATGGCTTTGGTTGAAAGAGAGGAAAAAAGCTTTTCTGAAGATCCGTAAAAAATTTAAGATTCTAAAAGAACCAATTTTGGGAGGACACGTCTTCGATCGAGAGTTCTTGAATGGACTCAAGAGAACTTGAAGGGCGTAGAGTTTACCCGGGATCTGATTATGTCGACCTAAATCGTTCATTTTGTTTAGTCATATAAGTAGATTATTCAAGAAACAATTTGATTGGATGACAGTATCACCACTTTTCTTGCCCAAAATGGACGGTTGAAAATTCTGACTTCAGTTTTTCCTAAGTGAATGTATCGCATAAGGCATGTACCGAAATTGATTAAGCTAGCTTATTTATTGCATGAACTACAAAGGCAATCATGGCCGTCTATTCGGTAATTAACGGTTCGGATTATTTTACATAAAACATAAGTATTTTACATGTAAGATAATTTCATTTAATCCGAACTGTTGATTGCAGAACGGATGGCCTTGGTTGCTCGCTACAGGTCCCTCGAGAACAAAATAAACGGTTTGACTTAATGAAATGAGAGTGGTGATAAAATCCAAAAGACTCCTCAGGACCTCAAGTTGTCAAAGTCCTTGAATGAATTTGGGAGAAGCCAAGTCATTTGTTATGGTATCTTGAAGTTGCACAGATCTTAGGTTTATAAACAACCATATATGCAAAGTATTATTAGTAATTTGGACTTAAAAGTTAAAACATTTTGAGTTATATTGGGCTCCAACAAGTTCCTGGTCAAGTTATCTACATGAGGTTGTTACTGGTGATATCAAAGGAACCCTTCCACAGGCCATATGGATTATAGCTTGGGGAAGTTTTCTCCCAAGCCTCATCCTTGGATTTGATTAAGCTGTCCTTATCGAGGGGTGTGTACGTGTATTTGAATGCAGGCTAGCTAGTGATTTTACTAAAAGTGGTACATTTATATGGATTCCTCTAGTTTTTGAAATGATTGTTTGATCTCTGCCTTTTGCTTCCCGATTCAAGTTCTCGTTCTGGTTCCTGGTCTTTGTCTCGAGTGCAAGGTGAAGCCTTGGAAAAAGACTCAAGTTTGGATATGGTGACTGGCTACTTAGGGAAAGGCCTTGAGTAAAGCTCTGGTAACTATTTCTGTCTTACATCGGAAAACTACATAGGTATATAAGTACCATGCAGATTATTAATGACTTGGGCTTAAACATTTTGAGCCATATTAGTAGTAGACTCCAACAAATTAAGGGGCTAAATAAATGAATTGCTCAATGGTATTGAATAACCCAGTGGAATGTCTGGTTCGAGCCATGACTATTGTCCGTGAGGACAGGCCGTCACCATGACACCACTTAAGGTACACTTGGGCATAATTGTCAAGTGTGTATCCCCACAATCCCTTGCCACTGTCAAGACTCGAAAACGAGTCTCCCCTAAAAATGTGAGGCATCCTGTCCACTAGGCTATCACCATCGGTGGTTGTTTTAAATTATCTTTGGTCCCCTTTTCTACTGATCATATTTCATGTTTCTCAAGATTTTGGTTTTTTATTTTGCAAAAGTAGAACGTTAGTTGGTTAGCAAGTAACATTACAACTAGTGTTGTTACGGTTGCACCAATGCAAGAGAATGTTTAATAGTTCAAAATAAAAGAGAAGGGAAAACTTTAAAAAAAGCCTTCAAACTTTGACCGCAATGTTTCATAGGCCTCCAAACTTCATTAAATATTAATTGAACCTCCAAACTTTACACATTTCTTTCAATTAGGCCCACGCTGTTTGGATCCATCAATTTTCAAATGGAAAACGTCGACGTGGCGCCTGGGAAACCAAAACGATGACGTTGTAGAGCTCCATATCCCTGTCCCAGTTGCCAAAAGATGACACTTGTCCGTCACACAAAAAAGAAGGAAAAGCCACACCCAATTCCCCCCTCTGTCATCTCCCCTCTCTGGCTAAGCTATTCTCAGCGAGAGCTTTCTGCACAGTCGGTCCACCGGGCTCCCCGTTTGCTTCCCCCCCCCATTTCCATCCATACATAAATACACGTGTATGTATGTATGTATGTATATTTGTATTTGTGTCAATAATGGAAATTAGGTGGTTTAGATATACACAAACCAAAAGTATGTATCCAACTATCCATACATGAGCCCAAATCCATGAAGATCTGCATATGCATACGACAGCATATGGCTTTTCACAAATGATCAAACTGCCTTCTTTAGCTTTTCTTTTCGTTTGCTTATGTTTTTCCGATCTCTGAGAAATTCGTTCACGGGTTCTGGAGAATGAGTGTTTCATCGGCTAAGGATTCATAGCGGAGGGGGAATTGGATGTGGCCTAGCCATTTGATTTTTTTTATACGAGGGACACATGTCGTGCTTCCAAGTGTGCTTAGGTGCCACGTCGACGTTTTCCGTCTGTAAATTGACGAATTCAAACGGCGTGGGCTTAATTGAAAGAAATGTGTAAAGTTTGGAGGTTCACTTAACATTTAATGAAGTTTGGAGACCTATGGAGCATTGCAGTCAAAGATTGGAGGCTTTTTTGAAGTTTTCCCAAAAGAGAACGTTTTTGTTTTGATAATGAAGACTGAAGAGTATCTGAATCAGTTTATTCCTTCCACCAACGGAAAACCCAATTGTAGCAGGGCTGAAGCTTACGTTTATGACACCTAATGCAAATGGGCAGCCTTTAATTTCTCAAAGGGAAGCCCAATTAGCCTATTTGCCAAATTGGGTGCGGAGAGAAAGAAAGCCCAAGTCTTGTCCATGTTTTTCTTGTCCAGTTAGCCCATATCATCCATAGTGAAAAGTTTTTAAGAATTAGAAAGTGATGCGATATACATCTCCGTTTGGGTTTGTACTAGATGCAGTCCTTTGAATTGTAACAATATACAGAAAGTAACATTTGCTTCAAAAAACTTTTGCCTATAAAAAAAAAAATTGAATTTATGATATTTATTCAATCTAAAACAAGACTTTAGTTTGGATTAGTTTGGCCATTGCAGCTTGCACCTAATTAGACTCATTCTTCTGCAATCCTGTTTACGAATTGATGAACCACACCATTTATATGACCAGAAATGAGCATCATATCCACACCGAAGGAAAACATATATGACAGGGTTTTTTCAAAATTTGGCTTGGTCATTTGCCAATTTGGGACACATTTACCTCTCAATTGGAAATCTCTGGTGGTTTTATTGTGATTTTGGGTTGCCAGCGTGGGCATTTTGGTCTTTCCATGAGTTTTGGGTGATTTACAAAATTACTTTATATGGGTTTCCTGACCGTACGAGTATTTCCACCGGTATCCTTTTTTGCAAACTATTTTGTTTGTTTGTGTAAAGGCATCTCAATCATTTTGTATTGTGTAGCTTTTGTTGTACTGTTCCCATCATCATCAGGCATTTCAGTCATTTTGTATTGATGGGTTTCAAGGACGCACCCAAGGCAATGTTTCTTGTTTATATGGTTATGTATTCTGAATAAAGACGGCCAAGAGAAAATAAATAATTTTTTGCAGCTGGTTTTGCAACTTTGCAGTAGCATCAATGAATATATAGGTTTGTTTCTTGCCAAAATAAAAGATGACCTCTGAGTATATAGGTTAATTGATAAAGTTGATAAATAGATAAATAAATAAATTTTCGCCAGACAATACATGGGCAAACAACACACGGATATTTAACTCGTGCTGCGCATGAGAGCGTTGAACCTAGTTAGACTATGTATCACGGCCGGTAAACCACATGTCTAATGTCTAATCAAAATCCTTTTTGCCCAAATGAAATACACATCATAAGATATTTCTTACCAAGTGTAGGATAAATAATAAATCAAGTGGAATTTGAAATTATTAATCCCATCACGATGAGTCCTATGAGATTAATATCAAGTCTCTATTAGTCCCGTCAATCAAAGAGGTCGTGAATGATAGATCAGCTATGCAGTATTTCAGTAGTCAACTAAAACATGTGAAGATGCTTTCAATGTTTTCTGGGCTGGTTTGATCTTAGATTTTATATAGTTTCATCTAGACTTGTTTTCCCGGCGAAAATTGGTCATTGGCCAACAACCCTTTTCATTTCTTTGGCTAACACATTCTGGGTCAATTAATAGACATCAAGAAATTGCGACTCCTCACATTGATGAGCAGAAACGTACAGGAAGAAGCCAAGCGCAGCTTGTGAAAGAATGGTGATATATAAATGACGATACAAAGAGAGAGCAAAAATAATCAGAACCGAAAAATAGTGGCAGTATTACATCCTTCCCACGGTATCAAAATTGAGAAAGCTTCGCTTCATTAAGCAAAACTCCATATAACTCTGTTATTTACGGCAATGCAAAGTGCTGTCGAAACTACAATCAGTAATCGTCATTCAGGAAGCTCTCATACTGCGTTCCCTTGACTGCTTTTTCGACATCACCCCAGTTTTCAATTTGCTTCGATAAGGGGCCACGATGTATCTTAAATTGACCGCTCGTGAGTTCTCGATATGGCAGCCTCAGAAACTCTTGAACATCAACAAGTTTCTGCAGCATAAAAAGATTACGACTAAGAGTTGGGACCGGAAACTGACTGTTTGGTTACAGGCTATGTTTTCCAAATTTTCGAGAATCCAAAGCATATGTTTTTTGGTCACTTAGCTAATTTTTCAGAACGTTCACAAGAAAAAAATGTTGCCTAGTTCGCCAGACATGTTTTCTCTGTTCTTAAAATGGGAATCGATACTAGGACAAAAGACGAAACCAAACATGACCAATTTGCTGTGTTTTCGAGTCTTACGGTTCGGTTCCTGACTATATCCTCATAATAAAGGACGATGTGGCGAGTGCTCTTAAAGTATTCCAAAGCCTTGGTAGTTTTTTCCTCTGCCTCCTTGAGATTGTGAATGACTATTGTGACATTCACTTTCGGCATATACTTTGCAAGTATTTGAGCCTGCAAGCATTACAAACCGAGACTACGTAACACACACATAAATCATAGGAATGAGAGAGGGAGAGCGAGTGAGCGCGCTAGAGAGAGAGAGAGAGAGAGAGAGAGAGAGAGAGAGAGACCTCATACGACGAATGGACATGAGACTTGTGGGTCCCATTCAATAGCTTAGCCTCCTTATCATAGGAATTAGCGAGCAAAGAAATCATTCTTCGTAGCAGATTCCTTCGGAAGAGAAATATTGCAGAGACGCCCCTTCTATTAAAGTACTGTACTATCTCTTCATGATACTGCATCAATCCCTGCCATTGCGGAAGAATACCATTGTCGCAATATAGCTTAGTCTCGCGTGTTGCTAAAATATGGTGGAAATGACGGTACAATAAGATGCAGAGGAGAAATATCATAGCCGGAACCAATTTGAAATAGGTATACAATACTTGTCCAATTACTCATTAACTACCTCGCCAAAGATTTGAAGAATTCCTAGGAAATTTCGTGTCGGGCGTCATTTCTCCTATTTTCCTTTTCAAGCCTCTACGATTACAAGTTTTTAGGAACCGTTTAGAGGCCGAATATTGAATCATTTGCAGTTCCTTTTCAGTTCTTAGGTGTCTCCAGTGGATGCTTCATTACCCAGATCATACTTTTCCTCTTTGTTTTTCTGTTGATCTTACCAATATCTACTCTTTATTTTTCCTTTCTCTTTACGTTTTCTACTTTTCAGGTCATCTAAGATTCTAAATGCATGGTTACTCAATTGATAGAGAGATATGTCCTACTATATGTCTCCCCACTCTATCCTGCCCCTGTACAACCATAAACTTACTTAATTGCCTATATTGTTTTAAGTATAGCAGAGGTGAGGACAGTTTTCTAAAAGTCTGTCACCTAAGCCGATTAGTCCAGCCTAGGCGCTAAGCGGTTGTCCAACACCTAGACTCAGGGACCCGGGGACCATGCAGCGCATGTCACAGCCGTTCAAAAGTATTTTTAATGGTCCGGATTTGTTGATGCTTTCTTACCAGTAAGAAAGTCTCTGTAAATCCAGACTATTAAAAACACTTTTGGACGGCTAAGATTGGTGCACTGCACGGTGCAGCGCAAGGGATGCGCTGCAGGATCCCCTAAACTTAGAGTCAGCTGCCAAGTACCCGCCTAAGCACTAGGCTTACCTTTGCCGCCCGACTAGCTCCTAGCAATTTGTAGAACATTGGGTAAGAACTTCATGAACTAATCAAGAAATTGACATTATGCATCTAAAACTAACATTTTCTAATATACTACCTCCGTTTCAAAGTAAGTGTCCACTACAAAAAGTCGTGCCTTTTTTCAAATAAAAAAATTAAATACTTTCGTGTATCGTTTTTCAAACTTTTTCACACCGAATTAAAGTATTCATTGAGTACTTTAATTCGGTGCAAAAAAATTCGAAACATGATACACGGAAGTACTCAATGGCGGATCTAGGACACAAATCTACCCTGGGCTGACCAAACTATGAGGTGGGCTAAAATTTGGTAGGATAAAATTTTACATATAAAATTTTGTTTTTTTTTCCTATTTTTTAAACTCCACCTGGGCTATAGCCCACGTAAGGTAAGCCTAAGATCCGCCCTTGGAAGTACTTTATTTTTTAATTTGAAAAATGGTAAGAGAGAGAGTATAAGACACTTATTTTGGAACGGAGGGAGTATATAAAAAGTAGAAAACTTGTTTGGCAAGTCCTTATGCGTTTACAAGAGAAACAGACCATTCCTATTTCCAAATGTTCGAAAACATTAACAACATTTTTCCCCATTTGGGCTATGAAACAGAATTATACTGCAAGATTTACCTGATTAAGCATCCATTTGAACCCTACGGCTGCTGAGCACTCGTTCTTGGATGCGCTTGTGAACAAGTCAAGATTATATACTTTGTCCAGGGTATTGATAATCGTCGAAGCATTTTTGCTCCTCTCCTTATTAAAGATTTCTCCGTTACAGCTCACATTCATATGACTGTTCAATAATGTCTCGAACCATCCACTCCCGGATCTCTGCATCGTCAAGATCGCGAAAAACCGTACTGGATTACACCTACATTCATCTCTACAAAAACATCAACCCATAACTTTAGAATTTTTTTTTTTATGAATTTCACCCAAAACATGTTCTAAAAATTGCACCAAACAAAATAGGTTAGCCTGGCACCAATATACTCAACACCAACGCCCGGGTGACCGCCCTACTCAGGTTTTGAAATTTTCTCATAAATATAGTAGTAACTTTTTACAACTACATAGGTTCGCCCGCCCAATAAATTTTTGTTAATAGTGTTTGCCAAACCCACAATTGAATTATGTATCTGTCATTGATCAAACCCTCGGTTTTTTTTTTTTTTTCCGGAATTTCAACTTAAACCCGGGTAAAAGAAACATAAACAAGAAAGAAAAACAAAACCAGTTACCTGCTAAATGTGTTAGGTCTGGGGAAATGCACATGGGGAATTTCCAATTTTTTGATTCCAGAAGCAGGACAAGGGGGTTCAATCACTCTGAAACTAAAGAACCTGATTTTGTCGTTGAACCTCATTTGTCTTAAGCAAATCAAGCAAATGTAAACTCCACAAACCATACCAAAAAGTAGAACCACCATTCTCAATGCAAATGGAGATCTCTTTGGTGCCTTTATGATCAGTGTATCCTGCAAATTTTTAATTACCCAGATGTTAATTTTCCAGGAAAATGTCAAGTATCAAATTATGAGCAGTATAATAGGAAATAGTTAGAATGGTGAAAATTTATTTATCCATTTCAGTGGAGCTAACCTGTGTATTCCATCGGAAAAAATCCATTCAAAGTCAGGGGAAAATTGAAAGATTGAAGGCAGGAGATGTTGGGGGGTGTAATTTCTTTTTTTAACGGCGAAAGAAAGATTTCATTCATCACAAGGTTAAAAAAAATGAGATCAGTACAATAAGAGCCTCGGAAAGAGCGCAAACTTTCCTACTATTGCTGCTCGCTAATTCTTAACATACCTCAAAGCCCTTCTGTTTGGGGGTTGTAATTTCTGTTTACTCTGTTTTTTGAGAAAAATGTGGCAAGAGAAGTGGTCATAGTTGTTAGTAGACAAAATCAAATCAGAACATAGACATCTTTCCACTGTATGAGGTGACAAATCTTATTTACTTTGAAAATAGTCAAAATCAATAATTTCGTTCTTTTACATTTCGTGGCGTAATTTTTGAGAAAAGACAAAACCTCAGGAAAAAACAAATTTTGTTTTTGATTTTTGGTGAAAAAATGCGAAAGGACAGAAACCCAGAATTTTATTAAGCCAAAAACGTGAAAAAGGAGAAAATAGTTGACAAAATTCTCACCTGATTAGAATCAAACATTTTCTGCCATTTTCCAAGTGGAGGAAGAGTGAGAAGCAGGGGCAGTGGCAACTTGTTTTTCTTTCTTGTTTATCTTCCTCTGTCCTGCACCCATCTCTCTCCAGTGCCGGCTCAAAAGTTTTGGAGGCCCGAAATAAACTTTTTAAGTGGGGCCCCTGTAAATTTTGCATACAAAAGTTGATTGATGAATCGTTTTCCAGCGTGCTCGGTCTTACACCTATAAAGGAAAAACTTGACACCAGTGTGGTGTGTAATTAGTATATTTGTGGAGAATAGCGAAGAAAGAACCAGCAAACAAAGTGCAAGAGTTCAATTACCTATCTTTGTTGTGTGAGGATTGTTTATATAGGCGATTTGATTGGTAAAGTCCCTTTAATTAGGACTGCAGTGTAGGATCGTTGGGTGTTGATATAGATGGAACTTCTAGCGCCCAGTGACCGGAGTCCTTCTATCCCGTCGGAGGGGGAGCCCTAATAAGAGTTGGACCATTTGTGTTTATCCCCGTGGGGGTTTAGGTAGTGTGGGAGAGTCCAGCGCCCATATACATTGCCTTTTGATATGGATCCGGATATTCATAGTTATCTAGAGTGTTTAGAGACGACATGCCGAGCATACCAGTTGAGGCCGAGAAGACTATTTAGCCTGGCTGAACAAGCCTGGTCAGTCAGTACTTATCGTTGATCAAAACAAAGTCTTCATAAAAAAGTATTACGGTTGACTCAGTGATTTACCATCATAAAAATTTAAACATAGCTTGGCGCTTGGGCTTTGTTCAAGATATTTGAATTGGAAATTTGAAGTGCAAGGTGGAGACAATAAATTTTGGCGTGGGGTGTAATCAATTGGAAGGGGCCTTGGTACTTCTTTTGGTTGTTTTATTTTGGTATTTGATTGTTTGGTTGTCTACTTGTCAGCATTTCAATCTTTTGGGTCTCGAGAGACAGATGATTGTCATCGGGTGGGGTGCCAACCTCGTTGGGATGCCGCTTCTCGTTTTGATTCTTTTCTCTTGTCCTGTTAAATTTTGTATCTTTGATATTTGATTAATAAAATTCCTTTTGTCGTTTAAAAAAAATTAAACATATAATTTTTACACTTAAAATCTATCATTTGAAGAATAATCTTCTTGCACTTTTAGCAAGTGGGTCTATTCTCATTTCTAGTAGGCTTGAACAATTTTTTTGGGGGCCCAAATTGTAGCTTTTATGGCAGAAATAATCCAAAATGTGGACTAAAAAATTATTTGGTGGTTCTTGGGCACCGCAATGGGTTGCCACAACACCCCTCTAAACCATATATTTTTATTAGACTTAGTACTAAGTGTTTGAATTCCATAAAAATATTTCCTTTGGCAGAAATAATCCAAAATGTGGACTAAAAAATTATTTGGTGGTTCTTGGGCACCGCAATAGGTTGCCACAACACCCCTCTCAACCATATATTTTTGTGGGACTCAATACTAAATGTTTGAACTCCATAAAAGTACATGATCGATTTCCCCCAAATATTCTTCACCCAAGATCTTGCTTATTGACCGAGAAGCCTGAGCCGTATTTAGTTGAATCCTGTTAATGACTTTACAAGAAATAAATAATGCAGCAACAACAATAGCAGATTTTAACACTATGCATTTTTCTTTCTTTCTACTGCCTTTTAGAAAAAATACAAAACATACAAGCTTTTAGAAAAAATACAAAACATACAAGAGCAATTATACCAAGTATAGGAAAATGAGTAGGATGCTTAGGAATTTTTTTTATCATAATATTCTCCATATTGATTTTTCTTTTTTCAACAACCCATCTTTCTTCGATTTAGGAAAAGTGGAAAACCCAACATTTCTCCAATCCTTTTCTGCTTCCATTTTCCTTTTCCTGTATCTTCCACAACATCGGCACGATTGAGATCCACAACTAACTGGATAACCTCTACATCTTTCTCATTAAAAAAGGCTCACTTCGGAAATTTTTCAAAAGCCTTGATCAAATTCCACAACCTCTTGGTATCAGCTAAAACGGCATCCTTTTCTTCGCATGAATTAGATAGCTCGGAGTCCACACAGGCCCATTCATGTAATCTCTAGCTGGACCAAAAAATCCATGTTAATTCTTAATAAGAGCACCAAAACTTTGAGCTTCTTTGTCATGGAATTGAATAGCACCTATATCTTCCTCAGCATGGGCGCCATGGAGAGCTTCAGTTCAGTGTCAATGGCCTTAACTCCACTAAGCCCAGTGGATTCCGGAACCCACGAAGATTAATCACCCTGAGATTCAACCACCACATCTTTATTGTCCACACGCACTTACTTTGATAAAAGGGAAATGTCCTTCTCATTGAGCTGCTTAGAATATTCCCCATGACCATTATTCACAGTCACCCTCCCTGAAATCTTTAGTTGAAGCATCAAGCCAAGAACATAATTGGTTGTCCCATCCTTGTTGACAGCCATGACCTATTTTGGACATCTCCACTGTTGCAAATAGTTGTTTGAAGCGCCATATTTTCCATCATACTCTTAAGGTCGTGGAAAGAGCTACATTCCAATGCTCTCGCCTTAAAGTCCCTTCCTTGCACGTCAACCCATATCTATTCATCAATTTTTTTCTCAGCGTCCGTAGAAACTAGCACACTTGCTTTCGAGAAAGAAAAGTCAGACAAAGTTTCGTGGCTAACATTGATGAAGTGTCCCCAAAGTTCTCCAATACTTTTGAATGTCTTCAAACTCCATATATCTAATGGTAATCCAATTAGATCAATCCAAGCGAATCTCTCAAGGCTGACAGCCTCTCCATTCCATTGTTTGACATCACCAAACCATTTTTTAAGCCACTTTTCCTGAATGAGTTTATCACTAATATCTTTGTTTGCACATGTTAAAGTAGAAGAAAGGATTGTTTAAAGGCAGTTAATTAAATGATTTTATGTCATTTTAATTATGTTAATTTAGCGGAACTTCCTTTGTTTCTGTTGCAACAACTGCTGATGATTCTATAGGGGTTAAATACCCCAAGACCGTTAATGTTTAGTGCTTTATGATATCATCTATTACCACAAAAAAAAACTCAGCCTTTAAAGGTTTATCAAAATTAATGCTCAAGCTCTCTGTAAATGTGTAATATCAACACAGATTTGTGAAAATACTTTCGGATGATAGGAGGCTTCGACAATTAATGCTCATGCTCTCTGTATATGTGTGGATGTTTTTATCAATTGTAATATACGGCTCAGAATTTGTTTATTTACGCATGATTTATTAATTTAGTATGGTACAAGGCGTGGTCAATTTGAACTCACATAGAAAAACTCAGGTCCTCCAACTGGACTTCGGGTCGTGTTGTGAGTTAAGCGTACAACAAGTGCACTTATATAATTCAAACTATTCATTTCATTTGACTCGTCAAGTTAGTCGATCATGCCAAAATTGATAATGATCCGACGTTGATACTAACACGAACAAGACAAAGTTTTCTCAAAATATACTCTAACATATTATGCTTCTATAGAAATTGTTAGATTGTGTGCACGAAACTTGTTTTATAGCAATTAACTTGTATATAAAATAAAAGATTTGGTACAAACTTGGATTTCTTTATATGATCCGAACGTGAGGCAAAGTGAGAATCACTAGCAGTCTTATTTCCATGATCCAAGCCATTTTATTTGAGCCCAATCATAAAATAATTATGCAAAAAATCAAGTTAATCAAATATTGATAAGTAGGCATTTCTTTCAAACTCATGTCAACATCTCGAGAGAAATGGAGATGTCTGCCAATATTTAAATGTGTGAGGCTGAGGGCAGGTTTAGCTAGGCGAACAACAGCACTAAGAGAGTTCTTATATTCTTTGAAGCTCTTTCAGTGCTTTCTTTAATCTCCTATTGTCCTCGATTTTATTTTTTATTTTTATGATAATAAAATTTCTATTTATAACAACCTAAACCCAAAAGCACAAAACAGAAAAGACCACAACACCCACCCACCAACAACGAATCATAAATTCAAATTCCAATGAAAGAGCTGCATCATCGCCCAAATCTTCAAAATCACAAGCATCATCACCCGAATCATCAAGAACAGAAGCCTCCCTTTCGGCAATAACCTCCCCTTCCATGTCAACTTGTTTCTTTAAATTAAAATTTCTCCCTCCTCTAAATTTGATGCCCAAACGAGCGCCCGTGTCCACCACCTTACTACCTTGCTTAAATAAAATATAGCTTCTATTTCGAATGTCACAAGAAGATAAAGAAGTAGAGGAAATCTCCATATCTCTATGATTCATTTTGTGAACCTAGATAAAAGCAATAAGTCGAATAGGTTAATATTTTATAAGGTTACAAAATGTACTGCACTACGATAGTACACGTAGTACACAAAGCTAAATAAGGAATACACGTAGTACAAATAACTAAGTAAGGAAATTAAAGAATAATATCTACATGATTCACGCCAACAAACCTTAACTCCGAGCTCAGCAAGGAGTTTCTTTTTGCTACCAATGGAACATGATTGGCCCCATTTCTCCTCGCATTAGAATTACCTAAGGAGATCACATGAGAGGATCCTAATTCCGTTGCTACCGTTAAACTTCCTCACGTGACCAGTCTTCTTCCTCATTCGACTTCAACTGTCCATGGCTGCCATGTACTTGGAATATGTTTTACTCAATTTAACTAATTTTTATTCACTATCAATCGTTTTCAATTTACCTAATCTTCATTAATTCCGTGCAAGATTAAACAAAACCTACTTATTACTATTATTTTTATTAACATGGTTACTTGATGATCAAACCAGTGTCTTCTTTTATAAAACAATAACTTGACCCAAAACTGGGACTTCCAACCTTGCAAAATTTGACTGCATAGAATTTGAAAAGTATGTATATGAAAAAGTTTAAGTTGGATTGACCCGAATGGTATTATTTTCATCACCAAAGAGTGAACAGTTTCTTTAGTTTGGAATCATAGTTCCTAACAGTCAAACAACTCATCTACCAAGCACTACTCTGGATAATTCTGTTTTATTCTTTTTGGTAAATTGTAAATCCACTCTCTTTAGTTTGTTTCTTTGAACTGGAAAATGGTTGGAAGGAGCAACCAACGTAGTAACCTCACTTAGGCGTAACCATAAAGGTTCCCGACCTGTTTGTGGAATGTCCGGTTTGAGTCATAGCTACTACTGGGAAGTGAGATTCCACCACCACAGCATCACTAAGGTAGTAAATGAACAAATGGCCCTCCACGCAAGTCCTCCATTTTCCGGGACTCGAACCTGGACGGATCATGTATGGGACGGAGGGAACACTCAAGCTCACTCATCGATCCTTTGGATCTAGGCTATATTTCACAGATGCATAATGAAGCTACAAACACCGAAATTAAATTCTGTGTGGATTGTCTGAAAGGTGGAGGAGAAATGGTACAACATTTAAATGTTGAGAAATATCCAGAAGGAAGAAATCAAGAATAGTATACACGACTAAATGAACATGTTCTTTGATCGGGATTAAATGTTACATTCATACTATACACGAACAATATTCATCTTCATTCGGTTGAAATAATCCACAAACCTATTAGAATCATTAATCCAATCATAAATGGATGAAAGAATCAGTCACGTTCGCGAATTTCGGTTGAGACATCTTAACACAATATATAAATAAATCATTCAACATGAGTTTTGACGACAGGAGCTAATTATAAATATGCATTGAACTTGGAAAATGCTACCACCGAAGGTGGAAGCCTGAATAATAAGGCGTATCCCACTCTTTAGATATGACTTTGTTTCGAGTCTCGCCATTGGCATGTCTTTGTGGAGTTGGTGCCACGTACCATATTGTACCATTTCGACTTTGAGGTTTTATTCATTTATGGAGATGCATATCGTACACATCCAAACATGGATAAGTATCGTAGCACTTTGTATCAATGGATCAAAAGTCGCCTTCATAAATATTTTAAGCTGATTTCTCGGTAGAGTCAATACATGCATGTTACACGTTAAAGTTCCGCAGCCCATTGCGAACAAAGAATAATGATACACATTTAACTTGCTACGGAGTACAAGATATATGATGGTTTTCCCAATGTGCAAAAATCGACAATGACAGTTGATGTTGATAATTGATCTACCACAAAACTGACCATTTCATAAGTTCTATCTAGCAAATGAAACCCTAGTCATAAACTCCGCCAATTGGCCTAACTTCTCCACTTTTTTGGAATTTTCTAAGTCATACCTACAATTCTCAACCACAAGTCTCTTTGTTTAGTATCAAAGAAAGCAGGAGTGTAGCAGTACTAGAAAGGGAATGGCTAGCAGCGTGTTGCAATTTTGACGAGATCAATTCTTTGTACATTCCTATGATGTATAGTTGGTCCAATTACTTGCACGAACGAAAAGCATGCAAGAGCCTATAAATACTCCCATAATCAGCAATGGGAAGTACTTAGAAACTTAGAGCTCTCTCCAAGGCAAAACCGAAATACTTAGAAATTTTCCAAACTGTTAGAAACTTAGAGCTCTCTCCAAGGCTATTTCAGTACTTAGAAATTTTCGTTGTCATCAAAACTTCCACCTCGTTCTTGTTCTTGTTCTCGTTCTTGTTCTTGTTCTCGTTCTCTTGTACACTTTACATTTAGACATGGAAGGACCAAAGTCACCCCTCCAGCTTCAGCCCCCTAAGTATGGAAAACTCATCACTGTTCTTAGCATCGATGGCGGTGGAATAAGAGGGGTTATCCCTGGAACAATACTCAACTTTCTAGAGTCTGAGCTTCAGGTATATAAACAATACGAATGTCTTGACAATACATTCAAATGCTTTCAAAAAAATTTCTTCATCGCGTCTTGCTCGTTCTTGTAATATGTGTTGTCTCATTCTTGTAATATGTGTTTTTTTCGTCATGGGTTGAGCACTTTTTTTTCTTTTTTCATCTTGGCCGAGTTTATATAAAATCTAAACGTTGATTGGAGAAGCTCTTAGTAGGAAGATTGTGCAAAGAGAATTGGAAATTCAACTCCGTTCTTATTTTGCAGCCCTGACTAATGTTTTCTATCAAGCCATGCATGTGGCTATCATTTACCATAAAGCTCTAGCAAAAAATTCTTTATTTTGACTTTCATGTTTATTTTGATGATTTGCAGAAACTGGATGGAGAAGATGCCAGAATCGCAGATTACTTTGACGTGATCGCAGGAACAAGCACGGGTGGTCTCGTGACAGCCATGTTAACTGCACCTAACGAGAACAATCGACCCGTTTTTGCTGCTAAAGATATCAAGGACTTCTACCTTGAACAGTGCCCTAAAATATTCCCACAAATCCAGTAAGAATAAATCGAAAATTTTTGCTACTCTCTATCTTTGTCCTCGGTTCTTGATCCTCGTGGTTCATGCCCTTATTCGGATACAAGAAGAGTTAGGGTTAGCTACAACATGATATGTTTACTAACATGTTTGGAACTTTGGCCGTGCAGCAATCCGTTTCCTAATACTACAAAGTTGATCAAAGCCCTAACGGGACCGAAATATGACGGGAAGTATCTGCATAACCTCGTTCAGGAGAAACTTGGGAGTACGAGATTGAACCAGACATTGACTAATGTTGCGATTCCTACTTTTGATATCAAGCGACTCCAACCAACCATCTTTTCCTCCTACGAGGTCTATTTTTGTTTCTTGGTTTCCATGATCATATTCTGTTTAGATTTTATCAAAACAAAATTAATACATCTTCACTTATTTTTATGAAAACAAAAATTATTAAAAAGTATTACCAATATATCTTGACTTATTTTATCCTTTGTAATTTCCTTTTCCAAAATTTTCAACTTAGTTTTTGGATTTCATTGCACAGGCGAAGTACAAGCAGCCAAGCTTGGATGCTTTACTTTCAGATATATGCATCGCAACCTCAGCTGCACCAACTTATCTTCCCGCTCATTACTTTGAGACCACAGACTCCGATGGAAAAGTGAGAGAATTCAATCTAATTGATGGTGGCGTAGCTGCAAATAATCCGGTATGTATCCACAAATTTGATAACTATCACCTATGAAGTATAAAATATGTTCTTCTAAATTACTTCAAACATAGTCTTACTTTATGTTCTATGCTTTGTGTTTCAGACTTTAATAGCCATAGGGGAGGTGACGAAACAGATCATGAGGGGAAATTCAGACTATTCTGCTATAAAGGCAATGGACTACGGTCGCCTTCTGGTTATTTCCCTGGGGACTGGCACAGCCAAAACGGAAGAGAAATATGGTGCAAAAGATGCTGCAAAATGGGGTTTGTTGAGTTGGTTAACTAGTGATGGCTCCAGTCCATTGATTGATGTGTTTAGCCAAGCCAGTGCCGATATGGTTGATTTCCATCTCAATGTGGTCTTCCAAGCTCTACACTCCGAAAAGAATTATCTTCGGATTCAGGTACGTGTGATCAGATCGTATTTGTCCAAACATTTGCTTTTGCATTTTTGCTCTCTTTTTTGTTTGGATTTTTAGTACTATTGAATACAATAAGAGTAGTCCAAAAATTAAATTTTGTTACCAAGGGTTAAAACTAATACAATAATTAAACAAGATAACCCAAGCAAATTTAGTTTAAATAGGTTAGTTTTATTTCTATACATTTTACAAATTGTGTACATATTCTTGTTTTTCATTCATCCCATTACAACAAATTGATTATAAATCTTCTAATTTCTCTCATCCAAACACAGAATATTAATGAATTTTATTCGGATAAAAAATATAGATATAAAAAATTATCTACCCAAAATTTTGGAAAAATAAAACAAAAAAATTCCTCATTTTCTTGTCAAAATTAATGCGTTGATATTTGACATTATAAATAATTTCAATTTGCAGGATGATTCCTTAACCGGTGCAGTATCATCTGTGGATATTGCTACCAAGACAAATTTGGAAGATCTAGTAAAAGTTGGAGAAGGATTATTGAAGAAGCCGGTTTCGAGGGTTGACTTGGAGACAGGTCTCGCTAAGCCTGGTGATACAGAGACTAATGAAGTAGCTCTCAGAAGGTATACATACCCTATAACTCTCCAAAAAAAAGATTTTAAAAGTGGTATACATATCATGTATGATATAATTTTTGTAATTCTTATATTACATATGTCTGAATAGTTGAATGAACAATTTTGATTTGTAACAGGTTTGCAAAAGTACTCTCCGGGGAGAAGCGAAAGCGTGATATGAATTCGCCACATGGAGTCTCTGCAAATCCTCAAAGGATCTAAACTAAAATTCTAGATTATTGGTTGAATTCATTTGTTTAAGATTGTGAAAAATATTGCCCATGAACCTTTCAATTTATCTTTCTTTTTTCTTCTTGAATAACGTCCCATTTGGACGATTTATTCTTTTATTCATTCTTTCAATAAAACCTCGGCGTAACGAGGTGAATTATTTGGACATGAAATTCTTTGTTCTTTGTGTGTAATAAATCATTGTTTGCAATTAAATTCTAGACAAATTGTTTAACTTTTGTTTTTTGAGATTGTGCAAATTTCCAATGCACCTTTCAATGTATTTTGCCTTTTCTTCCTGAAATAATATCCCATTCGAATAATACCTTCTTTTTTTTTTTTTTTGAACAACAAAGAAGATTTCGAAATGGAATGATTCTTTATAGTTTATACTATGTGTGCATTAAATCAGTGACTTGGGCTTCGATCTTATGGGTTTTCCTTGATTGGTTCCTGGTCAATCATGGTTTGGGTCTCGGTCTAGGCATTATTGTGTTCGCCTTGTTCCTATTAGTCATTGTAACTTTCCGATGATTAATGAATTTTTTTTGTCGTGCAACAACAAAAAAAAAAATCGAGCTTGTTGAGATATCCGTGCTTAGTTAATCCAGAAAATGAGATTATTAAGAAGTCAACTTCAACGTAAAAGCATGAAAGGATAAATTTGGAGTCACTCCGACAAGAAAATTTTGGGTTCAAATAGGGTACCATATGGTGCCCCTCAGCACATCCGGGCCGTTCAAATGTGTGTTTGGACAGTCCGAAATCTGGAGAGAGGAACACGAGAGAGAAAGATGAGAGAAGAAAAGGAGAAAGAATGTTTTAATGTGGACCGTCCAATAGCCCAGATGTGCCGAAGGGGCACCACGTCGGATGCTACCCTATTTACGCCGAATTTTATCCGATCTAACTATATTCATAATCGCGATCCAACCATCTGAAAATCTTTTTCTCAATTGTGATGCTTGCAACTTTGCTAGGATGGTTGTCTTTCGTTGTGATGCCTTTATTTCCTTTGGTCCCTTTAATCTTCGTACACGTTTCTATTCAAAACCGAACTCGACAAGAAGCCAACCATGTAACGCCCCGATTTTCGGAAGCATTAATTTAAATCATTTAATAAATGATTAATATAAATAAAAAGGATCTCATTAATTAAGCAGCGAAAATAACATAATTGTCTTAGTTCAATTACAACAATAACAAAGTACTTTGTTGGGAAATTAGACTACAGTTTTCCAACACAAAAATAAGGGAGATTGGCGCTACAGGTTAAGGTTGAGATCTTGATCCCAATGCTCCTCTTGAGCCTGATCCACTGGAAAACCTTCTGTTCTGTAATAACCCGAAATTTCGTAGATAAAAATTTCGATTTATTAATTCGATTAGTTATTTTTAATATCGCTAAATGAAATAATTTATTATTTAGTTTAAATAATTTGAATGAAACTAGATCTAGTTTGTTTATTTTCTTTTATTTATTTTTCCGCGCCGTAAAATCAACGCGTGCACACCGAGTATTTCACTACATCGCATCCGGAAGGCCTACTAATTTTTCCAACTCTTATGTTGTCCTATTTTGACTAGCCTTAGCCTATTTAAAACCCTAATTAGACATGTGTTCAATTTTGTCTTCCTACCAATTTTGACTTTACTAAACCTAATTTGTATTTTTTTGAATTAATGAGAAGAAAGAAAATTTGACTACTTAACAAGGTAGGCTACTTACCCAATTACAATCTTCTATAAATAGCTCACTCACCTTACTTCATTTCCTCACACCAAAATCTCCCAACTTCTCCACTTTGTGCTTTCTAGTGTTCTTGAATGAGTTCTTGAGTGTTCTTCTTGAAACTCATCCTAAACCACCACACTCCACCACCCTCGACCACCCCTAGATCTTAGAAAGGTTGAATAAGTTAGCAAGAAAGTGTTCGAGCAAAGGTCGACTAGTCGTTACGCCGCCGGAATTCAACTAGCTAATCGGCTTCCGACTAATCATCGGAATTAAGGTAGATACTTTATCTTAACTTTAGATTAGTATTTACTAGTTCATATTAAGGAGGTTATTATTTTTCTTAAACATGCCTAATTATGATTAAACGTGATTATGTTGGTGATTAGTGATTTTATGAACAATTAGACTTTGAAAATCACACTTAGTCGTTACTATGCACGATTTAAAATTTATTTATCAAAATGCACCGTTATAATGCCTGATGGACTTTTGGAAACCTAAAATATCCAGTTATAATGCCCGAATGAAAATCGACTTTTCAAATTTACGCCGTTATGCTGCCCAATTGATTTTTGGAAAATAGCCGACTAAATTTTTCTTAAAGCAACTTCAAAGTGTTTTGACTGTACTTGGACTGTTGAGATTAACCCAAGGCTAACACCCTTGAGGGTCTGTCAAAAAAGATATGCCTAGCGCTGTCTAAGAAAGGAATGGTGCCAGTAACTGCATTCGTGCGGCCATCCAGCCTGGGACTCTCCTGGTTATCTCATTTGTCTAAGGAAAGTCACCAACGAGATTTTATACCTAAAGTAACACGGTTATCGTGAAATATTTTTAAACGAAAAGTTTATCGTGAAACGATTTCTAAACGAAAGATTTTTATGTAATATGACATGTGTACGTTTTTCGAGACGATATGACACGACACGTTTTTCGAGAAAGTGATCGAATGTTTTTAAATGGAAGAAATAGAGATGAGAATGAAAATGTTGATGTGATGAAAGTTGAGATGTTGATGCCATTAGAGTCCCGCCTCAGTTCCCCGGTGTGAACTGGTGGTCAAAGCTCAATGGAACTATACTATAAACAATACTGCCATTAGAGTCCCGCCTCAGTTCCCCGGTGTGAACTGGTGGTCAAAGCTCAATGGAACTATACTATAAACAATACTGCCATTGGAGTCCCGCCTCAGTTCCCCGGGGTGAACTGGTGGTCAAAGCTCAATGGAACTATACGGTAGTGCTGTTTGAAGTTTCTCCTCAAATTCCGCGGGTGAATTTGACGGTTAGAACTTACTCAGTACAACACATAGCAAGCGGACCTCATAAACAGACTGGTGGGGATTCAGTGATATGGGTAGCCGGGACTATGTCGTGTGTGACGCGGAGTTAGCGGACCTCATACTGCAGGAGTCAGTTTATGGGTGGCCGACCCTTCGAACGGAAAGGTTGGTGACCATTAGAAAGGGGTTGTAGAACGGGCCAATAACTTTCGAGAGATGTAAGATGTGGACATGGTTGAAATTTAAAGAAGAATGCTGTTAAGAGAAAGTGATACGAGATACTGATACTGTACTCTGATTTTGTTTAAAGAACAAGATACTGACACTGTACTCTGATTTTTATTAAAAGAAACGAGATACTGATACTGTACTCTGATTTTTATTAAAAGAAACGAGATACTGATTTTATTAAAGCTGCACTCTGATTTGATCTGATTTGATATTGATGCATTGACACGCATGAACCTACTGTTTTGAGAAATGATTTTCAACTATTTACTTGCCACCTACAATATTGTTCTAGAATTGCTAGTTTAAAGTTGGGGTAAGGTATCTATTGAGCGTCCTCGCTCACGGTTTGCCCTGGCATAATACCACGATGTTGCTTCGCAACTCTGCGTATTATGCTAGATTATCACGTTGGACAGGTGGACCTCTATGGAGAACACGGAGCCGGAGGAGCTGCCGAGATGGAGATCCACCAGGCGGAGAGATTTGCGGAGTCATAGAGTCCACCCGGTCTACCTTTTTGTAATCTGTGAAGGATAGATCATCTATATGTATTTTTGGTTATTATTATTACCGTTTAAGACCGACTTTAAATTGTAATAATAATCCATAACGTATCCCAAAAATGCGGGGCGTTACATGTTCCAAAATAAGCGTTGCCCTCGACACCTACACCTCTTGTTTAATCACAATCTGACATAATACGTCCGAATCGCGAAGCAACATTATGACATTATACCAGGGTCACACGAAGTGTAACACCGTGTGCAATAAATCACTAAATAGCTACTCTAATCCCCAACCCTTATATAACATATAAGAACAACATATATGATTGAAAAGCAGCACGTAAAAGAGTAAACACATAACTGATTTCATTACTAGCTATTAACTTACATTTTCATCTAAGTTCTTAACCTAGAGAACTTTCCTCCCAAATAACCACTAAGGACTATGACTAGTCTGTGATTAAACTCCCCCCTTGCTTGCCCTGACGGAAGGCATAAGTTATGTACTTAATCCAACCGTCAACTGCCTCACAAGGATGAATTTCCCAGGACTGACTGTACCACTGGGCTACGAGTGACAACTGTTAGCTCCTGTAGGTATATAGCCGTAACTCGGTCTATAATACATCCACCCTTTTAACGCCTCAGAATTCAATTGAAGTAATCACAGATTGTCATATCCCAGGGTTTAGAAATATTGACAGGCTGCCAAATAATCCTCCAAACTGAAATCATTTGGCTGT